>CM022300.1:480891147-481491147 GCA_011799875.1 Thinopyrum elongatum | reverse complement strand
CAGCCACCCCTTGTTGTCAACCCCATTTCCGCCACACCATCATCCCCGCCACCACCCTCCTCCTCGCCTGCCTCCCCCTCCCCAACCTCCTCCTCCTCCTCCTCCTCCTCGTCCTCCTCCTCCTCGCCTGCCTCCTCCTCCACCTCTCCTCGCCCCCATCCGACCCCCCCCCCTCTCTCCTCCTCCTCCTCCTCGCCAGAGGGTACCTCACTTGAGGAGGGCTCGAAGACAACACCCCAAGTCGGTGAGGGTGCGCTCTATCTCGGCCGCGACCCCCTGTAGTGGCCTCTCCCCCACCACCTCGCCCTCTAGGGGCTTCCCCCCCCGCCCCTCTCCTTAGGGGCACTCTCCCTCGACCTCCCTGTGAGGAGTCATCGTCAAGTAGCCGGGTGGGAGGATTACATGCTCGACCACTCCGACTAGGCAGGCCGACGACCTTGCGTAGGAAACCCACGCGTGGCCTTCCCCTTGCCCATGTTCCATGAACCTGCATTGAAAAGAGAATAAGCAATAGTAAATTATAAATGAAGGAAAGGCATGATAATAAACACATTAATAAAAATGCATAAAAGGCATATTCCTAAACTATGAAAAAAAGACTTGAAACGTACATCTGCTAGAACCCATATGAATCATCATGTGTAACCTCTTTCTCGTCGTCTCATCATCACTATCAATCATATCATCTTCGTTGTCTGACGAGGTGGAGGCTCTTCCTCGTCGTCAGCGTCTTCGTTTAACTTTTCTAGCATAAGTATGTCATTTTCATTGACAATGGTCTCACCATCATTCCGTGCATCGTCGTCGTTTGGATCCACATCATCATCACCCAATGGTCTAGCGTCATCGTTTCTAACCACATCATCATCATCAGGTTGCTCTTGATAGAACACTCCCTCGTATGTCATGGGGTTAATGTTGTAGTAATCGTCTTCATTCGGGTCCGGTAGCTTACCATGTGGCGACACCTTGAACACAACTTCCCAACCCTTTAGGTACTCTTTCTGGCATGGGTAAGGCAGATAATATACTTGTGTAGCTTGGGTAGCCGCAATGAAGAGATCGGCTCCGGCATAGACGGTTGATGGTTTAACTTCTAGCAAACCAATGGAAGGCGTATGTTTTACCCCCTCCCGCGGATCGAACCATCGGCATTTGAACACAGGCACACTTAGGGTCTCGCGCCCCTGGTGGAATTTAACCTCGTATATATTTTGTACCCTTTCGTAGTAGTCTACTGAATTTTGACCGGGGGTGTACACTCCGGTATTTATAGTTTTGGGATCGGCCCGGCTGTTCTGGTGCTCCTCTGTATGGAAGCGATACCCATTCACATCATACTTTTTACATGTCATGACAGCAGGGTCAAAACCCATGGAAACCCATCTCAATTCATCATCCATAGATATGTTCGGATCTTTTCCCTACAAGTATAATTGAAATTGCTGCGTGCATTAGTTCGGTTAACTAATAAATGTTGAACTAGGTATTTAATAGGGGAGTGTGGAAAATTACTTTCTCCATGAACCAAGCAACAATTTTTTTACGTCCAGGGTTTCCATGACGGAGAAGAGTAAGTGCCTCCGCCTCAGTAGGAGGATTCATTCCCGTCCATTCCTCTTGAACGAAATCACTAAAAAAAGAAAAGCGGTGTTAGACCGGGACTAAGTGAACATAGAACATGATGATGTGGAAGACATAAAGGAATGGTGTAGTGGTATTACCTCATCCACACTTCCTCAACTTCCTTGATGTTGTGCAAGATATAGAACATGAGGTCCTCCCACTCTTGTCGTGGCATGTTATAAGATTTCGAGGCCCCAGCCCTCCCACCTTGCGCGTTGAATAGATGGAGCCTGGGTTGATACTTGGGCTCTTCTATATTGTATCGAGGCACCTTGTTATGCAGATGGGGAACGTGGTCTGGATAGTATGATGTCCTGAGGTCTGACACCTCCTCTAGGATAACTGCCTCAGCTATGGAAGCTTCAATCTTAGCTTTGTTTCCACATTTCCGTCGGAGATGCTTGTTCTGTCTCTCAGGGCCGTACTACCAGCGATTCTGCATAGGCCCCCCCAACAATACCTCGTTCGCGAGGTGCAGAATGAGATGTGTCATCGGAGTAAAGAAGCCTGGCGGAAAGATCTTCTCTAGCTTGACTATCAACTCGGGTGCCTTCTTATGCAATTTTTCAATCACGTCTTTACTTACTTCTTTAGCACAGAGCGTGCGGAAGAAATGGCTTAGCTCGGCAAGCACTCGCCAGACATGCTCGGGGACATAGCCTCGAACCATCACCGGCATTATCCGCTCAATCCATACATGGTAGTCATGACTCTTCAGGCCGGTCACTTTGCCCGTTGAAAGATTGACTCCCTTACTTATATTCGATGCATAACCATCGGTGAACTTCAAAATTTGTTTCAGCCAGATAAGTACTTCCTTTTTTTCTGGCGGTTTAAGGACAAAGTCAGCATCTGGCTTGAACCAGTTTTTTCGACCGCCTGTGGGAGGCTTCATGTTCAGACGTGGTCTATCACAAATTCTCTGTTGATCGGCTCTAGCTTTAACGTCATCCTTCGTCTTATCACGAATGTTGAGGATCGTGCGGAAAAGGGACTCTGCCACATTCTTTTCGGTGTGCATCACATCTATGTTGTAAGGAAGTTTGAGGTCCTTGAAATAGGGAAGCTGCGAGAAGGGGGTAATGTGAGTCCAGTTGTGCGTCTCACCATATCCCTCGAAGCCTTTGGCTTTGGCTTTGGCTTTGCCTTTGACTTTAGGCTTGAGAGCTTTTAGCTGAGCAAGAACATCTGCCCCCGAAAATGTTGGAATCTCGGTTACTTCATGAACAACCCGGCCTTTCGTGAAGTTCTTCTTGTCTTCCCTGTCTGGATGGTCTGGAGGGAGGAACTGTCGATGCAGGTCAAAGGCTACATACTAGCCACCCTTACTCAGCCAAATCATTCGCAGAGCCTGCATGCACACTGGGCATGGCATCTTCCCACTTGTACACCATCCGCAGAATAGAGCATAGCCGGGAAAGTCATGCATGCAATAGTGCAACCAAACTTTCATCAAGAAATTTCTCTGCAGATCCCTGTCGTATGTCAACCTCGGAAAGTACCAAGAATGGTGCAAAGCATCCACCAGCGGCTGCATAAACACACCCAATTGCTTCCCCGGGTATTCAGGCCCCGGAATGATGAGCGACAAGAACATGGTCTTCCGTTGCATTAGGGCACCGGGAGGAAGATTGAGCGGAATTACAAACACGGGCCAGCAGCTGTATGGATTGGACGACATACCATATGGATTCAACCCATCACCTGATATGGCTATTCTGACATTCCCAGCCTCGGCTGCTTCCTCGGGGTATTCTTCATCGAACGACTTCCATGCTTCCCCTTCCGATGGATGTACAATTTTTTTTGGATTGTACCTTATACCTTCCTTATGCCACTTCATCATTTTGGCAGACTCCTTCGTGATGAAAAGGCGCTGCAGTCTTTTTATAAAATCAAGATACCGAAGAACCTTAACGGGGATGGTTAGCTGCTTTTTCTCACCATCCTCACCGACCACCTCAATGTACCGAGACGAACCGCACTTCCTACAGTACTTGTCATCCGCATACTCGTGCCTAAACAAAAGGCAATTCTTCGGGCAAACATCTATTTTCTCATAATCCATAGAGAGTGCCTTCATGATTTTCTTTGTATCGTACATGCTTTTCGGCAGTTCATGACCCTCAGGGAGGCTGTTAGCCCATACTCCCAGGAATGCTTCGAAGCATTTCTGGCTAGAGCCGTACTCAGCCTTGACTACAATCAGTTGCGAGATGGCATCCAGCTGAGATATTTTCGCACCCGCATAAAGAGGTTTCTTCGACGAGGCCAAGACCTCCAAGAAGGCCTTTGCGGTTGCCTCCGGCTCCTCCGGTTCATTCTCTGAAGGTGTCGCATTTGCCGTTTCTGCAACAATGACATCATCTAGCATGTCCCTGACCCCGTCGTCCTCATATCCATCGATGCGTTGTCGCATCACCTCCTCTCTACCACGGTCCTGCTCGGCTATGTTTATCGGTGGCATGTCAAAGTTTGGCATATATCCGTGCGTGCGAAGGTGCTCACTCATGTCCGTCTGATTTCTACGGTGACGTCTGGCACATCTCGCACAGGGGCATGGTGGGATAATTCTCATTGGACGACGGAATATCTCCTTCAAATACACATCGGTTTTCGCGATCCACTCTGATGTTACTCGATTCCGACGGATAAAACCACTGTACATCCACTGATTATCTGCCATCCTCTGCTTTTTTGCAAGCCACACAACATAATTAAGGATTCACTTAAATTAATCACATCAAATTTTCAGTTTCTACCGCGTTGAATCCACCTACATCTCTAATAGGTAAAGATGGGTCCTAATCCCACCCGAGGATGTGTAGATTGAATACGTTCTCCATTCTACCCCGTTCCGAGACAAAATTTCGGCAGCACCTCCCCGCTGTTCTCCAGATACACGTCTTGGCAAATAGCCGAGAGAATGTGCTCCGGAGAACAATGGGGAGGCGCCGCCAAAATCCTGTCTCGGAACGGGGTAGAACATGGAGAACATACCCAATCTACACATCCTCGGGCTGTCCATGGAGAACACTGGACAATCCGAAAGAGCTGCGGTGATAAATATGCAATTGAATGCATATTTATCGACGCAACCCTTTCGGACGGGAGACGCCTAGGTTACGCCAGTTGACTTGAGAATGAAATCTAGTGATATGAAAAAATGGAGGAGATGGACTTGTAGCTCACCCTCGGCTGTAGAGGAAGCAGTCGAACAGCAGAGGGATGCTCAGGGGGACCAACGCGTCGGACAACGGTCACTCCGATGAAATGCGACACCATAAAGCCTGCAAATTCCATCGCGACAAAAAATTAGAACATCACAACTCATAGAACATCACAATATCATCATCATCTAACAATCATCGAATCATAAAAAAATCGTCATCTATCATCATCATCATCATCTAAAAATTATCGAAGCATAAAAAAACATAAACATCTATCATCAACATCATCATCTAACAATCATCTATCATATATCATCTATCATCATCATCATCATCTCAAAATCATCGAAGCATAAAAAATCATCATTATCTCTCCTCATTTAACAATCATCGTCATCATCATCTAAAAAAAATCCGTATGAACAAGTTATGAACATCACATTTTTCTCAAATAACTAATTTTTAGCAAGACCATTATATAAGTGTCAAAAAACATTTCATCATTGTTTTGTAGCAACACCATCATGATCAAAATACCACCGTGCAAAAAGTATATAATCACATCACAAAACAACATTGACACTTCAAACTAAAAAAAAACCTCATATTTCTAATAACATCCATTGATCAATATTTTGCAAACTAACTACATCTAACAAATATGACATACATTTCATCTATCTATGCATTCATCCACCTAAAAACAGTAGCAAACCACTAAAAAAAGAAGGAAAAAAATAGCTCAGGTAGAGGGCCGGCTGGTCGGGTCGGAGGAGGGGGGCGCCGGCGGTTGGGGGCCGGTGATGAGCAGCAGAAGAAGAAGGGCCGGCTGCTCCAGCCGGCCGGGAAGGGAGCGCCGGACCCGTGGCCGGCGTCGAGTCAGCCCTTGCGGGACAGAAGACGGCGGGCGCGGACAGGGCGGCACGAGGCGGGGAGGACGGCGGTGCGGCGCGGGGCGGGGAGGACGGCGGCGCACCGCGAGTGGGTGGGGAAGATGGGGGACGCGCGGGCGGCGGCGGGCTCGGGGCTGGGCGGCACGGGGTCGTGGCGGGGAGGCGCGGGCGGCGGCGGGCTCGGGCGCGGGCGGCGCGGGCGCGGCGGGCTCGGGGCCGCGGTGGGCGTGCTCAGGGCGGGCGGCGGAGGTGGTGGGCGGCGGCGCGGGTGGGGTCGGGGGGAAGGGGGAGATGGGGAATGGGTGGTGGGGGGCGAACCGCAGCAGATAAGGTCAAACCTATGCCGACGGCCTGGCCGTCGGCATAGGCCGCCGTCGGCATAGATACTTTGCATTTTTTTATTATGGCATATGTGACGGTAGTAGATGTTCTGCGGTAACGATGCGGCGTGAATATTATTAAATACTCGGAGCGCGATAAAATCATGA
Source organism: Thinopyrum elongatum (assembly GCA_011799875.1). Taxonomy (NCBI): domain Eukaryota; kingdom Viridiplantae; phylum Streptophyta; class Magnoliopsida; order Poales; family Poaceae; genus Thinopyrum; species Thinopyrum elongatum. The sequence continues at coordinate 481,484,967 of CM022300.1, read as the reverse complement.
GTTTTTTACACGACGTGGGCACATGTGCTATAGGACTGATGGTAATTTTTCATAATTTTTGGTGATGGAGAAGTATCTGAACACTTCCCTCTACGCGGATTGCTCTCCGCGTGTCTACGACTGTGGCCGGCGGCCTCCGGGGGCTAGCATGCCGCCAAATCTTGCGTAGGTGGCCTCTCACAAGTCTGGAAGTGTTGTGGCGGTTGCAAAAGCCCGGCACGCGTCTCCGGGGTGTGGCCCCCCTCACGGACGGCGCCGCCGCCGACACCTGGAGGGGGGAAACGGACGCGTCGGGTCTACACGGAGGGGATCTTGCTGTGGGTCTGGCCCGGATGTTGCTCCAAAGTGTTCCTATCGGCTGACCTTACACAGCCGGGTGGAGAGGTCCACTGGTCAAAGCCCGTCCGTGCAAAGTCAAAGGGCTAGATCCCGTGGTCAAACGCTACAGGGTTAGGCGGGACGGGGGCTCTAGGGGGTAACAATGCCACCGGAGCGTCGCACCGGACCCTCATACATGCGGGGTGGTGTGGTGGCATGTCCGAAGAGGCGGCACGCGTCTCCGGGGTGTGCCCCCCCCTCACGGACGGCGCCGCCGCCGGCACCTGGAGGGGGGAAACGGACGCGTCGGGTCTACACGGAGGGGATCTTGCTGTGGGTCTGGCCCGGATGTTGCTCCAAAGTGTTCCTATGGGCTGACCTTACACAACCGGGTGAAAAGGTCCACTGGTCAAAGCCCGTCCATGCAAAGTCAAAGGGCTAGATCCCGTGGTCAAATGCTACAGGGTTAGGCGGGACGGGGGCCCTGAGGGGGGTAGCAATGCCACCGGAGCGTCGCACCGGGCCCTCATACATGCGGGGTGGTGTGGTGGCATGTCCGAAGAGGCGGCACGCGTCTCCGGGGTGTGCCCCCCCTCACGGACGGCGATGACATGGTAGTAGACGTTCTGCGGTAACGATGCGGCGTGAATATTATTAAATACTCAGAGCGCGATAAAATCATGAGTTTTTTACACGACGTGGGCACATGTGCTATAGGACTGATGGTAATTTTTCATAATTTTTGGTGATGGAGAAGTATCTGAACACTTCCCTCTACACGGATTGCTCTCCGCGTGTCTACGACTGTGGCCGGCGGCCTCCGGGGGCTAGCATGCCGCCAAATCTTGCGTAGGCGGCCTCTCACCAGTCTGGAAGTGTTGTGGCGGTTGCAAAAGCCCGGCACGCGTCTCCGAGGTGTGGCCCTCCTCACGGACGGCGCCGCCGCCGGCACCTGGAGGGGGGAAACGGACGCGTCGGGTCTACACGGAGGGGATCTTGCTGTGGGTCTGGCCCGGATGTTGCTCCAAAGTGTTCCTATGGGCTGACCCGTCCGTGCAAAGTCAAAGGGCTAGATCCCGTGGTCAAACGCTACAGGGTTTTAAAAAAAAATAATTTTAAAAAGCGGGACGGGGGCCTGGGGGGGGGGGTAGCAATGCCACCGGAGCGTCGCACCGGGCCCTCTCCAAGTGACGGCGGCACTGCCTTGCGTGGAGGGGGGGCCACACCGCGGAGCCCCAAGACGGGCATCTACACATGCCTGAACACTTTCATATATGCATCGGGACCCGTGCGATGTTTCGGTGACATAGCTACACCCCGAATCCCCCCACTAACCAGATTCCCTCCGTGTCGATCGTTCCCCCCCCCCACTCGTGACAAGGGAAGCGGACGTTCGTAACGGGGGGCAATCGATATACCATCGGGGTATGTTTTTTTAGATAAGGTATAATTATCTTATGGAAAAACAAAAAATAATATAAAGTAAAAATAGAAAAATAAAAATAAATTAAATATATGCCGACGGCACACGGAGGTGCAGTCCCACGGATCGATGACGTGGCATCGCACACAAATCGATGACGTGGCAGAGGGGCATGGGCCAGGCCTATGCCGACGGCTATGCCATAGGCATACCTCTGCCATAGATAGTATAAAGTAAAATAAAAAATAAAAATAAATAAACATATGCCGACGGCAATAGCTGCGCACACGGAGGTGCAGTCCCACGGATCGATGACGTGGCATCGCACACAGATCGATGACGTGGCAGAGGCCTATGCCGACGGCTATGCCGTAGGCATATTTCTGCCATAGATATGCCGACGGCCGCCGTTACCTCCCGTCGGCGTAGTTTCAACGCCGTCAAACGGTCAGCGCTGACCGGGTAGGTGGGTCCGGGCTATGCCGACGGCCTAGCCTATGCCGACGGGCCCCGTAGGCGTATCTCGAGCGGTCCCGACGGCCTCGTCTATGCCGACGGCTTTTCTACGCCTACGGCCTGTCCTAGGCCGTCGGGATAGGTCTATCTATGCCGACGGGGCCGTCGGCATAGACGGGGCCGTCGGCGTAAGCAGTTATTCTGGTAGTGACTGATGTGTGGTATGTCTAGAAGAATACGCACAATGATATATTTCGTGCATGCAAGAAAAAAAGGTGGTGCTGCTAGCGTTTTTGAATTTTTGTGGACAGTTCCTGTTTGCACGCAGAAGGGAGAAAACGACACTTCCTGAAGTCGCATTGGATCTATCACCAATAATAGTGACAGGAACAGCACTGCTGCAGCAGCAACATCAAAAACGATACCATTGGACATTAAAAGCTTCAATGCAGGGCACACTTACTCATATGATAATTAACCTGCCCTGAGACCACTTACTACTTAAAAGAAGCGGCGTATGCGCCAGGCTGCCAGCAAATCTGCTGCGCGGTTTGTAAACATCCCCATTTTCTGGAAGCCATGTTTAATCGTACTTGCATCTACTCATGTAGCGTTAAATAATGTTTCATTTTCCTGAAGCTATTCCCCACCGTACAAGTTCTTCTCACTTTCATGGGACTGGCGTGCAGGTTAAGATGATCCAATACCGCCCGGCCAGCAAAACACTTCGAACTAATCTGCACCTTGAGGTAAATACTCCACCCTAACTACTCTCCTGTGAAAGAAGAGGAACATCATATAATCTCTGTACAGCCGGCTAATGACCTTCTTTTCTTTCTTCAAAAAAAAAAAAAAAAAGCTAATGACCTTCTTTCAGTTTGGACAATCTCACAAGAGTAGCACTCACTGCCTAGTCTGATCAGTAGACATTTACATAAGATATGAGCCTGACATGTCATACCTTAATAAGGGCGAAGCCCTAGGACAAGATCCATGTATCGTTGCTTTCATATTGCTAGCAGTACTAACATCTTAGATGGGTGTTGGGAAATAATTATGGGTGGCTAGCTTTCTGACCCAGGGAATATATTCATCATTTTGAGCTGTGATTTCTCATGTGCCTGGTCTGTCTGAACTCTGAACTCCTTATCCTTCCTGCCCCCCCTTCTCATACCTGTACTTTCCCTCGCTTATCTTTCTCTTGCATATATCTCTGCATGCACTTTACTGGTCTTTTTTAAATATAATATAGTTCACACAAAAGTAGGCACATATTAAGAGACCACACGTCCTTTTTTTAGGAATAGAACATTGTTTAAACCTGTATATATAGCTCAGCTTTCTAGATAGAGAGATAGGGTCAGCACTGTACATACCTAGTCAACTTTAAGAAGTCAACTGTAATGGAATCATATAAAATATATTTTTGGTACGTGCAAACTATCTTGAATCAACACCAGAAAGCTGAATCTACCGCTATAAAGCTACAGCCTTTATATTGGGCATCCAAGTTGCAGCGGCAGTTTCTCACATATATATGAACGTATGTACTGGTTAAAACCCCTGGTGGGGCTCAAAATATTTTAACATTTGCATTTGCGTGTGTATTCTTTCAGAATTTTATATGCGTTCACATGTATATTTGCTTAATCAAGCTGCAGGTTCATACAGACCTGTGGCAGCTAATTGATGACTGGCCATTATCTCAATACATATTAAAAATGAAAAAGTAAACTCCCACCGAAATGAAGATAACCTTCCTATAAATGGATGCTAGACTACAATCTGTTTTATTCACCAGTCTCTTCAAATTTATATTGTTACTCAGAAACACAAAAAAGCTGTTCATCACTTCTTTATGCCTAATAATTTGTACTGTTTGTTATCTAAATGGTGAGAAATAAAAATGTGCATCTGAATCCTAAAATTAATCACATGTTATATATATATCCTACAGTTTTAGTGTGTAACTCAGCTTAACTGAACTGAAAGTATTTCAAAGAATTTTAATTGAGTATAAAGTTGTCTTGCTGCATGAAAGTTATAAATCTAAAAGGTAAACCCTAATCATACAACCCATAATGTTCTTTATGTGCATGCAAATAGCAGGATCGAAGCTTTGATGCATGGACATATTTCTCACGTGTCACGAGCCGCGAGTGGAAAAAGGTAATATCAGCCAGGTACGATCCGAATGCAGTAAAAGGGTAGTTTCAACCAAAGAAAAAGATTGGGAAATCAGTTCTCGGAGTAATAATAATCTACTAAAAACAACGGAGAAGGCACTTATAGATGCAAATCTAAGCTCACACCCTCGGGTGCTGCGGTGGTGGCTGGCTGCTCGCAAGCAGACTGACCTTGCGGGGAGAGCATTAAAGAGGAAGAGGAGGGGGAGGCCGCCCCAAGAGAAGGGGAAGCTCTCTGCTCTTCTCCGAACATGTGCAGCGTGACCGGCCGCCGCTCTCCAGCCAACGGCATGCCCATGTTGCCATGCGCAACCAGCGGCCTCCTCCACTGCGCCTCAGGCAGAGGGTTCCCGTTGATCGGCTGACCGACCGACCCGATCCCTCTGTAGAACTGCTGGCCATAGGAGAGACCGCCACTCACCGTGGTCCACGACGGGTACAATGTCGCACCGAAGCGGTGCTGCGGGTAGCCAAGGAGGTGGTGGTGGTGGTGCGCGCTGCCAGCAGCCGCTGCCGCCGCGGCCATCGCTGACTGCATCTGCACCCGCTTCGCATGCTGCCGCTCGCGCTTGTGCGCGTTCTGGTGGCCGCCGAGTGCCTGTGACGTCGGGAAATGCCTGCAGCAGTAGTGGCACTCGAACTTGCGGTTGCTGTCCGGGGCGGCGCTTGCAGTGGTGATGGCAGCTCCACTGCTGCTCTGCGTGGTGGCAGAAGGGGTCGCGCTGCTGGCAGCGGTGGCTTCTTTAATTCTCCCCTCAGGTGATGCATGCGGGACGTCAATGCCGAAGAGACGAATGCCAGAGTTGGGGCTTTCTTGCGGAGGAGCGCTGGAGCGCAGGAATGGCAACTCAGAGAAGGACGCAACGTTGCCAAAGCCATGAGGCTCCCGCACGCTCTCCGCGCCACCACCGACACCACCTTCACCGCCTCCGCCTCCACCACCGCCCATATAACCAGAACCAGGTGGATCGAGAAAGGCACAGAATTTCCTAGGCTATCTAGCAGCTCTTTGTGAAGTACAAAACAATGTCTCAGGCGCTCAGCTGCTAGTCTAGCGGCAGCAGCAGTGAGTAGCTGTTGGGAGGAAGAGGAACCCCGGCCCTGAATATCATGGAGTTAAGGAGGGGGCCGGCCGGGGCATGAGAAGAGAGCCAAGGAGAGAGAAGGTATTAGGATTTAGGAATAGAAAAGGCAAGAAGAAGGTCTGGCGCTCATGTCGCTCAAAGGAGGAGTGCCAAATGTATAGAAGCGATAGGTTTCGCATCGCATGCTTGGTGAGGCGAATGGGGTACCGACGGATGGGGCAGGGTAATTGTCACCTTACTATCGTGCGTGGTTAGTTAGGACTTAGGAGGAGGTGGGGGCGTCCTGCTGCTGCTAGATGGGAGGGAGGAGATGTGGATACATGCACCGTCCATGCATCCATGGTGATGTCGTAGTAAATTCTTGGGGAAGGGCTGGGGCCTTGTGGTTACGTTGGGGGAGCCCATAGTACACAATAAGCTCTGGCAAGTACTACTGCACTGCACTAGGAGGCTTTTGGGCTCTCCCACATAACAAACAAGTACCTGTCACTGAGGCTGAGGAAAACCATCTCTCTCACTCCCTCACTCTCACGAGAGCTCTGTCTCTCTCCTCTCTCTTTTCTTTGCTTTCTTCATTTCTCTGGCTTTCATGCATGTGTAGGCATCAGTGAGTACGTGACAAGCTCTGAGCGCGGGCCTGTCGCTCTATATAGCAGCTATGTGGGGGTGGTACTGGCTGTTTTATGGGGGCTCTTTATAGCTGTTGGCTTCTTTACATCTGGAGCTGCAGGCTTGTGTTTGGAAGTGGTCCTGTCGTGCAGATCTAGTGGTAGCACCCTCCTTGTGGCTACGCTAGCACAGCTGCAGCTGCGTGACTGATCGATTTCTCTCGACCACCTCCAAAAAAAGACTATACTCTGCTGCTGTCTTAGTTTCTTATCTTGTTTGCTTTCTCTATTCTTAAGCTATACCTTATATGGAGCGTCCTAAAATATCTGCCTACTCCTGTTACCGCCTATTCATCTCAAAAGCTAACCAACTGTATCCATCAATTATCCTAGCTAGCTTGGTTCTTGTTATTGTTATTAAGCGGCTAACCACGCAGGAATCTTGTTGCCTTGTTCACCTACCAAGCTATGTAGTACTACTTACCTCGGAATATATCGATCTATGCATGTGTAGCTAGGTTCATCATGCTAGGCTCTGCTTTGTTCTTTTGCTATAATGAAGCTACTCAGGACTCGCTTTGTTTTTTAGTCCCTACGATTAAAGCGCGGCCACCTGAGATAGCGGACACATGCATGATTTGCGGGTGCCTCTAGATCTCGTTGGATGATCGAAGAATAAAAATGTTACAATAGCTTTTTCTCTGAGGTCACTCCCAATGATGTCACGTCAGAGGTATTCATCATAGGACTAAAAATGACATGGAGGGGAAATAAAGAGAAAATAATAGTAGTACAAGAAACTAGATCACATCATCACAGATGGTTTAGCATATTGCCACCGACTAATTACTGGGTCCATCTATATATGCAACCATTGTAAGATTGGTATCATTTGCATATTCTAGGTGGCATGCGTATAGATACAGCAAAAACAAAGGTCATTTGCAGCGCATTTGTGAAGTTTCCTTTCATGCCTTCTAGAGAAAAAACCTCGTGATTTTTTTTCTCTACCATCATTCCCCTGACATGTTTTCCATTTTTTTTCATAACTTTTCTGACCCCTCACTTGCTGTTCTCTATTCCACGTTGGTTCATGCCTCCTGGGGCCCTTACTTCTTGATCACTGTACTTGATGCAATATGCTTAAACTATAGCCGCACCCGCATGGATATATTTGTCATTAAACAAACCAAGCATGTATGTGTTCCACAGGGTGGAAGAAAAGGCAGATGGCTGTTTCTCCGGCCGGCCGGGCAGCCACGTTCCAGGGCGATGGGGATTCTGCTGCACCAATGTGCGTGCTGTTTACATGGAAAGGTGTGCCCCTCTCATCAACAGACAACAACCTTTGTTTTTATGAAGCATAACATCGCCCGTTAAAAGATCACCCAGGTGCTTTTCTCATGCATAGATCCCGTGTCCATATCAAGATATCATGCATGCCACTGCTGGAGATCGTCAGTATCTTTCCAAGACTAGGGAAGAATAGTAGTCGGCATCAGCTGTAAACAATGCCACAGAATCACGATATATAGTTTGCTTGGTTGTGTGCGTAGGCCGTCGGGATCACTCTTCTATATTGTCTGAAAAGGTGGTTTAATTTGATGTGCTATTTGCCATATCAGACCAGAACTTGAAGTAGTGGCCCAATAATTAACTAGAACTCGAATTAACGTTTGCCTAGAAATTATTTACCAGGAGCACTTGAAGAATGTGTGGCTGCTGGTTAGGACATGCAAGTTGCTAGTACGTGTTTATATGTGTACGTACCTAGGACCGAGTACACACACCTTGTTTTTGTAGGATTTTTAAGGCTGTTCACAGCATGGTGGTGAATGTGGAACCAGTTGTTGCGTGTATAAATTCAAGATCTAGCAGCTGGGTCACTAGGTCCAGAATTTCGCGAACCGAATTATGCTGTGCGTCGTACTAGCGGCTAGCTAGTCGTACCAAATGATTCAGGCAGACAGAATGCATGGTCGCTAATTATATTGATTGATTAGGACTCTCTTGACCAGAACCAAATACGTACAAATCCTGGTGGTTGGTTACAGGTCTAGATCTCACCAGCAGCTAGCATTTCCAGCACTTGATAACCTACTTGTGCTAATCAGAAGGGGACCTAATTCCTTTCGTCTTCAGAGAAGACGCCACCATCCTTCTCCACCTAGCTCTACTAACAAGCCTTGCTGTTTTGAAAGTGGTGGCGGGTCCATGTGGCATAGGAGAAAAATTGGATCTTGTCAGTTTTGTTAGCAAGATCAAAGGCTGCTGCCTGTGCGAAATTTGCTCATTACTCCCGCTCGCTTTCTTTCGGAAAATGTTGCTCATTATTCCTCTTTAACGATGGTTCTCGTGCATGCATGTGCGCAGTACATGTGGGTGTACTGACTTTTAACTGCGGCGTTACATGTGTTCCTACCAAAACAGCAACTTGATCATTAAGACGCGGGGCCTCCTCTATAATGATAAATTCAACAAAGTGGGGACTATAACTTCTGCGTGTGCATGTTTATATATACGGTGTGCTGCCACTATGCTCTATGCTCTGAAGAAATATGGGACAAAACAAGAAATTTTAGAGTGGCGTTCTCCATACTTTACGACCATTTCCGCATGACCACCATATGAACCTGAAAAGTTATTTCCCAGGAAAGTTTCTAAATAATCTTTTCTGTGCATGTTACGCAACAAGAATTTTGCAGGTGATGCTTCCTAAAATTGGACCATATGTATGGCATATATCCTGACCATTTTTGCATGAGCATCATATCGACCTGAAAAGTTTCCAAACAAACTTAAGAGTAGTGCAGTTTTTTACTTAGGGTATGCGAATCATTTTCCTTCACCAAATACATAGCACCTTTTTTGAATGGTACATATGACCTTTTGATCAACTAAATATGGAGTCTGATTGTGCTAGATGTCCATGATGAACCTATATGTTACTGACCGGTAGCCAGTGCATGCGGCAGTGCCCATCCTTTGAGTACGAAGCTGATGATCATGCAAACTGAGTATGGTGGTCGCTTTACTGATGCTGTGATGCAGTGCCTGACTCGTAGGCAATTATTCTTCCTCTCATAACTGTGCACAGCTTCCCTCTTTATTCTGCTCCCTGCAGTTCCCATCCATCACCTTGGGCTTGTGAAACGTACGTACATCATATTGGTTCAGTCCACAGCTGCAGCTGCACTGCAACTCTCCTGTTAGATGGCCGAGCAAGGTACGTACTTGTCTGCTGCCCCCACATCAGCCCCACCTCGGCCAATCGTGAGCCCATCTTTTTTTCTTTCTGTTTTCTTGGATCTGTTATCTTCAGAAAACCTTATGAGATGGGGTTTGGGTGTGTTTCCCTCGGAAACATGCTGCTTATTGTATATACAATTTTCTCTCTTTCGGTTTGGTGAAAAGGTAGCCCTTTTGCCCTTTGCTGGAAACAGGGAGAAAGACGGCTCCCAGTCGACGCCATGCAAATAAAGAAATACTCCCTCCGTCCCACAATATAAGAGCGTTTTTTTACACTACGCTTTTATATTGTGGGACGGAGGGAGTGATAAGTAGCATAAAAGCAAAATTCAAATGTGAAGTCAAGAGGCAACCCTATATCCATAGGCCCAAGAAAAGATGAAGTCCATCAAGCCCACCAATGTCATCCCTCATGGACCAAGGCCCCCAACCCTCCATGCATCAAGTGCATGGACTAGAATTGTACCGGTGGTTTGCGAAGCATCTGGCTTACCGCCCATCTCCCATTCCGGTCTCTGAGAGACTAAAAGAACTATAGCATGCCAGAAACGAGTCTTGCTTTTCTTCATGATTAGGGGCACATTAGACTTTCTTAGTATATACCTCCTTGCCCTTACTTTTCCCTCCCACCAAGGCTAGTGGTAATCATTTGTACAAGGCCTTGTGCCTATAAAAGGCATCCCACGGGTCATTTGTAACCATCCCCCATTTGGAATAAGAGAGCTTCCACAATAGTGGAGACCTTCACTTCCTTTTGAGACGATCTATTGGGGCAGTTGAACCAAGCGAATTTCCTTCCAAGTCCGGAAAGGAAACATCCCGAAGAAAGCTTACCTCGTGTCAAGGAATCGGTTGACGACACGGGGCTATGTATCGTAACAATACTTGTTGGAAAATATAGTAGAAAACAACAAATTTCACACTATGAAGATGCATAATAGGTTAGATCAAATCGTTACCAACTTCAAGTTGAAGCGGAAGAAGAGTTGGTGTAGATCGAAGTTGAAGTCCCTCGAACCGTCCACAACGATCCCTCAAACAAAAGATCGAAAGTACGACATCTGTACGGATTGCATGCATACGGGCTTCACGATCCGGCAGCGCTTCGCCGTCTAGAGCTTGACGTCGCCGGAGAGCTAGAGGAGGGAGAAGAGAAGTGCACGGGCCTTCTCAATTATGTGGACTAGAGAAAACTAGAATTAGATCTAGTCCACCCTTGTCTATCTCAAAGGGGGCGTCCCCCTCACATATATATCAGTATCCTCTTGAGTCATTCTCATGCTCATTATACCGGTCTCCTCTCAAGATGGCAATGGGGCCCTGAAACCCACGTCCCCGCGCATTTTTACCCTATTAGGGGACGGGGACGGGCGTCTTTCTAACCCCGCGGGGCTACTGATGGGTAAATTATAAAACCCGGCATGTTTCGCGGGTTCAAACCCATTTGCTCCTGAAACTATTCTTTGTTGCAACTATTTATCTTATGCTGGTGTTGCTGAAATATACTATGTTTGTTGCTTAAATATGCTGATTTTTGTTGTTGCTGTTGCCATAATATGCTCATGTTTTTCTTTTAAAAGCTGCTATTTTCATTGACTACTCGCGGGGATGGGTTCCTCGTGGGTTTAGAAAACCCGACGGGTTTAGGGGACGGGCAAAAAACTATCCCCGTGCACGGGGATGGGGACGGGCTTGTGATTTTCTTGTGGGGACGGGTTTGGGCGAGCAAAACCCGGTTGGTTTCGTCCCCGTTGCCATCTTGAGTCTTCTCGATACCGGTTTTGTTCTTCTATCTCATTGACATGTTTCGGCATCCATGTGACCTAGTCACATGTGTCTGGCGCGCCGCGGCCGCTCCAACAGATGTTGTAAATACTGTTGACTCTGAACTTAACTGAAGAAACTGAATTTTACAGTCAAAACTGAATTTTACCGTCGAAACTGAATTTTACTGACGAAACTGATTGCCCTAGTAGCAGAGCACTGCAACAAAAGTTTAGGCCGCTCGAGCACTAGTAGTAGATAAGTAGTGATCTAAATCAGCAGCCGCTCGAGCAGGGAACGCATTAGCAGAGAGCAGCTCGTGTAGCAGCAGCGCGAGTGAGAGCTAAAGCAGCAACCGTTGTAGCTGTAGCAGGTCATGTAGCAGCAGCAGCAGCGTGACCGAGAGCAAGAGCATAGCAGAGCATTGATACGTCGCCAACGTATCTATAATTTTTTAGTTCCATGCTATTATATTATCCATCTTGGATGTTTTATATGCATTAATATGCTATTTTATATCATTTTTTGGGACTAACCTATTAACCTAATGCCCAGTGCCACTTGCTGTTTTTTCCTTGTTTTTGTCTTTTATAGAAAATCAATACCAAACGGAACGAAAATTTTTGAGGATTTTTCTTGAACCAGAAGATAACCATGAAGCTTCGGGGGGAGGCCAGAGGAGCCACGAGAGGGCCACAAGCCCTAGGGGCGCGCCCCTGGGCTTGTGGGCCCCTCGGGACGCCCCTAACCCTAATCGCAGCTCCATAAATACCCAAATATTCCCCGTATACCAGAGGGCACATCAAAAATACTTTTTCGCCGCCGCAAGCTCCTGTTCTCGTGAGATCCCATCTTGGGGCCTTTTCCGGCACTCTGCCGGAGGGGGATTCGATCACGGAGGGCCTCTACACCAACCTTGCTGCCCTTCCGATGATGTGTGAGTAGTTTACCAGCTAGTAGCTGGATGTCTTCTTCTCTCTCTTTGATCTTCAATACAATGTTCTCCTAGATGTTCTTGGAGATCTATTCGATGTAATCTTCTTTTGCGGTGTGTTTGTTGAGATCTGATGAATTGTGGGTTTATGATCAGATTATCTATGAATATTATTTGAGTCTTCTCTGAAGTCTTATATCCATGATTAAGATAGCTTTGTATTGCTCTCCGATCTATTGATTTGGTTTGGCCAACTAGATTGATCTATCCTGCAATGGGAGAGGTGCTTTGTTTTGGGTTCAATCTTGCGGTGTCCTCACCCAGTGACAGTAGGGGTAGCGAGGCACGTATTTGTATTGTTGCCATTAAGGATAAAAACATGGGGTTTTACCATATTGTTTGGATCTATCCATCTACATCATGTCATCTTGCTTAAGGTGTTACTCCGTTCTTGTTAACTTAATACACTAGATGCATGCTGGATAGCGGTCGAGGTGTGGAATAATATATAGTAGTAGATGCAGGCAGGAGTCGGTCTACTTGTCACGGACGTGATGCCTATATTCATGATCATTGCCTTGGATATTGTCATAACTATGTGCTTTTCTATTAATTGCTCAACAGTAATTTGTTCACCCATCGTATGCTTTCTTCAGGAGAGAAGCCTCTAGTGAAACCTATGGCCCCCGGGCCTATTTTCTATCATATTATTTTCAGATCTATAAAACCAAAAAATACAAAAATACCTTGCTGCAATTTATTTTACAATTTTACTTATCTTTTATACCTATCTCTATTAGATCTCACTCTTGCTAGTGACCGTGAAAGGATTGACAACCCCTTTTTCGTGTTGAGTGCAAGTGTTTGTTAGTTTGTGCAGGTGCATCTATTGGAGACTTGTGTGTTCCTCCTACTGGATTGATACCTTGGTTCTTAACTGAGGGAAATACTTATTTCTACTTTGCTGCATCACCCTTTCCTCTTCAAGGGAAAAATCAACGCAAGCTCAAGAAGTAGCAGGAAGAATTTCTAGCGCCGTTGCTGGGGAGGTTCTACATCAAGCCTACCAAGTACCTATCATAAACTCTCATCTCTTGCATTACATTATTTGCCATTTGCCTCTCGTTTTCCTCTCCCCCACTTATAAGACGTTTTCAGAAAAACACAAAAATATTTGCCTTTTTATTCGCCTTCTTTCCGTTCGTCTTTTCGTTTGCTTTTTGTTTGTTTGTGTGCTAGATTGCTTGCTTTGTCATGATGTCTCAAGAAAATACCAAGTTGTGTGATTTTTCCAACACCAATAATAATGATTTTATTAGTACTCCGATTGCTCCCTCCACTAGTGCGGAATCTTATGAAATTAATGCTGCTTTGTTGAATCTTGTTATGAAAGAACAATTTTCTGGAAGTCCTAATGAAGATGCTACATCCCATCTAAATACTTTCGCTGAGTTGTGTGATATGCAAAAGAAAAAATATGTGGATAATGATATTGTTAAATTGAACCTATTTCCGTTCTCACTACGAGATCGTGCTAAAACTTGGTTTTCATCTTTGCCTAAAAGTATTATTGATTGATGGAATAAGTGTAAAGATGCTTTTATTTCCAAGTATTTTCCTCCAGCTAAAATCATCTCCCTTAGGAATGATATAATGAATTTTAAGAAACTTGATCATGAACATGTTGCACAATCTTGGGAGAGGATGAAATTGATGATAAGAAATTGCCCTACTCATGGTTTAAGTTTGTGGATGATGATACAAAAAAATTATGCTGGATTGAATTTTGCATCTAGAAATCTTTTAGATTCCGCCGCGGGTGGTACTTTTATGAAAATAACATTAGGAGAATCTACTAAACTCCTAGATAATATTATGGCAAATTACTCTCAATGGCATACCGAAAGATCTTCTACTAGTAAAAAAGTGCATGCGATTGAAGAAATTAATACTTTGAGTGGAACGATGGATGAACTTATGAAATGGATTGCTAGTAAGAGTTCTCCTATTGATCCCAATGATATGCCTTTGTCTACTTTGATTGAGAATAATAATGAATCTATGGATGTGGATTTTGTTGGTAGGAACAATTTTGGTAATAATGCGTATAGAAGTAATTTCAACTTTAGGCCGTTTCCTAGTAATTCATCTAATAATTATGGTAATTCCTACAATAATTCTTATGGAAATTATAGTAAGATACCATCTGATCTTGAAAACAATATTAAAGAATTTATTAATTCTCAAAAGATTTTAAATGCTATGGTAGAAGAAAAATTGCTTAAGATTGATGATTTGGCTAGAAATGTTGATAGAATTTCTCATGAGATTGATTACTTTAAGATTAGATCTATGCCACCCAAGATTGATATTAATGAGTCTCTGAAAGCTATTAAAATTTCTATTAATGAAAGTAGGGAGAGAACCGCTAGGATGCGTGCTAAGAGAGAATGGCTAGAAAAAGTATGTTCTTCTAGTTTTTGTGATAATCATGATGAAGATCTTAAAGTGATTGGTGTGACTCCTATTGAATCTTTGTTTACTAATATAAAACTTTATAAAGAAGGGACTGGAGATGAGTCAACTTTAGCTAGAAGGCGTCCCAATAATTTGGAGAGTGAAGATCTTAATGAAAAAATTGATAAAAGTGGGATTGACAAGGTCAAAACTTTAACTAGTGATGAGCCCACTCTTTTGGATTTCAAGGACTTTAATTATGATAATTGTTCTTTGATTGATTGTATTTCCTTGTTGCAATCCATGCTTAATTCACCTCATGTTTATAATCAAAATAAAGCTTTTACTAAACATATTTTTGATGCTATGATGAAATCTTTTGAAGAAAAACTTGAATTGGAAGTTTCAATCCCTAGGAAGCTTTGTGATGAGTGGGAACCTAATATTAAGATTAAGATTATGAGTGCTATGCTTTGTGTGATTTGGGTGCCAGCGTTTCAACTATTCCAAAAACTTTATGTGATGTGTTAGGTTTTCATAAACTTGATGATTGTTCTTTGAATTTGCATCTAGCGGATTCCACTATTAAGAAACCTATGTGAAGAATTAATGATGTTCTTATTGTTGCAAATAGGAATTATGTGCCCGTAGATTTTATTGTGCTTGATATAGATTGCAATCCTACATGCCCTATTATTCTTGGTAAACCTTTCCTTAGAACGATTGGTGCAATTATTGATATGAAAGAAGGAAACATTATATTTCAATTTCCGTTAAGGAAGGTCATGGAACAGTTTCCAAGAAAGAAAATTAAGTTGCCATATGAATCTATTATGAGGGCTACTTATGGATTGCATACCAAAGATGACAATACCTAGATCTATGCATTATGCCTAGTTAGGGGCGTTAAACAATAGCGCTTGTTGGGAGGCAACCCAAATTTATTTTGTGTTTTTCTTTTTGATTATGTTCTTGAATAAATATGCAATATTACTTCTGTAATAATTGTGATTTAGTTTTTTAATTAGTGTTTGAGCCAAGCAAGACCTTTGGGATGCTTTGGTATATCGTTGATTTGATTTTGCTGAAAAACAGAAACTTTTGCGTCCAGTAGCAGAATTGTTAAAATTCACTGGGGCGTGGAAAAACTCTGATTGTTTTACAAAAGATTGATATATGAATGGCCTCTGTTTTCCTAATTTTTCAGAATTTTTGGAGTTATATAAGTATGATTAATATTCGAGTCTTTACAGACTATTCTGTTTTTGACAGATTCTGTTTTCGATGTGTTGTTTGCTTATTTTGATGAATCTATGGGTAGTATCGGGGGGTATGAACCATGGAGAAGTTAGAATAAAGTATATATAACACCAATATAAAATTGGAATGAGTTCACAACAGTACCGAAAAGTGGATATTTGTTTTATCATACTAACGGATCTCACGAGTTTTTTTTTTGTTGAGTTTTGTGTTGTGAAGTTTTCAAGTTTTGGGTAAAGTTTTGATGGACTACGGAATAAGGAGTGGCAAGAGCCTAATCTTGGGGATGACCAAGGAACCCCAAGGTAATATTCAAGGACAACCAAGCATCTAAGCTTGGGGATGCCCCGGATGGCATCCCTCTTTTGTCTTCAATCCATCGGTAAAATTAATTGAGGCTATATTTTTATTCACCACATGATATGTGTTTTGCTTGGAGCGTCTTGTATTATATGAGACTTTGCTTTTTAGTTTTCCATAATCATCCTTTCTGTACACACCTTTTGAGAGGGACACACATTAAACGTGAATTTATTAGAATACTCTATGTGCTTCACGTATATCTTTTGAGCTAGGTAGTTGCTCTAGTGCTTCACTTATATCTTTTTAGAGCACGGCGGTGGTTTTATTTTGAAGAAATTGATGAACTCTTATGCTTCACTTATAATATTTTGAGAGTCTTAAAATAGTATGGCAATTTACTTGGGTTATGAATTTGGTCCTAATATGATGAGTATTCAAGAGGGATATAATAAAAAAAAATCATGAAGATCATTGAATATATGAGAAGTTTGATTCCTTGCATTTGTTTTGAGATATGAAGATGGTGATATTAGAATCATGCTAGTTAGTAATTGTGGATTAGTAAAAATACTTGTGTTAAGGTTTGTGATTCCCGAAGCATGCACGTATGTTCTATCGTCATGTGATGAAGTTGGAGCATGATTTATTTTGATTGTCTTCCTTATGAATGGCGGTCGGGGACGAGCGGTGGTCTTTTCCTACCAATCTATCCCCCTAGGAGCATGCATATTAGTACTTTGTTTTGAGGGCTAATATTTTTTTTCAATAAGTATGTGAGTTCTTTATGACTAATGTTGAGTCCATGGATTATACGCACTCTCACCGTTCTATCATTGCTAGCCTCTCTAGTACCGCGCAACTTTTGCCGGTGCATTAAACCCACCATATACCTTCCTCAAAACAGCCACCATACCTACCTATTATGGCATTTCCATAGCCATTCCGAGATATATTGCCATGCAACTTCCACCATTCCGTTTATTATGACACATACCATCATTGGCATATTGCGTTGCATGATCATATAGTTGGCATAGTATTTGTGGCTTGGCCACCATTCATATTTTTTATACATGTCATGCTAGATCATTGCACATCCCGGTACACCGCCGGAGGCATTCATATAGAGTCATATTTTTGTTCTAGTATCGAGTTGTAATTCTTGAGTTGTAAGTAAATAAAAGTGTGATGATCATCATTATTAGAGCATTGTTCCATGTGAGAAAAGGATGATGGAGACTATGATTCCCCCACAAGTCGGGATGAGACTCCGGACTTAAAAAAGAGAGGCCAAAGAGCCCAAAAAGAAAAAAAAAGAAAAAAAAGAAGAAAAAGGGGAAAAAAGGAAAAAAGAAAAGAAAAAATGAGAGAAAAGAGAGAAGGGACAATGTTACTATCCTTTTCCACACTTGTGCTTCAAAGTAGCACCATGTTCTTCATATAGAGAGTCTCCTATGTTATCACTTTCATATATTACTAGTGAGAATTTTTCATTATAGAACTTGGCTTGTACTCCCTCTGTAAACTAATATAAGAGTGTTTAGATCACTAAAGTAGTGATCTAAACACTCTTATATTAGTTTACAGAGGAAGTATATTCCAATGATGGGCTTCCTCAAATTGCCCTAGGTATTCGTGAGCAAGTGAGTTGGATGCACACCCACTTAGTTTTCTTTTGAGCTTTCATACACTTATAGCTCTAGTGGATCCGTTGCATGGCAATCCCTACTCACTTGCACCAATATCAATTGATGGGCATCTCCATAGCCTATTAATTTGCCTAGTTGGTGTGAGAATTTCTTTCTCCTTTTTGTCTACTACCATATTCTATTCCACCCATAGTGCTATATCCATGGCTCACGCTCATGTATTGCGTGAAAGTTGAAAAATCTTTAGAACGTCAAAAGTATGAAACAATTGCTTGGCTTGTCATCGGGGTTGTGCATGATAAATACTTTGTGTGATGAAGATAGAGCATGACAAGATTATATGATTTTGTAGGATAACTTTCTTTAGCCATGATATTTTGAAAAGACATGATTGCTTTATTAGTATGCTTGAAATATTATTGTTTTTATGTCAGTATTAAACTTTTGTTTTGAATCTTATGGATCTGAATATTCGTGTCACAATAAGAAAGATTACTTGATAAACATGTTAGGTAGCATTCCACATAAAAAATTCTGATTTTATCATTTACCTACTCGAGGACGAGCAGGAATTAAGCTTGGGGATGCTTGATATGTCTCCAACATATCTATAATTTTTTATTGTTCCATGCCATTATATTATCCATCTTGGATGTTTTATATGCATTAATATGCTATTTTATATCATTTTTTGGGACTAACCTATTAACCTAGTGCCCAGTGCCAGTTGTTGTTTCTTCCTTGTTTTTGTCTTTTACAGAAAATCAATACCAAACGGAATCCAAACGGAATGAAACTTTTTGAGGATTTTTCTTGGACCAGAAGACAACCACGAAGCTTCGGGAGGAGGCCAGAGGAGCCACGAGAGGGCCACAAGCCCTAGGGGCGCGCCCTAGGCTTGTGGGCCCCTCAGGACTCCCCTAACCCTAATCTCAGCTCCATAAATACCCAAATATTCCCCGTATACCATAGAGCACACCAAAAATACTTTTCCGCCGCCGCAAGCTTCTGTTCTCGTGAGATCCCATCTTGGGGCCTTTTCCGGCATTCTGCCGGAGGGGGATTCGATCACGGAGGGCCTCTACACCAACCTTGCTGCCCTTTCGATGATGTGTGAGTAGTTTCCCACAGACCTACGGGTCCGTAGCGAGTAGTTAGATGGCTTCTTCTCTCTCTTTGATCTTCAATACAATGTTCTCCTCGATGTTCTTGGAGATCTATTCGATGTAATCTGCTTTTGCGGTGTGTTTGTTGAGATCCGATGAATTGTGGGTTTATGATCAGATTATCTATGAATATTATTTGAGTCTTCTCTGAACTCTTTTATGCATGATTAAGATAGCTTTGTATTTCTCTCCGATCTATTTATTCGGTTTGACCAACTAGATTGATCTATCTTGCAATGCGAGAGGTGCTTTATTTTGGGTTCAATCTTGCGGTGTCCTCACCGAGTGACAGTAGGGGTAGAGAGGCACGTATTTTATTGTTGCCATTAAGGATAAAAAGATGGGGGTTTTACCATATTATTTGGATCTATCCCTCTACATCATGTCATCTTGCTTAAGGCGTTACTCCATTCTTGTTAACTTAATACACTAGATGCATGCTGGATAGCGGTCGATGTGTGGAGTAATAGTAGTAGATGCAGGCAGGAGTCGGTCTGCTTTTCACAGACGTGATGCCTATATTCATGATCATTGCCTTGGATATCGTCATAACTATGCGCTTTTCTATCAATTGCTCAACAGTAATTTGTTCACCCACCGTATGCTTTCTTCAAGAGAGAAGCCTCTAGTGAAACCTATGGCCCCCGGGTCTATTTTCTATCATATTATTTTCAGATCTATAAAACCAAAAATACAAAAATACCTTGCTGCAATTTATTTATAGTTACTTTATTTTACACTTTTACTTATCTTTTATACCTATCTCTATTAGATCTCACTCTTGCTAGTGACCGTGAAGGGATTGAAAACCCCTTTTTCGCGTTGAGTGCAAGTGTTTGTTAGTTTGTGCAGGTGCATTTATTGGAGACTTGTGTGTTCCTCCTACTGGATTGATACCTTGGTTCTTAACTGAGGGAAATACTTATCTCTACTTTGCTGCATCACCCTTTCTTCTTCAAGGGAAAAATCAACGCAAGCTCAAGAAGTAGCAAGCAGCAGCATGAACGAGAGAAGAGCCGAGCAGCAGCGAGAAAGACAGCAAGAGCAGAGCCTCAGCGCGAGCGAGAGACGGAGTAGCAGCAACAGCGCGACCGAGAGCCGGAGCAGTAGCAGCAGCGCGAGTGAGAGCCGGAGTAGCAGCAGCTACTGCTGGTGTGGACGTCGCCGCCGAGGGAGCAACGACATGGGGGAGAGACGCCCTGGATAAAGTGGCCGGTGACGGCGCCGTCGATGGAGTACCGACATGGCTTCTCAGTATTGAGCACCAGCAGCCCCGTGAGATCAAATAAAAGATAAAATGCAGCGGTGAGTGCAGAACCTCCTTGGTGGCGCCGAGTATGCCTCGACTTCATTGGAGGAATTGGTGAGCGTGTTGCGGTTCCGTTCGGGCAGGTCAAGAAGGCGCTGTGGGGATGGAGGTGGCACGATAGACGAGGTGAACATCGTGGCAGCTCCTTGGAGGTGGAGGACGGGGCGGCTGAACCGGCGGGATGACGAGATCGACGATGGATCCTCATCCGGTGCGGTGGATGAGGGACGTCGAGCTGTTGCTGTGGACGCGTCGTCGGGGAAGAGGCTCCGGCTGGGCCGCGGTCGAGAGGCGGACGGAGGAGTGTGGGGTGTTTCGCGGGTTTTGGCGGCCTCGGTGTACGAATGGGGGGAACGAAGGGGAATGGAGGGGGAGCCATGGATTAGGGACGCGCTTGTCTGAAATGTGGGGTAAGTTACGAAAGAACCCCCACCGGTTTTGACCACGCGACGTCGAGGCGCCATTTCTGGCCGAGGGGTAGAAGGGGGATTTCGCATGTCTGGGTTGCGCGACCGATTTTGGATGAGGAGGGAGTTTTCGCACGCGTTGAAATTTTGGGATAACAAGGAGTGGCGCGGGTTGAAGCGGCGGGAGTTTCGCAGCAGAAGAGACAAGAGATGCTCTAGCTTGAAAATTTGGGGATAACAAGGCGCGGATTCCATGTTCGGCAGAACAAACTTAACGTGTACAAAAAAAGACAATTCATACAAGACAAAAGAGAGTCATGTCCCCTTTCACTATATTGCTACAAATGCCATTCAAAAACTACAAGAAAAAACTAAAAAATTCGGGAGAACAAGATTAGCGTGTACAGTACCAAATCAATTCGCACTTCCCTCAACAACAACAAAAACAAATCAATTCGCACCACGAGAAAGATTCATGTCCCGTTTTATATGACTACAAATGCCAGGATCTCGAATTTCAAATTTTGAATCCACGTTATGTTGAATTCGAATATATCGTTAGGTGATCTTGCGGTGTATAATGGATGTAGTCCTACATTTTGATCTTCCATCTTATATGAACATTTTACTTCATCCGATAAATATATATTTTCGTCTACCATATGGACTAAATTTGAATCAATTATCCGTATTTGAATACGATTGTTGTCAGGTTATACCATCATTTAAATATTATATTGATAATAGAAAACATGCATATAGTAGTAATCATATCTAAATATGAACTACATGTACCATACGATCTCCAATTCAAATATTTGTATCCATCTTATGTTGAATTCAAATCACAGTACATTCATGATCTAGGTAGCCAGACATTCAGAATAATCTAAACCCTGTTTTCATATGTATAATGTGTTTAACACACACAATAATGCATGCCCCCCCCCCTGCACAAATACACAACATTTAGATGTTAGCTTCAAAGGACACACATTATCTCAGATTCGAATAGTTATGTCCATGCACGGATGCAATGTGGTCAGACGATGCCTGCCATCGGTATCTCAAATTCAAATCGATTTGGCCTTGTTCGATGTGTATATAGTATACAACACGTTTGATTCAAAACCACACCACGCATATCTCCATTATATTCATGCATGCATGAGTTGGAAACATCATGATCTCTTATTCAAATATTTGAATCCACTTTTGTACTGATTATCGTCTCTGTGAGTCTTTTACATGCACACACACACACACACACACACACTCCTCCTTTTGTGGATACCGATAACTTTCCTATCGTGCATGCATATATGCACACAAACTCCCCACCACTCGGCATCATCTACATCGCGCACACGCGTTCTTGTTCTTTAGGTCGATCTCCCACGATCTCCCTACGTCTCTCCATCTCCTTCTTTCCCACACACACTGATCGATATACCCCTCTAGCTAGCCAGGCCTGCCTATGACACACAAACATGTACACACATAGTCCCTCCCCACCTCTCACCATCCATGCGTCCCTCCCTAACTCTAAGGCACGCACTGTCGCCCCCTCTGTTGTTATCCATCTTGCACTCGTATAGTGTCACAAGCGAGCTGTACCCCCTCCCCCCACCACACACACCTCTCCCCCTCTTTGTCACTCCGGGTGTTCTTTATCTCTGACACATGCATGCATGTGCACCAATCGATTGCCCTCTATGTGTAGCCAGGTCGCTCGCTATTTCCCCACACAAAACTACCGATCTATATCTCCAGTTAAGTCTCCTCCTCTTTACCCACGTACACATCGAGCGAACGATGACCTCTCTACATAGGACCCCCTACCACACACACACACATTAATTGTCCCTCCCCGTCTCATCATCCACGCCTTCCGCTTTATCTATTGACCAGACAAGCGCGCCCACGCACGTTATCATCCCCTCTCTTTAATTATCGATCTCACACTTGTACTCCTTCCTTGTCTTTGTCTAGTTGGCCTCTTGCATCATGTCCAACATGCACCCCCCTCTTTCCTAGCGCTTGTATGCTTGTAAAGTTCTTCCCTCTATACGTGTCTATCGATATGTCGTGTAAACGATCCCTCCCCCTCTCTTCTCGTATATCGCCCCCTCCACATACATATACTATGTATTCAGGGCTCTCTTTGACACAAACATATGTATAGAGGCATGTCGCACACACCATCTCCCTCTCTCTCTCTCTCTAACACACCCACTAGGTGGAGGACATGTATGAAGAGAAGAGGTGCACGCACGCACTGCCTCCCTCATACACACACACACAGGTACATGGTGGAGCACATTTCTCTAAGGAGAGGTAGCCCACGTGATAATTTGACGCATGTTGAAAGACTTGTTAGATTATGTGGCACTAGTACTTCCGGTAAGTGCAAAGCAAGTAGGAAACAAAATACGAGCAAGTTTTTGTTTCGAGCGATGTCTCTCTTTTTCAGTCAATATATTTATGAATAAAATAATGGGGGCGACATCAATGAAGCCACGTGGCACATGTGGAGGTGTTGTTTTCCAGCTTCTTGTGTGGATTGATCACACTGACATGCTGATGGTTCCAGAAGAACGTAGACACTACTGGGCACAATGAGGTTACTGTAGATGCGAATTCCATGCACTTAGACCATTGGATCAACATCAATGAACGGCTAATATCATGTCACACGTGAAATTGGGAATTTCTAAACTGATTATAGAAATAGCCAGCAACGGGGTACTCATTTTTTGCTCCGAGAGGTTGCGGGCGTCTGGCTCTGCCACAATGGCCTCTAAGAACAGGGGCCCACGTACGCGTCCGAGAAATGTATGTAAACCGTCAGACAAACTCCCACGCCCCCGCTACACTCAGAAAGAAAGATAAAAACTCCCTCGCTTCCCTCGCTGGAAAAACACTGCCCTCGCCTTTCTAATGGGGATTTTTATCGACCGATCTCGTTAAGGAGCCAAAGCAAGTGTTACCCTTTACAAATTAAGTTAGGCAGTAAACTTACAGCCCGTCGCGTTGGCGTCGCCCCAACACACGGTCGGTCCAGCCCGCCGCTCACCGAAGGGACGCACATCGGCTTGGTGCGTCACTGACATGTGTGACCGCATGTAAGCAGTAGCACCAACACACGGTCGGTACAGCCCGCCTCTCACCAAAGGGACACACATCGGCTTGGTACGTACATCACTAACATGTGCGACCGCACATGAGCAATAGCATGAACAGACGGTATGTCCGGCCCACCGCTCACCGAAGAGACGCGCATCGGCTTAGTACATCACTTATGTTCAACCGCATGTGAGCAGTAGCAAAACGACAGGCCAAGCTCCCCCGCCTACCACGCACCAAAAGCCTGGCCTTTTATTTTAATAATATTTTAGATCCCTTTAAAAAAATGAGGATCGCACCAAGGAGCAGACCATGGCAGTTGCGAACGGTCGTGTGGCAGTTTCATGGGTAGGGGAGGGGCGTGGTGTGGCAGTTTTGTGAAATTGCATGTCACTTCTTTTTTTACTGTTGTTTTTGTCCAGTAACTAGTGCCGACGGATGCAGATCTTACGGTTATTGGGGCATTCGCCATGAATAGCCTCGTGGTGAGCTATTGACTAGTCTTTTTTCACACGCGTTACATCGACACATATCATCTCTCACCCTCTTTCCCACGCACACACCTACACTCATGAGTCTCTCGGGACTTCTCGCACACACCATATCTAGCTCTCTAGGTTGATGCCACCCATATACACTTGTACTCTATGCTTAGTACATTGTACACGAAGAGAAGAGGTGCACGCACGCACTCGTCCTCTCTCACACACGGATCTTTAGCCACGAATTGTAGTGTTGTCAACCATCCGATTGGCTCTATCAAAGGTTCATGTTGCTCCTTGGCCTTGGGATTGAAAAGTTCAAAACATGGAGGCTCAGCTGGAGGCACGAGGTTTTGGTTAATGTGCGTGCCGAACATGACACCAACTCGACACGAGCTTGGTCTGCCTGGTGTGCAGTCGGGTGAGTACTACTAGTAGTACTACTACTTTGATGTGTCACGTCAACTCGCAAAAGTATGCAAAACTTCCTCAACAAACAAGCATATAAGCAGCTTATATTTAGGTTTACTTCTTATCCAAAGGATCTTATATCCAACGGACACAAAATATCCCTTCAACTGTTGGAAATTACTTCAACTGCTGATCTGATGTTGAATGAATTGCTGCATCACCATCAAAATCCACCATCTCTTGGCTGATTGTAATTGGGAGTATCATATACTAGTATCATGCATATGATACTAGTGTATGATACTACTTCCGTAGTGCATAGTATCATAAGTTAGTATTTTAAGTTGCCTTATATATTAATTGCCATGCATGACACAAAGTAGTACAACATTTATTATGATACGGTATCATGATATGATACCACATCCTCTCTTTCCTCATTTAATTGTGTGCCACATCATCCAAAAAGTCTACTTGACATGCATGATACCGCTTATGATACTACCAATACGACCAGAGCTAAAGTAGACCATACTAAACCCTACTTCAACTGTTGATCTGATGTTGGAGTATATTAGCATATTACTAAGATAAATAGAAGGCAATGTGGAATCATTTAGGAGGTGAGCTTGTCAATCTGAATGTGAAGGGACACCACCCTCGAATACCCATACCGACCAGCAGCTTGGGAGGCACTATGAAGAAGGTCAGCTCCTCCACGACGATGGTGTCGGGCTCCTTGCTACTTGTCACCTCTATTTCCACCTTGACGGCGTCGGTCCTGCCTTTGGGCGCCCCTGGCGGCCCGTTCGCCCACACCTTGGCCACGTAGTGTGGCAGTGGGGACGCCCCCGCCCTGATGCAAGCGACCGACATGGTGACAGGCGCGCCGATGTTGAGCACCCCGCCAACCACGAAAAATGCGCGGCCGTCATCCTCCGTGAATAGCAAGCGCCGCGGGTCCGACACCGGCACCTGTAACTGGAGCACCTTCTCGTACTGGATCATGTGCATGGGCATGGGGTGCACGGTGCTGATGTGGTGGGGGAGTGCCGGCGGTGTGTCTTTGTAGCTGCAGCCGGGCACGGGGCATTTGCAGGGCGCGAGCGGACACACGCTCTGGTGATCGGCGAGCTTGTGGTAAGTGATGTAGAGCCCACAGCCTTCATGTGGGCACTCGACCATCGCTGCGGAGAGGACATCGTCCATCACCGTGTTGCACATGTCAAAGCCGCCGCCACGCTCGCACTTCTGGCACTGCCGCTGGTTCCCGGGGTGCTCGCCGCGGCAGTCCGGGCAGGCCAGGTACCCTCCCTTGCACTGCACAAAGCAATCAAACACCACATCAATCTAGAAATTTGCACCTTGCTCGATCAGTCGAACGGGATAAGATGTATCGAACCTCATACACTGGAGGCTTCAAGGGGCGGAGGCACAAGGGGCAGTGGAGCAACGTGAGGTCCATAAAGACCTCCATCGTCAGGTCCTGTTCCGTCGACATGATCTCGCCCTCCTCGTGCACCACCATCTCTCGCTTTAGGGCCGAGGCATTAGAATAGCCACAATGGGAAGTAACTTAGACTAGTAACATGCATATAGTGGGGATTAACATATGTGTGTTGTCATGCAACACTTCATTTATTAGGTTATAGACTCATCTTGTCTTGGCATGTGTGATGTTACCCAGGACGGAGGTAGTAGCTAGTTGCTGAGTAGTAGTACTTTATTAATGCATGGCCCACCATACACTCTCACAATATTTCTTGAAGCCCGTGTTGCAGCCGGCTGTTAATCAAAAACCCGCTTCCCTTCTCTCTCCTCTTCTCTCTCATCCAACTCAGCACAAATATAATAGTTTAATTCCTATAGCTTACTGACTCTACCTTATTATACTTACTCTCTCCCTCGCCCATGAGCGTGGTGGATCGCAGGACGAGGAGAAGCTTTTGCTACACGCTCTCCCTCCCGCACGTGGTGGACATGCAGCAGTTTATTCGGTGTCAGATGGCTAGAAGCATACTGTAGTAGTACCATCATTGTTCGACTTCCCGAAGAGGCGAAGAGCCAAGCGCAACCCGAACGCTCGCGTGGCAGTTTCATGTGTAGGGGAGGTAGTAACATAGTCTAGGATAGCGTGTACTACCCACTATGGAGGTACTAACATAGCCTAGGGTACCGTGTATGTTAGGGCATCCATGATGTTTCGTGCATGTTTGGTTCATGACTAATTTTGCCACAACTAAGCTTTAGGCAAAGTGTGGTTGCCACAAAAAGTGTGGCTAAGAAAATGGCCACCACAAGTGTGGCAAGATTTGGCAAAAAAAACAATTAGCCTATGACATGTGGACCATATAACTAGAAAACTATGGCAAGCCAGAAGTGTGGCAATGAACCAAACACATGCCTAAGATGTTGTGGCATAACTAAGGTTAGGCAAAGCTTTTGCCTTCGTTTAAAAAAACTAAGGTTAGGGATGGCAACCTTAGTCTGGGAACCAAACAGGCCATGCCTCTAAGCCTTAGAAGCCGATGCCATACACTATAGACCATGCCTCTAAGCTTAAAATTGTTGGAGTCACCTCCATGCTAAGAGGCCGTCTCCAAGCATTTTTTCGATAAAAATAATCTTCTGGCCCTACTTGTCATCCTGGTGATTGAAGTTTGCATGCTGATCTGGTCAAGAGAGGAATATATATTTTAACTTGTGGTAGGGTAAATGTTAGAGGCTGCAGCAAATATTATACATTGCGGGTCTTTTAGGAAAGTTTAGAGGCAAGCATGTGGGGCCCGTGTTAGAGGCAGTGTTGCCTCCAAACACTGGAGGTGCTCTCCACTGTGACAAGTTTACTATCACATGTTCATACTTCAAGGTGCATTAACAGTAAACTCACGGCATGCATGCATGCATGCATTGTAATTAATGCATAGGTAAACATAACTTTTCGAGAAAATCGAGTATACTGCTTTGATGTGTGGCGTCAACTCATACAAGGAGAAGCTTGATTACTACGCCCTCTCCCTCGTCGATGCGTGCAGTGGCTCGTAGAACGAGGAGTAGCTTTTTCTTACAGCAAGCTCTTCCTCCCCACGCGGTGGACATGCAGCAATTAATTCGGTACTGTAGAAGTAATATCATTGTTCAACTTCTCGAAGAGGCAAAGAGCCAAGCGCAACCCAAACGTGGCAGTTGAGAACACTCACATGGCAGTCTTATGTGTAGGGGAGGGGCGTGGTGTGGCAGTTTTGTGGCATTTCTTTTCTATTGCTGTTTGCGTCCAATAGGTGCCACAGTCGGATGCAGATCTTACGGTTATTGTGGCAATCGCTAGTTATAGTCATCTCACGAAAACCAAATAATCCCAAAACACTTAGGCGCGGTGGATTAACTCAGCCTCATTTCTTGTTTCTTCACAAGAATAAAGGAATCTACCTCCGTCCTGGTTTATTGGTCCCCATCGTATTTTGTGTCAAATTTTGACCATGGATTTAACTAACAAAATGTTAACGCATGTGATAAAAAATTATACTGTTGGATTCATATTTAAACATAGTTTCCAATGGTATAATTTTTGGTCACATGCATTGGCATTTTGTTAGTTAAATCTGTGGTCAAAATTTGACACTAAATACGAAGGGGACCATTAAACTAGTCTCTATTTGACACGCATTTACATTGATATGGCTTGAATGCCAATGAGGGAGAGGGTGGCGGTTCTCGAAACATTGAACGGTTAATGATGCATCCTCATTCAATTAGCATACAGAGGGAATTAATTGGAGAAGCAGAATGGAGCCAGCACGATGTGAATGCAACGCAGTTTGCACTCTCATATGAAATGGCCCCACCACTTCAATCCATCTACCAAATCATATGCACCACTGCTCACTCCAATCCAAGACCAAGACCAAGTGACCAGAAGCCACAAGCACCCTTGGAGGCGATGGACGCGAGTAGCAGTCGGCTGTGCCAGATCATCCAAGATGCTGGCCTGCGGCCCCGCACTGCACAGC
Source organism: Thinopyrum elongatum (assembly GCA_011799875.1). Taxonomy (NCBI): domain Eukaryota; kingdom Viridiplantae; phylum Streptophyta; class Magnoliopsida; order Poales; family Poaceae; genus Thinopyrum; species Thinopyrum elongatum. The sequence goes on along the minus strand of CM022300.1, from coordinate 481,456,364 downwards.
GTTTCCAGATGGTGTTAGCGAGCACCGGCGTCATAGCCCTCGCCGACACCAGCTTCGCCTCTTGCATGGACGAGATGATGGTCTGCTCCATCCACAAGTTCACCGCCGTCAAGAAGCACGCGGATGACCTTACCGTACTCCTCCAGCCCACACGCCCAGGCTCCTTGTTGCCTGCCACCCTCATCGACCTCCATGGTGACGACCTCTTTCAAGCACTAGTGGCCCTGCAGCTGCCAGACGTCGCGACGAAGAATGTCCACCTCGAGGCCGCGCTCGCCGTGCAGCGCCTCACCATGCAAGAAACCGTCGACCTACACATCCACATCTACGAGGAAATCATCTACATATGCCACTACACGGCTAGGGACAACGCAAAGACGTTGGCCTTCTTCGACCGGCTGGAATCTTTGGACGCCATTGTTCAGAAGCATGTTGACCTCGCCACCAAAGCCGCTGCTCCTCAGCCGCCGTTCGGTGGGCCTTTGCCCTGGGTCGAGGAGGAGGAGGTCGTCGATGGATGCATCTTTCTTCTTGCCTCCTGTGACCAGCACTGCATCACCTCATGGCCTTAATGTGTTAGTGTATGACATTATTATTTGAGTCGTAAATGACATGTGTGATTCCTTGCTCTTATTTAGCATTAATTATATGTAGTATCACTGTCTTCGTCCTGGTTTACTGGTCACCATCGTGTTTTGTGCCAAATTTTGACTTTAGAATTACGTACGAGACCCAACCTACCAAACTATACTATATATATATATCGGCGCGACAACCAAACTTATAAATGCAAAACTAAGCGTTATGTACATGTCACGAGTTCAAAACGAGAAAGTGGAACAATATAGCACGCCTGTCCTGTTCGCGTCGCACCCCACACCGTCGTTCCGGCCCGCCGCTGAGTGCGCATTGGCTTGGCATTTTCGATCTACAAGTTAAAAAGGTAAAGACTGTCGTGTTCGCATCACACCCCCTCACGGTCGGGAGTACTCCATGGTTGGTCCACAACGCTGCTAGTGCTCAAGCTAGGGAACGCTTATTGTCTTAGCATTTTCATTGTCAGGTGGGGCCGCAGTTGAGCTAACCGACTATCGGCAAATCCCCACTCCGCCCACCGTGCGTCGGCCGAGTTAGAATTAGAAGAGAGAAAGAGAAGGGAGAAGAGCTAGCTGTAGTACAGACGCCATTGTCATATGGGACTCGTGTTGATAGAATAGGAGTACTTAGTACTCTTACGTTTACTACCACTAGTTGGGTTCGTGCGACCTATACATGTCATCACTTTTGGTCTCCTGTTCGAACCACAGCTACGCTTCATAGTACATAATTTTGCACGCATTTTTCCTCGTATATGTACTCCTCGGCTATTTCTACGTGCTTCCTTTCGCCGACATGTGGCTCATAGAGCATCTGGGTCGAAGTGCATGCACGACTCGGAGCATATCCAACGCTGAGCGCCAACCGGTATGGATGAGTCCGCAGACACTGATGCGGGAGCGGGCCATTCAACCTTGTCGGCGTACTTTAGATTTTAGACCTGACGAATTAAATGCAAACCCCGCGCAGAAGAATAAATAAATGAATTACTTTTACATGCAAACCGGATTATTTTCATAGAAACTAGAGCACGTTCATTACATTTTGGACATGATACATTGAAAAGAAAACGACCGGACCTAAACCAGTCTAAGGGCATCTTTGATTCCCAGGATACTGAAAACATAGGAATGGGGAAAGTATGGGACTGGAGTGCTAAATCAAATAGGATTAGCAAAGAGTGTTCAACGCCCCAGGAAAAACAAAGGAATTGTAAAAACAGGTTGGAGAAAAAATTCCTATGGAATCCGGTCCTATGTACTAGTGTAAAAAAACGCTCTTATGCTAAGTACTTTAGTGATCTAAACGCTCTTATATTAGTTTACAGAGGGAGTACTAGCTAAGCTGCGACGACGCTCTTGCTCCGCTGATGCGATAAACCGAGAGGAGGAAGTGGTGACATGTTTTTAATGGCCATATCACTGATACGTCTCCAACGTATCTATAATTTTTTATTGTTCCATGCTGTTATATTATCATTCTTTGATGTTTTACAATCATTTTATAGCAACTTTATATCAGTTTTTGGGACTAACCTATTGACATAGTGCCTAGTGCCAGTTGCTGTTTTTTGCTTTTTTTTACTTCGCAGAATATCAGTACCAAACGGAGTCCAAACGTAGCGAAGCTTTTCACTACAACAGGATGCTGCTAACGCAACACTACAATCAGAGACCCTTCGACGAAACTGTGTGCGATGCATTAATCGCAAACGGTGATGTAAAAAAAGTTAAAAAAGATGCAAAACGTTTGTGATGGTGGATACATCAAACACGGTTCAGATTTTAGATGCGTGTGCCATGCGGGGCATACGGTTGATCCATACGAACTATTTGCGATGAGACAGAACAGAAAGGAGCAGCCAGATCAAGGTGTGTGTGATATACGGCATACAGTTCACCCCGATAAACTATTTGTGATGAGGCAGAACAACAGAAATGGGCAGCCAGATGAAGGTGTGTGCGATATACGGCATACAGTTCACTCGGATGAACTGTTTGTGATTAGGCAACACAAAAGAAACGGTCAGCCCGATGAATGTGTGTGCGATATACGGCATACAGTTCACTCGGATGAACTGTTTGCGTTGAGCCAAGAGAACAGAAACGGTTCAACTTAACAAGATGTGTGTGATACGCGGCAAACAGGTCTATAATCAGAAATGTGTGGGAAGACCGATAACAACACAGACGATTCCTGTTAACAAGCCGTGTGTGTTGTGAGCAAACGATTGCTGGTATACAATTGTGAGTGATTGATGAAATCATCACCGACGGGTTCCATTGTTTAGTCTGTGTGCGATGTGATTTGCTCTGTCCGCACAACATCTACGCTCTGTCTACAGAGCGTCAACATATATACTTAAAAAAACAGCATTGCATAACCAAATTAAGCATATAATTACACAAGTGACTACACACATAACATTTCCACACACCAAAGTAAGCAATTACATGCATACTAAACTAGGAGGAACGAGGATCTAATCATCTACTTCTTGTTGCGACGACGCTTGCCATTGTTCTGCTTCCGGCTGGATCCCTGGCCATTTTGGGGAAGGAGGCACTTCCTCATGTTAACAATCCGCCTGTACATCTCGTAGCTTGTGTACGCCTCCTTGGCCGCGTACACGACGTGAGCTTTGTCGAGTTTCTCCATCCAGGCCGAGTGCCAGGCATGCTTGTCCTTGTTGCAGGAATCCTTCATGTCTCTGTAGTAGGGGTTGATGATGGCCTCAGCGAGGTGAACCAGTGAGTCCTTCTCATGCTCCTTGCTACCCCAGATCTTGTATTGGCCCTGGGTGTAGACAAGATTCTGGCAGGCGATGCCCGAATTCTTGAGCACCTTTACATCGTTGGTGATGTCCACCATAGTGAACATGTAGTGGAGGCTGTCGACAAACCTGGTGAAACGCTTGCAAGGCCTTGTGGCCAGGCAGTAGTGGTAAACGAGGATGTGATTGCGCATGCACATCTGGGCAACGGCGACGTTGGGACGAGACCCGGCACGAGCGCGGGTGTACTCGAGGTCGAACCTGACCACCTTGTAATTCTCCTCAGCAAGTAACAACTCCATGATGTGGATGGAGTGCTCCTCCCAGACCAGTTGTTGGTGTACACCACCGAGAGCTCCGTGAACCTTCTGTGCGTGTCCACCATGGCATGCATGGTGAACTGCTGCTCGTCGTCGTCAGCCGCTCGGAGCGCCATGGGAGCCGCGCAGGATACCCGGCCCTCTAAGAATTTGTCGTGGTGGGTGTGCTTCTTGCAATACTGGGGCGCAATCGAAAGGTTGAAGAGTCACAAGGGTTAAATGGCCGCTGTAATAAATGGGGGCCGGCCGGCCTGTAATCGTCACGTCTTGTCACCGTGTTCTTAGCAGAGGATTCCAGTGCACGCCTGAGCACCCTGCACGCGTTTCGTTTGACCATGCGTGGGCTCGAAGAGGCGCCAAATTTATCGTTGGTGAGCCTGTTCCCGCGCAACCGCATAGTTTACCGCGCAAGCTTCCCGCCCGGCTAGTTTGGCCACGCGTCGGCTAGAAGAGGGGAAAATCATGGGCTTGGGAAAAAGCTTTGTAAAAACGCAGTGTGTGGAATGACTTCGATCATAAGTTTACCCGTGGGTGATGAGGTCAAAGTTACACAGAAGGGTGATGATGGACACTCGAGTGCGATAATTAATTCTACGCTCTACAGGGCACACGATTGAAGAAACCAACTGTGTGCAATAATGTTGAAGATCGCAGTCGAGTTAGCTATACAAATCGTGTGCTATGAGATCGACAAGGGAGACACATTCGAGAATGGTTAATAAAATCTAAGTCCATTGCATATTAAGATTAAAATAGTACTACCAATATACGAGTCTCATACGATGCCATTTCAACGATTGTACCACAAAAGCCCCAAATATTACAAGGTTCAAATTCCAGAGTTATATGGCTCAAATTGGAAGATTACAAAGTTCAAACTGATATTAGAAATGAAATTCAGCTCATTCAACTGCAAACGCCCGCGCTGATCAGCTGAACATAGATATAAGAGAGGTTCAAACTAATATTACCACTAGTAAGGCTAGTTTCGAAACCTCATCATTTCTGCAAAGGGATCAGCCACTGACAAGTCATGTGTGGGGTTGACACAATGACTTTCGATTACTCTGTCAGCTGAAGTTCCAAAATGAAATTCAGCTTTTTTGGAGCCTTTTCCATTCTGCCGCAGCCGCCGGCGCTGATCAACAAACCATTTATTTTTGCGAAATAAATGTAGGGCAAACCTCATTACCTTCAGGAACCTTGCTCTGACAACAAAGAACCTAGCGAATATAATCTCCGGTAAGGTCCCTCGGTATGAGTTCAAAGTAATTTCTGTTAGATGCAGATCTAGGCATTCGATGTGATTGTTATATTGTATCACATTATCCACCACCGGGCCTAATCTTATCTGCAAAAGAAGAAAATGTGTTAGTGCCTACATGCAGTTCTGAACACTGCTACAGGCCTATTTGGTTTGCAGGATTTGTAAAATGCACTAATGTGCCATCTTCGATCCAACATGATTAACATGGGCATTTGATTACAATCTAGAAAAATGTATCCTTCTTCACAAGAGGTTGGAGTGGATGAAAAGTTCCCTAAGAAAACTAGTACAGATGAATCCATAGGAGAAATGCTTATGGATTGTAACCATATGGATCAAGCAACCAATATGGGGGGGAAACATGTATGTACTGAAATCCTCCAAAATTCCTTCAGAAATCATAGTACATTGTCATTGTAAACATGGGAAAAGGTGTCAAAAATTGGACTCCCTTATGGTTAACATTTAACAGGAAAGGAACATCACCTCGATATATAGCTTCTCCAGGCACGGAAAGCATCTCAGGAAACTAACAACTTGGTCCAGGTTGGGGTCGATAGATTCTAGTGCCAAGAACTTCACAGTGCGTAGATTCGGGGTCAAGCTTGTCGGAATCATTTTTTGGATGACAGACGAACATACATCTTCAAAATTAGAAATAATGTTAATTTCGAGAAGGAGAGGTAGAAGGCGACTGTTGTACCTGAACGGGTGTGGATCCAATAACAAGTTTGGAGTATTTGTCAGACGAGTAGCCCACCACTGTCAATTTCGGCGCAGAAATGACATTGATTCTTGTTGGACCTTCTTGATCAACTACAAGTAATATCTCAAGTGAAGGTGTGTCCTCAATGACCATGTGGTACACCTTTTTTGATCTCTTGTTGGAGCACCAACACTACTGCAGGATGCTGCTAACGTGACACTACGACCGGAGACCCTTTGACGAAACTGTATGCGATGCATTAATCGCAAACGAGGATGTAAAAAACCATCAAAAAATATGCAAAATGTTTGCGATGGTGGAGACATCAAACATGGTTCAGATTTTAGTTACGTGTGCGATGCGGGGCATATGGTTGATCCATACGAATTGTTTGCGATTAGACAGAAGAATAGAAATGGGCAGCCATATCAATGTGTGTGTGATATACGGCATACAGTTTGCTCCGATGAACTGTTTGCTATTAGAGAATGCAACAGAAACGGTCAGCCAGATCAAGGTGTGTGTGATATATGACATACGGTTCACTTGGACGAACTATTTTCGATTAGGGAAGAGAACAGAAACGGTTCAACTTAACAAGATGTGTGTGATATGCGGCATACAGTTCACATAGATGAACTATTTGCGATGAGCCAAAAGAACACAAACATTTCATGTAAACAAGATGTGTATGATACGCAGCAAACAGCCCACTCGGATGAACTGTTTGCGATGAGAAATTATAACACAGACGGTTACTATAGTTAGTTCGTGTGCGATTCTGTTTGTACAAAAAACTTTGAAAAATGCAAACTAGTTGCTTGCGGTGGCTAGGAGTATCGCACACGATGCGTCTGCGAGTACTCGTGTGCGATGATTAGTAAGTTACACATACAGTTCCTTATGTTAACACGTGTGTGATAAATAACACGTGGCACAGCATACGGTATTCGGGTTGTGTGTGTGCTCCACTTAGTCTTCCCGCGCTCCAGCGAATGCTTCCCACGCTCCATATGGGTCAATTGTAAAATCCACGCCTTTTCCCTCATCGGTTTCCCGCCACCAGCTAATGGCTTGCTGCATATAACCCAGGCGGCAACGCACCGTCGCTACACTCTACGCAGATCTAGTCCTCACCCATCTACCATTAGTTATTCCAAGCATGCGAGGCAACGACCAAAGCTTCAACATCGACCCCTACCTGCGTTACATCTTCAGCGAGGAGAACAAGCTGGAGCAGGTCGAGGAGCAAGAACTTCATTGGCCGGTGCAGGCACCATGGCACATCAGCAGTGATATCGGCGTGACAGTCCTTGGGCGCATAATCGACATATTGTAGAGGAAGTGTGATGAGCAGTTTGCCATTCACCGTGCAAAAGATCCAGAGCTGCTCGGCGGCATGATCGACGACCCACCCGAAGAGCCGCCGTCACCAGTGCTCATGGAGAGCCTGATGCCCCGCAAGGAATGGGCAGAGGACCTCTGCGATTCAGTCAAGACACAGCCAGCCTGCGGCTTCATCATTGCCGGCGGCGGCCATGTCAACCTCGATCTCGACGATGTGGTGGCCAGGCTCGAGCACATCCTTGGTGGAGTTGACGTCCCCGACAAAGTAGAACATCGCCAACGTGATATCTTGAGGATGCAGGTGATGGACGGAATTTGCTACCAGGCCAGAGATATGGAAATGGAGCGGTTTCGCGGAGATATCATGTGCGCGATTGCACGCTGTCAAGCTCTTCTAGAAGAGGCCCAGCAGCCCCAATAGTCTCCCAGCGCTAGCAACTCCGTAGGCGGAGGCGGGTCGGGACACCTGGAATGAACGGCTGCAAGGGTGCTATGCTGAACATGGAGTCCGAGAAGACCGTCGTCGGAAGGCCGCCAGCTCAGCCTTTTAGCCTATATTGTATTATAATTGTATGCATATGTAGGTCGTGAGTGTTTTGGGCGTTGCCGCATGTGGCATTTTAAATTATCCGGAATATGTAAGACAATTATTAACTGTTGCCATTGTAAAATTGCCTCAACGGCGAGCGGAGCGCGCGCAGGGATGCCAGAGCGGAGCGCACCACGGCCGCCTCAATGGCAAGCAAAACACACGGACGGACACGAGCAGAGCGCGCCGCGGCCACCTCAAGGACGAGCAGAGCGCGTCGCAGCCGCCTCAACGGCGAGCAACCATGTGGTCAACCTTCGGGCACCCTGTGGGAGGCTCGACGGCGCATCCGTCGGACATGATGGTGATATATTGACCATGTGTGATAGTGGGCAGACACGTACACGTACATCCGAGAACGCGGGCCCATGTTTCGGCCTTCTGATGCGTGGCATACGGTTGATCCATAAGAACTATTTTCGATGAGCCAGAACAACAGAAACGGGCTTTGTAGGCCCAGAACCATCAATAAATTTTGACCTTGTTTCTCGTTACATTGCATATTACAACTCAATAAGTAATTGCAAATCTGTTCACACTGATCAAACCAATATGCGTTCACACTTAGCACCGGGCTATAAAAACTACCCACTCAAAAATTACTTCACAGTTCCTCTCCTCATCACCCACAAAACTGGTCTTTCCTGTCAAGTCATTCCGCCATGACCGGTAGGAGGAGTTTTGGGTGGACATATAACCAGGGAGCAAAGACCAAGGCCGTGGAAGCACTAGAGAGGTCCCATCGCCACGTGGCAGCTGCAGCAGAGATGTCCCGGCGCGCCGTGGAGCCCTCGAACGAGCTCTCACCGGCACGCGAGGGCTCTCACAAGCGCACTCACCCGCGTCGGCGATCACAACGAGCTGGCGTTGCTGAAGTCCTTGGCCGGCGATGACGACATTCTCGCTGGCCTCATTAAGCAGCAGGAGCTGGTCGACGGCTTGATAAAGCTGCTCGAGATCAGCGATGCCTCGGTTGAAAAGGCAACCGGCCTCGTCTAGCAACTCATGGGTGACAATGCGAAGCTCCTCAAGGTGCTCGCCGAGAAGGAGGAGGAGGCCGCCGGCTAGAAGATGCTGCATGAGCAGAGCAGTGCCTTGGGGATGATGCTGACAGCGGTCATCAAGGAACTGATGGGTGACTTGAGGAAGCTCAGGATCGAGCGTGAGCAGGAGGTGGAGGAATCCGTGGCTGCTTTCAAGCAAAGTCGTGAGGAATTGAAGAAGGAGTTGGAGGATGTCATCGCCCAGCGATCCATCGAGGAGTAGAGATAGTAGCGACCCAGATCGTTGTCTATGATTTCCTTCTTCTCTTGCCCCCGTGTTTCCGGGCTTTGCCGCATGTGGCATTTTAAATTATTCGGAATATGTAAGACAATTATTATCCGCGCCATTGTAAATTTGTCGTCGTATTATCCATTGCCATTTTATTTGTCATCGTCTTATCCGTTGCCCTATGTGGCATTTTAAATTAGGCCAGAATACGAGTTGAAAACACGAACAAAGCAAGTGCTAACGTTGAGCGGGGCCATGGTATCACAAGCAAACACCCTCCGTCCAGGTGCTTTAATTAACCACGTGTTAAACAGCGGCTAGGCCGCCATTAATGGAGAAGTTGTGAGCGAGGCGGGCGGCTGGTGGATGGAGGTCAAAGAGCTCGCTTCCCGGTGAGCATGGGCTGCCTTGCTGCTCGCACGTGTCTCGTCGAGCCTGTGAGGTGGACAGGATGCACGCGTCCCGTCGAGCCTGCACGGCGGACTGCTCGCACGCGTCCCATCGAGCCTGCACGGCGGACTTCCCGCACTCGTCCCGTCTAATCAAACAGCTGCACGCACGCCACCGAGTATGGTTAAATTTTGGCACAAAATACAAAGATGACCAATGAACGAGGATGGAGGTAGTACTATCCCATCAGAAAAGAGGGACGCGTGGCCGCACTTAAATGGTTACGGGAACACATGGTTCATATAATACAACTGTTTGCGATATTAACGTCTCAGCTATTTGTTTCAAAAGGACTTCGTTGGCTATTAATGTGTGCGCCCTGTCTCAAACTGGACGATTTTTTTACCACGGCATATATGTGCCATGTCATGAAACCATGCCAAGTTTCATGTTTTTGGGTGAGTTTTCGATTTACTGGGATTTAAAAACCGAGATTCTCAATGTTTCAGGATGACAAGAAGTTTGTAATTCATTCCCATTCCTTCAATGAGACCTAAACATGCACCCAATGACACATGTACGATTTTCCACCCATTTTGCTTCACTGGAGCATGTGCTTGTAGTTCAAATTTGAATTATGGACTACATTAAATGCCTAGAAAACTCAATTAATATATAAAATGGCCAAACAAACACTGAACAGTTTCAAATTTCAGCACGACACTCCTGTTATTCTATGTTGCCTGTAGAAAACAAAGTTCAAGGCGAGAAGAGGCAGCGATTATCGTTTCGCCCACAAGAGGGGCATGTTTCCCTACCGGAACCACGAGGGCTGCGAGAAGCTTCGGTTTGTAAGAGGCTTGTAATATAGCTTGGCCCAAATTGGACAATTATTTTACCACGACATATATGTGCCATGTAGTGCCACCATGCCAAGTTTCATGATTTTCTGGTGAGTTTTGGATTTACGGAGATTTAAAAATTGAGATTCGCAATGTTTGTGGCCGAGCCAGGATGCCAAGACGGTTGAATTCATTCTCATTCCTTCCATGGGACCTAAACATGCACCCCAAGGACACATGTACATTTTTTCTAGCCATTTTGGTGCACTGGAGCATGTATTTGTACTTCGGATTTGAATTATGGACAGTAAATGCCTAGAAAACTCAATTAATGAATAAAAAAGGTCAAACAAACCCTGAATAATTTCAATGTTCAGCGCGAATATCCCGTTGCTCCATGTTGCGTGTAGAAGAAAATACAAGGCTAGAAGAGGGAGCGATTATCGTTTCAACCACAAGGGGACACGTTTCCCTATCGAAACCACGAGGGTTCTTGCGACAGGCTCCGGTTTGTAAGAGGTTTGTAATAAAGCTTGGCCCAAATTGGACAATGTTTTTACCACGACATATAAGTGCCATGACATGACACCATGCCAACTTTCATGACTTTCTGGTGAGTTTTCGATTTACGTGGATTTAAAAACCGAGATTCCAAATGTTTGAGGACAAGCCAGGACGCCGGTACGGTTGTAATTCATTCCCATTCCTTGCATGGGACCTAAACATGCACCCAAGGACACGTCTATAATTTTTCTAGCCATTTTGGTGAACTGGAGCATGTATTTGTAGTTCATATTTGAATTATGGACATTAAATGCCTAGGAAACTCAATTAGTTTATAAAAAGGCCAAACAAACCGAGAATAATTTTAAATTTCAGCACGGATATCCTGTCGTTCCATGTTGCCCGTAGAAGAAAATACAAGGCGAAAAGAGGCAGTGATTATCATTTCGCCCACAAGGGGGACATATTTCCCTATCGGAACCACGAGGCTTCTTGAGAGAAGCTCCGGTTTGTAAGAGGCTTGTAATAAAACTTGCGCCAAAATGGACAAAAAAAATTCCTCGACATATATGTGCCATGTCGTGACACCATGCCCAGTTTCATGATTTTCGGGTGATTTTTGGATTTACGGGGATTTAAAAACCGAGATTCTTCTCACGAAATGTTTTTAAATAGCACACGGTTCACTCACAAAAGCCGTGTGCCTACCAAACCATGGCCGATGCCCCCCTGCTGCACGCGCAATCTGAGTCATGCGTTCTGATTGGCCAGAACCCAAACCCCACGGATCGTACGTCTGCACCGTTGGATGCTCCCGGATCGAACGGCAATCCTCATCCCTTTCGACAGCACATGCAGTTCCGGTTGTGATTTTATTTATATGGGAAAGCATTGTGCGCATGGGTCGTGCTAGCTCACGCTTCCTTCTCTACTAAGTTTTCTATAATAATTGTTGTTATATATCCAAACATGCTACCGTCTCCCGCCACTCCTCCCATCGGTTTCCCGCCTCTTCTCCCATCGTTTTCTCGCTGCTAGTGTCAGTGCTCATTGAAGGCTAGGCGGGGCGACACACCGGCCATGTAAATATCGCACATAGTTCCTAAAAGCGCAAATGTGTGTGATAGTAGAGAGTAGGTCCCATAGGGTGACCAGCGTGAAATGCCTTAAAGGCAAGGAGGCAATTCCTATCAGCAAGGGGCGGCTTCCCATCCACTAGCCTAGTCGAATAGAACGTAGAAGTTAAGCATGCTCGGGCTACAGTAGCCTAAAGATGGGTGACCCAATGGGAAGTTGCATATCTCTAGCTTCATTTAAACGCTATGATACGGTCATTATAGAGATAAATGTCTCTATATTGACCTGTCATGGCGATTATATAAACCTTGGGATCCTTGTTTTGCTAATTTGTAGACTATGTTTTTTATTGGTTATTTTTTGTTCTAAAAAATCAAAAATTATCGACTCTATAGTGACCTGTCATGGTGATTATATAAACCTTGGGATCCTTGTTTTGCTAATTTGTAGACTATGTTTTTATTGGTTATTTTTTGTTCTCAAAAATCAAAGAATGATCGACATCTGTAGGCCCACACAAAATATCCCTTTGACTCAACGCACGAGAAGGGTTTACTCTTTGCTTCGTGTGCTATGTTAGAGCAAATCAAGTTTCAGCACATGCGTTCGACGGCACCTGGCCCCTACCCCCCCCCCCCCCCCCGCCACACCCGCCTCGAAGTTGCGTTCCCGACATCGTACGTCTTTAACCTCGCCGCGGGGGTACGATGTTCAGTTTGTAATGTTACTGATGTAGTTGGTGCTCCATCGAACTTGTGCTTTCAGGATTTGAACAAATCACACACTAGACCCATACATTTTTTTGGGTCGCATGCATGGTATAGGGGGCCGGGTGCTCTGATCGAGCATGTCTCCCTTGTTCGATTTATAGACGCCGCACATATCTGTGGGCTCCCTGAGGTATATATATTATCCTTGACCGATAACGAGGGGGGCCCACAGAACCTATCCCTTTGACCCAACATATGAGAAGGGTTTGACCATGATGGTTTCCTATTGCTATGTGTGCCATGTTAGACCAAATAATATTTGAGCGCATGCGTTGGACAACACCCCCCCACACCGCCTCGAAGTTGGGAAACCGACATCGTACGTATTGGACCTGGCTTGGGGTCAGGTACGGTGTTCGGTTTGTAATGTAGTTGGTGGCCCATCGAAGTTATGCATTCGGGATTTAAACACATCACACACCACCGTACCCATACATATTTTCGGGCAGCATGCAGTGTATACGCGGTCTTCTGATCGACCACGTCTCCCGTGTGCGGTTTTTTGTGATGACACGCATATCTGTGTGGCCATGAATGGATTCCTCCTAGTTCGTGTTAGGGCAGGTCACCGTCACATGTTGTTCAACCAAAGCTCAAGCTCATGCGTTGTCAGGATTCCCTCCCACATGCTCGGATTGTTGGGTTCGACCAACACCGTACCCTGTGTATCTCGTCCTTAACTACCTGGCTTTCATGGTTGTTGTCTGTATAGAGAGGTAGGCGCCACATCTAAATTGTACATTATTCTATATTGAAAACACAAATCACCCCTTCCAACGTACATCATTTTGGGCCGCACACAAGCGGTGCTGGTTTTGTGGTCCCTCTCATGCAATTTTTTATGATGGTTCAATCTATTGGCCCAAGCGGTTTATCGACAACAACAGTTGTCGTTTGACCAAACGATAGATTCACCGGTCCGTCTTATGGTAGGTCATGGCGACATGCATATATGACCAAAGTATCATTACGTGCATCTGCCCCGCCGACACGAAGTGGGAGGTGGGTCAAGCACCCTAGCTAGCTACGACATTATGTCATTATAGATATATCTAAGGGTGCTTTCGGGTTTGCGAGGCAGGTGCCACCAAAGTTGTGTATTGTGTATTTAAAGTTTTAAACATCACACCCTATATTCCTACATATATTTGGCCACTTCCAGGTGGTTCTTGACTTCTGGCCCCTCTCATCGATCTTCAACGACACGCCCAACCGTGGGCCCGCATGGTCAAAGTTGTGCATTGGAATTTTGAACATCACAGACCACCCTTTTCACTCATATATATTTGGGCCACATGCTGGTGTGGCTGTCTTCTGACCCTCTCTAAAGGTTTTTTTTTTGCAAAGACTCTGATGAAGCTCAATGGACACGGGTATAATGTCTTAACCGTGTGCGATGCAAATGCGCTGTGAATCACCACGACTGCGCAAGCGGGAGCAAAGGTGGAGGTACTGGCTTAACCGTGTGCGATGCAAGTGCGCTGTAAAATCAGCACCTGCGCAAGCTAAAGGCGGGTAGTTTATTTAGATTGAATTCCACGTTTGTGTCTGAAAATTAGGATGAACCGTGTGCGATAGACCAGCTAGCTAGAAATCTAAAAACAAACTACTCGCCTTGAGCGTTGCAAAAATCGGCGGTTCCGCCACTTTTCCTTATTATCATACACGCATATTCTTATTGGACCGTGCGCGATCTTGGGTACTCCCGCCCCGCATCAATTCCTTTACCAAATTTTAGTAGCCGCCGTACTTCAACCGTCGCCCACACTCCTCCAGCACCGACCTTATGGTAAAATTGCAGTAGCCGAGGCATTTGAACCGTCGCCCTCCCTCGTCCACCACCATCTCCACACACCATTACTAAAATTTTCAGTAGCCGCGGCGTATCCTCAAACACCACCCGCCCCCCCCCCCACCCGGCCCCCTCCCCCCTCGAACCCTAGCTCGCCGCCGCCGGCGGCGGCGCCGCCGCCAACCCCTGCCAGTCTGCCCGTTCCTCCTAGCTTAGATAATAAAGTTCAGGTTACCCAGCGATTCCCATATCGTCGCCCCACTCCCCTGAGTTTTTAGATGAGGCTTGCGGTGTCCCTCCCCACCAGATCCACATCCCCTGCTCCAGAATGTCACAGCCTAAGCTCGACCATGTATCCCGGGGAGCCCAATGAGCGTTCGGCCAAGAAGAGGTTTATCATGGCCTCTCCGGCGGACATTGGCGAGGTGGCCGCCATTTGCCCCGACCTGTCGATCCCGAAGCAACACCTCACCGCGGAAGCCGGCAAAGACGTTGACTACGTTGCCATGCCGAAGGCTTCACGTCAGCGGGCTAGCGTATTACTGTATCTCGGGAAAGCTGGCTACGACATCAAGCTCGTCGACAGGGATGGCTTCACGCGGGCCATGTCACAGGTTAAGTGGTCCATCCCCAACCACTCTGGTTTAACCGCCATCGATCTCTTCGAAGGCCCTGCCACTGATCTCCTCCGCCACGCGGTCAAGGATTTGCGATCCTTGTATGCCATCGAGCCCATTTTGTCATTTCTGAAGGACACGTTCTACGGCGGCAGCTTAGGATCCTTAATTGCCAAGTCAGATATCATCAACCACGACCACGAGGAGGGCACCCACAAAGGTTCTTCCAAGGTGAAACAGCCCATCTGTGACATCAGAGAGCGCACCATGGGTCTGTGCTCTTCCAACTGGAAGGATCCCGTCCATGACATGTGAGGCAACATCCTATCAGCAAATCTTACCTTTTCTAGCTTGCTAACCCGTACCCTTTGTTGTAGTGGCATTTTCCATGTGGTGTTTTAACTGTGCCATGTTTAATTAATTCAGTTATGCAAAAATGTATTGTTCAATAGGGCTATGTGATGTTTAAGTATGAATTGTCCACTTCAGTTTCATGAATGGCTATATTTGGTTGTTTATAGTGAGTAGATGCCTTGTTTATCTGTATTTGGTTGTTAGGTTGGTTGCAGTGAGCATTTTTCCAGTTATCGAGCAGATGCCTTGTTTATATGTATTTGGTTCTTAGGTTGGTTGCAGTGAGCATTTGTCCAGTTATCAAGCAGATGCCTTGTTTATCTGTATTTGGTTGTTAGGTTGGTTGCAGTGAGCATTTGTCTAGTTTTCAAGCAGATGCCTTGTTTATCTGGATTTGCTTGTTAGGTTGGTTGCCGTGAGCATTTGTCCAGTTTTCAAGCATATGCCCTGTTTATCTGTATTTGCTTGTTAGGTTGGTTGCAGTGAGACTCTGTCCAGCTTTCAATGGCTATATTTGGTTGTTATACTGATCATTTATGCCTTGTTTATTTCAGTCATTCACAATGTGATGTTCATTATGTGCAAGTCGGAACTGTGCCGCTCGATTGCATCAATACCAATTTGAACGGCTATATTTGGTTCCAGTTATGCTTGGTCTAGTTAACACATGCCCTTTATTTCAGTTTGACACATTTATCCAGTGTGATGTTTAAGCATTACCTACGTTCTATTCATTTTCAACAATACCAGTTTGAATTGCAATATTTGATGGCTGTTAAGCCTGTTGTAGGTAACATTGCCTTCCATTTTATATCTGCTTTAATAGTATGCTGAAACCAACACATTCAAGCTATCATTTGGAGATGATGTTGTTTACCTTTGCTATATTTGTTTGATGTTAAGGTTGCTGTACTTATCATGCCTTTCCACTACTTATGCAGGACAACAACGGGAGTGGCCACCATTTTCCGCTGAGGTTGGTTTCATCCCTCGGCTTGTACTCCCCCCGTCGTTCCATAATGTAGTGCATATAGATCCAGGCCTGGACACTTGTTAGGTTCTAATATTGACTTGTTGCTTGTAGGTACATATGCCCTTGGCAAGGATCCACGCATCGAACCTTTTTGCGTATGGGACAATGAGATATTCATGAACAAGCATCAAGTGAGGAAACTGATAAGGATTATTAGCAAAAAGATACGAACGGTGGCAAGCAAATTATTTGTTTATGCTCTATCCAACACAACAGTGAGCTGTAGGATGGTAACTACAAACTCTGTAGCCTTCTCTTTTTACTGCCCATAATGAGTTGTTAGACAACAATGTCTGAATATTTTTTGTTCGCAGTGGTTCCCGAAGCAGTTTACTCAAGATTACGTCGCAAAGTACATGATTGGTGGACACGCAATGAAGGTTAAAGTATTTCATCCAGACTACAATGAGCATCGAGAAGTCCTAATGAAGACAGTGAAGGATGGACGGGCAGCCATCACAAGGGGTTGGCCTAGAGTCCAGCGCGCATTACGCATGGAGGAGGGCACAATATGGGCATTCCGCTTCACCTTCTCCAGCAACCAGAATGTCTTTCGCCTCTCTCTTTACAGTCTTTAGTACAACTGTGGTTCATCATTCTTTACTTGGTGCTTCTGTACTTCTTCAGTATATGTACCTGTGCATCGAATTATGCATTCGTGGTTGAACCTATATTTGTAATAAACATGGTTGGATATGAAATAAGTGATTGCCTACTTTCAAATTCAAAACATGTGATTTTTAAATTAGGGATTTATTAGGGATTACACTGCACATGGTTTGCGAAAGCGAAACATCTGCGACAGACGTGGAGATCAGACACGTTTCTAGGATCCACTACGTGTGCGATCAATCTCTACTGCACACACAATCAGCCAAGAAAAAAACGTGTGTGATTAACAACAGCATCGCACACAGTTCTTTCTTATTAAATGTTTGTGATAGTCACCTTATCACACACGCTTCGCAATTATGGACTGTTTATGATGTTGTGCCCATCGCAAACGTTTGGTCATAGAAGAACATGTGCGATAGGTCTTCATCTGACACGGGTACGATGGATGAATCGTGTGGGATGTATTCAAGCTTCACATACAGTTTTAAAGTGACAACTGTGTGCGCTCTTACATCGAATCGCATACAGTCGAGGAAAAGTAAATGTGTGTGATTGTCTGCTTCTATAATCGTGAACTGTTTGTGATGGGTCGCGCATCGTAAACGTAGCACTATAGAATACCGACTGCGATGGCAATGCAAGCACAAACGAGTTGCAAGGATGGAGCGTTTCGGATATTCGAGATATCAGAAACAGTTTTATAGGGACAACTGTATGCACCAAGGCTCCCTATCCCCGACGGTTTCTGGGTCGTGTGGGAAGGACCCCCCTATCGCAGTCACTCACTTGGCGACGGTTCCAAATGCCGTCGCGGAAAGGGGTTAAAAACCTTTTGTATAGCACCTCGCTGTACCAGTGCAACAACACACATAAATAGTCCGAAGAGTCATGGAGGTGATGTGGAAGCTACTCAACCCATTGATCGCCTGAAGACGAAGGTACTCGAGTGCAGTACAGCCGTGGAGCAGGCGCTCCATGCCATCCTTTGGGAGGCAGATGGCGATGAGCTCGAGGTGCTTCAGTTGTGGTAGAATAAGAGCGGACATGTCATTAAGGGGGGAATGGCAGTTGATGAACTTGGCGACGCGCAGCATGGGTGCGAGGCAGAGCACGGACGTTGGCAACGAGTGCATATGCTCATCATTAAAAGTGAGCTCCTCAAGCTGATCTAGGGCGGGGGATCGGAACCACTCGTCAAGCTTGGCTCTTTACTTGCCGTTGGAATGGAACTTGCCCATGCTAAGGCCTCTGGTTGGGCCATGGTGACTGCCGAGGATCTGGGAGAACGCATCCAAACTTTTCGATAGCCATGCCAGAGCTCGTGGGCGTCGATGAGGTCGAGAGGGGTGGAGTGCCATAGGGGGCGCCACCGCCGGGAAAGGACGATTGTCCGCGCCCCATATTTGATTGGGAGGAGGGAGATGATGACTATCAACATATCATTGGGGAGGCTGCTGATGAAGTCTACGCCTGGTGGAGTCGCGTGCGGTTCTCGCTCGACCCGTCTCCGCTTGTTGGCAGCCTCGTTCTCCACCTCTGGAGTCTCCTCGTCAGCGGTGCTTTCTGATAGAAGTGGGAGTACTGGGAATATTTAGTTAAAACAGGGCAAAAGAAAAGTGTATTGGTAACTTGAAGTTAGTAGGTAGGAATAGAGTAAGAAAATAGAATAACAATTGGTTGCTTAAATACTACACAATTCCTTTGATATTGCTGGGTAAGTCAACATGCAGATACTTGAAAAGAACACTTACTTCGAACAAAGTCTGGATGGATGATATCGTCGGGGAAGTTAGCATATATCTCATGACCAGGATCTTTTATGTGCAGTGCAATTTTAGTGTCAACTTTCAGTACATAAAACTTAGAAATTTTTGTCCAAAGGCCCATGGCAAAATAGGAGTGACCACATTCATCAAGTCTTACAGAAGCAACGATTGTAAATCCATGGTTTGTGTTCAGTATGACATCCCTGCAGTCTTGATTTATGTAAAGGGCAAGATTGTGTACTACAGATGTTGTTGCATAGCAAGGGACGTGCTGCCGAAAATGGCAGGATTGTTTAAGAATATGGTAACATGCAAATATGGGCGAAATTGAAAGAACTATACAACAGTTGAAATCAATGGACAAAAATCTATAATTAAACAGATAGTGTAACCATGATGTCATGGAAATATGAGAGTAATCAAAAGAACAATACATCATTAATTTGCCTAATATAGAAAGAAGAGGAAAAAATCCCCCTTTGACGTATATGATGCATGTGGCACCTTTTATCCAAATGTAGCAATATATAGTATATGTTCAGGAAAGTAGGCCATGCCAACCGATGTAGGGTGAGATTGAATATACCACGCACATCCTCAAGTCATCTGGTACGGTGAGATGGAACTCCACGGATGTCTAGCCGAGGCCGCAAAGTCCTGATGTGTCCGTGCAATGTACACTCTATGAATGAAAGAAAACCCTCAAATCAGCTCGAATAAAAATGAATTCACGGCGATTTCGGCTGGGTGATTAAAGGAGGCAGATGAACTGGGATAAGAGATGAGAGAATATCTCATTAAATTAGTTAGCTTGTTGTCCATGAGAAAAAACCCTCAATGGGTGGATTCCCCAATCGGGCGGAGCTGGGTCGACGGCGAGCAGCATTGAGAAAGTCGATGGCGATAGGCGGCGGCAAGCGGAAGTGGCAAAATGCGGTGGGGTTTGCCGGCAGCCTGGCGGCGGCGACAGGCATCGAGCTAAGTGGTTGCCGCAGTGATAGGTGGTGCCATGCAGAGTCGCGGAGGAGCTTCTGCAGGTGTGAATGGGAACCGGAGGTGGTGGCAGGCAGGGTGAGTGTTTTTGTGACGTGGGGATGGTGAGGGTTTTCTTTTTTTCTTTTTTTAATTGGGTGGTGAGGGTTTTCTGTCCCACAAAGAGTTTCGGAGGCAACGGTTTGCTAGAGCCAACCGTGTGTGATTGACGTAACTGGGAAAATGGAAGTCATTGCACACGGTTTCAATTTGGGAAAATAACCATGTTTAAGGGTGGTTCCACTTTTCCTTCGTCGGTTGAATCTGAAAATTTTACCCACGCTAAACATTCACCCTAATATGCATAAAATTCCATCAACCGAACTGAGTGCATCCATGTACCACATTTAGACATAAATAAACATAGATTAAACATACTCGGGCATAGATAATAAGTCGTACACAAGCATAGTTCAACCATATATAGTTCAACAGTCATTAAGCATACTCAAGCACATTTATAATTAAGGCACTACATAGCCATACATAGTTCGATCCCACATCTCATCTCATCTACCGGCACGATCGTGAAGCTTCTCTAGGTACTCATCGTACGTGGCGTGCGCCACCCTGTGAGAATACTTCTGCCTGAAGGAGCCAACGGCTCGTCCTCTTGCATGCGCCAGAACACTTTCATACGCGTCACAAAGCTTTTGGTTGCAAAATGGGCATCGATAGCCCCAGTTCCAGGTCCTAATACGCGTGTTATGCATTCCCGCATAAAGCTCCCTGAGGATTTGCCTCTTGTATCTCCTCTGGCCATCTTCATCCTCGCTGTCGACATCGCCAGACAGCACCTATACATATAGTAAAAAATGTGGTGTCAAATTTGAAATACAAACTAATGTCTAGCGAACATTTGGCATCAAATCAATGTTTACATGTCGTAAAGTAGGATTAGGAATTTATGGCTATTTTTTTAGACATATCCAGAGATTATGGTTTGATTTTTAAGCACAATCGTCTATGTACAGACCAATCTTGAAAAAAATGGCACAAACATATATGTAGGTCATTCAAAATCAATTGTCAAGACCTGGCTAGGAATTATTAGCACGACACTACTGCAGGTTGGTCCAAATGCAACAGTCCAATCAGAGACCCTTCGACGAAACTGTGTGCGATGCATTAATCACAAACGGTGATGTAATAAAACCGTAAAAAAAGATACAAAACATTTGCGATGGCGGTGACATCAAACATGGTTCAGATTAGAGTTGCGTGTGCGATGCTTGGCATACGGTTAATCCAGCAGAACTGTTTGCGATGAGGCAGAACAACAGAAACGGGCAGCCAGATGAGGGTGTGTGCGATATACGGCATACAGTTCACTAGGATGAACTGTGTGTGATTAGCCAACACAATAGAAACAGTCAGCCAGATCAAGGTGTGTGTGATGGAGGGCATACAGTTCATTCGGATGAACTGTTTGCGATGAGCCAAGACAACAGAAACAGTTCGACTAAACAAGATGTGTGTGATACGCGGCAAACAGGTCCGTAATCAGAAATGTGTGCGAAGACCAATAATAACACAGACGATTGTTGCTAATGAGCCGTGTGATTTGCTCTGTCTATAGAAGAATAACCTATATATATATATATATATATATATATATATATATATATATATATATATATATATATATATATATAAAACTGAAATAAACATCCAATTACATAAGTGACTATACAGATCATTCGCACACACCTCAATAAACAATTGCATGCATTCTAAACTAGGAGAAACGATCGTCTAGTCATCTACTTCTTGTGACGCTCCCGCCACTGCTCTGTGGCTCGATCCCTCGTCTGGGGTAGGAAGAAGACACTTCCTCATGTCAACGATCCGCCTGTACATCTTGTAGCTTGTGTACGCATCCTTGGCCGCGTACTTGACGTGTTGTTCATCCAGTCTCTGATGCCAGACACTGTGCCAGGCGTTCTTGTCCTTCTTGCTCTCATCCTTCATCTTCATGTAGTAGGGGTCGATGATGGCCGAGGCGAGGTCAACCAGGGAGTTCTGTTTGTTGTTCTCGCTGCCCTAGACCTTGTAGTGGTCCTGGATGTTGAAAAGATTCTGGCATTTCAAGCCCAAAACCTTAGCGAAACTATAGTCGGAGCTGTTGATAAACCTGGAGAAACGCTCACAAGGCCTTGTGGCCAGGTGGTAGTGGTAGACGAGGACGTCATGTCGCACGCACAACTGGGCGATGGCAACCTTCTGATCGTGCCCGGCACGACCGATGGTGTACTCAAGGTCAAAGCTGACCACTTGGTACTTGTCCTCAGTAAGCAACTACTCCATAGTTTGGATGGAGCTCTCCACCGAGACCGGCTCGTTCGTGTACACCACCAAGAGGGGCCTTCCCCCTCACGTGGGTGTCCACTACGTGATGCGTGGTGAACTGCCCCCCGTTGTCACCGTCGGCCGCTGGGAGCGCCATTGGAACCGCTGGATGTCCTCTCTGTATGTGTCGTCGTGGGTGTGCTTATTGTGTCATGTGGCGCGAGAGATGAAGGTAAATGGCTGCAGGAATAAATGGGGACCGGGCGGCCTAGATTCTTGGCGTGTCCGCATGGCAGTTTTTGCAGCGGGTAACTGCACCGTGGCGCCGCGCCCGACACAACCGCATGCATAATGGCAGCACGAACGTACGTGATCATGCGCCAGCCCCAAACACTGGCAGCGCGTGTGGAAGGACATGGGCAGAGCGCCCAGAGGGACGCGAGAACACAGCGCGTGCGGCGGGACATGAGCAGAGCGCGCCGCGGCCGCCTCAACCGCGAGCAACCACACGCATAGAGCAGTTGAACACGCAGGGAATGGTCGTCTACAAGCCAGCCGGCAGTTGGGACGCTGCGTAGAGAGCAGCCGTGTGCTACTACCTCCGTCTTCATCTATTAGTCCCCTTTACATTCTGTGCCATATTTTAGCCTTAAATTTAACCAACAAAATGTTGATGCATGTTATAAAAATTATATAATTGGAAACTATGTTTAAATACGAATCCAACGATATAATCTTTGGCGACATGCATTCGTATTTTATTAGTTAAATCTCTAGTCAAAATTTGACACAAAAATACATAGATGACTTATAAACTAGGACGGGGGTAGTAGGTAATTAAATTGGAAACGTTTTTTTATTAACCGTATGTGTACGTGTCCTTTCATCCTCCTCTCCCACATCTTGTCACCCCGCAGCCGCAGACGGCTTACAGCGCAAGCTTGAGCAGCGCGCGGGGGCGTTCTTTTGGCCAAACGGTGGCTCGAAGTGGCGCCAATGAATTGTTGGTGAGCCCGTTCCCGCGCAACCTCGTAGGTTCCCGCGCAAGCTTCCCGCCCGACTCGGTGAAATCCCCCAAAATCCCAATGCTTACCGGCCTGCTATATAAACCCTCACGGACGGCGAGTCCTGCGTCACATTTTCCCCTCCCTCCCTGTAGCTTATCTCGTCTGCTTCTCCCACAATCGCCAATGGCACCGGTCTGTCATCGTCGCTCAACCACTCCGCCGTCGTCAGAGGACAGCTCCAGCTGGGAGGCTACACCGCGGCGGCGGCGTAGTCCCCGGTGTAGTGTAGTGCACATGGCGTCCCTGTTGGGTTTTCGCAGAACACCCACCACACGCTCCGCCGCCGCTGCCCGTCAGCAGCTGTTGCCGGCCGCCGTGGCCGCCACACCACCTTCGAAAGCCAGGGCCATCGCCCGCTCTGCCGCCGCGGCCCGAAGGCAGGAGGTGGTCGTCGTGGCTGCCACCCCACTGGCGGCCACCGTGGCCATCAGCCGCTCCGCCACCGCGGCTCAAAGGCGGGAGGTGGTGGTCGTGGCCACCACCCCATCGTCAGCTGTCGTGGCCGCCAGCCCACCATCGACCGCCGGGGTCATCACCCGCTCCGCCACCGCCGCCCGAAGGCGGGAGGCAGAGGTGGAGGCTCGCACGTGCGTCAGCGACCTTGCGCGCTATATCGAGTTCCTACGGGAGGAGGAGGAGCGCCTCGTCGAGCACGCAAAGAGCCTTACCGCAGCACACGCCACCACAGAGGAGAGGAATTAGGAGATCTACGAGGGGAACCACCGCTTCGAGAAGGGTCGTCTGGAGCGGCAGAGGGCGTTCGAGCTGAGCGTCGCTGAAGGTGCAGCAGCGGTAGGCACCGTATTGCAGTTGTCCAGCTCGTCGGTAGGCTCCTCCTCCTCTGCCTCTTACTGAGCACGCTCGGCAGAGGAGGGGCTACCGGAAGTAGTACAGAGCCCCTCCGTAGTAGTAGTATTTAGGGGCTATTTTGTTCAGTTCATCTGACTATAGATGTGGTGGAACTGTACAACGTACTTAAAATTAGCTAGTATATATAGTTGAACTAGCTATTTCAGTACGTGGTTGGCAACAATTGGGGAAAAGTTTGGTCGGTTCAGCTGTCAAGTTGAACTGTTTGTATAAAAGTACGACTGCTTAATCTATGAATGAAATCTATGCTTAATTACTGAATTTTAGTTGCAAAAATTAGATAGTGCTAGTGATTTTTAGCTGCATATTTTGACAAATGGCAGTGTTACAAGCTTGACAAATGGCAATGTTACTAGATCAACAAATGTCAATCTTTCCAGTTTGATAAATGGCAATATACCCAATATGACAGATGCAAATCTTACCAAATTGTCTGTACGTGCTTCCACACGGGTCATCCGAAACAACCGTTTTGCGTTGAAGGGATGTACAAATCCTCCTCAGCACATTTTCTCTTGGCTTAGTGCCGAAGTCTGGCTTTGCATACCGTATTCAATCTGAACCATTTGCGTTGAAGAGATGCACAAATCCTGTGCTGTGAATTTTCCCTTGGCTTACTGGGGAAGACCATAGCTCTCACTTTGCATACGGGTGTTCTATCTAAAATGTTTGCGATCAAGAGCTGCACAAATCCTGCTCGGCACATTTTCCCTTGGCTTCCTGGGGAAGCTGTCGGTTTGCATACGGGTGTTCTATCTAAAATGTTTGCGGTGAGTGTTTTATATTTAAAAACTATATACATTGTTTTTAAAGAAAATCGCTTGATAAGTCTGTACATTCAGAGAGAAAAACGCAAGTTCGTTCAAACCATATCTTTCATTCAGTCACACTGCGAATTTATATTCATTTGATCGAGATACACTGATACAGTATTAAACCCCCCAAAAAAACTAATTCCGCCGGCGGCGGAGGCGCCGTGCCGCGCCGGCGTTGTCGTTCTCGTCCTTCGGGACACCGTTGTTGAAGTCTTCCAGGCAGCACAGAATGTTCTTCACTTGGTAATCAAACATCATGTCATCGCGCGATCGACGGGCGGGGCACAGGAGGACGACAACTCGCGGCGCTGCAAGGTAGCGGTCGATGGCGGCGTCCCATGCCGCTGAGGGAGGCGCGTGCACGGGCATGGGCACGGCGGCTGTAGGCAAATGCACGGGGCTAGCGCTGCGGTGGGTGCATGGGCACGCACGGGCACGGGCGCTGGCGCTGGCATGTACACGAGCTCGCGTGGGTCCGCGGAGACCTCACTGACGCCAGTGGCTTCCAGCTCTGCGATAGTGCTCGGCGACCAGCCCGTCAATGCTACGGGGATAGTCGCTGGCGGGGGCGCGGGGATGGGAGCTGGGACGGGCGCGGGGGCATCAACCGCCGCGGCCAGCTCATTCAGGGCCATGTCCATGAGGCCCCATTCCTCCTTATTTTCTATCTCCTCCGGCTCGGAGTCGACTTCACCAAACTAGAAGACTAGTGGCAGATGATCCTTCTGCGCCATGGCATTGGTGGAGGTCTGTGGGAGGGAGGGGAATGGGAGGCGAATAGTAAGGCCACCCGTATTAAACAGCGGCTCGGGTGCCATTAATGGAGAGGATGCGAGCAAGGTGGGCGGCCATGGAAGTCAAAGGGCTTGCTTCCCAGTGAGCCTGCGCAACGTACAGCTCGCATGCTTCCCGGTGAGCCTGCGCATTGGAGGACAGCTTGCACGCCTCTTGGTCAGCCTACGCACCGGACTGCACTCGCACGCCTCCCGTTCAGTCAAGTAGCTGTCCGCACGGCACCTCCTATAGCCATTAAAAGAGAGACATGTGGCATCACGTGAATGGTTAACAGAACGCACATGATTTAAATTATACGAACGTTTGAGATGTTAAAGTGGCAGCTATTTGTTTCGAAATGCCTTTGTTGGCTGTTATTCGAGTGCGCCTTCTCTCAAAATGGACACGAAAAATACCACAGCATGTCGGGTGCCATTCCATGATAGCATGCCAAGTTTCATTAATTTCAGACGAGTTTTGGATTTACTAGAATTTAAAAATAAAGTATCTCAACGTTTTGCTGGCAATCAACAGTGCCCTGGTGTTTGAAATTCATTCCCATTTCTTGCATGGGACCTAAGCATGCACCCAACAACACACATTTGATATGTCAACCCATTTTTCTGCACTGGAGCTTGTGCATGTAGTTCAAATTTGAATTATGCACATAAAATGCCTAGAAAACCCAGTTAATGTATAAAAATGTCCAAGCGAACCCCGAAAAATCCCAAAAATTGACACAACACTCCGGTTGTTCTATGTTGACACTAGAAAAAATTTGAAAGCAAGAAGAGGCAACAGATATCGTTTCGTCCCCAAAGGTGGCACGTTCCCTACCGAAACCATCAGGCTTGTTGTGAGAAGCTCTGGTTTGCGAGAAGCTTATACCCAAACCTGCCCCAAATGGGACAAAAATTTTACCACAGCATGTTGATGCCGCTCCATGATAGCATGTCGAGTTTCATGAACTAAAGACAAGTTTTGGATTTACTAGAATTTAAAAACCATGTAGCGCAATGTTTGCGGCAGAGCGACGGTGGCAAGGTGTTTGACATTCATTCCCATTTCTTGCATGGGACCTAAGTATGCAACCAAGGACACAGATTTGATTTTTCAACCAATTTACATGCACTGGAGCATGTGCCTGTAGTTCAAATTTGAATTATGCACATAAATGCATAGAAAACTAAGTTAATGTATAAAAACGAACCCCGAAAAATTCCTAAATTTAACACAACACTCCTGTTGTTCTATGTTGACACTAGAAAAAAATTGAAATCAAGAAGAGCCAACGGATATCGTTTCGTCCAGAAAGGTGAAACGTTCCCTACCGTAACCATGAGGCTTGTTGTGAGAAGCTCTGGTTTGTGAGAAGCTTATACCCCAACCTGCCCCAAATGGGACAATATTTTTACCACGGCATGTTGATGCCGTTCCATGCTAGCATGTCAAGTTTCATAAATTTCAGACCCGTTTTCGATTTTCTAGAATTTAAAAACCATGTATCTTAATGTTAGCGGCCGAGCGACGGTGGCAAGGTGTTTGACATTCATTCTCATTTCTTGCATGTGACTTAAGCATGCAACCAAGGACACACATTTCAATTTTGAACCCATTTATATGCACTGGAGCATGTGCATGTAGTTCAAATTTGAATTATGCACATAAATGCATAGAAAACTCAGTTAATGTATAAAAATGTCCAAGCGAACCCCGAAAAATCCCAAAAATTGACACAACACTCCTGTTGTTATATGTTGACACGAGAAAAAAATTGAAAGTAAGAAGAGGCAACGGATATCGTTTCGTCCCCCAAGGTGGCACGTTCCCTACTGAAACCATCAGGCTTGTTGTGAGAAGCTCTGGTTTGCGAGAAGCTTATACCCAAACCTGCCCCAAATGGGACAATATTTTTACCACGGCATGTCGATGCCGTTCCATGATATCATGTCAAGTTTCATGAATTTCAGACGAGTTTTCGATTTACTAGAATTTTAAAACCATGTATCTCAATGTTAGCGGCCGAGCAATAGTGTCAAGGTGTTTGACATTCATTTTCATTTCTTGCATGTGACCTAAGCTTGCAACCAAGGGGACACATTTGATTTTTCAACCCGTTTTTCTGCACTGGAGCATGTGCATATAGTTCAATTTTGAATTATGCACATAAATGCCTAGAAAACTCAGTTAACGTATAAAAATGTCCAAACGATCCCCAAAAAATTCCAAAATTTAACACGACACTCCTGTTGTTCGATGTTGACACCAGAAAAAAATTTGAAAGCAAGACGAGGAGACGAATATCATTTTGTCCACAAAGGTGACACGTTTCCCTAACGGAACCATGAGGCTTCTTGTGAGAAGCTCTAGTTTGTGAGAAGCTTATACCATAACCTGCCCCAAATGGGACAATATTTTTTACCCCAGCATGTTGATGCCATTCCATGATAGCATGTCAAGGTTCATGAATTTCAGACGGGTTTTGGATTTACTAGAATTACAAAAGCAAGTACCTCAACGTTTGCCGGAGAGCCACGGTGCCGTGGTGTTCGAAATTCATCCCCATTTCTTGCATGGGACATAAGCATAAACCCATGGACACATATATGATTTTACAACCCATTTTGATGCACCGGAGCATGTGCATGTAGTTTAATTTTGAATTGTGCACCTGAAATGGCTAGAAAACCAAGTTAATGTATAAAAATGTCCAAGCGAACCCTGAATAATTCCAATTTTTTGATGACACACCTATAGTTGCATGTTCACTACAGATAAAAGTTCTAGCAATTCAAACACCCTCCTTTGCCGCTGTGACCCCATTATGTAATTCAAATCAAGATGAAAAATCAAGTAGATCGCACAAAATTTATTATCACCAACCGTATGAGATGCAGTAGAAAATATCTTGGAGCACCGTCGGAGTATAGTACGCCTATGGCTTACGCGAGAAGGTGCGTCGGCTACAGTCCACAGCCGGCGTGTCAAGCACACTAACTCGCTCCCCAAATATCATTTCACTGTTCAATCATCGCCGGTGAAAGAATGGGACGTGGACCCGCGTCATGAGGGCAACTTCGGCGGCCCACTCCGGTGAGAGCGCAGCCGCAGCTGCCATGCGCGTGCTAACAAGCTGCATGAGCGCGGCCGCAATCTGCGACTGGGCTGCCAAGGCAGCCCAAACGGCCGCTGTTGCTTCTCAGGTGGCGGCAACAACATCTGCCTCGGGGATGGCAACTGGCGAGAGCGGCACAGCAGCTGTCCGTCCACAGCGGCGGCCTTAGCCCTGACGAAGGCCGCCCACGACCATGTCAAGGCCGCCCACGCCTAGCTCATGGCGGTTACCGCACAAATCGAACAAAGCTTCTTCGACAATGATCGGCAACCCACGGCCGAAGAGTTGAAAATCGCCGAGAGCGTTCGAGCAGTCGTCCGTTCCTCCGCAGCATACCTTGCCATGATAGAGCCCGTCCAAGCCCAGATCGCGGCTTCCCACACCCATCTCATTGCGGCCTTTTCCAAAGAGATGGCAGACGCGGATGGCGAGATGCTTGCCGAGTATGGTGCAATGGATGCCATGGAGCCCCTTCCCCAGGAGATCGTCGGGCGCGAGCTGGACATGGAGGAGGCGGCAAAGATCGACGAGCACCAGTCGTAGTATTACTCTTTGTTTTGTTTAATTAATAGCGCTGGTCTTTAATTTGTTAGAGTAATGTTTAGGTCAGCTAGCTCTGTTTAATTGCTGAACTTGCTCGATTAAGAAGTGTGGGTGTGCTGTAGTCTCCTTTGTGTACCCAAATTATGCAATGACGTGGATGACCACTGTAACCAGGGAAATTCGAACCAAAATTTTTGACGTTCAAACTCATCACACACGGGTTAAGCTATATGAATCGTTTGTAATGTTCACATATCGTACATAGTGCTAAATAAGGGACCGTGTCTGATGACACTTTGCGCGCTAGTTTTTCCGTTGCACCGATTCAAAATTTTTGGCTTCGGCGGAAATATCTACCTCCCCTCCCCCTCCCCCTTACCAAAAGCCAAATTTCCCCTGTTTCCGCCTTCCTTTCCAAGTTGAAACCTTCACTCCTTGCTTGCAGCGCTGCCTCCTCGCCGGTGACCCTCCTTCACGCTGCTCGGCCTCGTCGATCCAGGCAGGTAATCCACACCCGACCCCCATCCTCCTCCTCCTTCCACATCCCACATGCCTCGACCGCCGGTGCAACACCTTCCACCCAAATCACCGACCCCTCCCCCAAATAAGCGTCGCCCTAAGCCATGGTGCACACAGTATAGCTAGGAGCTCAAGGAGCATTTGGCAGCGGAGAAGCAAATCGCGGCCGCACGCGCGGATGAGGTCGCGATGGCTGCCATTCGTGCCGACCCCCAGATCTTGGAGGAGCACCTCGCCGTCGAGGCCACCGTCGATGCCTCGCGCGCCGACACTGCGACGCGGTTGGCTGCTTTAAACGACAGTTCATGGCATTTCCTCGAGGCCACTGTCGGTGCCTTCGACGAAGACTACGAGGTGTTTTCTCAGCATGCCCGTGCTTACCTCAACTCAAGAGGCAGCAGGTTGGTGCCCGAAGCGGCTCAGGCAACTCACCACTACGACGAGGGCACCCACAATGTGGAGGCCTCGCCCTCTTCCATGTCCAAGGAGCCAATCATCATCGATATCTCCAACGATGAGGAGTAGCTTGTCTTATTAGCCCACTATAAGGACCTATGTTCAGTTTGCTTGCTACGCCGGTTAAGCATGCTCGGTTTACACGTTGCATGTGCTGCTCCTGCCTTTCCTTAACAAATTCTAGTGAATTGTCCTATCTACTTTTACCATGCAATCTGTTGCTCTAGTGTATATGTTCTATATGTCGTGCAATGTGATGCTCACTTATTAACTGTTTGGTTAATTAGTTGTCGTCTTCAGTTAACTATTTGGTTCAATTCTGCAAATGTGATGTTCAATTCTTCAGGGTGCAATTTTGTATTGTCTTCCATGTGAGAAATAAATCGAATTTTGTCGGTGTTCTGGGAACCAGGGTACCCAGACTTGCCTGCCTGCGGCCCACGGCGTGGCTCCATCGACGGCCTGGTACGGCCCATCTACAAGACCACTAAGACAAGATCCTCCCGAGGGAGCGGCCTCCCGAGGAGCGGAGATTTCTATGCAGGTACCCAGCCTCATGAGGCTACCATGACGCAAGCCATGATGACCAAGGCAGGCGCGCGCCAGCGGGCACAGAGAAGGCAGTTTCCTCTTTGGTGCTAAGGAGGCAAGGACATGCGTGGGTTCCCGAGGAATCTGGCAAAGGTTTCCATTCCGGTGCAACGAGACTAAGACCGTCAGCGCGGCAGGATGGATGTCATCGCCGAGCCCACCGCTGTGTCACGACCAGAAGCTTTGTAGGCGAAGACCACCTTTCTTCAGGATAAGATGTACTACTTGTCCCCTTTCAAATTGGCCACTGTGGGATCCCTTCCCGCCTAAGTTTTGGGGGAAGACGACCGAGGCCACTATAAATATAGGCTGGCCACCACCATAGAAGAGGTCGCTGATTCCCTCACCTCCAAACCTCGTGAGGTTGATCATCCCTTGTACTAGTTCATCCTCAGCCCCTCGTGAGGCCAATCCACCACAAAGCAGGAGTAGGGTCTTACACCGCAAGGTGGCCCGAACCTGGGTAAACTGCCGTGTCCATCTTCTTCCTTGTTCGTGTGAATCGAGCTAGGCCGTGGGGCGGTGAGCTGGTAGGCTGGATAGGTTGAGTTCTTCGCACACGCCCCAGAGTTCGAACCTTACTTGAGTCTGCGGAGCCCTGAATCCGACAAATTTATCTTTACAAAATACATGAGAAACAAATACAATTGCTATATTTCCAAGTTGTCAAGCATGCTTGGTTTGGTTAACTGTCTGATCTTCTAGTATGTTATACATTGTGCAATGTGGTGCTCAGTTAACGTTTGGTTCATTTGTTGTGGTGTTTAGTTAACTGTTTGGTTCAATTCTGCAATGCGATGTTCAATTGTTGTGGGTGCATTCTGTTATTGTATACCATGTGAGAAATAAATCAAATTTGGCTGTACTAAATACATGAGAAACAAATACAATTGCTATATTTCCAACTTGTTAAGGGTTTGGTTAACTGTCTGATCTTCTATTAGGAGTATGTTATATTGTGCAATGTGGTGCTCAAATTAATGTTTGGTTCATTTGTTGTGGTGTTTAGTTAACTGCTTGGTTCAAGTCTGCAATGCGGTGTCCAATTGTCGTGGGTAGAATTTTGTACTGTTGTGCATGTGAGGAATAAATCGAATTTGGCTGCACTTAATACATGAGAAACATATACAATTGCTATATTTCCTAGTTCTTAATCATGCTTGGTTTGGATAAATGGGTTTTCCATGTGGCTTGAATAATCTGATGAATCTGCAATGTGCTTATTTTTCATCAACATATTTTACTGATAGCATGCGAACCCTCACTTAACGTGATCACTAACTACCTTATATGTGTTGTAGGGAAACAATGGGAAGAAATGAGGTTTACAATCGAGGTTTGCACATGCATGGTCCTTTGTCTAATAGCACATTATTGTGCAATTGCAGGAACCATTCTAATATTTAGGTTTTTAACAATTTGGTCTTGCACATGTAGGTCCTGCTGTCAGAGGTTTTGACCCACTATTCGACCCTTTTTGCATATGGGGAAATGAGTTGTCCATGAATATCAGTCAAGTCAAGAAACTCAGAAAGATTGTTAGGATAAAGAAATTAGCGAAAAAAAAACAAGATCTTTGTCTGCACGATGAAGAAGACATCAGTTCACTACAGGATGGTACTAACTATTATACCTTGCCTTTTTTATTCCTTTGCCCCATTTCCAATATAGAGAAGATATTTATGCACATCCTTGTTTTCAGGCCTTTCCAAAGCAGTTCACTGATGATTACCTCTCAAACCACCTGTATGGTCAGGAGGCGAGGAAGGTATTCATACAACACCCACGGTTCAATATTGAAGTGTTCCTGAAGAGGATAAAGGATGGACGGTCAATCATCCACAGGCACTGGCCTAAAGTTGCAAAGACCTTCAACATCAATGAAGGCTCAATATTCGCCTTCCGCTTCAGCAGTTTTCCAGATGAGATTCATCTGTCTATGTACCGTCTATGATGCTAATTTCGAAAGGTTATAGATGTTGCATGTGAAACTTGGTGCTGGTGCAGTTGTGTAATGGCGTAGCTGAGTGCTGAAGCTATATGATGTTGTACTCTAATGTATTTCAATTATGAAATCCTGCTTCCTTAATATGAAAATGAAATATATTATGTGCTTAATATGAAATGCCAATTAGATTAATAAATGAATTATCAATAATAGGACAATTAGCCTGCTAATGGCCAATTAGCCTGCTAATTGGGTTTTTCTATTGCAAACGGTTATTGAGAAAACACCGTGGGCGATGACCTCAGGCAACGCACACAGTTTCTAGGAATAAACCATGTTGGATCAATGAACAATCACAGATGACATCCTCTTGAAAACTGTTTGCGTTAGGCCACCTTGCGCAAACGTTTACCACATAAATAGTGTGTGTGATGGACAGCCTTTGCCACACAGTTTTTTCTACGCACCGTGTGTGATGCATTCAATAACGCAAACGATAAAATTGTTAATATCGTCTGCTATGGCAACGCTATCACAAACGATTTAATGGGGAAACTTGTGTGTGATGTACCTGCGAACGGAAACAATTTCCTTGGAGTGACTGTGTGGGATGTATATACGAACGGAAACGTACTTCTTGGATTAACTGTGTGGGATGTACATACTAACGGAAATGTATTCCTTGGATTGACTGTGTGGAATGTACATACGAATGGAAACGTTTACCCGGGACTGACTGTGTGGGATGTATTTACGACCGGAAATGATTTGGCCTGTATAATTGTATTTTTTTAGCACAACTATACATATAATCGTATTTGATCGCTCGTCCGTCGCACACGACCTCATTTTGCTGAGTGTGTGTGTGCCAGGAGGGCCTATCCCCGACGGTTTCTGGGTCGTCTGGGAAGGACCCCCCTATGGCAGTCACTCACTAGGCGATGGTTCGAAACGCTGTCGCAGAAAGGGGTTAAAAACCGTTTGTATAGCACCTCGCTGTACCAGTGCGAACACTAACCCTAGTCGGATTATTAGCAGAAATCATTTGCACAGATGAAACAACTAATCACTTATCATTTGTACCATTCAAACAATCAATACACTACACGGATCTAACGAAACTTACTCAGATTTCATGGATTGAGAGAACATAACCATAGGATTTCTATTCCAAAAAGGGGGAGGCAGGAGTAACCAGAGAAACCCTAGGATTTATTTGACACATAAATGGGTATAGGTGACTAACCGGATCTCCATCATCGTCGGAGTCGTCGCCCGAGTCGTCACCGGAGTTGTCGCCAGAGTTGGCATGGACCTCCGGCTCCGGCTGTGGAAGCACGACACCGTCGACGATGTCAAGGTGCAGCGATACCTCGCCGGCGGCGACGGCAACCTCTGTCTCCATCTTCACGCCGTGCTCCGGTGCTTCAGCAGCCCCGGCGTCATCACTCCCTTCAATGGGGCGCTTCGGCGGCATCCTCATACACTGACGGCTTTGAGGACTGAGAGCGGCTTCGAGGATGCAGGCGGAGAGAGATAGGATTGTGTGTGTGGCGAGGATGGGGGGTGCGGCCCCTCGGGCGCGCCATTAATATGGAGTAGTGGGAGAGAGGCGGACGGCGGTCAAACCGCTGGCTCGCCTCCCGGTGAGCCTGCGCAACGGACTGCTGGCATGCCTACCGTCATTTCACACAGCTACTCGTATGCCTCTCGATAACACTGCGCAGCGAGCACGCCTCCCGTCAATTCACACACCTGCATGCACGCCCCCCGGTCTGCCTGCGCGGCGGACTGCTCGCATGCGTCCTGTCAACTCAGGCCTGCTCGCACGGCACACGGGTCGCGTGGCGGCACGTATATTGTTTTTCTATTTTGATGATTAATGTTGCCGCTTTATTGCTTAACCGATGCATGGCACGTATACATTGTTGGTCTAATGCCCACGGTTCGAATAAATAATCCGTTTGCGATATTGGTTCCCAATTATTAATAATCTCTCGTTTGTAAGAAGATAAAGATTACATCAAAACTTGTCTAAAATTTGACAAAAAAAGTACAATAACACAGTGTATTGGTGTCCATATGACAACACGATAAGTTTCATGAATTTCAAATAAGTTTTCGATGTACTAGATTTTAAAAATCAAGATTCTCAATGTTTGAAATTTCTTGCACGGGGAGTAAACATGCACCTAGTGAGACACATGTGTTTTCCAATCCATTTAGGTGCACTGTCACGTGTGCATGTAGCTCAAATTTGATTTTTGCACATTATACCCCTAGAAAATCAATCAATGTACTAAAATGTCTTAATGATCTCTGTTTTTTTTCAAAATTAAAACGTCCCTCCTTTGGTAACATATGTTCACTGTGGGAAAATTTAACATGCATCATAGTTGCGGTGGATGTGCGGTGTGTGTGTGTGCATCTGGGGTGGGGGGGCTGGCAGTACACTACGAGTCGTGAGCCACCATGTGGGTTGGCCATTTTTTGAGGCAGGTGCCACATCAAACTCATGAATTCGTTATTTAAAACATCACACTACCCTTTCATACATACATGTTTTGGCCACTACATGCAATCGGTGGTTATCCTACACGACACTCACTCGCGTGTGACGCTTTCTGTGGGTCCGCAAGGTCGTCGTCCATCACTTCGACCAACAGCCGGCAGAGAGGTTAATTTGACCAGCAAGGTTGATTCTTTTTTGTTTGTGTTATGGTGGGAGTATATAGTACACGTCAAAGACGTGGGAGGGGACTGGCATATATACTACGTACGCGTCCGTGAACACACCTCACTCAGTGTCGGGACTTTTTGGTTTATGAGGCACGTGCCACATCAAAGTTGTGCATTGGCTATTTAAACATCACACAACACCTCTTTGGGACGCATGCATGCAGGCGGTGGTTATCCTAGTACACTCACATGTGACGCTTCCATCTGTGGGCCCGCGAGGTCGTCGTCCATGCATGCATCACTTTGACCTACATCGGGAGAGGTTAATTAATTTCACCATCAAGGAGGATTCTTTTTGGTTTGTATTACGATAGGAGCATATAGTATGCGTCGAAGAGAGGGAAGGGGACCAGCATATGTACGTAGTACGCTTCATGAACCTCGCTCTGTGTGGGGACTTTACAGTTTTTGAGGCATGTGCCACGTCAAAGTTGTGCATTTTGGGTATTCAAACATCACAACCACACACACCTCTCCATACATATGTCTGGCCCACATGCAAAACGATGGTTGTTGTCCTCTGGCACCCACTCACATGGTTATCAGTGATATTGATGCTTTCCATCTATGGGCCCGCTTGGTCCATCACTACTTTGCTCGACAACGAGAGAGGTTAATTTGACTTAGGAGGGGATTATTTTTTGGTTTGTATTACAGTATATATAGGTCATGCTCTGGGATGACATGATATAGTTTGAGCACACATGCACGTGTACGCATGAATCTCTCCATCGAGTCGAAGTGGGCAGTACCACGACACGTCATGAACCGATCTCGCTCTGTGTGGGGACTGTACGATTTTCGACGCACGCGCCACATAAATGTTGTGCATGGTATTCAAACACGCATGCATGCATCACCTCCATACATACATATGCATGTAGTGGTTGTCTTCGAACGGTATACTCCCTCGCGTGGTTATCGGCGACAAGCCTATATATTCGTGGGTCCGCATGGACATCCATGATCACTTTGATCAACAATGAGATAGGTTACCATGGTGAATTCTTCCTTTGGTTCGTGTTATCGTAGTAGGTCATGCTGAGATTCAGACCTAAGTTTGAGCGCATACTATGCATGCATGCATGAATCCCCGTCATCAGCTCGAAGTGTGGTGTGACATACATATATACAATGCGTCGTCAACTATCCCTCGCTCCGTGTGGGGATTTTTGGTTCCAAAGCACGATGCCACAACAAAGTTGTTCCATAGTTTATTCAAACATCAACACTCCATACATATGTTTGGGCCACATGCAGGCAGTGGTTGTCTTTGGGGACTAGCTACTTGCGTGATTATTGGAGAGCTAGCCCATCTCTGGGGTCGCATGGACGTCCATCACTTTGACCAACAACAAGAGAGAGGTTGTACTACCAAGGTGGATTCTTCTTGGTCTGTTTTACGATACATCTTGGTGAGATGCCGACTGAAAGAGTGTGTGTGTGTGTGTGTGTGTGTTTGATGGGGGGACTGCTACTTTGCACTTTGATAGGTGAACCTCCGTGGAGGCGGGCATGCGTTCATAGCTTAAGATTCCCCTCGTGCCGACACGAAGGGGGGGGCAAGCAATACCGTGCGCTTTGTGAGATAAGTGCCACATCAAAGTTGTGCATTTGGTATTTGAACATCAAACCACCTTTTTCATACATATATTTGGTCCACATGCAAGTGTGTTCATGTTCTGACCATTTCACGCGTCATTTTCGCCAAATTTATGAACATTAGACAAGTCGGATGATGCAACAGACACGGTTCACTCACACTAACCATGTGTCACGCCGGTGCCCCTGTCACGCACATCAGCACAGCCACGAGGCTTCCCATCTGAAAAATATCTACCCGCCTGCAGGGTTTTTCTGTTTGATAACACACGGTTATTATGTTTCGACCATGTGTGATGTTTGTTGTTCCCGCTCCCGCCTGCATCCCTCGAAAATATCTGCCCAGCTCGAGGGTTTTTCTGTTTCATAATACATGGTTGTTATTCTGGGACCGTGTGCGATGCTTCATCCAAATTTTCAATAGCACCGGCATTTTACTCCCGCGTAGTAAAATTTTCAGTAGCCGCGTCATTTCCTCAAACACCCCCCTCCACACACACCCCCCAAAAACTCCTCGGGCACGCGCGCACGCACACACCCCCCCCCCCCACCACAACCCCACCCTCACTCAAAACCCTAGCAAGGTCGCCGCCGCCGCCGCAAGGCCTCCATTGTCAACATCTGCTGGTTTGCCCGTGCAGCTTACCCATCAATCTCCATACCCAGGCCGCCCTGAGTTTCTTAGATGACGCCTGCCAAATGCCCCTTTCCCATAGATCCCCATCCCCATCCCCATCGCTCACTCCAGAGCATCGCAGCCTAAGCTCGGCTATGCTTCCCGTGGAGCTCGAGGAGCGACTGGCCCAAAAGAGGTGTATCACGGCCTCTTCGCCCGACGTCGCTGAGGTGGCCGCCGAGGAAGCTGATGACCATTACTGGCTACAGTCTCTCAATTAGCGGGCTATAGTATGCGGGTATGTCGCGGATGCCGGCTACGACATCGAGGTCGTCGACAGCGACGACCTGACGCGGGCTATGTCATAGGTTAAGTTGCCCACCCCCAACCCCTCGGGTTCAACCGCCATAGATCTCATCCATGGCCCCGCCGCTGATCTCCTCTGGCTCGCTGTCAAGAATTTGCCATCCTACATCACCATCGATCTCATTTTGTCATTTCTGAAGGACACGTTCTGCGACGCTGGCTTGGGATCCACTGCTGCCAAGTCAAACCTCATTGACGGTGACCACGAGGATGGCACCCTCTTCGGCTCTTCCAAGGGGAGAGAGCCCATCTGCGACATCAGGGAGGGTAACCCACAGCCGTGCTCTTCCAAGGGGAAGGAGCCCATCTGCGACAACATGAAGCACACCCAGTGTCCATGCTCTTCCCACGGGAACGAGCCCATCTGTGACAAGTGAGGAAACCCATGATTTGTTTTGCCGTGCCTCTTCACAGGGGGGAACCCATGATTTGTTTTGTCGAGTCCCTTTTGTAGTGTAGTGAGAATATGTCCAGTTTTAATTGCTATATTTGGTTGTTTGCAGTATGCCTTGTTTATTTCAGTTGTTCACAATGTGATGCTCTATATATGCAACTATTTACTGTGCAGTACATTTTCATCAATACCAGTTCTAAACATACCGATAGGAATGCATATATTTGCTTGCTGTTAAGCCTGTTATAGCTAGCATATGCCTCTTTTAAAGTTTTTTGGTTGTTCGGTTGTTTGTAGTTAGCATATGTCCAGTTTCAAATGCTATCTTTGGTTTTTCGTAGTATGCCTTGTTTATTCTAGTTATTCACAACGTGATGTTCTATATGTGCAAGTATGAACTGTGCAGTTCAATTTCATCAATACCAGTTTCAACAATACCACTATGAATGACTACATTTGGTTGTTGTTAAGCATGTTGTAGTTAACACGCCTTTCCATTTTTATTTAACAATAACCAGTATACTTAGACCGACACAATACCAGTTTGAATGACTATATTTGCTGGTTGTTAAATGTTAGGCCTGTTGCAGTTAACACACCTTTCCACTTGTTTTGCTTAACTAGCGTGCTTAAACCTGCACACTGAAGCTATCGTTTGGAGATTATTTTGTCTGCCATGGATATATTTGGTTGATGTTTAGCCTGTTGTGCTTAACATGCCTCTCGATGTACTTACACAGGACAATTTTGGGAACGACTGTTGTTTTCCATCGAGGTTAGTTTCATCCCATGGCATATATGTACTCACTGTTCAGGATATCAGTAGCTGGTACCATATAGGCCGGGGGCTGTTTGATGGAAATATGCCCTATAGGCAATAATAAAATGGTTATTATTATATTTCCTTGTTCATGATAATTGTCTATTGTTCATGCTATAATTGTATTAACCGGAAACCGTAATACATGTGTGAATACATAGACCACAGCATGTCCCTAGTGAGCCTCTAGTTGACTAGCTCGTTGATCAATAGATGGTTGTGGTTTCCTGACCATGGACATTGGATGTCGTTGATAACAGGATCACATCATTAGGAGAATGATGTGATGGACAAGACCCAATCCTAAGCATAACACAAGATCGTGTAGTTCGTTTGCTAGAGCTTTTCTAATGTCAAGTATCATTTCCTTAGACCATGAGATTGTGCAACTCCCGGATACCGTAGGAATGCTTTGGGTGTATCAAACATCACAACATAACTGGGTGACCATAAAGGTGAACTACAGGTATCTCCGAAAGTGTCTGTTGGGTTGGCATGAATCGAGACTGGGATTTGTCACTCTGTATGACAGAGAGGTATCTCTGGGCCCACTCGGTAATGCATCATCATAATGAGCTCAATGTGACTAAGGAGTTAGCCACGGGATCATGCATTATGGAACGAGTAAAGAGACTTGCCAGTAACGAGATTGAACAAGGTATAGGGATACCGACGATCGAATCTCGAGCAAGTAACATACCGATGGACAAAGGGAATTGTATATGGGATTGATTGAATCCCCGACATCGTGGTTCATCCGATGAGATCATCGTGGAACATGTGGGAGCCAATATGGGTATCTAGATCCCGCTATTGGTTATTGGCCGGAGAGGTGTCTCGGTCATGTCTGCATGGTTCACGAACCCGTAGGGTCTACACACTTAAGGTTCCGTGACGCTAGAGTTGTTATGGGAAATTGTATGTGGTTACCAAAAGTTGTTCGCAGTCTCGGATGAGATCCCGGACATCACGAGGAGTTCCGGAATGGTCCGGAGGTAAATATTTATATATGGGAAGTCCTATTTTGGCCACCGGAAAATGTTCGAGATTTTTCGGTATTGTACCGGGAAGGTTCTAGAAGGTTCCGGAGTGGGGCCCACCTGCATGGGGGGGCCCACATGAACGTGGGTAGTGGGGGCAAGGCCCCACACCCTTGGTCAAGGCGCACCAAGATCCCCCTTAGAAGGAATAAGATCATATCCCGAAGGGGTAAGGTCAAGATCCCTAAAAAGGGAGGATAACAATCGGTGGGGAAGGGAAAGGATGGGATTTCTTTCCTCCCACCTTTGCCAAGCCCCAATGGACTTGGAGGGCAAGAAACCAGCCCCCTCCACCCCTATATATAGTGGGGAGGTGCATGGGAGCTGCAACCCCTTGCCCCTGGCGCAGCCCTCCCCCCTCCTACTCCTCCTCTGTAGTGCTTAGCGAAGCTCTGCCGGAGAACCACGAGCTCCACCGCCACCATGCCGTCATGCTGCCGGAGCTCTCCCTCAACTTCTCCTCTTCCCTTGCTGGATCAAGAGGGAGGAGACGTCCCCGGGCTGTACGTGTGTTGAACGCGGAGGCGCCGTCCGTTCGGCGCTTGAATCGGATCTTCCGCGATTTGAATTGCCGCGAGTACGACTCCATCAACCGTGTTCTTGTAACGCTTCCGCTTAGGGATCTTCAAGGGTATGAAGATGCACTCCCTCTCACTTGTTGCTAGCATCTCCTAGATTGATCTTGGTGACACGTAGGAAATTTTTGAATTATTACTACGTTCCCCAACAGTGCCATCATGAGCTAGGTCTATGCATAGATTCTATGCACGAGTAGAACACAAGTAGTTGTGGGCGATGATTTGTTCAATTTGCTTACTATTACTAGTCCTATCTTTGATTCGGCGGCATTGTGGGATGAAGCGGCCTGGACCGACCTTACACGTACGCTTACGTGAGACAGGTTCCACCGACTGACATGCACTTGTTGCATAAGGTGGCTAGCGGGTGTCTGTCTCTCCCACTTTAGTCGGATCGGATTCGATGAAGAGGGTCCTTATGAAGGGTAAATAGCAATTGGCATATCACCGTTGTGGCTTTTGCGTAGGTAAGAAACGTTCTTGCTAGAAACCCATAGCAGCCACGTAAAACATGCAACAACAATTAGAGGACGTCTAACTTGTTTTTGCAGGGTATGCTATGTGATGTGATATGTCCAAAAGGATGTGATGAATTATATATGTGACGTATGAGATTGATCATGTTCTTGTAATAGGAATCACGACTTGCATGTCGATGAGTATGACAACCGGCAGGAGCCATAGGAGTTGTCTTAATTTATTGTATGACCTGCGTGTCAATGAAAACGCCATGTAATTAGTTTATTTTATTGTTAACCGTTAGCCATAGTAGGAGAAGTAATAGTTGATGAGACAACTTCATGAAGACAC
This sequence comes from Thinopyrum elongatum, assembly GCA_011799875.1. Taxonomy (NCBI): domain Eukaryota; kingdom Viridiplantae; phylum Streptophyta; class Magnoliopsida; order Poales; family Poaceae; genus Thinopyrum; species Thinopyrum elongatum. The sequence continues at coordinate 481,414,749 of CM022300.1, read as the reverse complement.
GATGATGGAGATCATGATGATGGAGATCATGGTGTCATGCCGGTGACGATGGTGATCATGCCGCACCTCGAAGATGGAGATCAAAAGCGCAAGATGATATTGGCCATATGATGTCACTTTATGATTTGCATGTGATGTTTATCATGTTTACATCTTATTTTCTTAGAACGATGGTAGCATAAATAAGATGATCCCTCACTAAAAATTTCAAGAAATGTGTTTCCCCTAAGTGTGCACCGTTGCGAAGGTTTGTTGTTTCGAAGCACCACGTGATGATCGGGTGTGATAGATTCTAACATTCGCATACAACGGGTGTAAGCCAGATTTACACATGCGAAACACTTAGGTTGACTTGATGAGCCTAGCATGTACAGACATGGCCTCGGAACACGAGAGACCGAAAGGTCGAACATGAGTCGTATAGTAGATGCGATCAACATGGAGATGTTCACCGTTGATGACTAGTCCGTCTCACGTGATGATCGGACACGGCCTAGTAGATTCGGATCATGTATCACTTAGATGACTAGAGGGATGTCTATCTGAGTGGGAGTTCATTAAATAATTTGATCAGATGAACTTAATTATCATGAACTTAGTCTAAAATTGTCTTTACAATCCATCTTGTAGATCCAATGGCCCACGCTAATGTTGCCTCAACTTCAACGCGTTCCTAGAGAAAACCAAGCTGAAAGACGATGGTAGCAACCATACGGACTGGGTCCGTAACTTGAGGATCATCCTCATAGCTGCCAAGAAAGCATATGTCCTTGAAGCACCGCTAGGTGACGCACCCATTTTCCTAGCAACTCAAGACGTTATGAACGCCTGGCAGTCGCGTAGAGGAACATCAAGTGTTGATGGTGAATAAGACCACTAGTTTCAAGAAAGGCAAGGGTAAGAAGAACTTCAAGAAGGACGGCAAGGGAGTTGCCACGCCCGGTAAGTCAGTTGCCGGGAAGAAGCCAAAGAATGGACCCAAGCCTGAGACTGACTGCTTTTATTGCAAGGGAAATGGTCACTGGAAGCGGAACTGCCCCAAGTACTTAGCGAATAATAAGGTCGGCAATGCCAAAGGTATATATGATATACATGTTATTGATGTGTACCTTACCAGCGCTCGTAGTAGCTCCTGGGTATTTGATACCGGTGCGGTTGCTCACATTTGTAACTCAAAACAGGAGCTGCGGAATAAGCGGAGACTGGCGAAGGACGAGGTGACGATGCGCGTCGGGAATGGTTCCAAGGTCAATGTGATCGCCGTCGGCACGCTGCCTCTACATTTACCTTCGGGATTAGTTTTAAACCTCAATAATTGTTATTTAGTGCCAGCTTTGAGCATGAACATTGTATCTAGATCTCGTTTAATGCGAGATGGATACTCATTTAAATCTGAGAATAATGGTTGTTCTATTTATATGAGAGATATGTTTTATGGTCATGCCCCGCTGGTCAATGGTTTATTTTTATTGAATCTCGAACGTGATGTTACACATATTCATAGTGTGAATGTCAAAAGATGTAAGGTTGATAATGATAGTCCCACATACTTGTGGCACTGCCGCCTTGGTCACATTGGTGTCAAACGCATGAAGAAACTCCATGCAGATGGACTTTTGGAGTCTCTTGATTATGAATCATTTGACACGTGCGAACCATGCCTCATGGGCAAAATGACCAAGACTCCATTCTCCGGAACAATGGAGCGAGCAACCAACTTGTTGGAAATAATACATACTGATGTATGCGGTCCAATGAGCGTTGAGGCTCGCGGTGGCTATCATTATGTTCTCACCCTCACTGATGACTTAAGTAGATATGGGTATGTCTACTTAATGAAACACAAGTCTGAAACCTTTGAAAAGTTCAAGGAATTTCAGAGCGAGGTAGAGAATCTACGTGACAGGAAAATAAAGTTCTTACGATTAGATCATGGAGGAGAATACTTGAGTCACGAGTTTGGCACGCACTTATGGAAATGTGGAATTGTTTCACAACTCACGCCACCTGGAACACCTCAGCGTAATGGTGTGTCCGAACGTCGTAATCGCACTCTATTGGATATGGTGCGATCTATGATGTCTCTTACCGATCTACCACTATCATTTTGGGGTTATGCTTTAGAGACTGCCGCATTCACTTTAAATAGGGCACTGTCTAAATCCGTTGAGATGACACCGTATGAATTATGGTTTGGGAAGAAACCTAAGCTGTCATTTCTGAAAGTTTGGGGATGCAATGCTTATGTCAAGAAACTTCAACCTGAAAAGCTCGAACCCAAATCGGAAAAATGCGTCTTCATAGGATACCCTAAGGAAACTATTGGGTATACCTTCTACCTCAGATCCGAAGGCAAGATCTTTGTTGCCAAGAATGGATCCTTTCTAGAGAAAGAGTTTCTCTCAAAAGAAGTAAGTGGGAGGAAAGTAGAACTTGACGAGGTACCCCCTCTTGAATCGGAGAGTAGCGCAGCTCAGGAAGATGTTTCTATGGTGCCTGCACCGACTAGAGAGGAAGTTAATGATGATGATCATGAAACTTCGGGTCAAGTTGCTACTGAACTTCGTATGTCCACGAGGACACGTTCCACACCAGAGTGGTACGGCAACCCTGTCCTGGAAATCATGTTGTTAGACAACGGTGAACCTTCGAACTATGAAGAAGCGATGGCGGGCCCGGATTCCAACAAATGGCTTGAAGCCATGAAATCCGAGATAGGATCCATGTATGAAAACAAAGTATGGACTTTGATGGACTTGCCCGATGATCGGCAAGCCATAGAGAATAAGTGGATCTTTAAGAATAAGACTGACGCGGATGGTAATGTGACTGTCTATAAGGCTCGGCTTGTCGCTAAGGGTTATCGACAAGTTCAAGGGGTTGACTACGATGAGACCTTCTCACCCGTAGCGAAGCTGAAGTCCGTCCGAATCATGTTAGCAATTGCCGCATTCTATGATTATGAGATCTGGCAAATGGACGTCAAAACGGCATTCCTTAATGGTTTCGGTAAGGAAGAATTGTATATGATGCAGCCGAAAGGTTTTGTCGCTCCTAAGAATGCTGACAAAGTATGCAAGCTCCAGCGCTCCATCTATGGGCTGGTGCAAGCATCTCGGAGTTGGAACATTCGCTTTGATGAAATGATCAAAGCGTTTAGGTTTATCTAGACTTATGGAGAAGCCTGTATTTACAAGAAAGTGAGTGGGAGCTCTGTAGCATTTCTCATATTATATGTGGATGACATACTGTTGATGGGAAATGATATAGAACTTTTGGAAAGCATAAAGGCCTACTTGAATAAGTGTTTTTCAATGAAGGACCTTGGAGAAGCTGCTTACATATTAGGCATCAAGATCTATAGAGATAGATCGAGAAGCCTCATTGGTCTTTCACAAAGTACATACCTTGAAAAGATATTGAAGAAGTTCAATATGGATCAGTCCAAGAAGGGGTTCTTGCCTGTATTGCAAGGTGTGAGATTGACCGCAGCTCAACGCCCGACCTCGGCAGAAGAAAGAGAAAATATGAGTGTCATCCCCTATGCCTCAGCCATAGGCTCTATTATGTATGCCATGCTGTGTACCAGACCTGATGTGAACCTTGCCATAAGTTTGGTAGGGAGGTACCAAAGTGATCCCGGAATGGCACACTGGACAGCGGTCAAGAATATCCTGAAGTACCTGAAAAGGACTAAGGATATGTTTCTCGTTTATGGAGGTGCCGAAGAGCTCGTCGTAAAGGGTTACGTCGATGCTAGCTTTGACACAGATCTGGATGACTCCAAGTCACAAACCGGATACGTGTACATTTTGAATGGTGGGGCAGTCAGCTGGTGCAGTTGCAAGCAAAGCGTCGTGGCGGGATCTACATGTGAAGCGGAGTACATAGCTGCTTCGGAAGTAGCTCAGGAAGGAGTCTGGATGAAGGAGTATATCACCGACCTAGGAGTGATTCCCAATGCGTCGGGCCCGATGACTCTCTTCTGTGACAACACTAGAGCTATTGCCATTGCCAAGGAGCCCAGGTTTCACAGGAAGACCAATTACATCAAGCGCCGCTTCAACTCCATTCGTGAATATATTCAAGATGGAGACATAGATATTTGTAAAGTATATACGGATCTGAATGTTGCAGATCCGTTGACTAAACCTCTTCCACGAGCAAAACATGATCAGCACCAGAACTCTATGGGTGTTCGATTCATCACAATGTAACTTGATTATTGACTCTAGTGCAAGTGGGAGACTATTGAAAATATGCCCTAGAGGCAATAATAAAATGGTTATTATTATATTTCCTTGTTCATGATAATTGTCTATTGTTCATGCTATAATTGTATTAACTGGAAACCGTAATACATGTGTGAATACATAGACCACATCATGTCCCTAGTGAGCCTCTAGTTGACTAGCTCGTTGATCAATAGATGGTTGTGGTTTCCTGACCATGGACATTGGATGTCGTTGATAACGGGATCACATAATTAGGAGAATGATGTGATGGACAAGACCAAATCCTAAGCATAGCACAAGATCGTGTAGTTCATTTGCTAGAGCTTTTCTAATGTCAAGTATCATTTCCTTAGACCATGAGATTGTGCAACTCCCGGATACCGTAGGAATGCTTTGGGTGTATCAAACGTCACAACGTAACTGGGTGACCATAAAGGTGCACTACAGGTATCTCCGAAAGTGTCTGTTGGGTAGGCACGAATCGAGACTGGGATTTGTCACTCCGTATGATGGAGAGGTATCTCTGGGCCCACTCGGTAATGCATCATCATAATGAGCTCAATGTGACTAAGGAGTTAGCCATGGGATCATGCGTTACGGAACAAGTAAAGAGACTTGCCGGTAACGAGATTGAACAAGGTATAGGGATATCGACGATCGAATCTCGGGCAAGTAACATACCGATGGACAAAGGGAATTGTATACGGGATTGATTGAATCCCCGACATCGTGGTTCATCTGATGAGATCATTGTGGAACATGTGGGAGCCAATATGGGTATCCAGATCCCGCTATTGGTTATTGGCCGAAGAGGTGTCTCGGTCATGTCTGCATGGTTCCCGAACCCGGAGGGTCTACACACTTAAGGTTCCGTGACGCTAGAGTTGTTATGGGAAATTGTATGTGGTTACCGAAAGTTGTTCGGAGTCTCAGATGAGATCTTGGACGTCACGAGGAGTTCTGGAATGGTCAGGAGGTAAAGATTTATATATGGGAAGTCCTATTTTGGCCACCGGAAAATGTTCGGTATTGTACCGGGAAGGTTCTAGAAGGCTCCGGAGTGGGGCCCACCTGCATGGGGGGACCCACATGAACGTGGGTAGTGGGGGCAAGGCCCCACACCCCTGGTCAAGGCGCACCAAGATCCCCCTTAGAAGGAATAAGATCATATCCCGAAGGGATAAGATCAAGGTCCCTAAAAAGGGGGGATAACAATCGGTGGGGAAGGGAAAGGATGGGATTTCTTTCCTCCCACCTTTGCCAATGCCCCAATGGACTTGGAGGGCAAGAAACCAGCCCCCTCCACCCCTATATATAGTGGGGAGGTGCATGGGAGCTGCAACCCTTCCCCTGGCGCAGCCCTTCCCCCCTCCAACTCCTCCTCCTCCTCTGTAGTGCTTGGCGAAGCCCTGCCGGAGAACCGCAAGCTCCACCACCACACCGTCGTGCTGCCGGAGCTCTCCCTCAACTTCTCCTCTCCCCTTGCTGGATCAAGAAGGAGGAGACGTCCCCAGGTTGTACATGTGTTGAACGCAGAGGCGCCGTCCGTTCGGCGCTTGAATCGGATCTTCCGCGATTTGAATCGCCGCGAGTACGACTCCATCAATCGCGTTCTTGTAACACTTCCGCTTAGCAATCTTCAAGGGTATGAAGATGCACTCCCTCTCACTTGTTGCTAGCATCTCCTAGATTGATCTTGGTGACACGTAAGAAAATTTTGAATTATTACTACGTTCCCCAACACTGATAAGGGACTAATCGGTGAATTAGACTTTTAACTAAATATATCTGTAACCCATTTATCGTTAGGTTAACTAGGGCCATATGTAATATATCTGAGGCTACATAGCATCATGCACTGTACTGAATGTCTAAATATGCAATCCTAGGCTACATAGCAAGAAGGAAGAGTGTTACCTTAATGTTCTGATGATGTCTAGATATACATAGAAGAGCAGCAGCAACAACAACAACACAGCAGCAGTTAATCAGCCGATAATTTGAAAAAATGCAATAAACTCCCTCCGGCCCATAATATAAGATGTTAATTCATCCAATATGTGAGTATATTGGATGTTATAAGATATTATATAATGGGACAGAGGGAGTGTTGTACTACATCATTGTGCAATTGCCGTTTAGCTTCTAATATTAACTTGGTGCTTTTAGGTACATATGTCATTGGTAAAGATCTGTGCTTCGACCCTTTCTGCGACGAGGCAATGAGATATTGATGAACCAGCATCAAGTGAGGAAGCTGATAAAGATTGTTGGTAAAATGGGTCAAAAGATGGCAATTAAACTATTTGTTTACACTTTATCCAAGACAACAGCAAACTGCAGGATGGTAAGTAAGAACTCTGTAGCCTTCTTTTTACTGCCCATAATGAGTTGTGTTAGATGACATTGTCTGAATCTTTTTCCTTTGCAGTGGTTCACAAAGCAGTTTACTCAAGATTACCTCTCAAACTACATGATTGGTGGGCATGCAAAGGTTAAAGTATTTCTACCAGAACACGATGACTATCTACATGTGTTCATGAAGACAGTGAAGGATGGGTGGTCGGCCATCACAAGGGGTTGGACTAGAGTCATGCATGCCTTCTGCATGGAGGAGGGCACAATACGGGCATTCCGCTTAACCTTGTTCAGCAACCAGAATGTATTTCACCTCTTTCTTTACCGTCTTTAATAGTACAAGTATACAACTATGGATCATCATTCTTTATTTGGTGCTTATGTAATTCTTGAACATATGTACCTGTGAATCGGATAATGCATTGGTTGTTTGAACCTGATGGATATGAATAAAGCTATAGCATACTTTCAAATTCAAATTCGGTACAATTTTAAATAGCAGCAATTAATATAGTGAAATTACGCTCTGTAGGTCGTGACGGCGCACACAGTCGGTAAAACACGAACGTTTGTGATATACACCATAATCCGACATGGTTCACAGAGAGGAAACGTGTGCGGTCATGCACACAGTTGCCGTTTGCAAAGTGTGTGTGATGTCAGACAATATCACAAACGGTGCGGGCAAACTAAATGTTTGTGATAGTTGCCTTATCGTACACGATTTGCAACCATGAACTGTTTCTGATGTGGTACGCATCGTAAACGTTGCACCACAGAATAGGGTGTGCAATAGTTATCATGTACGACGATGTTACGATGGTCCGACGTTTCATAATCCTATCCGACACTCGTACGATGATTAGCTAATCTTCTTAATTAGTTGTCGCATACGGTTCGGGAATGGTGAATGTGTGTGATTGTCTGCTTATCATACACGTTCTATAATGGTGAACTATTTGTGATGGGCCGCGCATCATAAACGTAGCACCATAGAATACCGACTGCGATGGCAATGCGAGCACAAACGAGTAGCAAGGATCGAGCGTTTGGGATATTCGAGATATTAGAAACAGTTTTATAGCGACAACTGTATGCATCATGGCTCCCTATCCCCGACGGTTTTTGGGCCGTGTGGGTAGGACGCCCCTATCGCACACACTCACTTGGCGACGGTGCAAAATGCCGTCGCGGAAAGGGGTTAAAAACCATTTGTATAGCACCTCGCTGTACTAGTGTTTTGGAGATTTGTTTTCGACGGGAAGAAAACATGGGAGCCAAGGAAGGACTAGAGAGGATCCTCGTGGGGACCACAAGACACCTGGGCGCGCCCAGGAGCCCAGGCACGCCCTGGTGGGTTGTGAGGCCCACGGGGGTCTCCTGCACCGCCTCTTCACTCTATAAATAGCCAAATATTCCAGAAACCCTAGGGGAGTCAACGAAACACAATTCCAGTCGCCGCAAGTTCCAGAACCACGAGATCTAATCTAACACCATCACGGAGGGATTCATCATCCTCATTGGTGCCTCTCCGATGATGCGTGAGTAGTCCACTATAGACGTAAGGTTTCGTAGGCAGTAGCTAGATGGCTTCTTCTCTCTTTTTGCTTCTCAATACAATGGTCTCTTAGAGATCTATTTGATGTAACTCTTTTTGCGGTGTGTTTGTTGGGATCCGATGAACTTTGAGTTTATGATCAGATCTATATCCATGAATATTATTTGAGTTTCGTTGATCTCTTATATGCATGATTATTTATAACCTCGTATTTCTTCTTCGAATCTTTGGTTTAGTTAGGCCGACTAGATCGGTTTTTCTTGCCATGGGAAGAGGTGCTTTATGATGGGTTCGATCTTGCGGTGTCCTCTCCCAGTGACAGAAGGGGCAGCGAGGCACACATGTATCGTTGCTATTAAGGATAACAAGATGGGGTCTATTCCTACATGAATAGATCTTGTCTACATCATGTCATCATTCTTATTGCATTACTCTGTTTATCCATGAAATTAATACACTAGATGCAAGCTGGATAGCGGTCGATGTGTGGAGTAATAGTACTAGATGCAGGCAGGAGTCGGTCTACTAATCTTGGACATGATGCCTATATATTGATCATTGCCTTGGATATCGTCATAATTATTCGATCTTCTATCAATTACCCAACAGTAATTTGTTTACCCACCGTATGTTATTTTCTCGAGAGAAGACACTAGTGAAATCTAACGGCCCCGGGTCTATCTTTTATCATATTGCTTTCCGATATATTTTTCATCGCATTTGTTTTTAGATCTATTATTCAAAAACCCAAAAATACTTTGCAGCACTTTTCATTTGCATCTTTTATTTTGCTTTTTATTCAGATCTATTTACCCAAACACATACAAAACAATCTAACTTTTTACCGAGGAGGGATTGACAACCCCTCTTACGCGTTGGGTTGCGAGGATTTGTTCTTTGTGTGCAGGTACCGTTTACATAGTGTTGCTTGGTTTTCCCACTGGATTGATATCTTGGTTTCATAACTGAGGGAAATACTTTCCATAGTTGTACTGCGTCATCCCTTCCTCTTGGGGGAAATGCCGACACAGTTTCAAGCCGCATCAAAAGGAATTTCTGGCGCCGTTGCCGGGGAGGATCAAGTCAAGATAGTCTCCCGTCAACTTGCCAATTTCTGGCGCCGTTGTCGGGGAGACATCATCAACATCTATTAGGTTCCTAATCACAAATCTCATCTCCTTGTTGTTTACATTATTTGCCATTTGCCTCTTGTTTTCATCTCCCCCACTTCACAAAAATTTGCCATTTTATTTGCCTTCTATTTCATTTGCCTTTTTCTCTTCAGATCTATCTTTTTGCTTGCAATCTCGTTTGCCTACCTTGTTGCTATTGTTGGAGATATTTCCTATGTGTTTATGAATAAAGATAGTCCTTGGACATTATCAATGATGTGTATCAGCAAGTACGTGACTTGTTTGTGGGACTATGCATTGTATGATGACTGTCCTAAAAGGTCCCTAGTCGAAAGGGTTGTGTGGATGCGCAGCCGACTAGACTAGCATATGACACGGTCGATGGCTTGGTCTCACTAGCCATGGAGCATTGGATGATAACCGGATAATATGGACTCGGAAGGGTCTGGTCGAATTCGACATAGTCGGATCCGAGTTGAGATAAGGTCCGAGTCGGACAGACCCAACTATGAGACGCAGCGATATGTCATCTGTGAATCTCTAGTACAACATACGTTCTATGTCCTAAGACCTGAGCTGGCGCATGTACTAGGGATGGTGACAGACCTGCTTTGGGCCGACCAAACGCTACTGCATGACTGGGTAGTTACAAAGGTAGGTTTCGGGCTTGTCCAGACCCATGCTGCGAGACATGGTCCAGCAAGATGGGATTTGCCCCTCCGATCAGGAGAGATATACTCTGGGCCCCTCGTGTGATCCGACCAGGATAAGCATGGCCATGCGACAAGGATTATGAGATAATCTGATTAGTGGTCGGCATCACTGGAATGAGAAAGAGGTCGGGCTAGCACAAGGATGACAGACTCACCTTGAGCCCAACAACATATATCGTGTGGCAAAGGGAACAGAAGTGTGACATGTTGTACATGTTCGCTAACCAGCTTCATTGTCTACTTGGTGGTCGGCACGCCTTGCTAGAGGCCGCTACCAACCGAGCAGGTCGGAGGTGATCCGACCTGCGACCAAGCCGACTTGAACCTAAGGGGTCGTGCACTTAAGGGAAGGAACCTGTGAGGCCGGATCGGACTCCACGAGTCAGATGTGATCCTACTCGGACTCGGATCTAGGCCGAACAGATTTTGGGCTTTAGGGTCCGTGCGAGGCCCAAGTGTTGAGCCCACGACGGACGCCTATATATAGGGGAGGTGTGGCACACTCATTTGGTTGATCACTTCGGCGCTGTCACTAGGGTTTGCATGTGTTGCGAATAGCCACCTCCACTCGCCGCCGGGTGTGTGATCGGACCTAGCAGTCCGCCGCATGGTGTTCCTCCTGCATGCACGGATACCGTTAGAGGCGGTGCACCTGCGCCGCTCCGGCAAACTTGTACATGGGATCCAACGACCGGCTGTTCGAGGGAGATCGGACAAGGAGGAGACGATTCACGCGGACGTGCTGCCCCAACTCTTCTTCTACTGCACGACACTACGCGTCTAGTAGTAAAGATATGTGATCCATCGCCCGTAGCCTGTTCTTGGTTGTTCTACGGGTAGGAATTTTTTAATTTGCAGTCGACGCACCCTACCATACAACCCAACAGTGGTATCAGAGCCTCTGCTATAGGATTTGGATTCAGATCATATGCATATTAGATATGTGGAGGCGGCAGATGAGATCTATTATCGTTTTTGAAATTGGCTATGTGCACGGTTGATGAGATCAACTGCACATGGGGATCGATGTGGCTATGTTTTCTGATGATCGGAATAGATGAGGTCGTGACACAACCTACCCCTACCGGTCGTTATCTGCCATCGGGGTTAACAGTGAAACATAAATCCGAATCGGATTTGCGATGATCGATGAGATCGGTCAGATAAGAAAATTCGATGGGACCGCCATGTGCGTAGCGCCTTGTATTTCGTACATGATCACTCAAACCGGTAGAATGCGATTCTATGCGTAACTTTGTTTTGCAGGGTTTGATGTAAATAGTATGGCTCATGTGTATGTGATGCATGTGTGTAATTTATACATGGCCTGCGCGTCATGTTTGTCAGCCGGCAGGAGCCAAAGTGCTGTCATTATAATGTATAACGACCTGTGTGTCGACTTGTGACTCTATGTAAAATTCATTACTAGTTTTAGTAGTTGGATAATAGAGATTAGGTTGGTGGCTTGGCGTCCCGGCGTGACAAACAAGATGGAGTTCCTAGATGGTCATCGGAGTTGGAGCCGACCTGGAAGAACATCCATGAAGGAGCCATACTATTTCACAATATATGTTTATTTGTGATTGTTATGCTTCTTTATTTCTATGCATGTTAAAATGGTAGAAAGATCCCTCGATAATATCAAGCGAATTGCCATCCCCGATGTTGCACCTTCGCACGTCAAGTACGTCTAGTAGTGGGCTCATAAAATTGGGGTGCTACTAGGTGTCCTTGAATTGAAGGGTTCGTGTCGGACACGGACATGCACTGCATCAGGTTGACTTGACAAGGCTATCAAAACGGTTTTGGGCCTTGTGGCAAGGAAGGTTGGGAGCCGGGGTATAAGATACCTACCCGACCGACAGGAGTCATATAAAGATACGATTAGCAAGGAGTTGCTTACCTGATAGGTATGTTGGCTAGCAGTGATGCTAAAGCTCACTAGTCGCATGCACTAGTCGGATCCTGAATCAATGAGAGTTTGCGGAGGGATGCCGACTTCAGTGGGAGTATTTATGTTTAAGGCTTGAATTACTCTACATAAACACGTTGCTTAGTGATTGCATATTTTTCTGTTGTAGATCAATGGCACCACCTGCTCAACCCAACTTTGCATTGAAATCAATTCTGGAAAAGGATAAACTGAATGGAACAAATTTTACCACCTGGTATAGAAATTTGAGAATTGTTCTCAAGCACGATAAAAAGGAACATGTTCTAGAGGATCCACTTCCAGAGGAACCTGCCGATAATGCTAATGCCACAACGAAGAATGCCTACCAGAAACTCGTTGATGAATCAACGGAGATCAGTAGTCTGATGTTGGCTTGTATGGAGCCCGATTTGCAACAGCATTTCAAAAATGTTGAGGCTTACGATATGATCGAGAGTCTCAAGAGAATGTTTCAGACACAGGCTAGGACTGAAAGGTTCAACGTCTGGCGATCCTTGATGGATTGCAAGCTGAAGGAAGGTGATGCACTGAGCCCACATGTGATCAAGATGATTGGATATGTGCAAGCTTTGGATCGGTTGGGCTTCCCGCTCATGGATGAGCTGGCTACCGATGCAGTTCTGGGTTCTCTTCCGCCTAGCTATGGGACATTCATCTCAAACTATCATATGCACGGCATGGATAAGAAGCTCACTGAATTGCATGGTATGCTCAAGGTGGTAGAATAGGATATAAAGAAAGGCACGCATCAAGTGTTGATGGTGCAGAACTCGGCTAAGTTCAAGAAGAGTTGGTCTAAGAAAAAGGCTAAGGCAAAGGGCACGGAGAAGGTAATCTCCACCACTGCGCCGAAGTCTGGACCGAACTCAGGCACCGTTTGCTATCATTGCAAGGAGACCGGTCACTGGAAGAGGAACTATAGCTAGTGCCTTGCTGAGCATGGCAAGATGGCCGGAAATGCTGCTTCAGGCAAAGGTACACTTGATACATATGTTATAGACATTTACCTTGCTGACATACCTAGTAGCTCTTGGGTATTTGATACCGGATCAGTTGTTCATATTTGCAACTCGATGAAGGGGCTGGTAAGAACTAGGCGTGTGGCACAAGGGGAGATTGACATCAGGGTCGGCAACAAAGCAAGAGTTGCTGCGTTGGAGGTCGGCACGATACAGCTCCAGCTTCCTTCTGGATTTATTTTGGAATTGAATAATTTTTATTACATTCCTGCACTTAATCGGAACATTATCTCTGCCTCATGCTTGATGGGTCAAGGTTATGAATTCAATTTAAAGGACAATGGTTGTTCATTTTATTTGAATGGTATGTTCCACGGCTATGCACCCATTGTTGATGGGCTTTTTATATTGAATCTAGAAACAGAACCGGTCTATAACATGAATGTCAAGAGGCATAAGCCTAATGAGATAAATTTGACATACCTCTGGCATTGCCGGCTTGGACACATTTGTCTGAAATGCATGAAGAAGCTCCATGATGATGGGCTCCTAACTTCGTCCGACTTTGGGTCGTTCGAGACATGCGAATCATGCTTGCTCGGCAAGATGACTAAGTCTCCTTTTGCAAAGAGTTGTGAGAGGGCGTCCGAGATATTGGAGCTTATACACAATGATGTGTGTGGTCCAATGAGCACAACTGCCAGAGGTGGCTATCAGTACTTCGTGACTTTTACCGACGACTTGAGTAGATATGGATATATCTATTTGATGAGGCACAAGTCAGAAACTTTTGAAAAGTTCAAAGAGTTTCAAAACGACGTTGAGAATCAGCTTGGCAAGACTATAAAGCTTCTATGATCTGATCGTGGAGGTGAGTACATGAGCCAGGAGTCTGATGATCATCTGAAAAATTGAGGTATAGTACCTCAGCTCACACCTCCGGGTACGCCACAGAGAAACGGCGTGTCGGAACGGAGGAATCACACCTTGTTAGACATGGTTCGATCTATGATGAGCAAATCGGATTTACCCTTGTCATTCTGGGGATACGCTCTAGAAACTGCAGCTTTCACACTTAACAGGGTACCATCAAAATCCGTAGACAAGACACCACATGAGATGTGGACCGGGAAGAGTCCCAGTTTATCTTTTCTAAAGATTTGGGGTTGTGAAGCATTTGTCAAGCGACTTATGTCAGACAAGCTTACACCCAAGTCAGATAAATGCATATTCGTGGGATATTTGAGGGAAACCTTGGGATATAGCTTCTACAACCGCGAAGAGAACAAAGTGTTTGTTGCTCGGAATGGGGTTTTCCTTGAGAAACAGTTTCTCAGTCGGGAGGCCAGTGGGAGGACGGTCCGACTCGAAGAAATTCAAGGACCACTCGGGGATGGCTTAGCTAGTGATGAGATCATACCGGAGTCAGTCAGGGAACCCGTGGTGGAAGCGGCACCGAAACCACGGAGGTCGGAAAGATTGCGCAGAGTGCGTGATGTATTGTTGCTAGAAAGCGACGAGCCGGCCACGTATGCGGAAGCAATGGTGAGCCCAGATTCCAAGGCATGGCTGGAGGCCATGAGATCCGAGTTAAAGTCCATGGATGAGAATCAAGTCTGGGACTTGGTTGATCCGCCGCCTGGCGTGACAGCCATTGGTTGCAAATGGGTCTTTAAGAAGAAAACCGATGTGGATGGAAATGTTCAGATCCATAAAGCTCGGCTTGTCGCTAAAGTTTATGGACAAGTTCAAGGAATTGACTACGACAAGACTTACTCGCCAGTAGCGATGCTAAAATCGGTGAGGATCATACTAGCTATAGCTGCATATTTCGATTACGAGATATGGCAGATGGATGTCAAAACAACTTTCCTTCACGGAAATTTAACCAAGGACGTGTATATGATACGACATGAGGGTTTTGTCGATCCGACTAGCGATGGTAAGGTATGCAAGCTCAAGAGATCCATTTATGGGTTGAGGCAAGCATCTCGGAGTTGGAACATTCATTTTGATGAGGTCGTAACTGGTCTCGGTTTCATCAAAATCGAAGAGGACGCTTGTTTATACAAGCAGTTAAGTGGGAGCTCGGTATTGTTTTTGATCTTGTATGTGGATGACATACTACTGATCGGAAATGATGTTTCGATGCTGAACAAGGTCAAGGAGTCATTGAATGGCAAGTTTTCAATGAAGGACCTCGGTGAAGCAGTTTATATTTTAGGCATCAAGATCTATAGAGATAGATCGAGGAGGCTACTCGGCTTAAGCCAGAGCACGTACATAGATAAAGTGTTGAAGCGGTTCAACATGAGTGAGGCGAAGAAAGGGTTCTTGCCACTCTCACATGGTATAAGGCTAAGCGAGACTCAGAGTCCTTCGACATCTGATGAGCGAAGCAGGATGAGTAGAATTCCGTATGCCTCGGCAATCATATCCATCATGTATGCCATGATATGCACAAGGCCTGATGTTGCTTTTGCAGTAAGCCTGACTAGCAGATACCAAGCCAACCTTGGTGAGAGTCACTGGGCAGTGGTGAAGAATATTCTGAAGTACCTGAAAAGGACTAAGGAAATGTTTCTAGTTTATGGAGGTGAGGAAGAGCTCGTCGTAAAGGGTTACGCCAATGCTAGTTTCCAAACCGACAGAGATGATTGTCGATCACAGTCTGGATTCGTGTACATCATGAATGGAGGAGCAGTGAGCTGGATGACTTCCAAGCAAGATATGGTGGCCGATTCTACCACAGAAGCCGAATACATTGCAGCTTGTGAAGCTGCAAAGGAAGGTGTTTGGATCCGGAACTTTCTGGATGATCTTGGTATTTTCCAAGCCTCGATAAAATAGTTGGACCTTTATTGTGATAATCCTGGTGCCATCGCACAAGCCAAGGAGCCGAGGAATCGCCACAAGACCAGACACATAGATCGGAAATATCACCTGATACGAAAGATCGTAAAGAGTGGTGATGTAGAGTTATGCAAAATTCACGCGGATGCAAATGTTGCAGATCCATTCACTAAGCCGCTTCCACAACCCAAGCATGAGGGGCACGTTAGAGCTATGGGCATACGATGTCTATTTGATTGACTCTAGTGCAAGTGGGAGACTGTTGGAGATATGCCCTAGAGGCAATCATGTATGATGATATTTCCTATGTGTTTATGAATAAAGATAGTCCTTGGACATTATCAATGATGTGTATCAGCAAGTACGTGACTTGTTTGTGGACTATGCATTGTATGATGACTGTCCTAAAAGGTCCCTAGTCGAAAGGGCTGTGTGGACGCACAGCCGACTAGACTAGCATATGACACGGTCGATGGCTTGGTCTCACTAGCCATGGAGCATTGGATGCTAACCGGATAATATGGACTCGGAAGGGTCTGGTCGGATTCGACATAGTCGGATCTGAGTTGAGATAAGGTCCGAGTCGGACAGACCCAACTATGAGACGCAGCGATATGTCATCTATGAGTCTCTAGTACAACATACGTTCTATGTCCTAAGACCTGAGCTGGCGCATGTACTCGGGATGGTGACATACCTGCTTTGCGCCGACCAAACGCTACTCCGTGACTGGCTAGTTACAAAGGTAGGTTTCGGGCTTGTCCAGACCCATGCTGCGAGACATGGTCAAGGAAAATGGGATTTGCCCCTCCGATCAGGAGAGATATACTTTAGGCCCCTCAAGTGATCCGACCAAGATAAGCACGGCCATGCGACAAGGATTATGAGATAATTTGGTTAGTGGTCGGCATCACTGGAACGAGAAAGAGGTCGGGCTAGCACAAGGATGACAGACTCGCCTTGAGCCCGACAACATATATCGTGTGGCAAAGGGGACAGAAGTGTGACATGTTGTACAGGTTCGCCAACCGGGTTCATTGTCTACTTGGTGGTCGGCATGCCTTGCTAGAGGCCGCTACCAACCGAGCAGGTCGGAGGTGATCCGACCTGCGACCAAGCCGACTTGAATCTAAGGGGTCGCGCGCATAAGGGAAGGAACCTGTGAGGCCGGATCACACTCCACGAGTCAGATGTGATCCTACTCAGACTTGGATCCAGGCCAAACAGATTTTGGGCTTTAGGGTCCGTGCGAGGCCCAAGTGTTGAGCCCACGACGGACGCCTATATATAGTGGAGGTGCGGCACACTCATTTGGTTGATCGCTTCGGCACTGTCACTAGGGTTTGCATGTGTTGCGAATAGCCACCTCCACTCGCCGCCGGGTGTGTGATCGGACCTAGCAGTCCGCCGCACGGTGTTCCTCCTACACGCGTGGATACTGTTAGAGGCGGTGCACCTGCGCCGCTCCGGTGAACTTGTACGTGGGATCCGACGACCTGCTGTTCGAGGGAGATCGGACGAGGAGGAGACGATCCACGCGGACGCGCTGCCCCAACTCTTCTTCCGCTGCATGGCACTACGCATCTAGTGGTAAAGATCTGTGATCCATCTCCCGTAGCATGTTCTTGGTTGTTCTCCATGTATGATTTTTTTAATTTGCAGTCGACGCACCCTATCGTAGAACCCAACAGCTATGGCTAGCATGACTGCCCCTCCCTTGTCACCAGACTTTGAAGTTCTATACTTCAAGCAAAAACAAGGAGAAAATTTGAAAGATGCTTGGTATAGGTTAATGGAATCCTATCGCATTTGCAATCTGAAAGGAGATGCAAAGATTTTGCTTCGTAATTTTTACATAGGACTAGCTTTGCATCATAGACAACTTTTGGATTTTTCCGCAAAAGGGAACTTTATTGAGCTTGATGCTAATGCCGGTTATGAAATCCTTGAGGGAATATTGGGAGTTCCACCATCAAAAAAGGGGTTTTCTTTTACACAAGAAGGGGTTCAAATTTTAGACAAATTGGGGGATTTGCGTAAACATTTGGTTGAGTTGCAAAAATATAAAGAACCTCTCAAACACATTAGTGGAAACCTCAATCGCACGAATACTTTGATTACTCTTTGCAACAAGCGTTTGGATATTTTAGATCTCAAGATGGTTTCTTTTCCTGAGAATTTAGGTAAGCGTAAAGAGCCTCCCGGGTTTGAGAAAGCCCTCACAAAAGTAGCAAAAATCAAAGATCACAATACTTGAATCTGTGCGTTATGCCTAGCTAGGGGCATAAAACGATAGCGCTTGTTGGGAGGCAACCCAATGAATAAAATTTATTTTTACCTTTTTTATTTTTGTTATTGAGTGTTTGCACAATTATGCCTCTGTTATGATTGTGTTTTTTATGTTTAATTAGTTTTTGTGACAAGTAAAGCCTTTGGGATAGCTTTGGTGATAGTTGATTTGATCCTGTTGAAAAACGGAAACTTTTGCGTCCAGTAACATAATTGTTTAAATTCACAGAAGCAACAAAAAACTCTAAATTGTTTATACAAGATTGATATACAAATTTACTCTGTTTTCCTAATTTTTCAGAATTTTTGGAATTACATAAGTATGAGAACAATTCGCATCTTTACAAACTGTTCTGTTTTTGACAGATTTTGTTTTCTTTGTATTGTGTGCTTATTTTGATGAATCTATGGATTGTATCAAGGGGTATAAGCCATGGCAAAGCTGGAATATAGTAGATATAATGCAATAACAAAATTTGAATGGGTTTGCAATGGTACTTAAAGTAATGATTGGTTTTCTTATACTAACGGATCTCACGAAGGTTTTGTTAAGTTTTGTGTGATTGAAGTTTTCAAGTTTTGGGTGAGATCACGATGGATGAAGGAATAAGGAGTGTCAAGAGCCTAAGCTTAGGATGCCCTATGGCACCCCAAGTTAATTTTCAAGGATAACCAAGCAACTAAGCTTGGGGATGCCCCGGAAGGCATCCCCTCTTTCTTCTAACGACCGTCGGTATTTTACTTGGAGCTATATTTTTATTTGTCACATATCATGAGTTTTGCTTGTAGCGTCTCGTATTATATGAGCCTTTGCTTGGTTTGCTTTTTAATTTTTCACAAGTATCCTTGCTGGACACACCTAATTGAGAGAGCTAAAATTATGCTATGATTTGTTAGAATTGCTCTATATGCTTCACTTAAATTTTTTGAGCTATGGAATTGCTCTAGTGCTTCACTTATATCTTTTTGAGCACGGTGTGCTTTAATATGTTTGTAGAAATACTCTCATGCTTCACTTAGATTAATTTGAGAGTTAGTAAATTTTTGAAGAAATTCTCTCATGCTTCACTTATATTATTTTGAGAGATGAAATTTTTATGCTCATGTTCTTCACTTAAATTTATTTGAGCTTGTCAAAAGCAATTGCAACATATGAAACTAGTCCCAAAGTGATAGATATTCAAGAGGGATATAATAAAAACTTTCATGAAGATCATTGGACAAAATAAACTTGATTCTTTGTAATAGTTTTGAGATATGATGATAGTAATATATGAGTCATGTTGGTGAGTAATTATGCTTTAGTAAGAATATTGGTGTTAAGGTTTGTGATACCCTATGCAAGCACGAAAGTCAATAGTTATGCAATGAAATTACATCCTACTTGTGGTGCATTATTCGGTGTTAGTTATGCTCAATGCTCGCTTATGTGAATTTTCGTTTCTTGGTTGGTTGCTTCTCAATGTTTTTGCTAGCCTCCACTTGTACTAAGTAGAAATACTACTTGTGCATCCAAAATATTTAAACCCAGTTTTGCCAGATGAGTCCACCATACCTACCTATATGCGGTATTTCTGTGCCGTTCTAAACAAATTTGTATGTGCCAACTCTGATTTTTCAAAATGAATTTCCTTTTTGTGTGCCCGTACCTCTCATGAAGCGGCAGGGGGTGGCCAATATTTTCCATGCTAGATGTGTTATTCTCAAGATGAGTGTTTATTCACTTGTCATTGCATGAGAGTATGGTGGTAATAGGGATGCCCAGTCCCGAAATGAAAAAGAAATTTACTTTATGTTCTCAAATAATAAATTCCTTGGAAAGTGTTGGTATGGACGGTACCCGTGGATACGACTAGCCGTGGAGTGTGAAAGTATGGTGGAAAAGGGAATAAACTTTATTTTCTGTTTGGGAACCGCCTATGATATATCTAGCATGGAAAGTGTTGGGAATTACTCGGTCGTTTTCGTTGACGGGAAAAGCATGCCTCTCAAAAAAAATCTCTCAATTTAACCTTTGAGCTCTGGCACCTCTACAAATCCCTACTTCCCTCTGCAAAGGGCCTATCTATTTACTTTATGCAAAAAAAAATTTACTTGAGTCTCCATCTTCTCTTATAAAGCACTAACTAGGGAGCACTATGATCATACTTGTGCATTGGATGTAGCTAATATACAAGTGTGTTTCATGAATGGATCAATGATTGAGCATGATGGGCTAGGGATAACTTTCTTTAGTGTTGATATTTTGAAAGACATGGTTGCTTGTTGATATGCTTGAGTATTGAAGTTATCATGTCAAATATAGACTATTGCTTTGAACCATCTAAAAGTCCAAATTTCCATGCTACAAAAGAAAAGAATATGTGATGAACATGTTAGGCAGCATTCCACATAAAAAATTCCTTTTTTATCATTTACCTACTTGAGGACGAGCAGGAATTAAGCTTGGGGATGCTGATACATCTCCAACGTATCTATAATTTTTGAATGTTCCATGCTGTTATATTATCATTCTTGGATGTTTTACAATCATTTTATAGCAACTTTATATCATGTTTTGGGACTAACCTATTGACATAGTGCTCAGTGCCAGTTGCTGTTTTTTGCTTGTTTTTTACTTCGCAGAATATCAGTACCAAACGGAGTCCAAACGCAACAAAACTTTTTGGAGATTTTTTTGGACTAGAAGAAAACTTGGGAGCCAAGGAAGGACCAGAGAGGATCCCCGTGGGGACCACAAGACACCTGGGCGCGCCCAGGAGCCCAGGCGTACCCAGGTGGGTTGTGGGCCTCACGGAGGTCTCCTCCACCGCCTCTCAGCTCTATAAATACCCAAATATTCCAGAACCCTAGGGGAGTCGACGAAACACAATTCCAGCCGTCGCAAGTTCTAGAACCACGAGATCCAATCTAACACCATCTTTTTTTTTGACTATGTACTGCAAGGCAACAGCCTCACAGTGAACTTTATTATAAAGCAAGGAAAGGAATAGTCTCTGTACAGGCTAAAGAAAAATTGCTAGCTATGAATACAAACTAAATACTTACAACATAAGCTAAGGGAGAGAGGCAAGCCAATCTAGGTATACATCCTTGTATTTACATTTAATCATGTGTGACAGCAAAGTCATGTCATGAATGAAGTTGTGCCTCCATGTCCCAAACAGGGGCCTCTCATTTCTGAAAACCTTTCCATTCCTAACAATCCAAATATTCCATGCAGCAGTGAATACCACTTCAGTAAAGAAAGGCTTCCCAAACTCCTTCCTTGCAGCAACAGCCATTTGATATGTTGTCATAAGAGGACTAGTGACCCAGTAGATCTGCAAGTAGTTCCATACCCTTTGGCTGAATGAACAGGAGAAGAAGAGATGGACCACATCCTCATGCATGGAAAAAGGACAAAGAACACAAGAGTGATCATCAACATGCCAGTGTCTCCTTTGCAACATATCCTTGGTATTAAGCCTGTCCATCAGCAAAAACCAACCAAACATTTTGATCTTCAGAGTACAGGAGCATTTCCAAATCCATTGGAAAATAGGATCAGCAACAATGTGAATATGTTGGTGCAAGTAAAATGCCTTAGGTCTATATGATCCTTTATTGAAAGGCCAAATCCACTCATCATTACCAGTGGTCAAGTGTGAGTTTTGCATCAAGTGACTCAGAGTTTGGAACTCAGCAAAAGCTTCAGAAGATAGTGGTAAGTGGAAGGCAGAACTGAAGTCAGCAGAAAGAATCTCAGAGACAGAGGCCAAACTATCCCCTGCAAAAGAAAATAATCTTGGGAAACTTGAGGATATTGGAGTGCTTCCACTTGCATCCATCCAAAGATCTTCCCAAAATAAAAATGAACTGCCTCCATGAACCTTGGGCCTTGCAATTTGACAGTATTTATCAGCAAGTTTAAAGATGTCTCTCCACCAAAAGGAGCCACATATATTGGTTGCATGAGGAACGGCCTCATGATAATAAGAGTCCCACACCAGGCTTACCCAAGGAGTGTCATGATGGTTATAAAATGTATGCAGAAACTTAAGCAGAAGTGCCTCATTCTGAATCCTGAGGTTGATCACTCCTAACCCTCCTTTATTCTTAGGCAAGCAAACCAAATCCCAAGCAGCCAGTGACTGCCTACGTGTGTCAGAATTACCTCTCCATAAACACTGTCTTTGTATCCTCTCAATTTGCTTCAAAATTCTAGGTGGAATTGCCAGGGTACAAAGATGGAAGATGGGCATGGATGTAAGAACTGACTATAGTAGCTGCAATCTACTACCCTGGTTCAAAAGACAGGAAGATGCAGACAGTCTTCTCTCAATTTTGTGCACTAGGGGCATGAGATCAATGATTCTAGGCCTGGTGGTTCCCATTGGAAAACCAAGGTAAGTAAAGGGCATAGAGCCAATCTTGCAGCCAAGAATATTTGCTAGTCTGGAAGCTTCATCTGCAGTAACATTCATAGGAATCATCAATGACTTGGCAAAATTTACAGAAAGTCCAGTTGATTTAGCAAAGACCTCAAGCATATCCTTCTGGGCTGAAAGCTGAAGATCAATAGCAGGCATAATGATGAGTGTATCATCAGCATATTGAATAATTGGATAATCGTTGCTATGGGTTGGGATGGGCAAAGTGAGAAGCCCCCTGCTGGCCATATCATTAACCATAGTTTGAAGCAAGTCAGCAGCCAGGACAAAAAGGAGAGGAGAGAAAGGATCACCCTGCCTTACTCCTTTTTTGCACATGAAGTGACTACTGGGGACACCATTCAGTAAAATAGAGGAGGACCCAGAGGAGAGCAAGCTTTGAACCCAAGAAATCCATTTATGATCAAAACCTTTACGCTGAAGAACTTCAATATAGCCTCATGCTCAATAGTGTCAAAGGCTTTGGTGAAATCCAATTTCAATAACAGAGTGGGCCTTTTAGAAGCTTGACATTGATGGATATATTCAAAGCACCAACCCAAGCAGTTCTGAATTGTTCTTGACTTAATGAATCCATACTGATTCTTATGAACACAGGCAAGGATTACCTTCTGTAACCTATTAGCTAGGAGCTTAGTGAGGAATTTCAGACAGGTATTAGTAAGAGAAATAGGCCTGTAATCATTGATCAGCTCAAGAGTCAACTTTTTTGGAATTAGAGTGATCAAAGAGGTATTAATGCACTCTAAATTCAACTTTCCTGCATGAAAGTCCTTGACTAGGGCCACGGAATCATCCTTAAGCACAGGCCAACACTTTTTAATAAAGAGACCAGTAAAACCATCAAGGCCAGGAGCTCTGTCAGGTGGCATTTCTTTAATAACTTGATTAAATTCCTCCTCAGTGAAAGGCACAGACAAGTTCTCCAGACCATCAACTCTCTTCAGCAGTGTGTGTAAGTCAAAACCCATTTGTATGCCATTAGAGGATCCCATTCTATTTTTGAAACCCTGCAAAAATAAACCAACCATTGTAGTATGATCAGTTACAATGTCCCCACTGGTAGTAGTGGTACTGGAGATAGTATTCTTCCTAAATCTCTCAGTAGCCACAGCATGAAAGAATTTAGTATTCTCCTCCCCCACTTTGATGCTTCTTATAGTGCACCTCTGCTTCTAATATATGAACTGCAGAGTTAGAATTTCCTCCATGTGTAATTTAACAATCCTTCTGAAGTTGGCCTCAGGAACAGTGAGTGGTCTCAGCTCCTTCAAAGAATCCAGGCAGAGAATGACTTTATTACAATTGGAGATCATGGCCTTAATCTTGGATAAGCTAGTGGGCCAAGATTTCAAAGCATATCTAAGAGCCATGAACTTAGCAGATATAACAGCAGCCGAGGATTTCTTATGGACATGCCTGTTCCAACATTCAGTCACACACTCCATAAAACTAGGAAGATTAGCCCAATAATTTTCGAATCTGAAAACTCTTGCTTTAGGGATGGTAGTTGCCACAGTAACTACACAAGGGACATGATCACTAGCTATTCTTGCAAGAGGAAGAACCATAGTATTGGGGTAGCATGTAGTCCAATTAGGTGTGGTAAAGAACCAATCAATTTGCTCTAATAAAGGGACAGTTTGCATATTGGACCAAGTAAACCTCCTACCTTTGATAGGCAATTCAATAAGACCAAGGTGACCAATCACTTCATTAAATAAAAACATGTCATTCACATTTCCACCAGGTAAGTTTCTGTTATCAACATATCTGAGGAAGTTAAAATCTCCCAAGAGGAGCCAATTAGTATCAACTGGAATGCATAGATCATATAACCATTGGACGAAATCATCTCTAGCAGGTCCTTGGCAAGGGCCATATACTGTCACCAGTGTCCAAGTTTCAGAATTATGTGAGGAGGTGAATTCCATGACAATGCCATAGCTATGTGATTGAATGAGTGATCCAGAGAAGAAAGATGAATTCCACACAACAATCATACCTCCAGAAGCACCAACAGAAGGAACATACACAAAATTATCAAATCGTCGTGGACAAAATTTTCTGATGAGACGTTGATCAAAGAATTCACACTTAGTCTCTTGCAAGCAGACGACAGAACAGCCACTCTCATCTATTTTCTCACGAACAGAATGTTGGCGCGCATCAGAGTTCAAACCATGCACATTCCAGCACAGAATTTTCCAATCTCTAAAAGTTTGGTGATTCATAAGTAACAAAATAAAAGCATCATCCAAGCCCTGCCACATAATGACATAGGGCATCCACGACAGATATAACCAGAGACAATGAGTTCAGACATAACAGACCAAACTGAAACCGACCGTACTGAACTAATATAGATGGTTTTAACAAGGGTTGACCATAAACCCAAGAGGATGACGCGATCAATCATCATTGGAAGCGCTGAAGACAGATGAAGATGGACGCGCCATAAGCTGGTCCTTCGTGAGCTTCTCAGGGGCAATGCCAAGGCGGCTGCCCACCTGCTGAATCACCACTATAGGCGTTGGGGGTGGCACTGGAGTTGAAACTTCCTCTCCCATGGTGGCATGATCATTACCCGCAGCAGAGTCATCAGTCTTGCATGTTGGTGTATCAGCTATCTTGCATTTCTTGGGAGCTTTGGCAACTGGCTTCTCTGCAGGCTTGTAGTGGCTCTCCTTGTATCCAGCACGAAGAGCAGAGAGCCTAGCGCTGTGCCTGACATCAGTGTCAATTAGCACCTTTGGCTTGGCCTTGTGAGATTGTTTAGGCTTGATGGCAGCATTAGCAGTGAAGCTGAAAGAGTTGAGTTCCACCTGGGAAAGTTTCTCACTGACGGAGTTGCCAGTCAGAGAAGTGGCACAATTGGCAGCATTCAAAGGTCTAGCAATAGCAGACAAGGGCTCCTCAAGAGCATGATCAAAACATAAAGCTCGAGCAACAGGGGGCTTCTGGATTGAGACAAACTTGCGAGGTGCGGGGCTTGGATGGTAAGTCAGTTTGTTGCACATGCTGGTGAAAGAAAAAAAGATCTCCCAGGACCTCTTGGCCAGGATGACAGGCTGGAAGGACGGCAGTGGTAGTGAAAACCGCAGGATGTCAAAAGCACCAATCAGGGGCAGAATCCGCTCAAAGCTACGTCTCCACTGGAGCTCAGGAGGGAGGACCGGGCCAAAGACAGTGAGGGCCATCCCAATTTGAACCGGGGGTTGCGGGATCACCGGTGGTTGATAAACTGCAATTGCACCAGCAACGGAGGAATCTCTATCAGAGCTGTTTACAGGGCCTGAATTCTGCATAACCACAGACTCTTGAGAAGGAACTGGCTGCACTTCATCTTCCTCGAAAACCTCTTCAATGATAACATTATCATGCTGGGCTCCAAACTGATGATCATGATGCCCATGGTGAGCCATTGGGGGTGGCTCATTCCAACCAAGCTCCGGGAATTCAGGCATGACAACATTGATATTATCAAACTGCAGGCTACCTGGGAGTGGGTGAGGATTGCCGTTGAGAGGCATCTGATCCTCATCACCTAGCAAAATGTCCGCAAAATCCGCAGACAGAACATAGATCGGCGCCGTCCAAGAGACTCTGGTATCGCCAAAATCCGCATACTCCTTGTATACAATGTCACGAGGGACCAGAGCTGGGCTTGAGAAAGAGACATAAACAAGGGATCGAACCATGCGAGGATCTTCTTGATGCCAAAGGTGGAATCTACCAAAGGTGTTGACTGCATCAGATATATATTCAGTGCGGCGATAGTCCAGAGGTATGCCTAAGATCGTAATCTAGCCTCTGCGAAAGCCCTGGGTAGCACGGTGGTTGATGCCTTGATCATGCAGGATGAATCGAACGAAGTGGCCATTACCCAGATCATAAGGAGGGTGATCCATGATAGCCTGCCATGAAGCAGGGCTTCTGAACTCAAAAAGACCTACACCCTCAATCCATGGCTGAGCGCTAACAACATCACGGTGCAACTGATCAACTACGAAATCACTAACCATCTGCCGGAAGTGAGGGACTTGACCAGGTTCGGGCAGCGGCTCAACAATCCCAATAGCGTACTGCTCATGGCGGTGGTCTGGAGCGACCGCCGGCGTGAAGAAGGTGCGCGGAAGCCGGGTAGGGCCACCGTCGATGATCTCAAAACCAGGGGGATGAACTCCATTGGATCCAATGCGAAGTTCGCCATTGCTGACGGCGAGGGTGGATTGGGAGCTGGTGGAGGTGGCGGCGTGACAAGACCAGACGAAGCAGAGGGCAAGTTGGACGTCTCCAAAACCAAGGAGTCTCTTGGGTTTTCAATGCAAGGCGTACTCGTGGAGGGGAGGGAAACGGCAACTGGAGATACTACCGGATTGTGTCGCGATTCCTTAACCCTCCAAACAAAACCATTTTTCCCCCAAGAGTCGCACGATGATTTAGAATGACCACGGCGAAGGCAAGCCAGACACGTTGGACAGCTCCCCGCCATGTGGCCCTGCGACCCACAGATGATACAAGTCAGCACCTGGGCCACCATGTCATCCACTATACGCTCAAAATTGGCAGCAGCCTCCCATGATGACGGATTTGGTGGGATTGGTGAAGAGGCCGTGGGCCTGTCCGGGATAGCAGCACTTGGAGACCCAACATGGGCATGTGCGGGGCTCGAGGAACATGATGGAGTTGTTGCAACCAACGTTGCACCAGATCGGCTAGAATCACGCTCGACACGATCAGCCAAGTTTGGTACAGAACCAACAGTACCGAAAATTATGGGCGGACGAGCGACAGTCCATTGAAGGTTCGCCGGTGGCGAGGTTCTGATGACCACCCGTTCATGGGAAGGAAGGTCATAGCCCGCATCAGTAACAGTGTCAATGCAATCCTGAGTAGCCGCATAACGATAACCTTTACAAGCCTCATAGTTCTGAAAAGTGGCAAATGATAGCTTCTTCCTAGCAGAATTAGCTGAGCGGAAAGAAGACTTAGCAGGTTCATAATGCATGCCAAGCATGCCAAGGGCAACACGATGCTTAGAGGGACTGATTAGAACCCATTCAGCATCACACTCAAGCTTTCAACGATTAAACTCACGGACCCAATTAGGCCCCCCATGTCCCCATAGATTGAAATGACATTTAAATTGCAGGCAAGAATAGAATCTTAAATCCAAGATGTAAAAGCCAACTTGCTTGCAAGAGACGTCGAAGGAAAAAACCTTATCTCGGATGCATGAGACCATGAGCTCAATAGCAGATCCACCAATGGCTGCTTCTAATGCCGCCGCCACCGAATCATCACTGAGTCGAAAATCATGACGACTGAAGGATACCACCATCGTGAAATGACCAGTATCTTCCGTGGGGTGCACCGTGTACCCCGTAGATCTGAAAACGTCATCCACAAAAGCCAAACCCCTGGAGAAGTCCAAGCCAAGGGTAGATCCCGAAGAGGAACCCACGGAAGATGGGTATGATCTTGATCCAGAGAGGATGCCGGAGAGATTGATCGGAGAGAACCAAGATTTTAGTGGCTAGAAGTGGAGATCGCCGGTGGAGGGTGGGGGTCGCCGGTGGAGGGTGGGGGGTTCCATCCTTAGGAAACTTGATATTGTTTCCAATTTAATACCATCACGGAGGGGTTCATCATCCTCATTGGTGCCTCTCCGATGATGCGTGAGTAGCCCACCATAGACCTAAGGATCCGTCGGCAGTAGCTAGATGGCTTCTTCTCTCTTTTTGCTTCTCAATACAATGGTCTCTTGGAGATCTATTTGATGTAACTCTTTTTGCGGTGTGTTTGTTGGGATCCGGTGAACTTTGAGTTTATGATCAGATCTATATCTATGAATATTATTTGTGTTTCTTTGATCTCTTATATGCATGATTATTTATAGCCTCATATTTCTTCTTCAAATCTTTGGTTTAGTTAGGCTGACTAGATCGATTTTTCTTCCCATGGGAAGAGGTGCTTTGTGATGGGTTCGATCTTGCGGTGTCCTCTCCCAGTGACAGAAGGGGCAGCGAGGCACGCATGTATCGTTGCTATTAAGGATAACAAGATGGGGTCTATTCCTACATGAATAGATCTTGTCTACATCATGTCATCGTTCTTATTGCATTACTCTGTTTCTCCATGAACTTAATACACTAGATGCATGCTGGATAGCGGTCGATGTGTGGAGTAATAGTGGTAGATGCAGGCAAGAGTTGGTCTACTAATCTTGGACGTGATGCCTATATATTGATCATTGCCTTGGATATCGTCATAATTATTCAATCTTCTATCAATTGCCCAATAGTAATTTGTTTACCCACCGTATGCTATTTTCTCGAGAGAAGCCACTAACGAAATCTACGGCCCCCGGGTCTATCTTTCATCATATTGCTTTCAGATCTATTTTTCATCGCATTTGTTTTCAGATCTATTATTCCAAAAACCCAAAAACACTTTGCTGCACTTTTTATTTGCATCTTTTATTTCGCATTTTATTAAGATCTATTTATCCAATCTCATACAAACCAATCTATCTTTTTACCGGAGAGAGATTGACAACCTCTCTTACGTGTCGGGTTGCAAGTATTTGTTCTTTGTGTGCAGGTACCGTTTACATAGTGTTGCTTGGTCCTCCTACTGGATTGATACCTTGGTTTCATAACTGAGGGAAATACTTACCGTAGCTGTACTGCATCATCCCTTCCTCTTTGGGGAAATACCGACGCAGTTTCAAGCCGCATCAATCACCACATTCTTTTCTATGGCCATATCGCCTGCTGGTTCACCGGCTGCCTTGTTTCGCACTCCTTCGACGTACTAGTATATATATACCGCATGATTCTTTGCTCCTTCTTATGTCACGGACATGTCAGACAGCCAGCATCCGAGTCGACGTGTCATGCACCAGATTAGAGTGTGGAATGGAAGGGGAGCCTCACCCCGGTCGTAGTGCCGCAGTAATAATGACTATAATGAGCAGTCAAATCACAAGACCCCACCTTTCTAGCAATAACGAGCCATCAAATCACACAGCCCTACCTTTCTAGCAGTAAGTTGAATCCGCTACTCCCTCACCCTCCTCGCCTCTCTGTCAAACCGGCTACGCGAAACTATTACGCGTACCGCCAAGGAAAAGCCCCGCCCTCGACTTTTAATACTCGTATAATTTTGTATGGAAAAAGTCAAAATAAAACCTTAAATTCGTACTTTGTTGAGGTGGAGCTCAGCGGGCACTATGACGGGAGTGCGATCACCATGCTCTAGCAGGACGCACGGGGCTGCGGGTGCTCCAGGCCAACGCCCGAGTGCCCGTCCACCCCGTTCCATGCACTCGTCGTCTACCTCGGCATTCAGCAACTTGCGTAGAGGTGCTCACCGACAATATGTGGTTAAAATGTACCATCGATATCTCAAAGCCAAAAGAGTTTTGAGCTTGTTCATTCTATATAAATATATATTAATCACCCATGGGGTTGTGTGAATGGAGAGCCGGGGTCCACAAGTGAACAATACTACTAGTACGTACAGTACAATACAAAGTGTGGTGTGCGGTTAGTCACATAGTTAGAGAGTTTCTTTTCTTTAATGTCACGTACACAAATTGAAACGATTGTTGTGGAGAAAAAAAAACACTCCATTATATGTATAGGCAGGAGCCTGAGCGCTTGCTTTATTAGGGTTGCTCTCTTCACTCTCTTACCCTCTCTAGATCTAAACAAGACAGTGGTGGCCACATTCTTTCTCTGCTCACCGCTGCGCACAGATCCGGCCGGATCCCCTCGGCCGGGGTGTAGGGGAGTAGGTGCATCCTTCAAGCGGTCATTGACGGTGAGGGAGGAAACCGACAGCTGCCGGCGCATCCCGATCGACTGCCCGTGCAGTTATCTCCGACACAGCACTGGTTCGGGAGGTCCTCCGACCCCTTCTTCCTCCCTGCCATATTGTGGACAGATCCGCCCTCCCACCACCCTCCTAGCCATATCCTGAAGACCCTCAAGTATAACTTCCTTTGAAAATGTCCTTGCTCTACTGCCCCAGCTCCCCATGTGGCTGCATGTGGATCTTTTTCTACTTCCATCAGCTCTTCCAAAGCCACCAACATTTTTAGTATTATTAGTGGTAAAGATACTTCAGGCAGTCAAATCTAGGACTTGGTACAAGCAGGGAATAAAGGGGGGAAAGTTGTAGCATGAATCTAGGACTTGATTCAAAGAGGAAATAAGAGGGGGAAAGTAGTAGAGACTGGATACCCAACCGGTCTCTTGGTTGAAAAGGGAAATAAAGGGAAAACGCAGTACAAACTGGATAAGGAACAGATCTATTATTGGTTAAAAAGGAAAGAAAGTGGCGGCTGGGGGACAAGTCAACAGAGTATGTCTAGGATTATAGATTTGCTGCCCTCACATAGTAAAAGGTGGCTAAAGAGAACTAAATTTGGGACCAGCCCAGATCTTGATTGGATGTTGGAATCACCACTTTATGCCTCCCAGTAGGTACATGGTGTTGATGCGTCCACTATCGCATGCGTTTATACCAACCTTTTGTTGTTGTTAATGCAAGGGCGCTTATAAAATGAAGCAATCCCACTGTTACAGTAAGGACATGTCTAACCAATGTTATTGTTAATCTAATGCCTGCAGTAACATGATACAATTAAACTAATTTACAAATGGTACTCTCATGCTATTTTTCTTTTTTTAGATAAAAGGGGGTGTGAACCCCCCGGTCCCAATTTATTAATAAAACCAGAGAGAGTCAACCACACAAATGCCCGAGCACTCCTGCTATTTTTCCCATTATGATAAGTAAGTTGCTTCTTTACGCTGGTGAATGTCCTGGTGTCCCCACTGTCCCATGCCCTTCTACCAACTCTTTACCTGATGCTAATCTAATGTATCTAGTAAACAAGCAACGCCACCATTACAGTAATGCCATATTTGACCAATGTCATTGTTGATCGTAATGCTTCCGGTAATATGAAGCAATGCTTCTATTTTAAAATTTCTACTGTCCTTGCGTGATTTCCATGAAGATAATGAAGATGCTTCTTTTCATTTTGTGTATGTTTCATATCTGGTTATTGACCAGTAATTGTTTTCTTTCTATCTTTTTGTGCAGATAGGGATATCCATTTCACCTCATTGCTATTGTGACCTTTTGGTGAACTGCACAAAACACTTTTTTTAAAGAGTGTCTTGTGCAGTTCTACTAAAATGTCAAATGGGCAACGTCTCTCGATTTTAGTGGAACTGCACAAAGGGTGATTGGAGTTCCTATCCTCTTCGGCTAACTCTGCAGGTAATCTCGTGCAACAGTTTATTTGCCTTTGCAAGATTAGCCGCCGCCGTCACCACAATGGCACTTGATTTTAGTGGAACTGCATAAAAGGATAAGCAAATTGTAGTTGCACCTTGCATGAGCATGACACCCAACCTTCATGTTGCTCAATTTTTAGTGCAATTAATAAAGAAGAAGCTGCCAACTCATGAGACTAAGTACTTCTTGCTAGCTGCATGACGCAAACATTGCTTCATTTTAGGTGAACTGCACAAAAAGGTGGCATGAATTGAATCATCCGAGTGGAGCTGCAGGTTCACCACTTGCATAAGGCATATCCAGGAGAATCGAGTCCTGAACTTGCTGAGTCCATCAGGCCTACTATCGTGGCGGTGTAGGGCCCCTCTCTCAGTTATGGTTCCCGTGACCATGTATGTTCCTTTTTGGTTGATTTTGACTCTGCATCCAGCTAGTGATCTTGTGCTACTGTTTTGGCACTGCTATGACAAAGCAAGAACGATATTGTTTTTGCATCTTAATTTAATGCCACTAATAATTTGAGGCAATGTTTTGGCACCGTTACTGCCACTGATAAAATGAAGTAATAATACATTTAAAATAGAGCTACTGTCTTAGCTACCATTTCATTTCCAATGTAGATAACTTACAGAAGGTGTATCCGGCAGAATCAATTCCATGTGCACTGCATCAATCACATAGCATGTGCACTGAACTACTTGAGTCCATCAGGCCTACCGTCGAGGATGCGCGGGCCCCCTCTCTCCCTCGCGGCATGGCGGGCGCCATAATTTTAGTTAAACTGCACAAAAAAGAGATTGGAATGAGACAAAACTCCTCCTTCTACTGCCACAATGAATGATAATCATGCTCTTTTCTCGTTTTGAAGCTAACTGCACAAAAAAGTGCCAACGTTCTATTTTCTTAATACAACTATTCTATCGCAATCTTTTCTCATTTTGAAAATAAAGTTGCTTCAACTAGTGCCACTATTATAGTAATCAAGCTCTTTCTTTATATGTGCTAACAATAATACTCAACTATAGATGTTGGGATGGTCAAAAGGATTCGCCAACTTCTTGGGTTGTATGACACAGCTAGCACTAGTGGAAAAAGTGCTAGCCACAACTTTCGTTGGTGGCGCGCCATTTTCCATCCACACCAGCACTATTTTTTCAAATAGTAATGGGTTAGGCCAAATCAGCACACCGGCTTTACAAGCTTAGTGCTGGCGTTGCTTTTTTAGGAAACGCCACAAATCTATTGGCCCATATGCACTCACCGTTTGGCATGCACTAGTGCCGTTGGTTTCCTTCATACGCCATAGTTAATTTGTTAGTGCTGGCGTACGACTTCTTTGCATGCCAAAAATACTTTTTTATTTGATCAAGTGTTTTAAGTATTTAATTATTATACTAGTCACAAAATAATGAAAATTTTATATTATGCTTTTTGTCATCCTTATTTTTACAGTTTTTAACAGTTTAGGAATTTTATTTCTTTACCACCAGTTCAATTTTTGAGTATTTTATTTTGTCAAGTCTTTCATTAATCTTACTCCTTTTTTATTTGGCCTGTGATTAGCTATGACGTTGCCATTTTATCCAATGACAGCAATAACCTATCTGAGTCAAAGTAAAAGACCTAAGTCACCACTCTCTCTCATTTCACACCCCACCCGGTCATAGACACAACTCCTCCCCCTAGACCAAAGCCGCCACCGCTGCCCTGTCGATGCCCCGTTGTCGCCATGCCGCCACCTCGTTGCCGCCCCATCACCGCCCCTCGCCGGCACCAAGGTTAGATCCACTACTCCTCCGTTCGCGGACACACCACATGGCCGGGATCCATTGGGATTTGCTTTTGTGTCATGTAGATTCCAAAGTTAGTTGCATGGATTGCTTTGTGTAGAAATTGTAGTGATAATCCAATTGCTATTGTGTAGAATCCGATATTTATAATGCATTTTTATTAGAAATAATTTCAGTGTCTAGATTATTAGGAATAAATAAAATGAACTCCTATAAATTACTAGTGTAGAATTTATTTACTTGTGTGTCTCCCTCCCTTGGCGGATCTGAGCTAGTTTAGTAGAAATTGATATATTTAGTAGAAATGGATAGAATGTGTTATGTGTAGAATTTATTAAGTAAGTACCTAGTTTAATTAGGCATTTGTCGAGCTTTTCTATCGATTGATCCTCTATAACCAACATATCTAGATTGCTATGCAATTTCCTGTTGTAGGTCACCACATGCTATCTAGTTTAATTAGTTTTATACATTGCAATACTTGAACTACTTTACATTGGTGTCAATATTCAGCGATATGAAATTGCATATTATCTTAATCGTATAAGCGTTGTGTTTGTAGGTCATCGCCAATTCTGGAGGCAACAACGAATCGGTGTGCGATGTGGACATGGCCAACAATGAATTCTTAGAAACTTATGAGTATGTCATCAAGAGCGTGCAAGGGCAAAATGATGATCTAAAGGGGGAGATTAAAGAGCTACACAAGGAGAGTGTTCGGCTCATTCAGGAGACTAATCAACTTAGGGACGAGAGGGATAAGCTCGTCGAGGATTGGGATAATCTGAAGGAGGAGAGGAGACACCTCAGGGTTGAGAGGATTGACCTGGAGATGGACATAGATCATTTCAGAAGAGAAGAGGGGGGGGTAGAAAGAAGCTTCTCTAGCTGGGCATACTTCTTGATGAAGATTAGTTTTTTAAGTAGCTAGCTAGTTCATCTTATTAGTTGATGATGATCGAGTAACTAGAGTACTTGAGTGAGCAACTTTTGTGAAGTTTAATTAATATCAACTTGTTGAGTTCATGAGCCTCTTCTGTAATGATTATCTATTAAGTAAGTACCTAGTGTTGATGAGTATATTGTGTTCAATAGTATCTATTAAGTAAGTAGCTAGTGTTGATGAGCTAGCAATTTTTTTATTACCAAAAAAACCATTTGCTGGCGTTGGACAAGTAGGGATGCCAGAGTTATGATGAACTTAGTGCTCGCGCTACACTGGTGATAAGCCAGCATGATGTAGGCTCCTGCTGGCGTAGGCTCCAACGCCACCACTATATTTTAGCAATGGCGCCATATTGGTGGCGTCGGGCTCCTACGCTAGCAAGGCTGTTTTTGGCATGCCATAGCTAGGCTTTTCTGCACTAGTGTAGCCAAGATGGATCTAATCCCGAGTTTCACTTTAGCCAAAGGCTCTAAGTGCCATGCATATGTGCAAGCTAAGAAACCTTGTAAGCCTCACAAGCCTACGAAGGAGAGACACCTAGCACCACTAGAGCTCATACATTTAGATATGTGCTAGATGAATGTTGTCTTGACTAAAGGTGGAAAGAAATATTTCATGACGCTGATTTATGATTCCACTAGATTGTGCTATGTGTATTTGTTAAATACTAAGGATGAGGCTATACACTACTTCAAAATCTATAAGTCAGAAGTTGGAAGTGGTAGTGCTACCAGTGATGTAGAACATTTTATCTTCCAATGTTTGACATGTGTGGCTGTAAATAGGACTGGTTTCAATGTTCCAGTAAATCCTTGAATCAAATTGCTTACATGAAGAATTGATCGATTTTTATTTATTTGTTCACATTCTCACAATGTTATAGTTGTACAGTTAGTATTGGCTCTGGTCTGTGAATCACTGAGATGTGTAAGCATCTTTGTTGTACTTATTATTTGAATCTTATGGGTTGGTTGTGAATCTTGCAAGCTGGGAAACATGGCATGATGATGCAGAGGACAACAACCATAACAAGTTGTTCAAACTTGGTAGTATTGTCTGTGTGAAAGTGCGGCAAATGAGCTGATCGTGTGCATCCTGAGAATAATAATTCTAATTGTTTTGCATGTTGATCATGTGGCACTCATAGAATGAGCCAATGCTTTGCTTGTTTTAAGAATAAAATTGAAGTAAAGTAAATAAAATTTAAGTAAAGTTACCCGCTCGTGAATGGACGTGTGGCCGAAATAGGTTTCTCGGCTTCCAGGCCGGTTTAATGAAGGCGTTTGAATGCGTCGAGGAGGCGTATTCTTCCGGGCGTATAGCGGGAGAGGGAGGAGGGGTAGTATAATTGCTGCTGCTTGTACCCACTCTGTTTACTCACGACTGTAGTTCCCAACAGTTGAAAAACTAACTGATGTCACCGCCTACCCACTATGTTCACTGGCGAGTGCAGTTCCCTAAGATTGGAAAAATGATCTGCTGCTGCCGCCCCCCAGTACCCCACTACACACCGATCCCCAGTGTAAATAAGGAGCCCTCTGCTCTTCATTTCTCCCCATCATCTTCATCTGAGAAGCTCCAGTCCCCACAAAATGAGAACTGCCACATCAACTCTGTGTGAGAAGAGACTCGAATGGTGATCCGAGGGGTGAGCCTACTAGATATGAACTTCAGCAAGGAGTTCACCTTTGAGTTCGCCATTCAGACCCATGGCAGCACCAAGTTGAATGTGATGTACACCAATGATACAGACTCGGTGAAGCTCTGCCTTGCCAAGTTCAAGCAGTACATACTAGAGGAGAAGCACAAGGTCGCGAGACTAGACCTTGTGCCCATCCATTCGTCTTCTGGCAGGGACCAGCGGATCGTCGTCGCCTAGGTATGCGTGCGGGACAAGGTTCTCGTATACCACTACTGTAGGGCCATCAGAGGTTCTGGAGCATTCACCCATTTCATCGGCACCAGCAACTGCACCTTCGCTACGGTTGAGAGCAGGAAGAACGCCAATGTGCTTTACGATTCGGCATCTGGTGCAAAAAGCTTGTCTACATCCAGAAGCAATACAAGATCATCAACAACGAGTAGGAGAAGGATTCCATGGTTGACCTCGCCGCAGCCATCATCGACCCCTACTACGCCAACATGAAATAAGATGTGGATACGACAGACCTGAACACGTGGGAGGTACCTCTAAATCTAGCCTACATCACCTACGCGGCCAAGGATGCATACGCGATGTCTACTACACAACTTGTTCTTGTAGACTCGTGTTGGGCCTCCAAGCGCATAGTTTTGTAGGACAGTAGCAAATTTCCCTCAAGTGGATGACCTAAGGTTTATCAATCCGTGGGAGGCGTAGGATGAAGATGGTCTCTCTCAAACAACCCTGCAACCAAATAACAAAGAGTCTCTTGTGTCCCCAACACACCCAATACAATGGTAAATTGTATAGGTGCACTAGTTCGGCGAAGAGATGGTGATACAAGTGTCATATGGATAGCAAGGTAACTAGTAGTAAAAGTGAGCAAAAACGGTATTGCAATGCTTGAAAACAAGGCCTAGGGTTCATACTTTCACTACTGCAAAATCTCTCAACAATGAAAACATAATTGGATCATATAACAATCCCTCAACATGCAACAAAGAATCACTCCAAAGTTTCTATCAGAGAACGTAGGACGAAAACGTGCATCAACCCCTATGCATAGATTAACACAATGTCACCTCGGGAATCCGAGAATTGAGTGCCAAAACATACATCAAGTGAATCAATATAATACCCCATTGTCACCACGGGTATCCATATGCAAGACATACATCAAGTGTTCTCAAATCCAATATTCAATCCAACATAACGAAACCTCAAAGAGCAAGACTCAATTCATCACAAGAAGGTAGAGAGGGAAGAACACCATAAGATCCAAATATATTAACAAAGCTCGCAGTACATCAACATCATGCCAAATCAAGAACATGAGAGAGGGAGATCAAACACATAGCTACTAGTACATACCCTCAGCCCCGAGGGTGAACTACCCCCTCCTCATCATGGTGGCCACTGGGATGATGAAGATGGCCTCTGGTGATGATTTCCCCCTTTGGCAGGGTGCCAGAACATGCTCCCGGTTGGTTTTTCATGGCTATAGAGGCTTGCGGCGGTGGAACTTCTCATCTAGGATTCTTTCTAGGGGCTTGGGTATTTATTGGAATTTTGGCGTCGGTCTCATGTCAAGGGGGTGCTCGAGGGGCCCACAAGCTCAGAGCCAGCGCCCTGGGGGGTAGGGCGCGCCTAGTTAGCTTGTGGCCTACTCGTCCACTTCCTGGCCCAGCTCCGGTACTTCGGGGGTCTCTTTTGGCCCATAAAAAATCACCGTAAATTTTCAGCCCGTTTTGAGAACTTTTATTTCTGCACAAAAAACGACACCATGGTAGTTCTGCTGAAAACAGCGTCAGTCCGGGTTAGTTCTAATCAAATCATACTAAAACCATATAAAATTGTTGTAAACATGGCATGAATACTTCATAAATTATAGATACATTGGAGACATATCAGCATCCCCAAGCTTAATTCCTGCTCGTCCTCGAGTAGGTAAATGATAAAAGAAATAATTTATGATGTGTGAATGCTAGCATAGTGCATAAATTTGATCAATGATAGTTCCAAACACTTTTTCTAGAATCATTATATATCATAAACAGTAGCTCATCTCATAAAACTTCTCATGATCGAGTAACAAGCTATTCACATGTTAAAGCATAGACCATAAACTTTTTTTGAAAGCTAACAAACTATGTTCTCAGTCATCAAACAATTGCAATTCATCTTATTTTCAGGAAGGGTCAATGTAAGAGCTTTGATTTAGAAAATTCCACATACTCAACTATCATATAGTTTTCCATGATTGCTGACACTCAAAGCATATTTTTGGAAAAAATAGCATCCATCGAACACAGAGAAAGATAGGGGCTTAATGTTTCGCCTCCCAACTTATTTATCATATAGATAATTGTCAACAATAATAATTCATGATCAAATATATTTGAATGGCCATATATGCTTGGATCTTTCCCCTTCACATGATACTTGCCAACTAGAGAATAGTTGAGGTTGAAATGAGAAGGAATGCTATTGACTCTTGCATAAAAGTAAATACATAAAATTAAAAGATAGACCCTTCGCAGAGGGAAGCAGAGGTTTTCATGCACTTTTTATTTTTGGATGTGCAAGCCCTTAATGCAAAGGCACGTCACATTATATTGCCCTTTGTGATAGCAACCTTTATTATGCAGTCCATCGCTTTTATTTCTTTACCATCACAAGTTCGTACAACGCTTATTTTCCCTTACAATAAAAGATCATACATATTTAGAAGCAATTTTTATTGCTTTTTGCACCGATGACAACTTACTTGAAGGATCTTATTCAATCCATAGGTAGATATGGTGGACACTTATGGCAAGAAACTGGGTTTAAGGGTTTTTAGATGCACAAGTAGTATCACTACTTAGTACGAATTTTTGGCTAGCAAAAGATCCTAAGCAAGCACCACATGTTGGAGGATCCATAACAATATAACTTCTATACAAATATACCCAAACATATATCATTACATTATCTTCCTTGTCCAACTTCAACTAATCTGCACAAGATTGAAAATAATTAATGGGGTTCACAATCATAGAAGATGTCCAAGATAGTATATTTATATGTGAAATCTCTCTTCCTTCAATATTCTTTCATGAATTGTTCAAGTGACCAATGTTGTGTTTACTAACTTCGGATAAATTTTACGACATATACTTCTTATATGTGAAGTCATTACGCCCCATGGGATAAGCATGTGAAACATATATAATTTCAGATTTATGATATTCAATTCATTCAACCATTTACTCATAGGATATAAGTGAAGCACGAGAGTAAATGACAAACTACTCCAAAAAGATATAAGTGAAGATCAATGAGTAGTCAAATAATTAAGTAGCTATGTGAAGACTCTCTCTCATTAAAAAAATAGATCTTAAGTATTTTATTCAAACATCAAGCAAAACAAAATAAAATGACATTCCAAGGATAGCACGTATCATGTGAAGAAACAAAAACTTAGGCTCAACCAAAACTGACCGATCATTGTTGAAGAAGAAAGGTGGGATACCATCTGGGGCATCCCCAAGCTTAGATGCTTGAGACTTCTTGAAATATTAACTAGGGATGCCTTGATCATCCCCAAGCTTGAGCTCTTGTGTCTCCTTAATTCCTCTCATATCACGGTTTCCCTAATTCTTAAAAACTTAATCCACACAAAACTCAACAAGAACTCGTGAGATAAGTTAGTATAAATCAATGCAAAACCTTATCATTCTCTACTGTAGAAAATCACTAAAATTATAATTTGACATTGCATACTAAATGCCTCTGCATATTTAATACTCCTATTCTCAAATAGAATCATTAAACAAGTGAACATATGCAAACAATGCAAACATAACAGCAATCTGTCTAAACAGGACAGTCTGTAAAGAGTGCAATAATATTCATACTTCCCTAACTCCAAAATTTCTGAAAAATTACCACACTGTAGAAAATTTGTTATAGCTCACCGTGTAAAAATTTCAAGATTTGATCATGTTCTGACTATTCACAAATATTCAAAACATAATAACAAACTTTCTGTTTTCAAACAGAAACATATAGACTTGCAAAATAAGCATGGTAATGGCTATACTTGAAATTTTTATTGAAATAAAAGATGCAAAACATTACTCTAAATAACATCAAGCAAATCCTAATAAAATAAAATGACGCTCCAAGCAAAACTCATATCATGTGATGAATAAAAATATAGCTCCAAGTGAGGTTACCGATAATGTTGAAGACGAAAGAGGGGATGCCTTCCGGGGCATCCCCAAGCTTAGTTGCTTGTATCTTCCTTGAATATTACCTTGGGGTGCCTTGAGAATCCCCAAGCTTAGGTTCGTGACACTCCTTATTCTCCTCATATTGATATCTCACCCAAAACTTGAAAACTTCAATCACACAAAACTTAACGGAACTTCGTGAGATGGATTAGTATAGTAGAACCAATCATTCACTTGGGTACTGTCAAAGACAAGATTCATAATTGTTTCCAAATAATTCCTACTGTACTCTATAATTTCCACAATTTATAATAAGAAATACAAGCCATAGAAACCATAAAACAAGCAAACTATGCATTGCAAACAGAATCTGTCAAAAACAGAATAGTCTGTAAAGATCTAAATACTGGCTACGCTTCTGTTACTCCAAAAATACTGAAAAGTTAGGACAACATAGAAAATTTGTATATCAATCATCTGTAAAAAATCAGAATTTTTCTACGGTCCAGTGATTTTTTAACAATTCTATTACTGGGCGCAAAAGTTTTTGTTTTTTCACAGAATCAAGTCAACTATCATCCACACTATCCCAAAGGCTTTACTTGGTACTTTATTGAAACAAAAGCTATAAAACATGATTACTACAGTAGCTTAATCATGTGAACACACAAAAATAGTAGGGGTAAATGTTGGGTTGTCTCCCAACAAGCGCTTTTCTTTTATGCCTTTTTAGCTAGGCATGATGATTTCAATGATGCTCACATAGAACTAAAGAACTGAAACACAAATAAAGCATCATGAATCATATGGAAAGCACATTTAAGTCTAACCCACTTCCTATGCATAGGGATTTTGTGAGCAAACAATTTATGGGCACAAGAATCAACTAGCATAGGAAGGCAAAACAAGCATGACTTCAAAACTTTCAACACATAGAGAGGAAACTTGATATTATTACAATACCTACAAGCATATGTTCCTCTCTCATAATAATTTTTAGTAGCATCATGAATGAATTCAACAATATAATTATCACATAAAGCATTCTTTTCATGATCCACAAGCATAGCAGTTTTGTTACTCTCCACATAAGTAAATTTCTTCTCATTCATAATAGTGGGAGCAAACTCAACAAAATAACTATCAGGTGATACTTGATTGGAATAATCCAATTGAAAATAAAAATCATGATGACAAGATTCATTGTTGTCATTATTCTTTATAGCATGCATGTCATCACAATAATCATCATAGATAGCAAATTTTTTATCACAGTCAATTGAAACCTCTTCCAAAATAGTGGAACCATCATTAAATAAAGTCACGACCTCTCCAAATCCACTTTCATATTATTACAATAAGATTCAACACCCTCCAAAATAGTGGGATCATTATTACCTAGAGTTGACACTCTTCCAAACCCACATTCATCAATATAATCATCATAAATAGGAGGCATGCTTTCATCAAAGTAAATTTGCTCATCAAAACTTGGGAGACTAAAAATATCATCTTCATCAAACATAGAATCCCCAAGCTTATGGCTTTGCATATCATTAGCATCATGGATATTCAAAGAATTCATACTAACAACATTGCAATCATGCTCATCATTCAAAGAGTTTATGCCAAACATTTTATTAAATTCTTCTTCTATCAATTGAGCACAATTTTCCCTTCCATCATTTTCACGAAAGACAATATAAAGATGAATAATATGAGGCAACCTCAATTCCATTTTTTTGTAGTTTTCTTTTATAAATAAAACTAGTGATAAAACAAGAAACTAAAAGATTTAATTGCAAGATCTAAAGATATACCTTCAAGCACTCACCTCCCCGGCAACGGCGCCATAAAAGAGCTTGATGTCTACTACACAACTTGTTCTTGTAGACTCGTGTTGGGCCTCCAAGCACAGAGTTTTGTAGGACAGTAGCAAATTTCCCTCAAGTGGATGACCTAAGGCTTACCAATCCGTGGGAGGCATAGGATGAAGATGGTCTCTCTCAAACAACCCTGCAACCAAATAACAAAGAGTCTCTTGTGTCCGCAACACACCCAATACAATGGTAAATTGTATAGGTGCACTAGAGATGGTGATACAAGTGTAATATGGATAGCAAGGTAACTAGTAGTAAAAGTGAGCAAAAACGGTATTGCAATGCTTGAAAACAAGGCCTAGGGTTCATACTTTCACTACTGCAAAATCTCTCAACAATGAAAACATAATTGGATCATATAACAATCCCTCAACATGCAACAAAGAATCACTCCAAAGTTTCTATCAGAGAACATAGGACGAAAACATGCATCAACCCCTATGCATAGATTAACCCAATGTCACCTCGGGAATCCATGAGTTGAGTGCCAAAACATACATCAAGTGAATCAATATAATACCCCATTGTCACCACGGGTATCCATATGCAAGACATACATCAAGTGTTCTCAAATCCAATATTCAATCCAACATAACGAAACCTCAAAGGGCAAGACTCAATTCATCACAAGAAGGTAGAGAGGGAAGGACACCATAAGATCCAAATATATTAACAAAGCTCACGGTACATCAAGATCATGCCAAATCAAGAACACGAGAGCGGGAGATCAAACACATAGCTACTAGTACATACCCTCAGCCCCGAGGGTGAACTACTCCCTCCTCATCATGGTGGCCGCCGGGATGATGAAGATGGCCTTCGGTGATGATTTCCCCCTCCGACAGGGTGCCGGAACTGGCTCCCGATTGGTTTTTCGTGGCTACAGAGGCTTGCGACGGCGGAACTTTTCATCTAGGGTTCTTTCTTGCGGTTTGGGTATTTATAGGAATTTTTGGCGTCGATCTCACGTCAAGGGGGTGCCCGAGGGGCCCACAAGCTGGGAGCTAGTGCCTTGGGGGTTAGGGCATGCCTAGCGAGCCTGTGGCCTCCTCGTCCACTTCCTGGCCCAGCTCTGGTGCTTCGGGGGTCCTTTTGGTCCATAAAAAATCACCGTAAATTTTCAGCCCATTCCGAGAACTTTTATTTCTGCACAAAAAATGACACCATGGTAGTTCTGCTGAAAACAGCTTGAGTCCGGGTTAGTTCTAATCAAATCATACCAAAACCATATAAAATTGTTGTAAACATGGCATGAATACTTCATAAATTGTAGATACGTTGGAGACATATTAATACGCATGCTACGACATGTACAGGCGGATCTTGGACATGAGGGCGTGTCTGCTTCTCGTAACCGAGGAGTACACGGACAGCCGGAGCGTCATGATCAAGCGTGCCAGGAAGATCTAGATGCTGTACTTTTTCTATTTAAGCACCTTTATCATCTGAGTGTTTCATGCATTAGCCTATGTGTCATAATTATCTGTTTTATCCAAAATATTTCTTCTAAGAACCCATTAACCTGTTTGTCTTTTATTTTTTGAGTGGCTATTTGCTTATGTACGTAACTAGTTCACTGGGATGCCATGTTTCCTTTTTTTTAAGGTCCAGTAGGTATCAACTGGGCCGTGGATACCCAGCACAGGTTTCTTCTCTTAGGACATCCATGGCCCACAACATGATTATGGGGATCAAGCAGGTCTATCATTTTTTTCAGTGCGTTTTTTTCTTTCCGCTATGGCGGCACCTCGGCGACCCATCCTAGCCTATGGCGGCCAGGCCATCCCTCGACTCCCCCACATCTCGTTTTATTCTTCGGCGGCGCCAGCTCCACCGGCACACCCTGCACCCGAATAAGTCAAACCTCGTATTACCCTTTGCCTGCGTCTTCCCCGGCTTTGGTTGGTTCCGGTCTGAGGTCTCGATGTCGTCCTCCGCCTTGGTGCTCTCGCTGTGGTGCCGCCGTCTGTCATTCTCAACATGGTCAACAAACGAGAGGAATCGGGAGATGACTGTACATGGAGAGGCTGACAGTCCAGTCCCACCATCTTTTTTGAGGTAATCTGATTTTTCTCCCACTAGTTTTCCCTAGAACCAACTCAACTATCCCACGTCTAGCCTAAAAGATAATAATACCCCACGTCTTATTAAATCATCAAATTAAAATAATATTTTGTTTCGTGAATCGATAAGTTCTTACAAAATAGTAATAATAATAATAATAATAATTGTTTAACAATAAGTTGGCAAGTTAATTCCTGGTGATTGCGTACATAAGCTTGCTAAGATTTTACTGACCAATGCAGTAATAGACGTGCAATCACGTGTTTATGTTTTTATAACATTTCTCTGTCCAGCCCAACATGATAACCTAGCCCAGCAAATCCGTGTATTACGGATTTTTTTTTTTGCAAATGGGCTGTAAATTCTAACATAATATATAAATGGCTGCATAGACGTTGCATTATTGTTTCATGCAGCCCATCAAATGGACTCGCTGACATGTGGGCC
The DNA here is from genome assembly GCA_011799875.1 of Thinopyrum elongatum. NCBI lineage: Eukaryota > Viridiplantae > Streptophyta > Magnoliopsida > Poales > Poaceae > Thinopyrum > Thinopyrum elongatum. The sequence goes on along the minus strand of CM022300.1, from coordinate 481,369,960 downwards.
GATAGGTCGAAGCCTAAGCAAGACGTTGGATTTACATCCAACGGCCGGCATTATTCTTCAATCTCTCATCTTCTTCCTCCAGCGCTGGCGGGACCGCCTGCTCCAGCCTCCGGCGTCCAGCAGCGCTGCTTCATGAGCCTCGCGGCAAAACACTACCCCATGGATGGCCAGGCCATCCCTCCACTCCTCCACGCCTCCTGTTATTCTCCATCGAGTGTAGCCCCAACCCGCACCCGAACCAGTTAAGTCTCACACTCCTCTCCGTCCGCGATTCCACTACAGTGCCTTCCCCATCTCCAGGTCATTCCAGTCTGGGGCCTCGCCGTCGTCCACCGCCTTGGTGCGCTCGGTGCGGCGTGGTCAACGTGGTCAACAAGCGAGAGTCATCAGAAGACCAATGTATGTGGAGAGGCTAACAGTGGGGACGCACCACGTCCATGGACGCATGCATGCAACTTCCTCCTTTTTACGCGGAAAAATAATGTTTCCTCCCCCTGACAGCTGGGTCCCACCAGCTACATCTTCGCACGCAAGGAAGTGCGTCCTTACTATGCGCAAAAAATGATTCCTCCCCCTGACAGCTGGGACCCACCAGCTATATCTTCTCATGAAAGGAAGTGCCTCCATAACTCCCCTGACAGTTGGGACCCACCAGGTCGAAGCATTCGTAGCGTTATGTGTCTAGTCGCAAACATGTACGCACATACTAGCGGATCGGTCTCTTTCCAATGATGAACAGTGGCCGAGCAAGGACCACCGTGTGTCGTAGTAGAACCCCGATGTAGCAGTTCACGCAGTCCTATCTAAATCGTGCACATGGCCACACTGCAAGAAAGTAAATACGGCCATGTACGTACATACGGGCGGGGTCTCGAATGCGTATAGCAGCGGCATCATGTTCGTCTGTAGCCAATCGGCTAGGTCGAAACAGAGGAAACAACGTCGTGTTCATCGGGAGGCAACCGACTGGGTCGTAATGCGTCCTGTTCATCGGGAGCCAACCGGCTTGGATGGAACAGCCGAAATGGGGTCCTGTTCATCGACACGGGGTCTGGCATACCGCAAAGCAGGGGAAACGGAGTTCTCTTCGACCGCCTATAGTCGAAACGGGGTCCTCTTCATCGGGAGGGGTGTGGCATACCGCAAAATGGAGGAAACGGACTTCTCTCCAACCGCCTATGGTCGAAACGGGGTCCTGTTGATCGAGAGGGGTCTGGCGTACCACAAAACGGAGGAAACGGACTTCTATCCAACTGCCTACGATCGAAACAGGGTCCTGTTCATCGGGAGGGGTGTGGCGTACCATAAAATGGAGGAAACGGACTTCTCTCCAACCGCCTATGGTCTAAACAGGGTCCTACTCATCGGGAGGGGTGTGGCATACCACAAAACTGGACTCCATGGGCTACTGTTCATCCACCATCGACTACCTCCAACCTCCACCTGCTACTATTCATCCACCGTTGACTTCCTCCAGCCTCCACCAGACACTGTTCATCCACAGGCTACTGTTCATCCAGCCTCCACCGACTACTATTCAACCAGCCTCCACGGGGGTCCTGTTCATCCACCCCCAACTGGTTGGGGTGTGTGGCGGCCTCCTCGGGGTCCTGTTAATCCAGCGGCAACCGCCTACTACCACGGGGTCCTGTTCATCCAACAGCAACCGCCTACACACGACCGTGGTCCTGTTCATCCAAGTCCCACCGGGAACTGTTCATCCACATCCAACCAACCGGCTGGACTCACCATGTCCCAACTCGTTCTACGTATCGCGCATGCGGCAGTGTTCATCCAGAGGCAACCCAACTGGCTAGCTACGTCTCGCACGGGGGTTCGATCGGCTTTAGTAAGCAGCAGCAGTGATCGATCGGGTTCAGTTAGCAGCGAAGGAGTCGGTCGGGTTTAGTTAGCAGCGAAGGGATCGATCGATCGGCTTCAGTACGTAGCAGTGTGATCGCTCGGGTTTAGTAAGCAAAGGCCCCTCGCTCGGGTTCAGTTATAGCAAACACGGCTCGCACCATGCGTGCGTACAAGAGAGAAACATGCAAACCATGCTGCATCGCTCAACCCCGACCACCCACCGTAACCGGGAACTCCACGAAAATTTCCTCGCCCTCACTTCTACCACGATTTTTATGTCATGGACGGCCCAAAGAATGTCATGCAGGTGCGTCCCCAGCCCACCCAGGATGAAAAGCCCATTTTCTGTCATTTATGTCATAGAAGTAGGAGCCCACCACATCTATGATGATACGTGTTTTTGTCACAATTATCATCATAGAAGTATCTTAACCGTGACAGGATTTTTTTTGTTCGGGCCATAATGTCACAGATGTGTCTTTTGTTTAGTGTTAGCCCTCGAAGCAAAGTACTACTATGCATGCCCCTAGGGGGATAGATTGGTATGAAAAGACCATCGCTCGTCCCCGACCGCCACTCATAAGGAAGACAATCAATAATAAATCATGCTCCAACTTCTTAGCATAACGAGAGACTATACGTGCATGCTTCGGGAATCACAAACCTTAACACCAATATTCTTACTAAACCACAATCATTCACTAGTACCTCCCACATATTACCATCTCTATATCGCAAAACTATTGCAAGGAATCAAACATATGATATTTAGTGATCTACAAGTTTATGTAGGATTTTATAACTAACCATGTGAATGACCAATTCATGTTGACTCTCTAAATAGATATAAGTGAAGCAAGAGAGTTTAATTCTTTCTACAAAAGACCATGCTCTAATAAATATAAGTGAAGCAAAAGAGCATTCTACAAATAATGGTTTTTCCATATGTAGAGAAACAGGCATCCAAACTTCAAATGATATAAGTGAAGCACAAGAAGCATTCTATAAAGCCATACTCAAAAGATATAAGTGAAGTGCAAAGAGCATTCTATAAATCAACCAAGGACTATCTCATACCAGCAAGGTGCATAAAATAAAAGGAAAAAATAAACACAAAAGACGCTCCAAGAATTTACGCATATCACGTGAACAAAACAAAAACCAAAACATACCGATAATTGTTGAAGAAAGATGTGATGCCCTCCGGGGCATCCCCAAGCTTAGACGCTTGAGTCTCCTTAATTATTTACTTGGGGTTCCTTGGGCATCCCCAAGTTTGAACTCTTGCCTCTCCTTATTCTCCTCATATCAATACCTCCTCGATCGTCGAACAGTTCATCCACACAAAACTTAACCAAACTTTTTATTAGAGGGGTTAGTACATATAACATCAAATCCCATCATGTCCTATTGTAACAATATTGTATAATTATAATAAAACATTACCCACTGTATGCTATAACAATTCTATGGCTCCCAACTCAACGGGGCTCAACAAGATTTCAAACATAAGCAAATAACGAAACTATAACAGCAATCTGTGAAAACAAGACAGTCTATAAAGATGCAGGTGGTAAATATACTTCTGTAACTCAAAAAGTTCTGAAAAATTAGGAAAAAATAAACAATTTACACAGCAGTACTGTGTAAAAATATCATAATTTTTGCATGTTCCAGTAAAAAATGTAAATTCATGCACTACAGCCAAAGTTTCTATTTTTGCACTACACATACCAAACAAGCAATTTAAACATCCTAAAGGTAAATATTGGCACATTATTTTTATAATACAATGGATTTGTACAAGGGGATAATTATTTTTGTTGAAATTTTTTTGTAATTAAGATTCACAAAGTTTCCATGGGCATGAACAAAGCTCAAGGCATGCTCCCGCTTGCAGGGTGCTCGTATTTCTCACTTTCACTTTTCTTTTTGTAAACTTGTAGGTTCCCCTTTATATGTTTTTGTTTTAAAACTTTTTAAAAGCACATAACAGAAATAAATGACTCTCTAAAACTTCTGGGTTGTCTCCCTGGCAGCGCTTTCTTTAAAGCCATTAAGCTAGGCATATAGTGCTCAAGTAATTGATCCACCTGGATCCCAAGGTATATCAAAGCCAATTTTTATTTAACAATGATTTATAGTTTAGTAGTGAGTACCAAGCAAAATATATCATGCAATGACGAAGTCTAACTCTCTTCCTATGCATCGGCATGTCATAAAAGAACAATCATGCACACATAATAAAGGCCGATACATAGCATAAATAGTTACTTGCAATTTTATTGTGTTGGAAACATAGAGAGGTTGAGATGTAGTTCCTCTCTCATAATAATTGCAAGTAGGAGCAGCAAGAACATGAATATTATATTCATCAAAATCATCATGTGTAACGGTAAAATGCAACCCATCAATATAATCCTTAGTAAGCGCAAACTTCTCCGATATAGTGTAGTTGGGAGAATTCAAAAAGATAATAGGACTATAATGTGTGGGTGCAATAGCAACAATCTCATGTTGAACATAAGGAACTATAGCAACTTCATCTCCATAAGCATAATTCAAATTGGCATCTTGGCAACAAGCATAGCAAGAATCAATTTCATCAAAAAAGGATATTTCAAATGAATCCAAGGGATCATAGCAATCATCATAGCATTCATCCTTTGGTAAGCATGAAGGAAAATAAAACAATGTATGAGTTGGAGAGTTACACTCATTAGAAGGCGGGCACAGGTAGCTAATCCACTCTTCCTCTTTTTGTTCTTCGCTCTCTTCCTCATCTTTTTCATCTAATAAGCTCACAGTTTTAGCAATTTCTTCTTCCATAGATTCCTGCAAAATATTAATCTCTTCCTGGACAGCGGAGGAGTCCTCAATATATGGTTTAACATAAGCATTAGAAGCATAATTTTCATAGCAATATTTAAGTATGGCAAAATTTTCAAATTTGTAAAGAGTAGCATCATACTTTTCAATCAAAGAAGCAATTTCATAAGCACCCTTAAAAGCAACAAATTCTTCAATTTGTTTAATATCATGGTAATTATAAACACCTTTGGCATAAGAAGATATGATTCCATTATCCTTAAACTCACATTGGAAGGGAAGGTGTTTTTAGGGTCTTTAGAACAACAAGTAAAATCATGTATTTCGCATAAATTTCAAGCATAGCATTGCAAACAATTAATTTGATGCCGTAAAAGTTTCCCTTTTTGAGATAAGCGGTGTCACACAAAATAAGCATGCCCATTTAACGATTTTCCCTCAACTAAGCTAGTTGGGTTTTCAGCGCGAGCACAAATGGATCGAAGATGATCCAAGTAGAAAGCTTCAGCGGTATGATAGATTTTGGGTGGTTCTTCAACCATTGGTTTAGCAGGTACAACTAATTTTTTTTGTATTTTACGTTTCCTACCAATAACTAAAGATAGAAAACAAGAGCACAAAATAAAAACTACTTAGTGATAAAGCAAACAAGCACACACGAGTATATTCACCCCACGCTATTGCTCCGTGGCAACGGCGCCAGAAAAAGGTCTTGATAACCCACAAGTATAGAGGATCAATTGTAGCTTTTTTGATAAATAAGAGTGTAGAACCCAACGAGGAGCTAAAGGTAGAATTTATGTTTTCTTCAAGTTCTATCGACCACCGATACAACTCTACGCATGCTTAACATTCGCTTTACCTAGAACAAGTATGAAACTATTTTGTAGGTGTAAGGATAAGTTTGCAAGGATAAAACTAGATGTACTTAGCGAGAATAAAAGTATGAGTAATTTGCAAGATAATAAAAGTTAGTTGTTTAGTAGAGAGGTTTTTGTAACACAAGAGAAAGATTTGTCCCTAGGCAATCGATAACTAGACCGGTAATCATTATTGCAATTTTATATGAGGGAGAGGCATGAGCTAACGTACTTTTCGTACTTGGCTCATATGCACTTATGATTGGAACTCTAGCAAGCATTCGCAACTACCAAAGATCATTAAGGTAAAACCCAACCATAGCATTAAGTATCAAGTCCTCTTTACTCCCATATGCAACAACCCCCTTACTCGGGTATGTGTTTCCATCACTCACGCCACCCACTATAAGTGAATCATGAACGTATTGCAACACCCTACAGCGGGAATCCCACACGCTTGCACGACACGGAGGGCACCATAGGTCAGCACCAAAATAAACATACAACTCAAACCAATCACGATCATCAATCAACCCATAGAACAAAACGAATCTACTCAAACATCATAGGATGGCAACACATCATTGGATAATAATATGAAGCATGAAGCACCATGTTTAGGTAGAGATTACAGCGGGGAGAAGAGGTGTTACACTGCTGCATAGAGGGGGAGAGACTTGGTGTTGACGGCGGCGAAGTTGTTGGTGTAGATCGCCGTCACGATGATTGCCCCGGCGGTGTTCCGGCGCCACCGGGAGAGAGGGGGAGAGAGCCCCCTCCTTCTTCTTCTTGCTTGGCCTCCCCCCTAGATGGGAGGAGGGTTTCTCCTCTGGTCCATGGCCTCCATGGTGGCGGAGGGGCGAGAGCCCCTCCGAGATTGGATTTCTCTCTCTCTCTCTCTCTCTCTCTCTCTGTTCTCTTCTATTTCACGTTCCCGTTTTCTGGCCGAAAACCATTTCTTAAATTCCCGGAGATCCATAACTCCGATAGGGCTGAAATTTTAACACGATTTTTTCCCGATATTATCTTTCTTACGGCGAAAGAAGGGCATCAACCGACTTACGAGGGGCTCACAAGGCACCACAGCGCGCCCTACCCCCCTGGGCGCGCCATGTTGCCTTGTGGGGCCCACAAGCATCGTCTTGCGTTGATTCTTCTTCCCAAAATCACATATATTCCAAAATAAATCTCCGTAAATTTTTATCGCATTTGGACTTCGTTTGATATGGATATTCTGTGAAAGAAAAACATGCAACAAATAGGAACTGGCACTGGGCACTGGATCAATACGTTAGTCCCAAAAATAATATAAAATGTTGCCAAAAGTATATGAAAGTTGTAGAATATTGGCATGAAACAATCAAAAATCATAGATATGACAGAGACGTATCAATGACTGTTCATGCGAGCAGTTGCGGTCGCATGAAACACCGTCTTTTGCTCTATGGCTTCTGGTGTGCCTCTTCCCGATTTCTTCTATCTCCTTCACTCCTTTCCATGTTCTCACTTGATTTCGTCCATAATTTGCACATTTCCTATTGAAACACAATAAAGAGAGGATTTGTGGAATCATGTGCATTCATTAGTCATTAGTGGCAATATTAGAGCGAATATCTCTGTTTTAATGAAATGTCTCTGTTTAAACAAAGGGTAGTGGAGTGTAAAAATATCAGTCATCACTTACAGAGTTTGTGTGGTGTCTCCCACTAGTTCGATAAACCTTGGTTCTTAACTCAAGAAAATACTATCTACTACTATACTACATCACCCTTCCTCTTCGGGGAAATCCCAACGCCTATCACAAATAGCAACCTTCTCTAGCTCAAGGCCGGTCAAGATGCTGATGAGGCGTTGGTCACGACTGCCTCGGGGTCATTGGAGGACACCCGTGTCGGGCCCACCGATCCCGTGTTTGCATACATGGGCCTCCCAAGCGAAGAGCGGGAGGATGTGACGCTCCACCCAGATTCTGAGGATGTGCTCTCCCTTGAGCCCACCAACCTTCAGGCAAGCGGTGGCATCCACGAGCTCCTCAAATCCCTTGGGCAAGCTGTCAATAGGAGCCCGGGAGCCCAATTTCTTCGGGGGCATGTTGACTGATACGTCTCCAACGTATCTATAATTTTCTATTATTCCATGCTATTATATTATCATTCTTGAATGTTTTACAATCATTTTATAGCAACTTCATATAATTTTTTGGGACTAACCTATTGACATTGTGCCCAGTGCCAGTTCCTATTTGTTTATTGGGATCCGATGAACTTTGAGTTTATGATCAGATCTGTATCCATGAATATTATATGAGTTTCTTTGATCTCTTATATGCATGATTATTTATAGCCTCATATTTCTTCTTCGAATCTTTCGTTTAGTTAGGCCGACTAGATTGATTTTTCTTGCCATGGGAAGAGGTGCTTTGTGATGGGTTCGATCTTGCGGTGTCCTCTCCCAGTGACAGAAGGGGCAGCGAGGCACGCATGTATCGTTCCTATTAAGGATAACTAGATGGGGTCTATTCCTACATGAATAGATCTTGTCTACATCATGTCATCGTTCTTATTGCATTACTCAGTTTCTCCATGAACTTAATACACTAGATGCATGCTGGATAGCGGTCGATGTGTGGAGTAATAGTAGTAGATGCAGGCAGGAATCGGTCTACTAATCTTGGACGTGATGCCTATATATTAATCATTGCCTTGGATATCGTCATAATTATTTGATTTTCTATCAATTACCCAACAGTAAATTGTTTACCCACCGTATGCTATTTTCTCGAGAGAAGCCACTAGTGAAATCTACGACCCGTGGGTCTATCTTTTATCATATTGCTTTCCGATCTATTTTTCATCGCATTTGTTTTCACATCTATTATTCTAAAAATCCATAAATACTTTGCCGCACTTTTTATTTGCATCTTTTATTTCATGTTTTATTCAGTTCTATTTATCCAAACATATACAAAACAATCTATCTTTTTACCGAGGAGGGATTGACAACCCCTCTTACGCGTCGGGTTGCGAGGATTTGTTTTTTGTGTGCAGGTACCGTTTACATAGTGTTGCTTTGTTCTCCTACTGGATTGATACCTTGGTTTCATAACTGTTGGAAATACCTACCGTAGCTATACTGCATCATCCCTTCCTCTTTGAGGAAATACCGACGCAATTTCAAGCCACATCAAAAGGAATTTCTGGCGCCGTTGCCGGGGAGGATCAAGTCAAAATAGTCTCCCGTCAACTTGCCAATTTCTGGCGCCGTTGCCGGGGAGACATCATCAACATCTATTTGGTTCCTTATCACAAATCTCATCTCCTTGCAATTTACATTATTTGCCATTTGCCTCTCGTTTTCATCTCCCCCACTTCACAAAATTTGCCATTTTATTTGCCTTCTCTTTTTCGTTCGCCTTTTTTCGTTAGATCTATCTTTTTGTTTGCAATCTTGTTTGTGTAGTCACGATGACTCGAGAAAACACTAAGTTGTGTGTTTTTTCCAATACCAATGACAATGATTTTATTAGTACTCCGATTGCTCCTGCCGCCACTAGTGCGGAATCTTGTGATATTAATGCCTCTTTGTTGAATCTTGTTATGAAATAACAATTTTCTGGTACTCCTAATGAGGATGCCGCGTCCCATGTAAACACATTCGTAGAATTGTGTGATATGCAAAAGAAAAAGATGTCGACAATGATATTGTGAAGTTGAAATTATTTCCTTTCTCCTTGCGGGATCATGCAAAAATTTGGTTTTCTTCGCCTCGCAATAGTATCGATTCTTGGGCTAAGTGCAAAGATGCTTTTATTACTAAGTATTTTCCGCCCATTAAAATTATTTCCCTTAGGACTCAAATCATGAATTTTAAGCAACTTGAGCATGAACATGTTGCACAATCTTGGGAAAGAATGAAATTGATGCTAACAAATTGTCCTACTCATGGTTTAAATCTTTGGATGATCATACAAATTTTTTATGCGGGATTGAATTTTGTTTCTAGAAATCTTTTAGATTCCGCCGCGGGAGGTACTTTTATGGAAATTAATTTGGGTGAAGCTACTAAATTGCTAGATAATATCATGGCAAATTATTCACAATGGCATACCGAAAGAGCACCTACTAGTAAAAAAATTAATTCGGTTGAAGAAATTAGTACTTTGAGTGAAAAGGTTGATACTCTTACGAAATTGGTTGCTAGTAAAAGTGATCCTATTGATCTTAATTATGTGCCTTTGTCTACTTTGATTGAGAAAAATAGTGACCCAATAGATGTGAATTTTGTCTCACGAAACAATTTCAACAACAATGCTCATAGATGTAATTTTAATCCTAGGCCTTTTCCTGGAAATTCCTCTAATAATTATGGTAATTCCTATAGTAATTCTTCTTACAATAATAATAGGAACCCCTCTGATCTTGAGAGTAATATTAAAGAATTTATCAATGCTCAAAAAGTTTTCAATACTAGGATAGAAGAAAAGTTGAATAAGATTGATGATATGTCTAGAAGCATTGATAGAATTTCTAATGATGTAGAAAATCTCAAGATTAAATTTTTTCCACCCATATAATAATATTAATAAATCAATTAAAGCTTTATATGTTTCTATGGATGAAAGTAATAAAAGAACCGCTATGCTTAAAGCTAAAAGAGAATTTTTAGAAAGAGCGTTTTCTGGTGATTGCTTTCATAAAAATGATGAAGATCTTAAAGTGATTGGTGTTTCTTCTATTGATTCCTTGTTTAGTAATATTAGACTTGATAATAAAGACACTGAAAAAGAGTCAACTTTAGTTAGAGGGTGTCCCAATAATTTGGAGGGTGAAAATCTTGATGAAAAAATTGATAAAAGTGGGTTTGGAGAGGTCAAAACTTTAACTAGTGATGTGGCCACTCTTTTGGATTACAAAGACTTTAATTATGATAATTGCTCTTTGATTGAATGCATTTCTTTGTTTCAATCCATGATAAATTCACCCCATGCTTATGAACAAAATAAAGCTTTTACTAAACATATCGTAGATGCCATGATGAAAGCTTTAGAAGAAAAGTTGGAATTAGAGATTTCAATTCCTAGAAAATTACATGATGAATGGGAACCTACCATCAAAGTCAAGATTAAAAATTATGAGTCCTATGCTTTATGTGATTTGGGTGCTAGTGTTTCCACAATTCCGAAATCTTTATGTGATGTGCTTGGTCTTACCGATATTGAAGAATGTTCTCTTAATTTGCACTTGGCGGATTCTACTATTAAAAAGCATTTAATTAATGATGTTCTTGTTCTTGCAAATAGTAATTATGTGACCATAGATTTTATTGTTCTTGATATTGATTGCAATCCGTCTTGTCCAATTATATTTGGTAGACCGTTTTTACGTACTATTGGTACCGTGATTGATATGAAAGAAGGCAATATTAAATTTCAATTTCCACTAAGAAAGGTGATGGAACACTTCCCTAGAACAAGAACTAAGCCACCATATGAATCAATCATGAGGGCATCCTATGGATCAAAAACTAAAGATGACAATACTTGAATTTATTCGTTATGCCTAGCCAGGGGCATAAAACGATAGCGCTTGTTGGGAGGCAACCCAATGAATAAAATTTATTTTCGCTTTTTTCTTTCTGCTGTTGAGTGTTTGCACAATTATGCCTCTGTTATGATTGTTTTTTTATGTTTTAATTAGTTTTTGTGCCAAGTAAAGCCTTTGGGATAGCTTTGGTGATAGTTGCTTTGATCCTGTTGAAAAACAGAAATGTTTGCGTCCAGTAACAGAATTGTTTCAATTCGTAGAAGCAACGAAAAATTCTGAATTTTTTACACAAGATTGATATACAAATTTCCTCAGTTTTAATAATTTTTAAAAAAATTGGAGTCAAACAAGTATGAGAACAATTCGCATATTTACAGACTGTTCAGTTTTTGACAGATTCTATTTTCTTTGCATTGTGTGCTTATTTTGATGAATCTATGGATTGTATCGGGGGGTATAAGCCATGGCAAAGTTAGAATACAGTAGATATAATGCAATAACAAAATTTGAATGGGTTTTCAACAGTACTTAAAGTAAAGATTGGTTTTCTTATACTAACAGATCTCACGAAGGTTTTGTTAAGTTTTGTGTGATTGAAGTTTTCAAGTTTTGGGTGAGATCACGATGGATGAAGAAATAAGGAGTGGCAAGAGCCTAAGCTTGGGGATGCCCCATGGCACCCCAAGTTAATATTCAAGGAGAACCAAGCAACTAAGCTGGGGGATGCCCCGGAAGGCATCCCCTCTTTCTTCTAACGACCATCGGTATTTTACTTGGAGCTATATTTTTATTCGTCACATATCATGAGTTTTGCTTGGAGCATCTTGTATTATATGAGTTTTTGCTTGTTTTGATTTTTAGTTTGTCACAAGTATCCTTGTGGACACACCTATTTAAGAGAGCCAAAATTATGCTATGATTTGTTAGAATTGCTCTTTATGCTTCAATTAAAAATTTTGAGCTATGGAATTGCTCTAGTGCTTCACTTATATCTCTTTGAGCATGGTGTGCTTTAATATTTTTGTAGAAGTACTCTCATGCTTCACTTAGATTAACTACATAGGTAGTAAAGTTTTGAAGAAATTCTCTCATGCTTCACTTATATTATTTTGAGAGATGAAATTTTTATGCTCATGTTCTTCACTTAAATTTATTTGAGCTTGTCAAAAGCAATTGCAACATATGAAACTAGTCCCAAAGTGATAGATATTCAAGAGGAGTATAATAAAAACTTTCATGAAGAGCATTGGACAAAACAAGCTTGATTCTTTGTAATAGTTTTGAGATATGATGATAGTAATATATGAGTCATGTTGGTGAGTAGTTATGCTTTAGTAAGAATATTGGTGTTAAGGTTTGTGATTCCCTATGCAAGCACGAAAGTCAATAGTTATGCAATGAAATTACATCCTACTTGTGGTGCATTATTCGGTGTTAGTTATGCTCAATGCTCGCTTATGTGAATTTCGTTTCTTGGTTGGTTGCTTCTCAATCTTTTTGCTAGCCTCCACTTGTACTAAGTAGAAATACTACTTGTGCATCCAAAATCCTTAAACCCAGTTTTTGCCATATGAGTCCACAATACCTACCTATATGCGGTATTTTTGTGTCGTTCTAAGCAAATTTGTATGTGCCAACTCTAATTTTTTTTCAAAATGAATTTCCTTTTTGTGTGCCTGTACCACTCATCTACAGGACGGTTGTTCGACCCACAATGTTGTATGGCGCTGAATGTTGGCTGACTAAAAGGCGACATGTTCAACAGTTAGTTGTGGCGGAGATGCGTATGTTGAGATGGATGTGTGGCCACACGAGGAAGGATAGAGTCCGGAATGATGATATACGAGATAGAGTTGGGGTAGCACCAATTGAAGAGAAGCTTGTACAACATCGTCTGAGATGGTTTGGGCATATTCAGCGCAGGCCTCCAGAAGCTCCAGTGCATAGCGGACGGCTAAAGCATGCGGCGAATGTCAAGAGAGGTCGGGGTAGACTGAATTTGACATGGGAGGACTCCGTTAAGAGAGACCTGAAGGATTGGAATATCACCAAAGAACTAGCTATGGACAGGGGTGCGTGGAAGCTTGCTATCCATGTGCCAGAGCCATGAGTTGGTCACGAGATCTTATGGGTTTCACCTCTTGCCTGCCCCAACTTGTTTGGGACTAAAGGCTTTGTTGTTGTTGTTGTTGTTGTTGTGCCTGTACCACTCATGAAGCGGTAGGGGGTGGCCAATATTTTCCATGCTAGATGTTTTATTCTCAAGATGAGTGTTTATTCACTTGTCATTGCATGAGAGTATGGCAGTAATAGGGATGCCCAATCCTGAAATGAAAAAAAGAAATTTACTTTATGTTGTCAAATAATAAATTCCTTGGAAAGTGTTGGTATGGACGGTACCCGTGGATACGGCTAGCCGTGGAATGTGAAAGTATGGTGGAAAAAGGAATAAACTTTATTTTTTGTTTGGGAACTGCCTATGATATATCTAGCATGGAAAGTGTTGGGAATTACTCGGTCGTTTTCGTTAACGGGAAAAGCATGCCTCTCAAAAAAAATTATCTCTCAATTTAAGCTTTGAGCTCTGGCACCTCTACAAATCCCTACTCCCCTCTACGAAGGGCCTATCTATTTACTTTATGCAATTTTTATTTTTATTTGAGTCTCCATCTTCTCTTATAAAGCACCAACTAGGGAGCACTATGATCATACTTGTGCATTGGATATAGCTAATATTCGAGTGTGTTTCATGAATGGATCAATGATTGAGCATGATGGGCTAGGGATAACTTTCTTTAGTGTTGATATTTTGAAAGACATGGTTGCTTATTGATATGCTTGAGTATTGGAGTTATCATGTCAAATATAGACTATTGCTTTGAACCATCTAAAAGTCCAAATGTCCATGCTACAAAAGAAAAGAATATGTGATGTACATGTTAGGCAGCATTCCATATCAAAAATTATGTTTTTATCATTTACCTACTCGAGGACGAGCAGGAATTAAGCTTGGGGATGCTGATACGTCTCCAACGTATCTATAATTTTTTATTGTTCCAAGTTGTTATATTATCATTCTTGGATGTTTTACATTCATTTTATAGCAACTTTATATCATTTTTTTGTGACTAATCTATTGACATAGTGCCCAGTGCCAGTTGCAGTTTTTTGCTTGTTTTTTACTTCGCAGAATATCAGTACCAAACGGAGTCCAAACGCAACGGAACTTTTTGGAGATTTTTTTGGACCAGAAGACACCTTGGGGGCCAAGAAAGCACCAGAGGGGATCCACGTGGGGACCACAAGACACCTGGGCACGCCAGGAGGCCCAGGCGCGCCCAGGTGGGTTGTGGCCCCCATGGAGGTCTCCTGCACCGCCTCTTCACTCTATAAATACCCAAATATTCCAGAAACCCTAGGGGAGTCGACAAAACACAATTCCAGCCGCCGCAAGTTCCAGAACCACGAGATCCAATCTAACACCATCACGGAGGGGTTCATCATCCTCATTGGTGCCTGTCCGATGATGCGTGAGTAGTCCATCATAGACCTAAGGGTCCGTAGGCTGTAGCTTGATGGCTTCCTCTCTCTTTTTGCTTGTCAATACAATGGTCTCCTGGAGATCTATTTGATGTAACTCTTTTTGCGGTGTGTTTGTTGGGATCCGATGAACTTTGAGTTTACGATCAGATCTATATCCATGAATATTATTTGAGTTTCTTTGATCTCTTATATGCATGATTATTTATAGCCTCATATTTCTTCTTCGAATCTTTGGTTTAGTTAGGCCGACTAGATTAATTTTTCTTGCCATGGGAAGAGGTGCTTTGTGATGGGTTCGATCTTGCGGTATCCTCTCTCAGTGACAGAAGGGCCAGCGAGGCACACATGTATCATTGCTATTAAGGATAACAAGATGGGGTCTATTCCTACATGAATAGATCTTGTCTACATCATTTCATCATTCTTACTGTATTACTCCGTTTCTCCATGAAGTTAATACACTAGATGCATGCTGGATAGCGGTCGATGTGTGGAGTAATAGTAGTAGATGCAGGCAGGAGTCGGTCTACTAATCTTGGACGTGATGCCTATATATTGATCATTGCCTTGGATATCGTCATAATTATTCGATTTTCTATCAATTACCCAACAGTAATTTGTTTACCCATCGTATGCTATTTTCTCAAGAGAAGCCACAAGTGAAATCTATGGCCCCCTAGTCTATCTTTTATCATATTGCTTTCCGATCTATTTTTCATCGCATTTGTTTTCAGATCTATTATTCTAAAAATCCAAAAATACTTTGTTGCACTTTTTATTTACATCTTTTATTTCGCATTTTATTCAGATCTATTTATCCAAACACATACAAAACAATCTATCTTTTTACCGAGGAGGGATTGACAACCCCTCTTACGCGTCGGGTTTTGAGGATTTGTTCTTTGTGTGCAGGTACCGTTTACATAGTGTTGCTTGGTTCTCCTATTGGATTGATACCTTGGTTTCATAACTCAAGTAAATACCTACCGTAGCTGTACTGCATCATCCCTTCCTCTTTGGGGAAATACTGACGTAGTTTCAAGCCACATCATTGACGAAGGCCGGGAGGTCGCCCTCGAGGTCGGACGCATAAAACCAGTATTTATGCCATTCCCGCATTGGTTTTGGGAACGGAACCTGGAAGAATTTCGTTAGAGGTCAGAGCTACAAGCCTGGTCCTCCGAGGTCACAGAGGATATCTTCGTTCATCTGCACCCTCACCCAGAAGAAGTAATGGAACAACTCAAAATGAGGAGTTGTCCTGAGGAAGCACGCAGAGAATGTGATGAAGTTCATGATTTTCATGATTCTATTCAACATCAAATGATGTCGCTGACGCGAAAGAAGAACAAAAGCCCACACATGAACCTATGCAACGGTAATCCGAACCCCAGGCGAAATAACTCTTGGTGGAGTGATACATCCATTTTGCATCATGCTTTTATGTTGATATTTATTGCATTATGGGCTGTTATTACACTTTAGGATACAATTCTTATGCCTTTTCTCTCTTATTTTAGAACATTTACATGAAGAGGGAGAATGCCGGCAGCTGGAATTCTGGACCGAAAAGGAGCAAATATGAGATACCTATTATGCACAACTCCAAATGTCCTGAAACTTTACGGATAATTATTTTGGAATATATAAAAAAATATTGGGAGAAGAAAGATCAGAAGGGGACCCACCAGGTGGCCACAAGCCTGGGGGGCGCGCCCTACCCCCCAGGTCGCGCCCCTTGAGCTTGTGGGCCCCGTGACCAGCCCCCGATGTCCATCTTCTGCTATATGAAGAGTTTTGACCTAGAAAAAATCATAAGAAGGCTTTTGGGACAAAGCGCCGCCGTCTCGAGTCGGAACCTGGGTAGAAGCAATCTAGGGCTCCGGCGGAGCGATTTTGCCGGAAAAACTTCCCCCGGGGAGGGGGAAATTGAAGCCATCGTCATCACCAACGTTCCTCTCATCGTGGGAGGACCAATTTTCATCAACATCTTCACCAGCACCATCTCATCTCAAACCCTAGTTCATCTCTTGTATTCAATCTTTACCTCAAAACCTCAGATTGGTACCCGTGGGTTGCTAGTAGTGTTGATTACTCCTTGTAGTTGATGCTAGTTGGTTTATTTGGTGGAAGATCATATGTTTAGATCTTTAATGATATTTATTACCCCTCTGATCATGAACATGAACATGCTTTGTGAGTAGTTACTTTTGTTCCTGAGGGCATGGGAGAAGTCTTGTTATAAGTAATCATGTGAATTTGGTATTCGTTCGATATTTTGATGAGATGTATGTTGTCTTTCCTCTAGTGGTGTTATGTGAACGTCGACTACATGGCACTTGACCATGATTTGGGCCTATGAGAAGGCATTGGGAAGTAATAAGTAGATGATGGGTTGCTAGAGCGACAGAAGCTTAAACCCTAGTTTATGCATTGCTTCGTAAGGGGCTGATTTGGATCCACATGTTTCATGCTATGGTTAGATTTATCTTAATTCTTCTTTCGTAGTTGTGGATGCTTGAAAGAGGGGTTAATCATAAGTGGGAGGCTTGTCCAAGTAAGGACAGCACCGAAGCACCGGTCCACCCACATACCAAATTATCAAAGTAGCGAACGTGAATCATATGAGCATGATGAAAACTAACTTGACGATAATTCCCATGTGTCCTCGGGAGCACTTTGCTTTATATAAGAGTTGGTCCAGGCTTGTCCTTTGCTATAAAAAGGATTGGGCCACCTTGCTGCACCTTTGTTACACTTGTTACTTGTTACTCGTTACGAATTACTTTGCCACCAAACTACTCGTTACCCATAATTTCAGTGTTTGCAGAAAACACCTTGCTAAAAACCGCTTGTCATTTCCTTCTGCTCCTCGTTGGGTTCGACACTCTTACTTATTGAAAGGACTACGATTGATCCCCTATACTTGTGGGTCATCAAGACTCTTTTCTGGCGCCGTTGCCGGGGAGTGAAGCGCCTTTGGTGAGTGGAATTTGGTAAGGAAACATTTATATTATGTGCTGAAATTTATTGTCGCTTGTCACTATGGAAAAAAATCCTTTGAGGGGCTTGTTCGGGGTATCTTCACCTCGAACTGAAGCACAAAGAGTTGTCCCTCAACCTACTGCACCTACTGAAAATATTTATTATGAAATTCCTTCGGGTATGATAGAGAAACTGCTAGCTAATCCTTATGCAGGAGATGGAACATTACATCCTGATATGCACCTAATCTATGTGGATTATTTAAACTTGTAGGTTTATCCAGAGATGAAGTTAAGAAGTAGGTTTTCCCTTTATCTTTGAAGGGAAAGGAATTTACATGGTATAGGCTATGTGATGATACTCGAGCTTGGGACTGGAACCGATTGAAATTGGAATTTCATCAGAAGTTTTATCCTATGCATCTGGTTCATCGTGATCGGAATTATATATATAATTTTTGGCCTCATGAAGGAGAAAGTATCGCTCAAGCTTGGGGGAGGAGTCAATGTTATATTCATGCCCCAATCATGAGCTCTCCAGATAAATTATTATTTAGAACTTTTATGCTCGGCTTTCTCGTAATAATCAATCCATGCTCAATACTTCTTGTACTGGTTCTTTTATGAAGAAGACTAATGAATTCAGATGGGATCTTTTGGAAAGAAGTAAATGCAACTCTGAAGATTGGGAGCTCGACGAAGGTAAGGATTCAGGTATAAAGCTTGAGTTTGATTGTGTTAAAACTTTTATGCATACCGATGCTTTTTATAATTTTAGCACTAAATATGGAATTGACTCTAAGATAGTAGCTTCTTTCTGTGAATCATTTGCTACTCATGTTGATCTCCCTAAGGAGAAGTGGGTTAAATATCATCCTCCCATTGATAACCCACAAGTATAGGGGATCAATTGTAGCCTTTCTCGATAAGTAAGAGTGTTGAACCCAACGAGGAGCTAAAGGTAGAACAAATATTCCCTCAAGTTCTATCGACCACCGATACAACTCTACGCACATTTTATGTTTGCTTTACCTAGAACAAGTATGAAACTAGAAGTACTTTGTAGGTGTAGCATAAGTTTGCAAGATAATAAAGAAGACGTAAATAAAAGTTAGGGGCTGTTTAGATAAAGAAACAATTAAGTTAGTTTTAGTAGAGAGCTTTTTATCACAAGAAAGTTATTTGTCCCTAGGCAATCGATAACTTGACCGGTAATCACTATTGCAATTTTATATGAGGGAGAGGCATAAGCTAACATACTTTCTCTACTTGGATCATATGCACTTATGATTGGAACTCTAGCAAGCATCCGCAACTACTAAATATCATTAAGTTAAAACCCAACCATAGCATTAAAGTATCAAGTCCTCTTTACTCCCATACGCAAACAACCTACTTACTCGGGTCTGTGCTTCTGTCACTCACGCCACCCACCATAAGCGAATAACATATTGCAAACCCTACAGCGGGGGTCCCTCACGCTTGCGCGACACGGAGAGCACCATAGGACAGCACCAATAATAAAACATACAACTCAAACCAATCATGATCATCAATCAACCCATAGGACAAAACGGATCTACTCAAACATCATACGATAGCCATACATCATTGGGAAATAATATATAGTGTTCAGCACCATGTTTAAGTAGAGATTACAGCGGGTAAAAGAGAGGTTACACTGTTGCATAGAGGGGGAGAGAGTTGGTGATGATGGCGGCGAAGTTGTTGGTGTAGATCGCCGTCACGATGATGGCCCCACACTAGTGCAGAAAAGCCTAGCTATGGCGTGCCAAAAACAACCTTGCTGGCGTAGAAGCTCGACGCCACCAATATGGCGCCATTGTTAAGAAATAGTGGTGGCGCTAGAGGCTACGCCAGTAGTATTATACGTGTTGCTGGCGTGTGATGTTTGCAACGCCACCACTATATTCACTCACCTAGCGGCGCGCAATGTAATTTGGACGCCACGAACATTTCGTGCACCAAAAAAGGTTTTTCAACACCATGTAACATTTTGCATTTCACATTAAAACTAAGTACATACTATATAACATTACGCAGTAGAATAGTACCAGATAATAGAACATTACGAGTTAATATTTAAGTGGCTGCTAGCTAGATCTCACAAACATAACCAGTTAATAGAAACATTACGAGCTAAAATAGTACTAGTATACAGCGCTAATACATAAGCAGTTCATTCATGTACTGCCCTGCCACACACATAGTTCTAAATGAGGTCGATGACCACCATCATCCTGAAGCCATGGCACCGGGTGTTCCTGATGGTGACTAAGATGGCCTGTCCAACCTGGAGATTCTTTCCAGCAAGGAAGTTGTTCCATCCCGCGGTGCTGAACACAGTGTGTCGGTGTACTAAGTATTGGGCACTAGTACCCCGTACTTGTGCACGGGCAGTTGTAGCCGTCCTCGCGGCAAGGCTTGCTGGGATCAGCTCGAGGTCGATTCAAGTCATCAAGGAAATCGTCAAGTCAAAGATCTGAGGACCAGCAGATAAGCAAAGCTGGAAATCGAAGGCCAGCTTCCCCGGCAAGATCCTTGCCGGGATGGCTCGTGGAGCCTGGCAAGCCTCGGCGCCCGGCAAGGCTTGGTTCCCAGCAAAGCTTGGCGCCCGGCAAGGCTTGGCGCCCGGCAAGATTCAGCGCCCGGCAAGATTCGGCCACTGTGCCACCGCTTCGGCACAGTAACAAGTCTGACATTCTGGGTCCTTCTCTAGATGCGTGGCAACGCGCCAGTGGAGGAGAGCTTAAGCGGTGCTGATGGGATGGCCCCTTTTTCCATCCCCAAGAAAGTGAGGACACCTAAACGGACACCTCACGGTGCATTAAATGCGCTTGTCCTAATCCGTCAGGGGTTAGGTATGATACCCTGTAGCTACTTTACACCTCAATGTATGTACATTTTGCCACTGTGGAGACCCCTTTGAGCATATAAAAGGAGGCCCAAGGCAACTGCTACAGGGGAGGAGAACTTCTGGCCCATTCTGCATGCGTAGCTGCTCTTTGAATGTACTGTTCATTGCGAGCACTCCTGAAGGCTGGGCTCAAGAACATCAATAAGAACACAAAGCAGGAGTAGGGTTTTACGCTGATCAGCGGCCCGAACCTGGGTAAAAACTTCCCGTGTCGATCACTGGTTCTGCTCTTTGCGTATACCTCTCCCCCGGCCGAATTGTAAAGGGATCTCTCGGGATCCCATAGGTGTCGGGGTACTAAGTATTGGGCCACTAGTACCCCGTACTTGTGCACGGGCAGTTGTAGCCGTCCTCGCGGCAAGGCTTGCCGGGATCAGCTCGAGGTCGATTCAAGTCATCAAGGAAATCGTCAAGTCAAAGATCTGAGGACCAGCAGATAAGCAAAGCTGGAAATCGAAGGCCAGCTTCCCTGGCAAGATCCTTGCCGGGATGGCTCATGGAGCCCGGCAAGCCTCGGCGCCCGGCAAGGCTTGGTTCCCAGCAAAGCTTGGCGCCCGGCAAGCCCTGGCGCCCGGCAAGGCTTGGCGCCCGGCAAGATTCAGCGCCCGGCAAGATTCGGCCACTGTGCCACCGCTTCGGCACAGTAACAAGTCTGACATTCTGGGTCCTTCTCTGGATGCGTGGCAACGCGCCAGTGGAGGAGAGCTTAAGCGGTGCTGATGGGATGGCCCCTTTTTCCATCCCCAAGAAAGTGAGGACACCTAAACGGACACCTCATGGTGCATTAAAAGCGCTTGTCCTAATCCGTCAGGGGTTAGGTATGATACCCTGTAGCTACTTTACACCTCAATGTATGTACATTTTGCCACTGTGGAGACCCCTTTGAGCATATAAAAGGAGGCCCAAGGCAACTGCTACAGGGGAGGAGAACTTCTGGCCCATTCTGCATGCGTAGCTGCTCTTTGAATGTACTGTTCATTGCGAGCGCTCCTGAAGGCTGGGCTCAAGAACATCAATAAGAACACAAAGCAGGAGTAGGGTTTTACGCTGATCAGCGGCCCGAACCTGGGTAAAAACTTCCCGCGTCGATCACTGGTTCTGCTCTTTGCGTATACCTCTCCCCCCGCCGAATCGTAAAGGGATCTCTCGGGATCCCATAGGTGTCGTACCCCGACATCTTTGGCGCGCCAGGTAGGGGGATTGAAGGTTGTGTGAACCTGATCTGGTGGTCGACGCCCTAGTTCCTTCATCATTTTCATCATCATGCCGCCCAAGAAGAAGAATGCTGCGACAGCACAACCATCCGGGTCCGTTTTGCCTGCGCCTTCGCAGACAGGCGATGGTGTGGGTGCAGAAGGAAGAGGACTAGAACCCCCGCAGCGTTCTGGTGACCCAAGCCAAGCGAGCGGTATCGTTCGCAGTGGCAGTGGTAACTTGCGCGCCGTTGGATCTAGAGATGGTGCTGTGTTGCCTACGGGTGGCACAACTAACTCTAGGGATTGAAGGGCGCCTGCTGGAGCTCCCACGCCGGTGCAAGCCTCGCAACCTACCCAGGTCGTGCGAGATGAGCGACATCATGGCGCTGGTGGTTCGGGGCGTCCCCACGAAAAGGTTTCTGCGCATAGATCCCAAGATGCGCGGGACCAGCATGCACACCGAGCTGCCGGCGAAGGTGGTGCACGGTCGCGTGACCGTGGCGGTGCTCCTTCTAACTTAGTTAGGAGTCAGAGCACGTCACGTACCTTGCACTTGTCACCGCCACCTACGCCAGCGGAAGCCTTGGCACGTGCACAGCTGCTCCTCAATTTTCCTCCCGCCCCGGAGAAGATGGAGGAGTGGCGAGCTACTATCCAGAGCCTTATTGGCTTCGCTAACAAGGATGGACCGCAAGAGGCAGGGCCCTCTCAGCGGAGGCCCATCGATCCGACGCGAGCCGGTGCAGGGAAAACCGGAGGTGGTGCAACTACAGTGCACTCTCCTCCGCGGCATCAACGGCGGCTGACGACTCAGCAAGTCGACCGCCATGAAGAAGTTTCCACGGCGTCGTCCGATCCATGGATGCGCCATGATCAGCGTCTGGTTCTCCAGGAACGAGGCAAGAAGGACGCTCGAACAACCATCGAGCGGCGACGGGAAGCGCGCTATCAGTCTGATAAGCGCACGGGGCCGGTTGTCGACGAGCCTGCGCCAGGGAACGTAGGAGACTTGCCTTACGAGGTAGGACCTCCAGCGTTTACCCGTGAGCTGCGGCAAGTCCAGTGGCCCAATCTCCGAACCTTCAAGCCAGAGGTCCCGGAGAAATATGACGGCAAGACCCATCCCTCGGAGTTCCTGAGCATCTACACCATTGCGGTGCAAGCTGCCGGGGGCCAAGATGACAAGATACTTGCCAACTACTTCCCGTTGGTGCTCAAACCCAACGTCAGGTCGTGGTTGATGCATCTGCCGGAGGATTCTATTTCTTCCTGGTCAGATCTGTGCCATCAGTTTGTTGGCGCCTTTGTTGGAGGCCACCAAGCTCCTGGCCAAGAAAGTGATTTGCACATCATCCCTCAGAAGGAGGGCGAGTCCCTGTGCAAGTTTATGCAGAGATTCAGCCGGGTGCAATACAATATTCCTGACGTTCATCCTACCGTTGTCATTAGCGCGTTCCATCAGAACGTGCGTAACCGCAGGATGCGGGAAGAGCTGGCAATGAACAAAGTCAGGAGTATTGCCGAGCTTTACACTTTGGCCGACAAGTGCGCTCGAGCTGAAGAGGGGAGGAAACTCCCCGGTGAGGCTGTTGGTGCGGCAGGCGACTCAGAAGAAGAAGATGTTGCGGCTCCGTCAAGGAAAGGCCGGCGGCGAAACAGGAAGCGCGGAGGCAAGGCCATGCTTGCCGTCGAGGAATCCGGCAACCCTGGCGCCGCCAAGAAGGCCAAGGTTGGCGACCCCAGCAAGGATCTTGCCGGGTGCCCTTCCTGTCAGGCCTTGGCGGCTGCCGACAAGTCAGAGAACTCCGACAAGCAGTATTGCAAGATCCATCGCACTAAGGGCCACGATCTCCAAAACTGCAGGCAAGTTGAGCAGCTTGCCGAGAAGCAGAAGGCCGAATACGAGAGGCGAGACAAGGAGAAGGCCCAAGATGGTGCTGAGGGGTCCGGCAAGAAACGCGGTGGCCGAGGGGGTCGCCGCGGCAAGGCCAAGCAGCAGAAGGATCGGCCCGCTCGGGGCCGAGATAAAGAAGGAGATGATGATGAGGAAGATGACGAATCCAGTGAGCAGGAATTCCAGAAGGCTACGGAGGCTATGTGCATTGATGGGGGTGCCTCGTTGCATTCTTCCCACCGCCAACTTAAACAGTGGATGCGGGAGGTTAATGCGGCAGAGCCATCCCCCGATGCATGCAGGCCTCTGAAGTGGTCCAGCACGCCTATCATCTTTGACGCCGAGGATCACCCTGATCGCACAACTGCGGTCGGGTGTTTGCCATTGTTGGTTTCCCCGACAATTCGCAACCTCAAGGTGACGAAGATGTTAGTTGACGGTGGGGCCAGCCTAAACTTAATCTCACCAGATGTGCTCACAAAGCTTCAGATTCCCGACGAAGACCTCGAGGAAACGGGTACGTTTCAAGGGGTCAACCCGGGAAGAACCCAGCCTAAGGGTAAGATCATGCTGCCGGTAACATTTGGCAGCGAGTTTAACTTCAAGACCGATAAGGTGGTGTTTGATGTCGCTAAGCTCCCCATGTCATACAATGGGATCCTTGGTCGGCCAGCGCTGGCTAAGTTTATGGCGGCATCACACTACGCGTACAATGTTTTGAAGATACCCGGGCCGTTGAGCGTCATCACTATCCATTCCGATAAGAAGGATGCGCTCATCTGTGCCGACCAACTTTACCGGGAAGCAGTTGCAGCACCTGCCATCAAGGCATCTGCTCCTGCCGCTGGAACTCCCGGGGGGAAGAAGAAGACCGGCACCGGCAAGAACCTTGGCGCGAACTCCGGCAAGCGCACCTCCTCGGAGTGCTGCGCTTCCGTCGAGGACGCACCAGAAAGTTCCACCGGCAAGAACAAGAAGTCCAAGGCCGCCCCGCCGGAAACCAAGAAGGTGCCTGTCAAGGGGGACGGAACGGGTGGAACTTTTACCATAAGTTCCACCCTAGATGACAAATAGGAAAGCGCGCTCGTTGCTTTCCTGCGGGCGAATGTCGATGTGTTTGCGTGGCAACCGTCTGACATCCTCGGCGTTCCCAGGAAAGTGATTGAGCGCCACCTTGCTGTCTGTCCTCATGCACGGCCCGTCAAGCAAAGGGTGAGGAAACAAGCATTGGAGCGGCAAGAATTCATTACCGAAGAAATTAAGAAGCTGGAGGCAGCAGGACTGGTCAAAGGAGTGCTTCATCCAACCTATTTGGCCAACCCGGTTGTAGTGCGGAAAGCGAATGGGAAATGGAGGCTTTGTATCGATTATACAGATATCAATAAAGCTTGTCCAAAAGATCCTTTTCCCTTGCCGCGCATCGACCAGATTGTGGATACCACCGCTGGTTGTGATCTCCTGTCCTTCCTTGATGCCTATTCAGGGTATCATCAGATTTTTATGGCAAAGGAAGATGAAGAGAAGACCGCCTTTATCACCCCATGTGGTACGTATTGTTTTATACGGATGCCTTTCGGGTTGAAAAGTGCTGGTTCAACATTCGCCAGAGCAATCCAGATTGGTTTTGAGCCACAACTCCATAGAAATATGGAGGCATATATGGATGATATAGTGGTCAAAACCAAGGACAAAGCAACGCTCATTCAAGACCTAGAAGAAACATTTGCAAACCTGCGCAAGATCAACTTGAAGCTCAATCCTGAGAAGTGCGTGTTCGGTGTTCCTTCCGGCAAGCTCCTCGGATTCTTTGTATCTTGCCGGGGAATCGAAGCGAACCCCGACAAGATCAAAGCCATTGAGCAAATTGAAGCGCCGAGACGTGTCAAGGATGTGCGTCGTCTTGCCGGCTGTGTTGCTGCTCTAAGCAGGTTTATTTCCAAATCTGCTGAGCGCGCCCTGCCCTTCTTCAAAATTTTGAAGAAGGCAGGTCCAATGAAATGGACTCCGGAAGCGGAGGCGGCGCTGCAAGATTAGAAGAAATACCTTTCTTCTCCGCCGACGCTAGTCGCACCTAAACCACAAGAACCGTTGCTGCTGTATCTGGCGGCAACAAATCAAGTGGTTAGTGCTGCGCTGGTGGCGCAGAGAGAAGCTGATGAGGAGGCAACATCAGCGGCAGGACCGCCAAGTGACACGGCAAGATCTTTCCCGGCAAGGGTTGATCCCGGCAAGACAGGATCTGCGCAAACAGAAGAACTTGTGCAGAAGAAGAAGGTGGTGCAGCGTCCAGTTTATTTTTTTAGCTCTTTGTTACAAGGAGCTAGGTCAAGATATTCTGGTGTGCAGAAGTTGCTTTTCGGCCTCCTTATGGCCTCGAGAAAGCTGCGCCATTATTTTCAAGCACATGAGATCACCGTCGTCACTCGCTTTCCGTTGCAACGGATTTTGCAAAATCCGGAGGCAACCGGCAGGATCGTGGAGTGGGTGTTGGATCTGTCGAGCTTTGGTCTTAAGTTTGAAAGCACTTCCACAATTCAGAGCAGGGCCTTGGTGGAGTTCATTGCAGAATGGACCCCGACGCCAAACGAAGAAGTTCAAGAAACAAGTCTCCCCGGTAAGGAAACCGATCAGCAATGGGTTATGTACTTTGACGGGGCTTTTTCGCTGCAAGGCGTCAGTGCTGGCATGCTGCTTGTCGCACCCACCGGGGAGCACCTCAAGTACGTAGTCCAAATGCATTTTCCCCGGGAGAGTTCAACCAACAACACTGCAAAATACGAGGGTTTGCTTGCCGGTCTTAGGATCGCGGCAGACCTTGGTATCAAAAAGCTCGTCATCAAAGGTGATTCAAAGCTTGTCGTCAGGCAGGTCAACAAGAACTATCAAAGTCCATTGATACAAGCCTACGTAGATGAAGTGAGGAAATTGGAAGAGCGCTTTGACGGTCTCCAAATGGAGCATGTCCCTCGTGCCGAGAACAGTGTTGCTGACGACCTGTCAAAGCGTGCTGCCCTCAAGTTGCCTGTGGAACCAGGAACTTTTGTGCTCCAATTGATTCAACCATCCGTGGCGCCATTGATGCGGCAAGAAAAGAGAAGAAAGTTGAACTCTGGCCAGTACTTCCCGGCAGAGCTCCCCGGAGCCGCCGGCAAGGAAGTTGCCGGGATCGACACGCTTGCCGGGGAACAACAGGCTCCGGCAGGGCCTCAGGCCCTTGCTGTCGAGACAAATGTTCCCCCGGCGGATGAGATGCCTTTAGTCCTAGTTGTCGAGCCTCAGGCTCCAGCATCGGCGCAGCACATTGTCCACTTCCTTCAGACAGGTGAACTCCCTGAGGAACAAGAAGAAGTGGAGAGAGTAGCCCGTCGGTCTGTTATGTACAAGTTCGTCGATGACGTCCTATACAGAAAGAGACCAAACGGTGTGAAATTGAAGTGCATTCCTCGGGAAGATGGACTAGAGCTGTTGGCAGAGATACATGGGGGCATGTGTGGCTATCACATAGGGTCAAGAGCGCTTGCCGGAAAAGCATTCCGGCAAGGTTTCTTTTGGCCTACCGCCCTCCAGGATGCGACTGCACTAGTAACCAGGTGTGAAGCGTGCCAGTTTCATTCGAAGAAATTACATCAGCCAGCTCAAGCTCTTCAAACAATCCCTCTCTCCTGGCCATTTTTGGTCTGGGGGCTCGACATACTGGGCCCCTTTCCCCGTGCTACCGGGGGCTTTGAGTACTTGTACGTTGCTATCGACAAGTTCACAAAGTGGCCGGAGGTGGAAGCAGTGAGGAAGGTGACAGCACAGTCGGCTATCAAGTTCTTCAAAGGAATTGTTTGTCGTTTCGGTGTGCCTAATAGGATCATCACCGACAACGGCACGCAGTTCACAAGTCGCACCTTCATGCAGTACGTCCAAGACCTTGGCGGCAAGATTTGTTTTGCCTCTTTTGCTCACCCGAGAAGCAACGGCCAAGCGGAGAGGGCCAATGCTGAAGTGCTGCGTGGTCTCAGGACCAGAACTTTTGACAGGCTGAAAAAGTGCGGAAGACACTGGATTGATGAGTTGCCCGCGGTTCTTTAGTTAATCAGAACGACACCAAATCGAGCCACCGGCCAGACGCCCTTCGCTCTGGTCTATGGAGTGGAAGCAGTTCTCCCCACGGAACTCATATACGGATCTCCTCGAGTGCTCGCTTATGATGAGCTCGAGCAAGAGCAACTGCGGCAAGATGACGTTGTGCTCCTTGAGGAGAATCGTCTTCAGGCTACTGTGCGAGCTGCACGCTACCAGCAAGCTTTGCGCCGTTATCATAGCCGCAAAGTTCATGCCCGAAGCCTTGAGGAAGGCGACCTTGTTCTTCGACGGATTCAGTCCGCCAAGAATTCAAACAAGTTGACGCCAAAGTGGGAAGGCACTTATCGGGTAGTACGAGTCACCAGGCCTGGCGCTGTCCGCCTGGAGACCGAAGATGGCGTTCCAGTGAGTAATTCCTAGAATATCGAACATCTTCGCAAGTTCTATCCATAAGGCGCAGTTGCCGGGGGCTCCCGGCAACCACCTTTTTTGTACAAGTCTTGCCGGCAAGGCATGTGATCCTTTGTACAAAGCCAGGCGTAGACCCTGAGCACAGATAAATAAATTTAAGTGTTGTACATTCCCTTATTGATTCCCATGTTCACATTCATATATGCATGTTTGTCTAAGAGGTTGTATGACACCTGATCCCGGTAAGTTCTAACGAACCGCCAAGGTTTCATCCCTTTATTTTCTCTTCTTTCTTTTTCTCAAAGACAGAAGGATTCCTCGCGTGCACATTTGCCGGGGGGGAAGGGAGACATGAATACCAGTTGGTGACGCTCGGAATCGATGCTTGCCGGAGGAAGAACAAAGCCAGAAAGCTAAGTCCTAAAACTTAGAGCAAGTGTTTTCTTTAGTTACCAAGTTACTTCCTTAGACGATTCCGATTCTTGTATGGAAAATCTGCACGCGAAGGAACCTTTGCTGTAATTAGTTGCGCCCTTATTTTGTTTCGAGTCCGCTCAACAATTTAAGTGGCTGCACTGAGAGCACCAAGGAGTCTTGCCGGCTGCTGCGCCTCCGGTAGGCTGCTGAAGTCCCGCACCCAGCGCTCGCGGCAGGTTGCGCGCCGGCAAGTTTTTCAGTAAGCGTAGGATGAACTACATACATAAAGGAATCAGACAAGGAAAGTAGCTAGCATGAGCCTAAACATAGTCAAATTATATTGCATCCATGAGTTGCCGCAGTTCTAACTTGAGACTTAATTGTCTTTTACATGAGATGATGGCGGCAAGAATAAAAGAGAAGCACTCAATCCCTGCGCTGGCCTTCGATCCTTTTGATGGAGTCCACCTTCTCAAGGATTGGCGCGATGCACTTCTCAAGCACCTCAACATTTGCATCCTTTGGCAGGTGGCCGAGTGCGCTGGAGAGGTCGATGCCGGGATTGCTGTGCACCACCTTGATGAGCACCTTGCAAAGGACGGCCCGGCAAAGCCGGCGAGTCTCGTTCGCCAGTTGGGTCGCCCGGCTAGACTGGAGCGCCCTCAACGCGTTGATGATGCTTTCAAAGAACATCGTCAATCTGGCGCTTGGGGATATTCTTTCCTCGGAAGAATATCTGAAGTTCGACAAGCCCATGGTTGACAGTTCTGCGGTAAGCTTCTCCGCGGCAGCAATGAGACGACCAGTCCAGATCTCCACTCCCTTCTCGTACTCGTTCTGGGCAGCAGCGGCGCTCTTGAGCAGGTTCCTCTCTCCTTGGAGATCCTTGAGTAGAGCCTTCTCACGGGCCTTGCCGGCCTCGAGAGACTTCTGCAGTGTGGTCAGCTTCAGCTCCAGAACCGCAATACTATCAGCTGCGCAGGAGAGCTGCTTGGTCTTGTCGGACAGGGCGACTTGCATCTCCGCCAAGGAGTGGAGGGTTTTTTCCCTGTCCCCCTTGAGCGTCGAGAGCTACTTGTCGTGCTCATCGAGATCTGTCTCCAGCCTCTTCACTTTGTCGCTCAGCTCGTTCTTGGTAGCCTCTGCAGCTTCGGCAGCATCGACGGCCTCCTTAAGCTTGCCGGCATGACTGACAGTTAGAGCTTCGAGCGCCTCCTTGTGCTTCTGCTCCAGCTCCTGGGTCCGCCGCGCGACAAGATTTTCAATGTCTTCATCCTTGCTACAAAGCTTGGCGGCGAGCGCCTGCTCACGTGCGGTGAGATCTTCTTCGTAAGCGTCAAGAGCAACGCGGCGCCCCGTCAGGAGAGCATCTTCGGCAGCAATCCTTTGAACAGCTTCATCATGTGCCTTCTCCATATCTGATTGCTTCAGGAGGATCTCATTCCATTGCTGGCTCACTTGTTCTCGGCCGGCAACCAGCTCTTGAAGGGCCTCGGCGTGCCAGAATTGCATTTGTGCGACGCGCCTTTGAAAATCCGCTTCGGCTGCCTCGACAACTGCCATTCTGGAGTCCGCTTTCTCTTTTCGGGCACGATGGAGAGCCTGGAGTTTGCGGAAGTTCTCGCCCATGGCCTGAAGGAGCTGATCCTCTTCAGACTTGCCGCTGCTAGCACTGGGATTGTCAACAACTTCGAGCCCGGCAACGGCAATAATTTCCTCGAAAATTTCTCCTTCGACTGGTGCCTCGGTGCTTGCCGTCCCTGGCAAGTTGATGAATAGATTTTCGCCAACCTTGAGATACTTGCTGGATGAGGGCTCTTCAGATGTTGATGGCTGGTCTTCAGTGGCCGCCTCACCAGTGACAGGGGGCTCTGTGGCCGATGCAGCGCCTGGCGCTCCTGCGGCAGGAATGCTGTCAGTATGGCCCCCAGCCTCCCTGTCGCCCTCTTCAGCAGGTTCTTCGGCGATTTCCTTTTGTGCTGTCTTGGCGCCCTCCCCGTCAAGAGCATCACCAGCCCCGACAACGTCATCCTTGGTGGCCTCGCTGGCAGTGATCCTGTCCGCTTCGGCGGCGGCATCCCTGGCGGTCTCCTCGATGATGGCGTCGACGTCCATGTGTTCCATCACAGAGAACTCTGAAGGGCGAAGGAGGAGGATAGAATAAGATCGAGTTTTTGGATTTTGAAGTGACTAAAGATAAAGAGGTAAGAGGAAAAGAATAACAATCACTCTGAGGCGATCGAGTACCTGCGTCGGGCTGTCGAGAGGTGGCTTCGCCTCTCCCGGCGACTCCGGTTGCCGGGGGTGGGTTGTCGGAGTTCGTGCTTGTCGGCTCCTCCTCAATCCGGACGGGCTCGTCGGCAGGATCTCTTGCCGGGGATGTGCTTGTGGGCGGAGCGGTCGATGAAGGAGGCACAATGGGGATATTTTCTCCTTGTTGCCATACTTCTCCTGCGAACCCAAAGATATCAGCGGCAAGAATGAAAGCCTCGGCACCAGCCAACAGAAAAAGGGACGATGAACTTACGCTGGGGGCTGTGCTGGGGGCTGCATTGAGGACTGGACTCCGGGCTGACAACAACAGTTTCCGGCGCGCTCGTGGAGCCCGCCGGGGGCTCGACGCCCGTAGAAGTCCTTGACCTCTTCGCCATCCTCTCCAGCAAGGTTTCTGTGTCACTGCGGAAACAATACAAGCAAGTCAGTAAGACTGATACAGATTGGAACGTGGAAGTTGTGGCAGATACTCACTCTTCTTCCTCCCGCTCTGGACTAAAGCCGGAGATGTCGAAGTCGACCTCCGTTGCGATATCTGAGTGGGGAGGCGGAGGAGGGGTCCTGGGCCGCTTGGCTGTGGCAGGCGCCGGGGCAGCCTCCGGCACGGTTGTACGAGACCCTCCTGCCGCTCCGGCGGTGGTCGCTGGTGTGGGTCTCGCGCGCCGCGCGGGCTGTTGACGGGCCCCCTGCCGCGGTCCGGTCTTGCCGGCCACTTTCTTGCCGGGGGATTCGCCGCTCGATGTAGGCTGGCTTGCCGGGATGCCTGATGCGGCTTTCCGAAGGACACGCTTTGTCTTCTTCGGGGGCGAGGGCTCTTCTCGCGTCTCCTCTTCGGTCGTGTCTTCACCGGATGAGTTCTCAGCGACTGCGCCGCCTTCTTCCCCGGCAACCTTGTTCTCCTCGGCAGGTTTTGCCTCCACTACCACCTCTGCGTCGCTGGCTTCCCACTCTGTGAAGCCAATGCTGCCGGCCTCCGCGGCAAGATTCGCTTCCTCCACTCTGGTAGCGATGTAGGCTACCTCCTGATCAGTGGTGGCGCGGATAAGATCTGACTCTTTCCGGACAGGCTTCTCCGTTAGATTGTCAAAGAACTTCTACGCTTCTTCCTCGCTTGGCTCAACCCAGGTCGGGTCAAGGCCGTGGGCGTTAAACATCGGCAAGAAGGCAATGATTGACCCCAATGCAGAGTTGTTGCACAAGGGGACGATCCTTGCAGCCGGTGCTTGTCTTCGCGCTGGAATAACTTTTGGCGGAGAGCGCCAAGCTGCATAGCGGTCAGATTATTGTTCAGCCCGGGGCGCAGCCTCATGACATCTGTTGCGTTCTTATACTCCCAGACTGGCCTCCCCCTATTCTGCAGAGGGGCGATGCGGCGGCGGAGAAAGTCGAAGCCGATCATCTCCATTGTCAGCCCGGCAGCCTTCAAACGGAGGATCCTGGTAGTGGCGATTGTGAGCTTCTCGTCTTCCGCGGCAAGATCGCCCCAATCCTTGCCGCGGACCACCTTCTGTCGCCGGGGATGACAAAAAGGATGAGGATCTGCTTCCTGGATCCAGCACCATTCGGCCCGCCACTCGTCCCACTTTTCGCGGTAAACTCCATCTGGGTATATCTCTTTGTTCCAAGCCCTTGGAATCTAGGCAATAGATCCAGAGAGAGCCTCTCCTTTTTGGATTCGAGGATAGAAATAATGGCGGAAAAGAGCAGAATTGGGGATCACGCCAGCGAAATTCTCACAAAGGTGGGCAAAGATGGACATGCAAAATACGGCATTCGGCGTGAAATCAAGAAGGCGGAAGCCGTATGTGTACATGATGTCGTTGAAGAAATCGGAAAAGGGTGGACAGAGCCCGCAATAAAAATACGCAGTGAAGAAGGGGTATCTGTCCGATCCACCTTTGGAACAAGCACCTGGGATTACGCGTTTGGCGGGGTGAGCTTGCGTTCCCTTCGCCCACATGCATTGGTATCGCCCCTTCAAAGTTTCGGCGTCGAGCGTCGGAGGGAAGACGACGAGCCTCTTTCGCATCTTCACCAGTTCGCTCTCCGGAACTTCAGCTTTCGCCTCCTTGTCCGTGCCCTTGCCTTTGCTGGCCTTGGGCGGCATGGCGACTGTGAAGATGGAAGCCGGGGGGCGGAACGAGCGCGGGAGCAGCGGGCAGAAGAGAAAAAAGGTTTCGCTCTGAGCTCGAGTAGAGGAAGGTGATGGCGATGGCCAGATTGGGAAGAAGAGGGGGGTGAATAGGTTTGTGCCTCCGCGAGTTCTCCTTTTTATGGGGAAGGAGCGGGGCCACCTTGTTTATCCCCCAATATGAATGCGCCTCTATGGGCGCGAGACAGTTTGCAGCCTTTTTGGCACATTTCCCATGTTGCGCGCTCCGTGCGCGTAATGGGGGGGCACAGTAAAATGAGATATGTACGAGCAGTTAATTCCCTGCCACGCGTGCCCGTGCACTGTTTGGGCCTAGCCCAACAACGCCTCGCACTCGTGTATGGCCTAGGCCCGGGGGCTCCTGTCGGTGTACTAAGTATTGGGCCACTAGTACCCCGTACTTGTGCACGGGCAGTTGTAGCTGTCCTCGCGGCAAGGCTTGCCGGGATCAGCTCGAGGTTGATTCAAGTCATCAAGGAAATCGTCAAGTCAAAGATCTGAGGACCAGCAGATAAGCAAAGCTGGAAATCGAAGGCCAGCTTCCCCGGCAAGCCTCGGCGCCCGGCAAGGCTTGGTTCCCAGCAAAGCTTGGCGCCCGGCAAGGCTTGGCGCCCGGCAAGATTCGGCCACTGTGCCACCGCTTCGGCATAGTAACAAGTCTGACATTCTGGGTCCTTCTCTGGATGCGTGGCAACGCGCCAGTGGAGGAGAGCTTAAGCGGTGCTGATGGGATGGCCCCTTTTTCCATCCCCAAGAAAGTGAGGACACCTAAACGGACACCTCACGGTGCATTAAATGCGCTTGTCCTAATCCGTCAGGGGTTAGGTATGATACCCTGTAGCTACTTTACACCTCAATGTATGTACATTTTGCCACTGTGGAGACCCCTTTGAGCATATAAAAGGAGGCCCAAGGCAACTGCTACAGGGGAGGAGAACTTCTGGCCCATTCTGCATGCGTAGCTGCTCTTTGAACGTACTATTCATTGCGAGCGCTCCTGAAGGCTGGGCTCAAGAACATCAATAAGAACACAAAGCAGGAGTAGGGTTTTACGCTGATCAGCGGCCCGAACCTGGGTAAAAACTTCCCGCGTCGATCACTGGTTCTGCTCTTTGCGTATACCTCTCCCCCCGCCGAATCGTAAAGGGATCTCTCGGGATCCCATAGGTGTCGTACCCCGACACAGTGCGACCGTCCGTGTCCACTACGTAAGCACAGTTCGTGATGGAGCCCCTTGCGGTAAGGCGTAGTCCAGCAATGTCTGCTTCATCCGGCTCGATGCCACAGCCCTCACTTAGCCTCTTAGGTAATTTATGGAAAAAAAACAAATATGGTAAATGAGCATGTCACATTACTACAAACTAAGAGCATATATTTTCATCACGTTCTACACTAAGCATATCACATTACTACACACTAAGCATATCCTCAAAATTCTACACTAAGCATATATATATATATATATCACAACACATTAGTACACTAAGCATATCACATTACTACACACTAAGCATATCTTAAATTCTACACTAAGCATATATATATCACAACACATTAGTACAGTAAGCATATCACTTTATTACACACTAAGCATATCACAACATTAGTACACTAAACATATCATATTACTACACACTAAGCATATCACAACATTAGTACGTACACTAAGCATATCACACTACTACACACTAAGCATATCATAACATTACTACAAGCATGTCACAACTAAGCATATATATCATCAAATTTCAACACTAAGCATATCAAATTTCTACACTAACAGGTAACATACCATGACATGGCGGTCAACATTTCTCCTTGTTAGGCGGGTCACGAATGGCATCCCGACATAGTCATCACATGGAGGAAGTATGTACCAGAGGTTGCCCAATTCGTCCTCGCTTAGCCTGATTCCTTTGGCATAGAGGGCTTCATCAAGTGGGTCATCATCTTCGTCCTCCGAATTGATGTAGATAACAGCCAGCCTTGGAGTTTGTCTTCTGAAGGAGAAGCTGATAAGTTCACCCCTAGTGAGATGCATGTGGGCGATAAAACGATTCCATTCATCTCCTCCAATCTGGGATATATTTTATCCCTTGTGGACCTCCATAGTGTAGGCCCCCTGGAGCGTCGAAGATCACAGTGTCTTCCGTAATGAGCTCATTGAACTCCAATCTCACATTGCAAGGGACGATCTATGTAAAAAAAACCAAAAAACAAACGCATTGGATTACGGGAAATAGCAAGAAAAACAAAAGAACAAACTATTAGAAGATTCATGTAATGCGTTACCGCTGCAGGAACAAAGCACGGCTGGAAGTAGATGCCAAACAGCGTGGCACTTGCAAGGTTGGTTGTGCACCTTGACTTGCACACTGGACATGGTGGCGGCTGCGCCATTCTACATAAAATATAACTGAAACTAAGTATATAAACACTTTGTACACTAGTAAATCAATTTATACCAAACATAATTAATTGGAGTTCATTTTACACAAAACATATTGAAAACTAAGTATATAATTCTACACTAGTAATTGCATACACAAGTAAACAAAATCCATGGAGGGAGACACACAAGTAATCGGGTTATAATCAAAATGCATTATAAATATCGGATTCTACACAATAGCAATTGGATTATCACTACATTTTCTACACAAAGCAATCCATGCAACTAACTTTGGATTTTACATGACACAAAGCAATCCATGCAACTAACTTTGGATTCTACATGACACAAATTAATCCATGATATATATAATAAAATTTGTACACAAATTAAAGCAATCCCCTAATCAACTACATGAGTCCCAATGGATCCCGGCCGTGTGGCGTGTCCGCAAACGGAGGACGTGGGAGAGTGGAGAGGAAGGAGATGCGATGGGAGGAGTAGTGGATCTAACCTTGGTGCTGACGAGGGGCGGCGGCGGCTTTGGTCCAAGGGGAGGGGTGTGAAATGAGAGAGAGCGGGGACTATTATGTCTTTTACTAATTTGACTCAGATAGGTTATCGCTGGCGTTGGGAAAGAGGGCAACGCCATAGCTAATAATAGGCCAAATAAAAAAAAGACTAAGATTAATGAAAGACTTGACAAAATAAAACACTCAAAATTTGAATTGGTAGTAAAGAAATAAAATTCCTAAAATGATAAAAATTGTAAAAATAATGATGAAAAAAGCATAATATAAATTTTTTATTATTTTGTGACTAGTATAATAATTAACTACTTAAAACACTTGATCAAATGGAAAAAGTGTTTTTGGTGTGCAAAGCAGACGGACGCCAGCACTAAAAAATTAACTATGACGTGCAAAGAAAAGCAATGCCACCAGTGCGTTCCAAATGGTGAGTGCATATGGGCCAACAGATTTGTGGCGTTTCAAAAAATAGCAACGCCAGCACTAAGCATGTAAAGCTAGCGTGCTGATTTGGCCTACGCCAGCACTATTTGGGAAAAAATAGTGCTGGTGTTGATGGGAAACGGCGCACCACCGACGATAGTTGTGGCTAGCCATTTTTCCACTAGTGCCGGCAGCGTTCCGGCGCCACCGGGAGAGAGGGGGAGAGAGCCCCCCTCCTTCTTCTTCCTTGGCCTCCCCCCTAGATGGGAGGAGGGTTTCCCCTCTGGTCCATGGCCTCCATTGCGGCGGAGGGGCGGGAGCCCCTCCGAGATTGGATCTCTCTCTGTTTCCTTCTATTTCTGCACTCCTGTTTTCTGGCCTTTAACCGTTTCTTAAATTCCCAGAGATCCGTAACTCTGATTGGGTTGAAATTTCAACACAATTTTTATCCAGATATTAGCTTTCTTGCGGCCAAAGAAGG
Source organism: Thinopyrum elongatum (assembly GCA_011799875.1). Taxonomy (NCBI): domain Eukaryota; kingdom Viridiplantae; phylum Streptophyta; class Magnoliopsida; order Poales; family Poaceae; genus Thinopyrum; species Thinopyrum elongatum. The sequence continues at coordinate 481,333,159 of CM022300.1, read as the reverse complement.
GCACCAACCGCCTTACGGGGCGGCCAAAAGCCTTCCAGGCGTGCCCAGGGTAGGGGGCGCGCCCCTAGGGCTTGTGGGCCCCTCGGGCATCGTCTCGCGTTGATTCTTTTTCCCAAAAAGCACATATATTCCAAAATAAATCTCCGTAAATTTTTATCGCGTTTGTCCTTTGTTTGGTATGGATATTCTGTGAAACAAAAAACATGCATCAAACAGGAACTGGCACTGGGCACTGGATCAATATGTTAGTCCCAAAAAATAATATAAAAAGTTGCCAAAAGTATATGGAAGTTGTAGAACATTGGCATGAAACAATAAAAAATTATAGATACGACGGAGACGTATCACCCATTGAAGTAAAAATAGTAGAACTCATTGAAGCTAGAGAAGAAACTATTACTTATAATGTTGATCCAGTTATTCCTACTGCTTATAATTAGAAACCCCATTTTCCTGTTAGGATAAAAGAACATGCTAAAGCTTCAGATGTGGTTCACAAAAGTTATACAAGAACACCTACACGCTCTGAACAAATTAAAGTTGAACCTAATGTTGCTATGGTTAAAGATCTCTTGGTTGAAAATATTGATGGGCATGTTATTTATTTCTGTGATGAAGCCTCTAGAATTGCTAAACCCGATGAAAAAGATAAAAGTAGACCTGTTGTTGGCATGCCTGTTGTCTCTGTTAAAATAGGAGATCATTGTTATCATGGCTTATGTGATGTGGGTGTGAGTGTGAGTGCTATCCCGTTTACTTTATATCAAGAAATTATGAACGATATTGCACCTGCTGAGATAGAAGACATTGATGTTACTATTAAGCTTGCTAATACAGATACTATCACACCACTTGGGATTGTTAGAGATGTTAAAGTCTTGTGTGGGAAAATAAAATACCCTACTAATTTTCTAGTTCTTGGTTCCCCACAAGATGATTTTTGTCCCATTATATTTGGTAGACCTTTCCTGAATACGGTTAATGCTAAAATTGATTGCACTAAGGAAACTGTTAGTGTAAATTTTGGTGATGTGTCTCATGAGTTTAATTTCTCCAACTTCCGTAGACAACCCTGTGATAAAGAATTAACTAGTAAAGATGAAATTATTGGTCTTGCTTCTATTGCCATGCCTCCTACTGATCCATTAGAACAATATCTGCTAGACCGTGAAAATGACATGCATATGAATGAAAGAAACGAAATAGATGAGATATTCTTTAAACAAATGCCTATTTTGAAATAAAATTTGCCTGTTGAGACTCTTGGAGATCCTCTTCCACCCAAGAGTGATCCAGTGTTTGAGCTTAAACAATTACCTGATACTTTGAAATATGCTTATCTTGATGAAAAGAAAATATATCCTGTTATTATTAGTGCTAACCTTTCAGAGCATGAAGAAAAGAGATTATTGAAAACTCTAAAGAAGCACCATGCTGCTATTGGATATACTCTTGATGATCTTAAGGGCATTAGTCCCACTCTATGTCAACACAAGATTAATATGGAGCCTGATGCAAAGCCAGTCGTTGATCACCAGCGACGATTAAATCCCAAGTTGAAGGAAGTGGTAAGAAATGAAATATTAAAGCTTCTGAAAGCAGGTATAATCTATCCTATAGCTAATAGTAGATGGGTAAGTCCTGTTCATTGTGTCCCTAAGAAGGGAGGTATTACTGTTGTCCCTAATGATAAAAATGAACTTATCCCACAAAGAATTGTAACTGGTTATAGGATGGTAATCGATTTTAGAAAACTAAACAAAGCTACTAGGAAAGATCATTATCCTTTACCATTCATTGATCAAATGCTAGAAAGACTATCAAAACATACACATTTCTGCTTTCTAGATGGATACTCTGGTTTTTCCCAAATACCTGTGTCACAAGAGGATCAAGAAAAAACTACTTTTACATGCCCCTTTGGTACTTTTGCTTATAGACGAATGGCTTTTGGTTTATGCAATGCACCTTCTACCTTTCAAAGATGTATGACTGCTATATTCTCTGACTTTTGTGAAAAGATTGTTGAGTTTTTCATGGATGATTTTTTCCGTTTACGGAACTTCTTTTGATGATTGCTTAAGCAACCTTGATTTGTTTTGCAGAGATGTGAACAAACTAGTCTTGTCTTGAATTGGGAGAAGTGCCACTTTATGGTTAATGAAGGTATTGTCTTGGGGCATAAAATCTCCGAAAGAGGTATTGAAGTTGATAAAACTAAAGTGGATGCAATTGAGAAAATGCCATGTCCTAAAGATATCAAAGGTATAAGAAGTTTCCTAGGTCATGCTAGTTTCTATAGGAGATTTATTAAAGACTTCTCTAAAATTTCTAGGCCTCTTACTAATCTCTTGCAAAAAGATGTTCCATTCATTTTTGATGATGATTGTGTAGAAGCATTTGAAATACTTAAGAAAGCCTTAATCTCTGCACCAATTGTTCAACCACCTGATTGGAACCTACCCTTTGAAATTATGTGTGATGCTAGTGATTATGTTGTTGGTGCTGTTCTAGGACAAAGAGTTGATAAGAAATTAAATGTCATCCATTATGCTAGTAAAACCTTAGACAATGCTCAATGAAATTATGCTACCACTGAAAAAGAATTCTTAGCAGTTGTGTTTGCTTGTGATAAATTCAGATCCCACATTGTTGATTCCAAAGTAATTGTTCACACCGATCATGTTGCTATTAAATACCTTATGGAAAAGAAAGATGCTAAACCTAGACTCATTAGGTGGGTTCTTTTGCTACAAGAATTTGATCTACATATCACTGATAGGAAAGGAGCTGAGAACCTAGTAGCTGACAACTTGTCTAGGTTAGAAAATATTCTTGATGACCCACTACCTATTGATGATAGCTTCCCTGATGAACAACTAGCTGTCAAATGCTTCTCGTAGTACTCCTTGGTATGCAGACTATGCAAATTATATTGTTGCTAAATTTATACCACCTAGTTTCACATACCAATAGAAGAAAAAGTTTTTCTTTGATTTAAGACATTACTTTTGGGATGACCCACACCTATATAAAGAAGGAGTAGATGGTATTATTAGACGTTGTATACCTGAGCATGAACAGGAACAAATCCTACAGAAGTGTCACTCCGAGGCTTACGGAGGACACCATGCGGAAGACATAACTGCACACAAGGTATTACAATCCGGTTTTTATTGGCCTACCCTTTTCAAAGATGCACGTAAGTTTTTTCTATCTTGTGATGAATGTCAAAGAATTGGTAACCTTAGTAGACGTCAGGAAATGCCTATGAATTATTCACTTGTTATTGAACCATTTGATGTTTGGGGATTTCATTATATGGGACATTTTCCTTCCTCTAATGGATATACTCATATTTTAGTTGATGTTGATTACGTCACTAAGTGGGTAGAAGCTATTCCAACTAGTAGTGTTGATCGCAACACTTCTATTAAAATGCTTAAAGAAGTTATTTTCCCGAGGTTTGGAGTCCCTAGATATTTAATAACTGACGGTGGTTCACACTTCATTCATGGTGCTTTCCATAAACTTCTTGCTAAATATGATGTTAACCATAGAATTGCATCTCCTTATCACCCTCAGTCTTGTGGTCAAGTAGAATTAAATAATAGGGAAATAAAATTAATTTTGCAAAAGACTATCAATAGGCCTCGAAAAAATTGGTCCAAGAAACTTGATGATGCACTTTGGGCTTATAGAACCGCTTATAAAAATCCTATGGGTATGTCTCCATATAAAATGGTTTATGGAAAAGCATGTCACCTACCTCTCGAATTAGAACATAAAGCTTATTGGGAAATTAAAGAACTCAACTATGATTTTAAACTTGCCGGCAAAAAGAGGTTATTTGACATTAGCTCACTTGATGAATGGAGAACCCAGGCCTATGAAAACGCTAAGTTGTTTAAAGAAAAGGTTAAAAGGTGGCACGACAAAAGAATACAAAAGCGGGAATTTAATGTAGGTGACTAAGCCTTGCTATACAATTCTTGTTTAAGATTTTTTGCAGGAAAACTTCTCTCCAAATGGGGAGGGCCTTATATTATCGAAGAAGTTTACCGTTCCGGTGCTATCAAGATCAACGACACCGAAGGCACTAATCCGAAGGTGGTGAATGGGCAAAGAATCAAACATTATATCTTAGGTACGCCTATAAATGTTGAAACTAATATTATTCATTCCATAACACCGGAGGAGTACAAAAAGGAAATCTTCCAGAACGCTCCAGAACCCTGAAAAGGAATAGGTATGTGATACGGTAAGTAAACCGACTCCAAAAGTTCCCCAAAAGCAATTTTACTCCGTTTTGGAATATTTAAAAAAATTGGAAAATAATAAGTAGTCCGGAAAGCGCACGAGCAGGCGACAATCCTGGGGGGCACGCCTCCCAAGCTTGTGCCTACCTCGTGTGCCATCCGGACTTTGTTTTCTCCTAGATAACTTGTTTTGCACTGTAAAAATTCATTATATAATCTCCCAAAGGTTTTGACAACCGTATCATGACAATATCCTCTGTTCTTGTTTCGAGCTATTTTTCTGATAGATCTGGAAATATGTCGTCGCAAGATTCAGATGAAGAGAGTTATGTTTCCCACTATACTGCAGATCCATGGATCTTTGGGGACATTTATCCCTACCTATGGTCAATGGATGAGGAGCAAGATTTCGACCCAGAGGAGGCGAAAGATGCGAGCTCAGATGAAGACGATGTCCCTCTACCTCAACCAGGGGATATGCATGTGGAGTTCAAGAAGTCGAGCCTTCCAAACAAAGTAAACAAATCTCAGATCGAATTTATCTCGTCCCATTTTCTGCAGGAAAGCAAAGAGGCATTATGTAAAAAGATATTGAAGCTTGAGCAAGAAAACTATGATTTGAGGGAGGAGAATTTTATCCTCAAATGCAAGCTGGAAAAGCTTTCCGCTAAATCATCAACTTCATCACCACCACCCCCGAAGAAGGAGACTTGAGTACACGGGTATGGGAACTCCCCTTGGCTTGTGCCAAGCTTGGGAGAAGTGCCCCGGTATCTTATCACCATCACATCTTTATCTTCATCATTTATCTTAGTTCAATCCTTTTGGTTAAATCTTGATCTAGTAGAATAAAAGTGTTAGTATGATCTAGTCTTTAAGTTTTTGCTTCGTGATCTATCTATGTAATCGGGTATGACAGTTATATAGTAAAGATTAGTTTTGAGTTGAGGGCTTTGCTTTCTTGTTTTGATCTTAGAGATGAAAAAGAACAAAGAAAATAAAAGATTATAGTATGATCTTATGGAGAGTGATGACTTCACATATAAGAAGTATAATACATGAAATTTGTTGAAGGTTGACAAACATAATATTGGTCATTGTTGCAATTAATGAGGAGTAATAAAGAAAGAGAGGTCTCACATATAAATACACTATCTTGGACATCCTTTATGATTGTGAGCACTCATTAAAATATTATATGCTAATAAGTTGATGTTAGACAAGGAAGACAATGTAATGGGTTATGTTTTCTTATATCCGAATAGAAGTTACAATGTCATGGATCCTCCAACATGTTGAGCTTGCTTTCTAACCCATGCTAGCCAAAAATTCCTCACCAAGTAGAGATAGTACTTGTGCATCCAAAAACCATCAAACCAGTTTCATGTCATGAGAGTCCACTATATCTACCTATGGATTGAGTAAGTTCCTTCAAGTAAGTTGTCATCGGTTCAAGCAATAAAAATTGCTCTCTAAATATGTATGATCTTTTAGTGTGAGGAAAGTAAGCTTTATATGAACTTGTGATGGGGAAGAAATAAAAGCGATGGACTGCATAATAAAGTTCTCTATCACAGGCAGCAATATAAAGTGACGTTCCTTTGCGTTAAGATTTCATGCATCCAAATAAAAGGTGCATGACAAGCTCTGCTTCCCTCTGTGAAGGGCCTATCTTTTATCTTAATACCTATCTTAATGCAAGAGTCATGGTGATCTTCACCCTTCCTTTTTACTTTTCTCTTTTGGTAAACACTACGTGTTGGAGAAAGATCCAGATATTCATATCCACTCAGATGTAGGTGATCATAAGTTATTATTGTTGAAATTACCCTTGAGGTAAATGGTTGGGAGGCAAAAATAAGCCCCTATCTTTCTATGTGTCTGATTAAAGCTTTGATCTCATAAGTATCGCATGAGTGTTAGCAATTATGAAAGACTAAATGATGGTTGAGTATGTGAACTTGCCAAATAAAAGCTCTTACATTGACTCTTTCTGACATTATGATAAATTGCAGTTGCATCAATGACTGAGATCATAGTTTGTTAGTTTTCAATGAAGTTTTTGGTTCATACTTTATCTTGTGAATGAATTATCACTTTGGCATAAGAACTTATATGACAATATATTGTTGTTCTAAAAATGATCGTGATGCCCTCATGTCTTTATTTTGCTTTATCGACACCTCTATCTCTAAACATGTGGTCATGATTATCGATTTCGGCTTTCGCTTGAGGACAAGCGAGGTCTAAGTTTGGGGGAGTTGATACGTCCATTTTGCATCATGCTTTTATGTTGATATTTATTGCATTATGGGCTGTTATTTCACATTATGGTACAATACTTATGCCTTTTCTCTCTTATTTTACAAGATTTACATGAAGAGGGAGAATGCCGGCAGCTGGAATTCTGCACCGGAAAGGAGCAAATCTGAGATACCTATTCTGCACAACTCCAAATGTCCTGAAACTTTACAGAGAATTATTTTGGAATATATAAAAAATATTTGGCGAAGAAACAACCAAGGGGACCCACCAGGAGGCCACAAGCCTGAGGGGCGCGCCCTAACCCCCAGGGCGCCCCCAGGGCTTGTGGGCCCCCTAGCCATCGTCTGGTGCCCATCTTCTTCTATATGGAGGGTTTTGACCTAGAAAAAATAAGAAGGAAGCTTTCGGGATGAAGCGCTGCCGTCTCAAGGTGAAACCTGGGCAGAAGCAATCTAGGGCTCCGGCGGATCTATTCTGCCGGGGAAACTTCCCTCCGGTAGGGGGAAATTGAAGCCATCGTCATCACCAACGATCCTCTCATTGAGGGAGGGTCAATCTTCATCAACATCTTCACCAGCACCATCTCCTGTCAAACCCTAGTTCATCTCTTGTATTCAATCTTTGTCCCAAAACCTTAGATTGGTAGCTGTGGGTTGCTAGTAGTGTTGATTACTCTTCGTAGTTGATGCTAGTTGGTTTATTTTGTGGAAGATCATATGTTCTGATCCTTAATGATATTCAATACCCCTCTAATCTTGAACATGAACATGCTTTGTGACTAGTTACGTTTGTTCCTGAGGACATGGGAGAAGTCTTGTTATAAGTAATCATGTGAATTTGGTATTCGTTCGATATTTTGATGAGATGTATGTTGTCTTTCCTCTAGTGGTGTTATGTGAACGTCGACTACATGACACTTCACCATGATTTGGGCCTAGGGGAAGGCATTGGGAAGTAATAAGTAGATGATGGAATGCTAGAGTGAAAAAAGCTTAAACCCTTGTTTATTGCATTATGGGCTGTTATTTGATACGTCTCCAACGTATCTATAATTTTTGATTTTTCCATGCTGTTATATTATCATTCTTGGATGTTTTATAATCATTTTATAGCAACTTTATATCATTTTTTGGGAGTAACCTATTTACATAGTGCCCAGTGCCAGTTGCTGTTTTTGCTTTTTTTTTACTTCACAGAATATCCCTATCAAACGGAGTCCAAATGCAGCGAAACTTTTTGGAGATTTTTTTTGGACCAGAAGACAACTTGGGACCCAAGGAAGGACCAGAGGGGAGGCCCATGGGGCCCACAAGACACCAGGGCGTGCCCAGGAGCCCAAGCGCGCCCTGGTGGGTTGTGGGGCCCACGGGGGTCTCCTGCACCGCCTCTTCACTCTATAAATACCCAAATATTCTAGAAACCCTAGGGGAGCAGACGAAACACAATTCCAGCCACCGCAAGTTCTCGAACCACGAGATCCAATCTAACACCATCAGGGAGGGGTTCATGATCCTCATTGGTGCCTCTCCGATGATGCGTGAGTAGTCCACCATAGACCTAATGGTCCGTAGGCAGTAGCTAGAGGCTTCTTCTCTCTTTTTGATTCTCAATACTATGGTCTCTTGGAGATCTATTTGATGTAAACCTTTTTGCGGTGTGTTTGTTGGGATCCGATGAACATTGAGTTTATGATCAGATCTATATCCATGAATATTATTTGAGTTTCTTTGATCTCTTATATGCATGATTATTTATAGCCTCGTATTTCTTCTTCGAATCTTTGGTTTAGTTAGGCCAACTAGATTGATTTTTCTTGCCATGGGAAGAGGTGCTTTGTGATGGCACTACAAAAAAAATACACTTCCGTGATGATATGTGTTTGTCACAGTAGGTCACATTTTCTGTCATGCATGTACATCCATGACTATTTTATGACAGAATCAAGATAGTCATACATGTGTTGTCGTAGAAGTGTTCCATGACAATACCAAAATTATCATCACGGAAGTGTCCACTTCCATGACGATAAATGGCGCGTCATAGAAGTGTTTTCCTCAAGGGTGACCGACACATGGCATCCACCGTAACGGGTCGCCGTTAAGCTATCAGGTTCCGGTTTGGATCTGATAACCCATTAACAGCCCTGACCAATGGGGATTTTCCACGTGTAAAATTCTGATACGCCGGAGGATCCACGTGTCAGCTCAGCCTTGGGACAGATGTCATCCAGCCAATGGACGGGACGCGCCTATGATAAGTCGACACGTGGCTCGGCCCAACAGAGGCCCATTCAGGTGAAAAGGCTGGCCCATTTGACTTGGTCAAAAGGTAGCGGGCCGGCCCACAAAAAGCCTGTTAACAGCCTGTTCGCATATAGCCCATTTACAGCCCGCTAACTCACGACCCGTTATGGCCTATCCGAATTGGGCCCAGTAGCATCATCTGGGCCGTCCAATATGATTCTAGCCCGTTGTAACTTCCGGCCCATGTATGGCCCGTGACGTCTTTCGGCCCACACGAGGCCCTTCGTAACTCTGGGCCCATTAAAGGCCCGTGATGAAACTGGCCTATAATGAACAGTGTATCGCTTTACACCCATTAACGGCCCATTATTCCGTTGGGCCGTTTCCAGCTCGTGTTACCTTTCGGCTTTCTAAGGGCCCATTTATTCTTGGGCTCATTTCCAGCATTCGGTTACTTACAGTCTGTTACTGGCCTGTTCCGCTTGTGGGCCAACTTCAGCCCGTGGTTACACTCGGCCCATTTGTGGCCCGTTAACCCGTTGGGTTGTTTCCATAGCGTCATCAAATACGGCCCATTAACGACCCGTGATGCCTGTCGATAGAATTAAGCCCGTTATACATTTCGGCCGATTAACGGCCCGTTATGGTCGGGCCATAAATACACGATTTCCACTCTAGCCCGTTTACGGCTCATTTTGCGGATCGTTATAGTACGGCCCATGTTTGTCCAATTGATCGTGCAGCCCATAGAAGGCCCATTAATTATACGGCTCGTCGAAGGCCCATGGATTCTACGGCCCATAGGAGGCCCATGGTCACTACAGCAGGTAGCAGGACCATGGGTACAACGATCCATATGTTGCCCATGGTTATTGTGGCCTAGTTATAAAAAATAGGTTATTGTGGCCACTAGAAAAACGCGGAAAAAGAACTGCAGTGACTACAAGCAAACAACTAAACAAGACAATAAGGAAATAAATAAGCAAGCAACTAACGCTAGTATATTACGGCTATTACACATATTACATCCACTGGGCATCAAAGTTCGCCACCAGTGCAAATATAGGGAACAAAGCAGCATATCACATACACTGGTTGTCAAAGTTGGCGACCAGTGCAAATAAACGCCACAGCAAAACAAGTCCAGAACTGAAACCACTTCAGAAGAGCTCAAGAAACAATATCCTGGGTACCCAACCTACTGGCAAGATGCTTAGCAAGCTTATTAACTTTCTCTTGTTTGGCAGTTAAACCCTCCAGCGCTTGCTGTTGCACCAGAAAGTATGCATCTGAATTCTGCAGGGACTTCCTCAGTCCTTCGGCTTCCTGTCGCAGCACATCTGATCGATGTATTTCAACTTGAAGTTGAGACTCAAGAAGTCGAACTGATTCAGGCAGAGAGTTCGAAGAGCTTGTGCCAGCAATAGTGGCCAGTAACTCAAACACTACATCAAGACAGGACTTTGGGGTTGTCTCACTATCTTCAAGATAGTTTTTATCAGCTTTCTTGGAGACCAACAGGGATGTCTCACTATCTTGAACCTTATCTGCATTACTTCCTTTACCACTGCATAATGGGGTACTCTTCTCCAATATTTTGTCCGCATTCTAAAAGAGAAACAAGCAGACACATCACAGGTTTACCATGTTGTATATGAAACTCATTTTGGTAAACCAATTCAGCAGTAAGGTGGATAGGATAACAGCATGAAACAAACATATATCTATGTACTATGGTCACTGTATGGTCTATATCATTCTAGTGTATGTTGTCAAATCAAGATAGAGACAGTTCAAATCATATCTGTTTAAGACAAAGCAGCATAGACAGAATATAAGTGTGGGAAACCACACAGCATGACATGAGAACATAACTGTTTATTCAATTGAAACTGAAATCAACATAGAGCAAGTTTTAACAGCAAACCAGTTAAAGAAACAGGTTCAAAACATACCTGTTGCGCCATTGGAGTTTCAATTGCATCCTTCAAATTTGAAATTAGTTGGTATAAGTAAATACAGTAATGCAAGAGCAAAGGAGTATGAACCATAGCTACGGAACCTGACTTGAGAACAATTCTTCTTCTGGTTTAAGTGTTGACTTGGGGTTCGGAGTGGTGGTCCTCGTGCTTTGGGCACTGCAGTTGACTTACTAACTGCTCGTGTTTGGGTGCTCTATGGTGGAGACAGTGTTGTGTCAACTGGAACTAGGTTACTATCTGCTGGGGTTGGGGTTAGAAGAGGTGTAGTTGGTTGTTTGTCGAACTGGGTAGGGGTACAATCTGCAAGAGTCTGGATTATGTGTGGTGGGGTTGGTTCTTGGGCAAGTACAATCGTAGTTCTATCTGCATCGACGGGTAGCACTATCTTTTCTGAAGACCGTGTTTTTACTCCCTTAGATACTGCCATCACCCCCTCCAATTCAAATGGCTGATAAACAGGAAAAGTAATTGAATGTACAGACATTGTATGATAGACAGGTGCAATGGATAGTGGGGAATAAAAGAGGGCATGAAATAATTCACATTTATGTTGTCTAATCAAATAGCATAGCATGACACAATTTCAAATATATGATGGCTAACTAAACAGGATAGCATGACACAATTTCACATATATAATGGCTAACTAAACAGGATAGAATGACATAATTCAAAATATGATGACTATGTAAATAGGATGACATGATATAACTATATGATGTATCTATTAAAGTGGTTGGCATGCTATAATTCACATACATGTCGTCTATGGAAACCAGATGGCATGATATAATCACGGATAGAATGACAAAATTCAAAATATGATGACTATGTAAACAGGATGAGATGATATAACTAATATGATGTCTTTATTAAATGGGATGGCATGGCATAATTCAGATACATGTTGTATATGTAAACATGATGGCATGATAAAATTCAAATACTGTATATGATTTATGTACTAAGCAAGTAAGCAGATGGCAATCGCATATATGATGTCTAAACTAAGCAGATGGCATTCAATATTTTGTATATGATGTAAAAACTAAGCAATGCAAGACAACATACGCATGATATGAGTAATATAACCCTGCCAAGTTTGAGCATACACCTCAGGGGGAAAATAGGACTGGTCGTCTGTCTCTGAATCCTCCTCTGAGGAGCTATCTGTAACCCGCAAGATATCTGCTTTAGCAGGTAGCATTGTCTACTCTGAAGACCTTGTTTTCACTCCAGATTTTTCCATCACCAATTCAAATGGCTGATGCACAGGAAGAGTAGTTGACTATAAGAACATTGTCGATAAATGGAATACGTGATACAAAAAAAGGATGGCATGATATAATTCACATATATGATGCTTGGCTAAACAGCATGGCATTGCATAATTCACATACATGATGCCTTGCAACAAGATAGCATTGCATAATTCACATATATAATGCCTTGCACCAAGATGGCATTGCATAATTCACATATATATATATATATATATATATATATATATATATATATATATATATATATATATATATGGTAATTAGACACTAAACAGGTGGCATTCACACAAAGAATGCCTAAACTAAGCAAATGACATAGCAAGGCAAGACACCATATGCACGATATGAGCAAGATAAACATGCCAAGTTAAGAGCATACACCTCAGGGGGAAATAGAACTGGTCATCTGTCTCTGAATCCTCCTCTGAGGAGCTATCCATAACCAGCAAGATATGCGCTTCGTGAGATAGCATTGTCTGCTCTGAAGACCTTGTTTTCACTCCAGATTTTTCCATCACCGTGTCAAATGGCTGATGCACAGGAAGAGTAGTTGAATGTACTTACATTGTTGACAAATGTACTACGTAATGAAAAAAAAGGATGGCATGATATAATTCACATATAAGATGACTGGCTAAGCAGGATGGCATTGCAAAATTCACATATATGATGTCGGGCTAAACAAGATGGTATTGCATAATTCACATATATGATATAGAAAGTAAATAGATGGCATTCACACAAAGCATGTCTAAACTAAGCAGATGACATTTTTAATGTATAAAGTAAGCAATGCAAGGCGCCATATGCATGATATGACCAACATCAGCATGGCAAGTTAGAGCAAAGACCTCAGGGGGTAAATAGGAGTGGTCTGCTCCCTCTGAATCCCCCTCTGAACAGTTATCTTCCTCTTGATTACAATCTGGAATGGGGGAGGGGGGCTGCCTTTGTGCCCACCAAGGAGCGACGTCTGCATGAAATTTTATTGCCACGCAAGGCTCGTCTCTTTTGCTCTACATGTTCAGTACCATTGTGTACAATAATTGACATGCATAGGAATAAAACGTAGTGAGATTATGTAAGGAGTGCATGCAGAAATCTAGAGTGATGGTAGCAACCTATGGACAGACCCAAAACCAGTGATAGCAGGCAGATAATAGCTGCCGTTAAAAAATACAGATAATGGCTCCTTTACTATTTGTTTCCCACCCAACATGAAAGTCATAGTAGACACCCGAGATTAACCAGGTAGTAAACAGATAATATTCATTGCTGCGCCGATATGTACCCCACAACCATTTAAAAACTTAAGTTTGAGCATTAGTTTGGAGCTGACTCGGAGTCTAACAGGTGAAAAGGACGATAAAGTAGCAGGTAATATTTATTAAGCGATGCATAACGTAAGCAGACACGAAAGGGTGCGACCTCTCTTGCGGACCCGTGTAGTCCTCAAGGTCATCTGCTCAGTCGATGATGGTAATGCAGTTGTGGTGGCTACCGGCGGCGTGGAAGAAGATCTGAGGCGGCAAAAGACAGTCTGGAGGGCGTATCCCTGCTGTGCTGGACCCTTCCGTCATTGGAGCAGCTGAGCTGGGGTGGATGACGGCGTGGCAGGAGCGGAACAAACCACACAAGGTTTTCTTCGAAACCTATCTGTAACAAAAGTAATTCTGTAAGGGCTCGTTTGAATTGGAGGATTCTAACAACGCATGGATAGGAAATACACAGGAATAGGATAGGAATGCACATGCAAAATAGAGCATTTGCAAATACAGGATTTCTGTCAATCTGGGTGTTTGGTTCACAGGAAAGCAAAGAAGCATGGTCAAATTAAGTCAAACCACAAGAAAATGTACAGTTATAATGCTATTATGCTACTATCACTTAGTCTTGTTCTTCATGAATAAGAATTTAAAAAGGAGGGCCAAGTGGATATTAAAATTCCTACGATTTTTCATTGAAAGAGACACTAAAGGAACAAATAATACTTTGGACGCAGGCAACTGCCCTACTAGCTAAAATCCCAGGCCCATCTACACATGCACAGCTCCAATGCGCAGAAATAAATAATGATGGCTTTCAAGAGAGTCCATCACGGATAGCTAACTTGCCTAGTACCGACTGCTTGTCATATAGGAGAAACTAATCATATTCCTCATTACTACGCGTGCTAAGTGGACAATATATATAACCTGTAAAGTAAAAAAACAATGCAACAAGTGTACAACCTCTATGGCGAAGCCATGTCGATCCCAGCATCATTGGGTTGGTAGCTGAGGATGCTGAGGATGCTGGGGCTGATGTAGCTGTCGGAGGAGGGGAAGAAGATCTTAGGCGTCTGGAGGTGGAGTCAAGGTTACTGCTCTGCTGTGATGGAGGGTTTCATCGTTGGAGCAGCTCCGGTGAGGTATACGACGGCAAGGCTGAAGCAGGACAAGAGAGACAACGTTAACCTGAAGTGGTATTCTAATAGCATCTGCAATAGATGATGTAAATAAAATACATCACCAAAAAGTGCTAGATGTAAAATACATCAGCCGCTCATCTCTGAACTTAGCTGTCGAAACTGAATTTAACTGTCAAAACTAAACGCACTAGTAGCAGAAAAGTAGTGTACTAATAGTTTTGGCCACTCGAGCACTAGTGGCAGAGGAGCAGTGATCTAAATCGGTAGCCGCTCCAGCAGGGAACGTACTACCAGAGAGCAGCCGGGGTAGCTGGTCCTGCAGCAGCAGCAGCGCGTGCGAGAGCCGGGGCAGCTGGTCATGTAGCAGCATCTCGGGTAGCAGCAGCAGTGACTCGAGCGAGAGCCGGAGCTGCTGCTCGTGCAGCAGCAGCACGAGCAAGAGTAGAGTAGCAGCGCAAGCAAGAGCAAGAGCGGGAGCTAGAGCAAGAGCAGACGAGGCAGGGGACCGAGAGCAAGAGCAGAGCAGCAGCGCGAGCGAGGTCTGAAGCAGCAGCAGCACGGCCAGCGAGAGTTGGAGTAGCAGCAGCTCCTACTGATGTGGACGTCGCCGCCAAGGGATCGACGCCGTGGAGGAAGTGGCCGGCAATGCCGCCGTAGATGGAGCCGCGCCATGGTGGCTCCGGACCGAGCGCCGGCAGCACCGTGAGATCGAATCAAGAAGAAAATGCAGTGATTACTGTAGAACCTCTTTGGTGGCGCCGATTAGGCCTGAGCTTCATCCCAGGAATAGGTGATGGTGCTGCTCTTCCGGTGGTGCAGGTGAAGACGGCGCTGTGGGAATGTAGGTGGCGCGATAGACGAGGCGAACGTCGGGGCAGCTCCTTGGAGGTGGAGGACGGGGTGGCTGAACCGGCGGGATGACGAGATCGACGACGGATCCTCATCCGGTGCGGTGGATGAGGGACGTCGAGCTGTTGCGGTGGACGATGTCATCGGGGAAGAGGCTCCGGCTGGGTGGCGGACGGAGGAGGGTGTGGTGCTTCGCGAGTTTTCGCGGCCTCGGTGTACGAATGGGGGCGGAGGGGATGGGAGGGGGAACCATGGCTTAGGGACGCGCTTGTCCGAAATGTGGGGTAAGTTACGAAAGTAGCCCCACCGATTTGAACTAGGTGGTTCTTTCAGTTCAGGGGTATCACGGGAATTTCACGTCTCGGGATTTCGCAGGAGGTGGGAGTTTTCGCGCGCGTTGTAATTTTGGGATAGGAAGGCGCGGGTTGAGTTGGAGGGAATTTTAGGAGCACAAAGAGATATCTTAAAATTTCGGGATAACAAGGCGCGGGTTGAAATTTCCGGACAAGCCTAACGTGTATACTATATCAAATCAATTCGCACTTCCCTCGACGAAAAAACCAAAAAGAAATCAATTTGCACCACACAAGAGAGTCTAGTCCCGTGTACTGTACCAAATCAATTCGCACTACAAATGCCATTCAAAACTTTGAATCCATGTTATGTTCAATTAAAATATTTTGCTACGTGTATAATGCATGCAACCTGCTACTCAAATGAACATTTTAGTGCATTCCAAACGTATATACTACGCTTCAATATGAACAAAATTTGAATTTATTTCTCTATTTGAATAAGATCTACAATCATGATTGTTGTCAAGTTAAACCATTTGAATTCATTTCTCTATTTTAATAAGATCTACAATCATCATTATTGTCAAGTTAAACCATTGTTTGTATATTATCTTCACAGCACACCACATGATTACTGTCGAGTTAGATATGAACTATATGTACTATATGAACTCGAACTCGATTTTTTGAATCCACTTTATGTTGATTTCAAATCACAGCACATTTCAAGCTCTAGCTAGATCTTCATAATCTAAACCATGTCTCATATGTATAATGTGTTTATCACATAATGTATGGTGCCCTGCCCCCTACGCCTACAAGTATTTAGCTGTGAGTTGCAAACGCCACACATTATCACAAATTCAAATAAAATGTGAGATGGTCAATATATAATAGTATGGTTTAGATTGTTCGATATTTAGTTGTGAACTGCAAATGCCACATATTATCACAAATTCAAATAAAATGTGAGACTGTTTGATATATGGTATGGTTTAGATTGTTCGATATTTAGCTGTGAGTTGCAAATGCCACACATTATCACATTATAGTATAACATGTCCAAAACCACACCACGCGTATCACCGCTATATTCATGCATGCATAGGTTTATAATACTACGATCTCTTATTCAAATATATGAATCCACTTTCATATCGAATTATGATCTTTGTTAGTCTCTTACACCCACACAATCCTCTAACCTTTGTAGCTAACCCTAACTTTCTCTCGTGCATGCACACGCCCTCCTCGCCCTCCCCCTCCCTCAGCATTCTATCCATCGCGCACATTTATTTTTTTCTTTAGGTCGTTCTCCCACGGTCTCCACAACTCCTTCTTTCCGACACACACCGATCGATAAACCTCTCTAGCGATGTCTGCCTACCACATACACACACACTTTCCATCTCCTCCTTTCTTTGTCCATGCCTCGCGTCTCTCATACGGTCCCACACACGTGTAAACTCTCGCCCTCTTTTCATCGATCTCACAATCGCACACTCCTCCCCCTATCTAGCTAGTAGGCCTCTCGCACCACCTCCTAGCTCCATCTCTCTCTCTATCCGTCTCTCTGGGCCTTATTTGCCTCTAACAAATGGATGTACACTGACCGATCTCCCACTATACGTATAGCTAGTTAGGTCATTTATAACTCATTTTCCGCACGCGCCGATCGATCTACCTCATTAGTTATGTCTATCCCTTCCTCCGACACACAGCAATTGATCTACCGATCTAGTTAGGTCTGCTTACCAAACACATGGTCCCCCTTCATCATCCATGCATGCCTCCCGACACATCTATCACGCACACGCACACACAGAAACACATCCCCACTCTTCTTGATATTGCAGTTGTACCCTCAGTTTGTCTAGTAGGCCTCTCCCACCATCTCCGAGAAGCAACTCCACCACCCCTCCGGCACTCTACCTCTCTCTCTCTCTCTCTCTCTGTGTGTGTGTGTGCCCCAACCTATTTCCCATCCTTCACTTATGTATGGATGTCGACCGATCTCCCTCAAGACATGGCTAGGTCTCTCCTTCTCAACACATATACGAGTCGATCTACCTCTCTAGTTAGGTCCTCCTGCTCCCCCCCCCCCCCCCCCCCCCCCCCCCACACACACACACACCGATACATCGAGCGCTCTAGTTATGTCTCCCCGCCACACACAAACTTGCCCTCTCCCCTCTGACGTTCTGGTAGGTTAGTCGCCCTATATCTTTGACGTGCACGCACACAATTTCAATGGCTCTCTTCATCGATCTCGCACCCACACACTTGATCCTCTCTTCGACTCTATCAATATGTATGACCCCTCCCTCTCTTCTCGTGGATCGCACCCTCTATATATGGTATAGGTAGGCCTCTATTTCACACACATTGCATGTGTCACATTTTTGTTTGAGACATCATCGACACATATTCCCACAAATACATTCACAAAATCACCCCCCCCCATAACAAAAAACACTCACGAACGCACACGGCATCTCTCTAGGTTTGTATCTCTCTCACACACACACGGAGGTGGGGGACGTGCACGAAGAGAAGAGGTGCACGCACGGCGCACGTACTCCCGTCTCTTTCCCAACCACACCTGCGCGGGTACACGGTGGAGCTCATTTCTGTACGAAAAGGCAGCCCACATGGTAATTTGACACATGTACTGGTTGTCCACTTGATGGAGGATCGTGTACCGCGGGTGAACAAACAAATTGCGACTTGACGCGTTATTTAAAAAAAGAGGCAAACCATGTGGGGCCTACCTTAGAGGCAAGGCTCTATACACTGGAGATGCTCTGTACTACTTTTGATGTGTCCCGTCAACTCGCAGAACGAGGAGAAGCTTGCTTAGTACGCCCTCTCCCCCGCCCACGGGCGCGGTGGCTCGCAGAGTCGCAGGACAAGGAGAAGCTTGCTTAATACACCTACGCCCGCTCCCTCGCCCACGCGTGCAGTGGCTCGCAGGACGAGGAGAAAAATTTACTACTCCCTCTGTTAGACATATACTCCCCTACCTTGGTTAGAGAGATTATCATATTGTTTGAAATATATGTCTTTTAGCAGATTTCAATATGAACTACTAGTACATACTCCAAACACTGATGCATATAGACGTATTTTAGAGTGTAGATTCACTCATTTTGCTCCGTATGTAGTCCATATTGAAACGGACGTAGTAGTACGCACTCTCCCTCGGCCCTCGCGCACGTGGTGGACATGCAGCAATTCATTCACTCTCAGATAGCCAGAACCATATACTGTAGTACCATCATTGCTCGACTTCCCGAAGAGGCGAAGAGCCAAGCGCAAGGTTAATATTTTTGAGATGCCAAGCGCAAGGTCTATAGGAGAACGAGTAGTAGTAGTACTAGTAGTACGTACTGTATGAGGAAGAAGGCAACAAGAATGTATGTTTTGCGTGACAGTCTCTTCTTACAGGACGTGCTAGACCTAGTGGACCTCATTGTTGCAATGGGAGTACTATCATAGATGGCACGATTCAGAGTGGTGGGCAGCGGGAATAATTCGGAGCTGCTTAGTCTTAAACTCCATGAAGAAGTCCCATCGAAAGGAATAGCCATCCTCTACACGTGCTCCTATGTCAAATGAGTAAATGAGACAAAAAGAGAAAGAGACAAAGTAAAAAAATCACCAGCCTTAGAGCCAGCCCTATTGTAACAGTGAATGATATGTGTACGTCGTGATTGACATGGCTATCTTATCAACCATGCTGCGGAGGTAGCAGCGGATTTTTATTTATTTGCGGAGGTAGCAGCGGATGGATATTCAACGAGGAGTGAAATGATGGCTGCTTCCTCGGTTAAACATAGAGAAAGGTGGGCCTCGTGATTTGATGGCTCATTAGTCATTATTACTACCTATACTCTTTGCCCATATAATAACCGCGTGGTAGAGTAGTTGGCTATACTTTTAATAACCATGCTTGCAGAGAAGAGGTGCACGCACCCACGCATGTACTAGTAGCACTCTTTGCATCTTCCCCAAGACCCCAACCACACACGTGACACGGTGGAGCTCATTTCTGTACGATGATGCAGCCCACATGATAATTTGACGCGTCTAGTAGCACTTAATGGAGGGTCGGGAACCACGCATGAACGGTGCCGCGTTATTTAGAAATAATTTTTTTTCCTTCAGTGGCACGTACGCAGTATAAATAGGTTCATATGGAGAGAAAAAGAAACCGCTCCACTATATATAACATAGCCAAGAGCCTACACAGTTGCTTGCTGGGGTTGCTCTCTTCACACTCTCTCGCACAAAATGACTGTGGCCACATCTCTAACATCCGGGCGGATCATGTCTGCCGGGGAAAGGGGTGGATGCTTTGTGTAGATGCGGTCGCCGTCGCCAATGGCGAAAACCCACTGTCGGCGTGTCCTGATCAGGGGTCCCCGCCGTTCTCTCTCACAAAGCCGGTGCGGTTGCCTTCGCCCCTTGCTCACTACTGCGATGTGGGAAGTTGCCGCCTCCCGCTGCCCTCCTCTAAGCTAGCTACATCCCGACATCCCTCAGGTATAACTTCCTTTACAGCCGGCTTGCACCACTGCCCCAGCTGCCCACATCGCTCCATGTGGATATTTCTCTACTTCTTTGCCCCGCACGTACCTCTACTGGCTTCTACTGTATTTGTGATGAGTTTATGTCTCATAAAAACTAGTCCCACTAGTCTTATTCTTATCACACTTCAATTTCTTTGCCATAGGGATGCTCAGCTCGATTTTAGTGAAACTGCACAAAATGATCTGATGGTCAAAGGGTTGCAAACTTCATTCCTTCGGAAGGTTCAACCTCACCAGCAAATTAAAGCCTGGTTAGGGTTTAGGGTTCAAGGCCTAGGGACTGCATGGATTGTTTTTTTCTTCAGTTGTCTCTGTTCCAAAGTAAGTGTCAACTTTAGTTCAACTTTGTACTAAAGTTGGCAAAGTTGGCATAAAGTTGAGACACTTATTTTAGAACGGAGGGCGTATTGGCTATGATCTGTGAATCATTGAGATGCAATAGCATGCATGTTAGTCTCCTTTGTATTTGATGGAATGTTGCAACGGGGCAACCTTGGATGCAAGAAACATGAAATAGAAGCTGAAAGCTACATAGCATTGTACATTTTTCGCTGCTTTCGTGTTTTCGCTGAGCTGCCGTGTTTTTGCTGATTTCGCACTCCTCCACTATAAGAGTGGAGAAAATTGTAAAGAGTGGACACGCTCTACCTCCTTTTGCCGAAACATGGGACATCCAGCATCCGGTGCACGTGTCATGCACCAAAGTAAAGTGTACAGTACAAGTGAGACTCAGCACCGTCGTACCACCTTAGTAATAATGACCAATGGGCCGTCAAATCACATAGACCCGGCAGTAAGTTGGACGGACGAAGCAACCATCACTCTTCGTTGAATCCGCTTCTCCCTTCAACGCATGCGCCAGTGAGAGATCACGTCCACTCTGCTCGGGCATGAATGCGGCACCGATTCTCTGGAGCGGCGCTGACCGTTTCGGGCGGGAAGCGCGCGCGGGCGATGGAGGGGCCTTGGGTGGGTCAGGGTGGTCAGTCAGGAGCGGGCGTGGCAGCTGTCCCGACCGGACACCCGGAAACGATAGGATGCACCGACTCTCGCGGCTTCGTAGTTAGTTAGTACGTAGTACTACACACCATCTCTCTGTAGGTCGATGTGCCGCTCTCTCTAACACACACACGCTGTTAAAAAAAACACACACACACACACACACACACACAGGTTCATAGACTAGGAATATCGTGGGAGTGGGAAGCCATAGGAAGTGAGATAAATGGAGTACGTACAAGAAGAGAAGAGGTACACGCACGTCCGTCGGAGACACAGTCGCTGCCTCGCACTATAGCGTTTAGAACACATAAAAAAAGAAGTCAATAATATTTATTTTTTGTTGGCATGTATTAGCAGTTTACTACTTCCCGGCTAATCTCATTTTCTTCGTTTTACCATATTATTATAATCTTATTTTCACTTCTTTCCACCACATGCTCACATTCAAGGTGCATTAAATTGATGCATGCAAGGATTAAAAGAAACCAACCAGTGCATGTAACCATTCCTACTCATTTAGTGGTCGTCCATGAAAATATTGTAATTAATGCAGATTAAAGTTTGAGTAATTTTGTAAACTACGAGACGGAGTACATTTCTCCACTCATCATCTGCCTTGGTTGATGATATTTCAAATTTAAGCCCTATAAACCGGAAAGGAGGGAGTAGTTAAAAAAATGGTCAAACTTTGACAAAAAATATATGACGTGGGGTAAAGACCTGGACGAAGGTAGTAGTATGACTTAGGCCGAATACAAGTGCCCGCTCATTATTGGAAGAGAGCAAAGTGTACATACAAAGTAATTAAAATTGAATTTCTCGAAAATATTTGAAATTGGAGGATGGTGCAGCCCACCTTTCCGATATTTTGACCGTGTGTGCTTCAGTTGTTGTTCACTTTGGAGGGTTGTGTACCACACGTGAACGATAGTAAGCGCGACCGGGAGGCGTGCAGCGTTAATTGCGAGTTGACTCCTTCGAGCGTTAAATTTTCTTCACGTATTAGCATTGCCCTGGTATTTTTCTTCAGTTTCGATTCATGCACAATTTATAATGATTTTTATGGAGAGAAAAAGAAAACCACTCCAACTATATACGCTGCAGCCTCGGCGCTTGTTTTCTAGGGTTTGCTCTCTTCACACTCTCTCTCCACTATATACATACATGCTGGAGCCTCAGCGCTTGTAGTTGCTCTCTTCACACTCTCTCACCCTCTCCAGATCTAAACAAGACTACGTTGGCCTCTCTCTCTCTCACTCCCCTCACTGCTGGTCAAAGAGCCGGCAGGATCCCGTCTGCCGGGGAAGGGAAGGAGGCTTAACGCTGTCGCCGTCGGCGAGGGAGGGAATCCACTACCAGCGCAGCTGTTCTCTTTCACCCAGCGGCGGCGCGGGAGGGCCTCCGACACCTTCTTCCTCGCTGCCGTACATAGTGTGGGCAGATCGGCCTCCAGCCACCCACTAAGCCACACCTCGAGAACCTTAAGGTATAATTTACTTAATCCACATGCATTGCTCTAGCTGCATGTGGATTTTTTCCACTTCTGCACTCGAATCTAGGTGTTGGATCATTCAGGAAAGTAGTGGAGAAAGTTGTATAGCATGAATCTAGGACGTGGTTCAAAGAGGAAAGGAAGGGGGAAAGTAGTACAGACTAGCTATCCAGCACCTACGTTGGTCGAAAAGGGAAAACGATGACAAACGCAGTACGCACATCTGTAACGAACTAATCTTTCTGTGGGTGGGGGACAAGGCTATAGAGTTTGAGCAGGACTAGATTTGCTGCCCGCACATAGGGAAAGGTGTCTAAAGATAACAAAACTGGGACCAACACAAATATGCTCCTTGGTTGTTTGTTCTTTGTTGCAACAGACTGTGCATCACCCCTTTATATACATCGGTAGATGCACATGGTGCTGGTGCGTCCACTGTCCCGTGCAACTCTTTAGCTATTGTTAATTTAATAATGCCGCTGGAAAATAGAAGCAATGCCATAGTTAAAAGCAAATTACATGCTTAACGAATTTTATTGTTAATATAATCTCTCAGTTAATATGAATCAATGCCACTGTTTGAGAAATGCTACTGTCTCACTTTCTTTCCCATTTAGATAAGTAAGATGCTTCTTTTTGTGGGCTTCTGTGTCATCCACCGTTATTGACCAGTATGTTTCCTTTGCACCTCTGTGTAAACAGGGTTATCTACTTCACCTCGTTGCTATTGCGACCTTTTGTTGCACTGCACAAAACACTTTTGCTTTAAGAGTGTTTTGTGCAGTTCAACCAAAATGTCACACCGACAACGTTGCTTGATTGCTTAATCTTAGTGGAACTGCAGAAGACGAGATCTGACTTCCTACCTGTGTTGGCAAATTTGTTTCAGATCTTCTTCTTGTGAGTTGTTTGAATTCCGCGTCATGAGAGGTCAGTAATGGCCTTCTTCCACATGATTGTGCAGTGTGCTTTCATATGTTCTGCTACTTATACGGTAATGTTGCTTGATTTTAGTGAACTCCACAAAAGGAGACCAGACTTCCAATCTGTATGTGCACCGTAATATCCAATTGAGGTAAGATAATGATATTTCACAACTGTTGGCCCGTATTTTGCTACTGTCATCAGAAAAGTAATGTTGTTGTTTAGTGCTATACTTGTGCTCCCTAATTGACATGCCAAATCTTACATTGAAGGCAAAGCTTGTCTGTTATTGAACCAAGTGATGAAGGGGAAGAACAAGAGGAAGAAGAACAAAAATCAACTCCCGGTGCTGTAATGAAGCACTGGAATTGTGATGACACAAGTAATGATATAGTTTTGCATCTTAATTTATTGAGCTTTGTCATCTAAATTGGTGTTGTGCTACTACTGTTTAGCTACTCTCATGAGAAAGTGGTATTGTTTCGCATGTTAATCTAAGGCTGCTAATAAATTGATGCACCGGTTTGCCACCGTTATAGCCACTGATAAAATAAAGTAATAATACAATTCAAGTTGAGCTGCTGTGTTTGGTATCATATCATTTCCTATGAGAATAATGAGGAGATGCATCTCTTTGTGACTATACATTTCATCAGTTACTCCCTTTGTTAATGTAATGGCTGTTTTAAATATTTCCTTTATTTTTTTTCGAGCAAACAGGGATGCTACCATTTAGTTGTTCTCTTGTCTTTGCACAACAGGATCATCCTCCTCTGAAGAAGAATATGGAGTACGTGAAGTGCCTAGTTTCGATTATGCCAGGATGAAGAAGCCCAGTCTATCTTCTCATCAGAAGGAGCAGTTGAAGGATGGTTACATTACTCCCCACAAGACCAAACTAACTTCAGCTTAGAAGGACTCACAGATTTCCATCTTTTTTGCTGTGATGGGCAAGTCCAATGTTGTTCTAGGATTCTTTCTGGTGAGTTCCATTTTTTTAAATGTGTGCTCTGCATGGACCATGTAGGTGCCTGTTTAAACTGTAAATTCATAATACAGTTTGCTTTACTAATCATTTTTTTGTATTTATGCAAATAGGGGTGCTCAGCTTGATTTCAATGGGAACTGCACAAAATGTTCTGATGGTTCGTGCCCATTATACTTCATCATGCACAATACATCGAATGTTCTCGAATCATTCATTTCCACCTCCAGCCACAAAATTAGCTACAAGAAAGGAGGTGCCGATATGTTCAAGGTGTTGCAACATATAAAGGCGAAATAATACAAGCTACGCGCGATTTTGGTTGATTTTGGTGGAACTGCACAAAAAGAATAGCTGGTTTATTTAGCATGAGGTGCCATGTCAATGTCCGAACTGATGGGAAACCCACCCATTCCACAATCATAGGCATTTGATATTTTGGAATAGGAAAACCTTGTCAAAGTTTGCTCATTGATGTACGCAAAAAGACACGCATTTGATATTTTGGAATGGGACAACCTTGTCAAATTTTGCTCATTGATGTTAGCAAGAAGACATGCGTTAGATATTTTTGAATGGGACGCTCTTTAGTAGTAAATATTGGCTCTAACATGTGAATCACTGAGATGCATAATCATCGATTGTTTTGAATGTTCTCTATGAATTGCCAGGCCTGTGAGTTTGATTGCAATGTACAGGCACACTAAAAAACTGCTCAAACTTTTTGCACATGTGAAACTGCTGCAAACAAGGTGATCACCGTGCGTCCTGGGAATAATTCTAGTACGTGTTGTTTTGCATGTTCATCCAATGTCAGCGATACAAGAATTCGAACTAATCGAACTAAATTCGTTCATACACGGCCGGATTTCATATAAACATGCCGGATTTCATTACATTTCATACATTCTTTAACTAAAAAGGGGTGCGCTGGAGGTATAATTAATTAACCTAATCTATGATCTTCGGCGCCCATTTCCCGTGTCCGGCTGAGCCGAACAGAAGCTTATTCTCTAGCACAGCTCTTCGACTCCACGTCGCCGCCAAGAAGCTAATCGGCCGTCAGTGTTCAACCTGCCAAGCTTGGCTTCAACTGGAGGATAGCAGTGGTGGCCTTACTTGGACCCAAGCGAAGGCGCCCTACCGTGTTCTACTCTTCCTCGTTTTCTGTGTGGCGCGGCCTCGTTGGCAGCGGGGCGGGGCCTCGACGGAGCCGGTGATGTCCTCTGTCTCATTGCCGGCGGGGCGGCGCCTCGGCGGAGCAGGGGAAATCCTCCCCCTCGTTGCCGGTAGGGCGGGGCCTCGACGGAGCCGGCGATGTCCTCTGCCTCGTTGTTGGCGGGGCGGGGCCTCGGCGGAGCAGGGCCTCACCGAAGCCGGTGAAGTCCTCCGCCTCGGTGCCGGTGGGGCGGGGCCTTGGCAGAGCCGGCGGTGTCCTCTGCCTCGTTGTTGGCGAGGTGGGGCCTTGGCGGCGCAGGGCCTCGCCGAAGCCGGCGAAGTCCTTCGCCTCGGTGCCGGCGGGGCGGGGCCTCGGCGGAGCCGGCATTGTCCTCCGCCTCATCGTCGGTCTCACCAAACAGCGCCTCGCCCGCTTCATCGCCCTCTTTGTAGGCGGCCGCAACCTCTGCCACAAGCACGCGGTACCGCCAGCGCGCGAGGCGGCTCTCACGGGCGGAGCGGTACGACTCGAGCAGCGCCTCCTGCTCCGCCCGCTCCGCGACGATCTGCTCCTCCGCCTGCAGGTCCTCCTGGAGGACATGGTGGTTGTAGGAGGCATCGGCCTGCGCCTCCCGAAACAGCTCCTCACGCTTCTGCCTCACCATGTCCATGTATTGGGCACGGTCCTCGCCGATGGTCATGGTGCAATGCACCGGCGAGGATGGCGCGGAAGAGGGGGTTGGCGCCGGATCGTCGACTAGCACGTTCTCCATTAGGACGTCGTCATCCTCCGGCTGCCTGCCGGCCAGCCAGTCGGCGGCAATGGCTTCCATCTCCTTCTTGTCCGTTGTCCGCCCGTCCCGAAGAGCGCTGGAGCGCGAGGAAGCCATGGTGGGAGTGGTGTGGACAGGAGAAAGGGAACGGAGGCGGATGACTGTGGCTATGGCCGGCGCAGCAGTTTATATAGCAATGGTGGGCGGCGGAGGGACAGACGGGTGGCGCCGGAGTAGCCGCCTCGACAACCGTGTATCATTAATGTGGGCGGCAGACGGACGGACGAACGGCACTTGTGTCGTTTGAACACGGAGCAATCGCCTGCACCGGGAAACGGCGCGGGCGGCGCTGACCGTTTCGGGCGGAAAGCGCGCGCGGGCGAGGGAGGCTGTCTGGGTGGGCCAGGGCGGTCAGACTCGTGCTTGGCAGTGGGTCGGTCCAGCAGCCGGACATGCTGGCTCGCCAGCGAGCTCGCCGAGCTGAGCGACCACAATCAGACGATGGACGTGGCTTCCGACCAGGAGCCGGCGCCACCGCCCAAGCCGGTTCATGCCGTGTTCACCATAGAGCAGGTGCGGCCGCACTTCGACGCCCTAATGGTGGAAGAGCTACCAGCGCAGGAGGACCTATGCTGCAACCTCCATCTCCTCAACGAGCACCGGCTCGCGGAAGGACGAATCGCCGGCGAACAAGCGAACGACAATGCCATCGCGAACATGTGGCCCTATGATCCTGGCTTCCTGAATGAGCAGCGGGCGCTGTATCAGACCATCCGTAGGGCCCACGAGGCCCTCTCCATCGTCCTTCGGGTTGTTGCGCTCGTCGTGGCGCCGCCGTCTCGCGTTGTCAACATGGTCAACGAACATGAGGAATGAGGAGATGACTTTACTTGGAGAGGATGACAGTGGGGACCCACCAGGGCCATAGCCGCATGTACGCAAGTGCCTCCTTATTATATACAACTATAATTTTTTTGCTTCCTCCTGGTTTTCTGACATCACAGTCCCACACCATTGTCGGCCTATATAGTCAATAAATGAGAGAATTGCACAAGGAGCGGCCGACAGCTGGGACCCAACAACTCGAGCAGTATTTGTTTTTTAAGGTGTGAGCAGAGTTTTTGTGGAGCGATGTTTTTGTTGTTGTTCAGAGGAGCAGGGTATCAACTGGGCTGGCTGTGGCCCATCTGGCCCAGGCTATTGTTTTATGTCGACCAAATATCCAGCCCAGATATTAATTTTTCAATGTGAAAATGGCTAGCCCAGCTATACTTTTTTTGCTGAATACTCAACCCAGGTCAACTTGTTATTCTCTGCCCCGCATTAGACTTGCCAAGAAAATGGGCTTTAAGAAATAATAAATGGGTTGTAATTAAAAAAAATAGCTGTAAATATAAAAAACGCACCGAACAGGTAATTTTTTCAATTTCATTACTTGTTGCGCGCGCAAAATGTCGTTAGATTTTTACCTAATACAAATTTATTTTGAAATTATATTTAATCTGACTCAAAATTTTGGGTTAAAAAATATTTCGGATCCCATCAAAATGTGGGAAATTTTGTTGAATTTTTTTTGAGCGGTTGGTTGAAATTATTAACCGTTGTCCTGGCTAGAAAATGGGCTATAATTTTAACAAACAGTAAATGGGCTGAGTAAATTCCATTAGAATTAAAAAATGGGTTGTACATTATAACAAATCGCAAATGGGCTATATGTTCTATGCCACAGATGTGATGGTCACTTGTGGGCCTACTAAGTTGACGCGTACGCAAGGCTCTGTCAACTTATAGTCAACACACAATTCTAGTAGCAGTGGCCGTTAGATGTCCATCTAATGGCTATGGTGCTTCTTCAATCTCAAATATTCATGCTTCAGCCGCCCAAACCACCGCCGGCGGTACCGCCTGCTACCGCCTCCCGTGGCCGGTTGTGCTGCCGCGCAGGCCTCACTGGCCCACCCTACTCCCATCGCCGTCCAGGCCATTCCTCTACTCACCAACACCTCATGTTATTCTCCTGCGACGGGAGCCTCACACCGCGGGCGAACTAGTGAACCCTCGTACTCCCCTCCGCATGGGCATCCACTGCTGTGTCTTCGCCGGCTCCGGGTCGTTCCCTTCCTAGGCCTCGCCATCGTCCACCGCGTTGGTTCTCTCGGCGCGGCGTGGTCAACTTTGTCAACAAACGACAGCCATCGGAAGAGGCATGTACGTGGAGTGGCTGACAGTAGGGACCCGCATGGCCCATGGCCGCACGCGAGCAAGTCCCTCCTTATTATGCGAAAACAAATGATTTCTCCCCCAGACAGGTTTGAGCCACCAGCTACATCTTCGCACGCAGGGAAGTGTTTCCTTTATTACGCGGAAAAAAAAGTTACCTCTCCCTGACAGCTGGGACCCACCAGCTTTATTATCATCCATTTCATGAAAATATAGATTGTAACAAAGATGCTAAATTGTTTTCTTTTTATTCTAACTCGAAAAAGAAGAAATTAAAAAAACCAGAAAACATCTTCGCACGCAAGGAAGTGCCACCTTATTACGAGCAAAAAAATGATTCCCCTCTGCTAGCTGGGACCCACCAGATTTCAAGGCTGACTTGTGGGCCAACTAGTTGACGCGTACGGGCTTTGTCAACTTAGTCCAAATGATTCTAGCTGCACTGACCATTGGATGTTAAATCAACGGCCATGCTGCGTCTTCAACTTCTGGTCTTCTTGCTCCAGCCGCCCAAACCAGGCCCACCGTACCGCCTGTTCCAGCCTCCCGTGGCCGGCTGTGCTGCCGCGTAGGCCTCACGGACCGACCATACTACGACTGGCCAGGCCTTCCCTCTACTCACCCACACCCCCTGTTATTCTCCGGCGACGACAGCCTTACGCCGCAGCCGAACCAGTGAACCCTCGTACTCCCCTCCATGTGGGCATCCACCCACCTCGTCTTCTCTGGCTCCTCATCGTTCCCTTCCTAGGCATCGCCGTCGTCCACCGCCTTGATGCTCTCGGCGCCTCGTGGTCAATGAGGTCAACGAACGACAGCCATCGGAAGTGGACTTTAGGCTGTGACGCTGACAACTGGACCCACCAGCTACATCTTTGAACACAAGGAAGTGCCTCCTTATTAATCGCAAAATAAAAATGATTCCTCCCCCTGATAGCCGGGACCCGCCAGCTATATCTTCGCACGCAAGGAAGTGCATCCTTATCCTCCCTGACAGCTGGGACCCACCCAGTCGAAGCGTACGTAGCATTGTCACGAACGTGTACGTACATACTGGTCGATCGGTCTCTCTGCAATGATGAACCGGGGCCGAGCAAGCAGCGGCACGTGTAGTAGTAGAGCCCTCGACGTAGCAGTTCAGGCAATCCCTTCTAAACCGTGTACACGTACGTACAGCCACATGTCAAAAAATACGTCCACATACGTACATACGGGCGGGGTCTCGAACGCCTACTCGCGCATACGTACGGCCAGGGGTCATGTACATGGAGAGGCAACGGACGACAGCAACGGCGTCCTGTTCATCGGGCAGCCAACCGGCTGGGTCGGAACGGAGAAACAGTGTCCTGTTCATCGGGAGGCAACAGACTGGGTTTGAATGCGTCCTGTTCAACGGGAGCCAACCGGCTTGGACGGAACAGCCGAAACGGGGTCTGGCGTACTGCAGTACGAAGGAAACGGCCTTCTGTTCGACCAGCTACGGTCGAAACGGCATCCTGTTCATCGGGAGGGGTGTGGCGTACCGCAAAACGGAGGAAACGAACTTGTGTTGGAGCGCTACGGTCGAAACGGGGGTCCTGTTCATCGGGAGGGGTGTGGCGTACCGCAAACCAGAGGAAACGCACTTGTGTTGGAGCGCTACGATCGAAACGGGGGTCCTGTTCATCGGAGGGGTGTGGCGTACCGCAAAACAGGACACCACGGGCTACTGTTCACCCATCGTCGACTTGCTTCAGCCTCCATCTGCATTGTTCATCCACCGCGTCTTCCTCCTGCCTCCACCAGCTACTGTTCATCCATGAGCTACTGTTCATCCAGCCCTCCATCGGCTACTGTTCAACCAGCCCTCCACGGGGTCCTGTTCATCCACCCCTAACCAGCTCGGCTGTGGCGGCCTCCTCTTGGGGTCCTGTTCATCCAGCGGCAACGGCCTATATACTACCACGGGGTCATGTTCATCCAACCCCCACCGGGAACTGTTCATCCAACCCCAACCACGTACGTCTCGACTCGTTCAACCGCAACCCCCACGTTCACTGTTCATCAAGAGGCAGCAGGTTCGATCGGCTTTAGTAAGCAGCAGCAGCAGCAGCGATCGATCACTCGGGTTAAGTTAGCAGCAGTAGCGAAGGAATCGCTCGGGTTCAGTTAACAGCCAAGGGATCGATCGCTCGGGTTCAGTAACGTAGCTAGTGCAATCACTCGGGTTCAGTAAGCGAACGCATCGCTCGGGTTCAGTTAGAGCCCAACGCCTCGCACACACGCGCGTACGTATATGAGAGAAACGCGCATCGCTCGGCCCCGACCACCCACCGTAACCGAGAACTCCCCGAAATTTTCCTCGCCCTCGCTTCTACCATGATTTTTTCCGTCATGGTCGGCCCAAAGAATGTCATGCAGGTGCATCTCTGGCCCGCCCAGGACGAAAAGCCCATTTTCTGTCATGATTTTTTGTCATAGAAGTAGGAGCCCACCACATCTATGATGATACCGGGTTTTGTCACAATTATCATCATAGAAGTGTCATAAGCATGACAAAAAAAATTTGTTCGGCCCAAAATGTCACATATGTGTCTTTTTTTTGTAGTGTGGGTTCGATCTTATAGTGTCCTCACCCAGTGACAGAAGGGGTAGCGAGGCACGTATTTATCGTTGCTATTAAGGATAATAAGATGGGGTCTATTCCTACATGAATAGATCTTGTCTACATCATGTCATCGTTCTTATTGCATTACTCCGTATCTCCATGAACTTAATACACTAGATGCATGCTGGATAGCGGCTGATGTGTGGAGTAATAGTAGTAGATGCAGGCAGGAGTCGGTCTACTAATCTTGGACGTGATGCCTATATATTGATCATTGCCTTGGATATCGTCATAATTATTCAATCTCCTATCAATTGCCCAACAGTAATTTGTTTACCCACCGTATGCTATTTTCTCGAGAGAAGCCACTAATGAAATCTACGGCCCCCGGGTCTATGTTTCATCATATTGCTTTCAGATCTATTTTTCATCGCATTTGTTTTAAGATCTATTATTCCAAAAACCCAAAAATACTTTACTGCACTTTTTATTTGCATCTTTTATTTCATGTTTTATTCAGATCTATTTATCCAATTTCATACAAACCAATCTATCTTTTTACCGGAGAGAGATTGACAACCTCTCATACGCGTCGGGTTGCAAGTATTTGTTCTTTGTGTGCAGGTACTGTTTACATAGTGTTGCTTGGTCCTCCTACTGGATTGATACCTTGGTTTCATAACTGAGGAAAATACTTACCGTAGCTGTATTGCATCATCCCTTCCTCTTTGGGGAAATACCGACGCAGTTTCAAGCTGCATCAAAAGGAATTTCTGGCGCCATTGCCGGGGAGGATCAAGTCAAGATACTCTCCCGTCAACTTGCCAATTTCTGGCGCCGTTGCCGGGGAGACATCATCAACATCTATCAGGTTCCTAATCACAAATCTCATCTCCTTGCAATTTACATTATTTGCCATTTTCCTCTTGTTTTCATCTCCCCCACTTCACAAAAAATTGCCTTTTTATTCGCCTTCTTTTCGTTTGCCTTTTTTCTTGTTTGATCTTTTGTTTGCTTGTGTTGCCATGTGCCTTCTATATGCTTGCATCTTCACTTGATAAAAATCTATTGATATGGATCCCCATCCACTTGCTAATCTTTTTAAAAGATCCAATCATGATGAACCAATTGCTAGTGAGTTGAGTGCACTAGGTTATCTTTATGAAGTTTTGCTTGAGATTCGTGAATCTGAAAATTGTGATGAAGAAATTTATGAAGTGATTCATGATAGCTCCTTGAATGAAAAGCATGATTGCAATGATGTTATTATAAATTCTATTAATGTCAATTCTGCTAATAATATGCAAAACCTCAAGCTTGGGGATGCTAATTTTGCTATGTCTTCTACTTATTGCAATGATCATGATTTGGGTGATGCTTCTTATGATCTTGAAAATTTATTTAAGCCTCATAATAAATATGATATTGATAATAATGCTTGCAATAATATTGAAAGTGGGTTTGGAAGAGCGTCAACTTTAGGTAAAAATAATCCCACATATTTGGAGAGTGTGATTTTTTATGAAAGTGGGTTTGAAGAGGTCATGACTTTAGTTGATGTTAATCCCACTATCTTGGAAGATTATAAAACTTTTATGCATGTGTATCATGAAGAGAAAAAATTTATATGATAGCTATATTATTGAATTTGATTATGATCCTATGTAATTATTATGAGAGAGGAAAATATGTTGTAGAAATTTTCATGTTATTAAATTTCCCCTCGTTATGTTGAGATTGTCTATGTTTTATTCTTCTTCCATGCATATGCTAGTCTTTGCTTGTTTGGATAATTTTTTTGCCTATAAAATTCCTATGCATAGAAATTATGTTAGACTTAAAAGTGATTTTCACATGCTTTATGATGCTCACTTCGTGTTTCAATTCTTCTCTTTCATGTGAGCATCATTAAAATTATCAATGCCTAGCTAAAAGGCTTTAAAGAAAAGCGCTTGTTGGGAGGCAACCCAATGAATAAAATTTATTTTTGCCTTTTTATTTCTGTTCTTGAGTGTTTGCACAATTATGACTCTGTTATGATTGTGATTTTTATGTTTTAATTAGTTTTTGTGCCAAGTAAAGCCTTTGGGATAGCTTTGGTGATAGTTGATTTGATCCTGTTGAAAAACAGAAACTTTTACGTCCAGTAAAAGAATTTTTTAAATTCACAGAAGTGACCATAAATTCTGAATTTTTTACACAAGATTTATATAAAAATTGAATATGTTTTCCTAATTTTTCAGAATTTATGGAGTTACATAAGTATGCGAACAATTCACATCTTTACAGACAGTTCTGTTTTTGACAGATTCTGTTTTCTTTGCATTGTGTGCTTATTTTGATGAATCTATGGATTGTATTGAAGGGTATAAGCCATAGTAAAGTTAGAATACATTAGATATAATGCAATAACTAAATTTGAATGGGTTTGCAATAGTACTTAAAGTAAAGATTGGTTTTCTTATACTAACGAATCTCACGAAGGTTTTGTTAAGTTTTGTGTGATTGAAGTTTTCAAGTTTTGGGTGAGATCACGATGGATGAAGGAATAAGGAGTGTCAAGAGCCTAAGCTTGGGTATGGCCCATGGCACCCCAAGTTAATATTCAAGTAGAACCAAGCAACTAAGCTTGGGGATGCCCCGGAAGGCATCCCCTCTTTCTTCTAATGACCATCGGTATTTTACTTGGAGCTATATTTTTATTTGTCACATATCATGAGTTTTGCTTGGAGCGTCTTGTATTATATGAGTCTTTGCTTGTTTTGATTTTTAGTTTGTCACAAGTATCCTTGCTGGACACACCTATTTGAGAGAACCAAAATTATGCTATGATTTTTTAGAATTGCTCTATATGCTTCACTTAAAAATTTTGAGCCATGGAATTGCTCTAGTGCTTCACTTATATCTTTTTGAGCACGGTGTGCTTTGAAATTTTTGAAGAAATACTCACATGCTTCACTTAGATTAATTTGAGAGTTAATAAAATTTTCAAGAAATTCTCTCATGCTTCACTTATATTATTTTGAGAGATGAAAATTGTTATGCTCATGATCTTCACTTAAATTTATTTGAGCTTTTCAAAAGCAATTGCAATATAGGAAATTAGTCCCAAAGTGATAGATATTCAAGAGGGATATAATAAAAACTTTCATGAAGATCATTGGACAAAATAAACTTGATTCCTTGTAATAGTTTTGAGACATGATGATAGTGATATGGGAGTCATGTTGGTGAGTAATTATGCTTTAGTAAGAATATTGGTGTTAAGGTTTGTGATTCCCTATGCAAGCACAAAAGTCAATAGTTATGCAATGAAATTACATCCTACTTGTGGTGCATTATTCGGTGTTAGTTATGTTTAATGCTCGTTTATGAGAATTTTGGTTTCTTGGTTGGTTGCTTCTCAATCTTTTTGCTAACCTCCACTTGTACTAAGTAGAAATACTACTTGTGCATCCAAAATCCTTAAAATCAGTTTTGTCATATGAGTCCACCATACCTACCTATATGAAGAAAATATGCCCTAGAGGCAATAATAAAGTTATTATTTTATATTTCCTTATATCATGATAAATGTTTATTATTCATGCTAGAATTGTATTAACCGGAAACTTGATACATGTGTGGATACATAGACAAAACACCGTGTCCCTGGTAAGCCTCTACTAGACTAGCTCGTTAATCAAAGATGGTTAAGTTTCCTAACCATGGACATGAGGTGTCATTTGATAACGGGATCACATCATTAGGAGAATGATGTGATGGACATGACCCATCCGTTAGCTTAGCATAATGATCGTTCAGTTTTATTGCTACTGCTTTCTTCATGTCAAATACATATTCCTTCGACTATGAGATTATGCAACTCCCGGATACCGGAGGAATGCCTTGTGTGTTATCAAACGTCACAACATAACTGGGTGATTATAAAGATGCTCTACAGGTATCTCTGAAGGTGTCTGTTGGGTTGGAATAGATCGAGATTAGGATTTGTCATTGTGAGTATCGAAGAGGTATCTCTGGGCCCTCTCGGTAATGTACATCATAAGAAGCCTTGCAAGCAAAGTGACTTAGTCACAGGATGATGTATTATAGAATGAGTAAAGAGACTTGCCGGCAACGAGATTGAACTAGGTATGAAGATACCGACGATCGAATCTCGGGCAAGTAACATACCGATGACAAAGGGAATTACGTATGTTGTCATTACGGTTTGACCGATAAAGATCTTCGAAGAATATGTAGGAACCAATATGAGCATCCAGGTTCTGCTATTGGTTATTGATCGGAGATATGTCTCGGTCATGTCTACATAGTTCTCGAACCCGTAGGGTCCGCACGCTTAACGTTCGATGACGATTTGTATTATGAGTTATGTGTTTTGGTGACCGAAGATTGTTCGGAGTCCCGGATGAGATCACGGACATGATGAGGAGTCTCGAAATGGTCGAGAGGTAAAGATTGATATATTGGACGATAGTATTCGGACACCGGAATGGTTCCGAATCATTTCGGGTATTTTTTGGAGTACCGGGAGGTTACCGGAACCCCCCGGGGGAAGTAATGGGCCTCATGGGCCATAGGGGAGAAACAAGGCAGGCCACAAGGAGGTGCCCCCCCCATGGGGAGTCCGAATTGGACTAGGGGAGGGGCCGCAGCGCCCCCTTTCCTTCTCCCTCTCCCTCTCCTTCCCCCTTTCCCCCTCCATGAGAAGGAATAAGAGGGGGGCCGAATCCTACTAGGACTAGGAGTCCTAGTAGGACTCCCCCCACTTGGTGCGCCCCCTAGGGCCGGCCTCCTCCCTCTCCCTCCTTTATATATGTGGGCAGGGCACCCCTTGGAGACACACCAATTGTTCCAAGCCGTGTGCGGCGTCCCCCTCCACGGTTTACTCCTCCGGTCATATTGTCGTAGTGCTTAGGCAAAGCCCTGCGCGGATCACTTCACCATCACCGTCACCACGCCGTCGTGCTGACAGAACTCTCCCTCAACACTTTGCTGGATCAAGAGTTCGAGGGACGTCATCAAGCTGAACGTGTGCAGAACTCGGAGGTGCCGTACGTTCGGTGCTTGATCGGTTGAATCGAGAAGACGTTCGACTACATCAACCGCGTTAAGCTAACGCTTCCGCTTTCGGTCTACGAGGGTACGTGGACACACTCTCCCCCTCTCGTTGCTATGCATCTCCTAGATAGATCTTGCGTGAGCATAGGAAAATTTTTGAAATTGCATGCTACGTTTCCCAACAGTGGCATCCGAGCCAGGTCTATGCGTAGATGATATGCACGAGTAGAACACAAAGAGTTGTGGGTGATGATAGTCATACTGCTTACCACCAACGTCTTATTTTGATTCGGCGGTATTGTTGGATGAATCGGCCCGGACCAACCTTACATGACCGCGTTCATGAGACCGGCTCCACCGACACACATGCAACTTGTTGCATAAAGGTGGCTGGCGGGTGTCTGTTTCTCCAACTTTAGTTGAATCGAATTTGACTACGGCCGGTCCTTGTTGAAGGTTAAAATAGCAAACTTGATGAAACATCGTTGTGGTTTTGATGCGTAGGTAAGAACGGTTCTTGCTAGAAGCCCGTAGCAGCCACGTAAAACTTGCAACAACAAAGTAGAGGACGTCTAACTTGTTTTTGCAGGGCATGTTGTGATGTGATATGGTCAAGACATGATGTGATATACGTTGTTGTATGAGATGTTCATGTTTTGTAGAAGTTATCGGCAACTGGCAGGAGCCTTATGGTTGTCGCTTTATTGTATGAAATGCAATCGCCATGTAATTGCTTTACTTTATCACTATGCGTTAGCGATAGTTGTAGAAGCAATAGTTGGCGAGACGACGCTATGATGAAGATCAAGGTGTCATGCCAGTGACGATGGAGATCATGACGATGCTTTGGAGATGGAGATCAAAAGCACGAGATGATGATGGCCATATCATGTCACATATTTTGATTGCATGTGATGTTTATCTTGTATGCATCTTATTTTGCTTAGTACGGCGGTAGCATTATAAGATGATCCCTTACTAAAATTTCAAGTTATAAGTGTTCTCCCTGAGTATGCACCGTTGCGACAGTTCGTCGTGCTGAGACACCACGTGATGATCGGGTGTGATAGGCTCTACGTTCACATACAACGGGTGCAAGACAGTTTTGCACATGCGGAATACTCGGGTTAAACTTGACGAGCCTAGCATGTACAGACATGGCCTCGGAACACTGGAGACCGAAAGGTCGAACGAGAATCATATAGTAGATATGATCAACATAGAGATGTTCACCATTGAAAACTACTCCATCTCAGGTGATGATCGGACATGGTTTAGTTGATATGGATCACGTGATCATTTAGATGACTCGAGGGATGTCTATCTAAGTGGGAGTTCTTAAGTAATATGATTAATTGAACTTAATTTATCATGAACTTAGTCCTGATAGTATTTGCATATCTATGTTATAGATCAATAGCTCGCGTTGTAGCTCCCCTATGTTTTTGATATGTTCCTAGAGAAAAATAAGTTGAAAGATGATAGTAGCAATGATGCAGACTTGGTCCATGATCTGAGGATTATCCTCATTGCTGCACAGAAGAATTATGCCCTTGATGCACCGCTAGGTGACAGACCTATTGTAGGAGCAGATGCAGACGTTATGAACGTTTGACAAGCTCAATATGATGACTACTTGATAGTTTAGTGCGCCATGCTTTACGGCTTAGAATCGGGGCTTCAAAGACGTTTTGAACGCCACGGAGCATATGAGATGTTCCAACAGCTGAAATTGGTATTTCAGACTCATGCCCGTGTCGAGAGGTATGAGACCTCTGACAAGTATTTTGCCTACAAAATGGAGGAGAATAGCTCAACCAGTGAGCATGTGCTCAGAATGTCTGGGTACTACAATCGCTTGAATCAAGTGGGAGTTAATCTTCCAGATAAGATAGTGATTGACAAAGTTCTCTAGTCACTATCACCAAGCTACTAGAACTTCGTGATGAACTATAATATGCAAGGGATGACGAAAACGATTCCCGAACTCTTCGCGATACTGAAATCGGCGAAGGTAGAAATCAAGAAAGAGCATCAAGTGTTGATGGTTGACAAGACCACTAGTTTCAAGAAAAAGGCGAGGGAAAGAAAGGGAACTTCAAGAAGAATGGCAAGCAAGTTGTCACTCCCATGAAGAAGCCCAAAGCTGAACCCAAGCCTGAAACTAAGTGCTTCTACTGCAAAGGAAATGGTTACTGGAAGCGGAACTGCCCCAAATACTTGGTGGATAAGAAGGATGGCAAAGTGAACAAAGGTATATTTGATATACATGTTATTGATGTGTATTTTACTAGTGTTCATAGTAGCCCCTGGGTATTTGATACCGGTTCAGTTGCTAAGATTAGTAACTCGAAACAGGAGATGCAAAATGAACAAAGACTAGTTAATGACGAGGTGACGATGTGTGTTGGAAGTGATTCCAAGGTTGATAAGATCACCATCGCACACTCCCTCTACCTTCGGGATTAGTGTTGAACCTAAATAAATAAATGTTATTTGGTGTTTGCGTTAAGCATGAATATGATTGGATCATGTTTATTGCGATACGGTTATTCATTTAAGTCAGAGAATAATTGTTGTTCTGTTTACATGAATAAAACCTTCTATGGTCATACACTCAATGTAAATGGTTTATTGAATCTCGATCGTAGTGATACACATATTCATAATATTGATGCCAAAAGATGCAAAGTTAATAATGATAGTGCAACTTACTTGTGGCACTGCCGTTTAGGTCATATTGGTGTAAAGCGCAAGAAGAAACTCCATGCAGATGGACTTTTGGAATCACTTGATTATGAATCATTTGATACTTGCGAACCATGCCTCATGGGTAAGATGACTAAAACTCCGTTCTCCAGAACAATGGAACGAGCTAATGACTTATTGGAAATAATACATACCGATGTATGCGGTCCGATGAGTGTTGAAGCATGCGGCGGGTATCATTATTTTCTGATCTTCACAGATGATTTGAGCAGATATGGGTATATCTACTTGATGAAACACAAGTCTGAAACATTTGAAAAGTTCAAAGAATTTCAGAGTGAAGTGGAAAATCATCGTAATAAGAAAATAAAGTTTCTACGATCTGATCGCGGAGGCGAATATTTGAGTTACGAGTTTGGTCTTCATTTAAAACAATGTGGAATAGTTTCGCAACTCACGCCACCTGGAACACCACAGCGTAATGGTGTGTCCGAACATCGTAACCGTACTTTATTAGATATGGTGCGATCTATGATGTCTCTTACCGATTTACCACTATCGTTTTGGGGTTATGCATTAGAGACAGCTGCATTCACGTTAAATAGGGCAACATCTAAATCCGTTGAGACGACACCGTATGAACTGTGGTTTGGCAAGAAACCTAAGCTGTCGTTTCTTAAAGTTTGGGGTTGCGATGCTTATGTGAAAAAGCTTCAGCCTGATAAGCTCGAACCCAAATCGAAGAAGTTCGTCTTCATAGGATACCCAAAAGAAACTGTTGGGTACACCTTCTATCATAGATCCGAAGGCAAAATCTTTGTTGCTAAGAATGGATCCTTTCTAGAGAAGGAGTTTCTCTCGAAAGAAGTGAGTGGGAGGAAAGTAGAACTTGATGAGGTAATTGTACCTTCTCTTGAATTGGAAAGTAGTTCATCACAGAAAACAGTTCCTGTGATGCCTACACCAATTAGTGAGGAAGCTAATGATGATGATCATGAAACTTCAGATCAAGTTACTACCGAACCTCGTAGGTCAACCAGAGTACGTTCCGCACCAGAGTGGTACGGTAATCCTATTCTGGAAGTCATGTTACTAGACCATGACGAACCTACGAACTATGAGGAAGCGATGATGAGCCCAGATTCCGTGAAATGGCTTGAGGACATGAAATATGAGATGGGATCCATGTATGAGAACAAAGTGTGGACTTTGGTTGATTTGCCCGATGATCGGCAAGCCATAGAGAATAAATGGATCTTCAAGAAGAAGACTGACGCTGACGGTAATGTTACTTTCTACAAAGCTCGACTTGTTGCGAAAGGTTTTCGACAAGTTCAAGGAGTTGACTATGATGAGACCTTCTCACCCGTAGTGATGCTTAAGTCTGTCCGAATCATGTTAGCAATTGCCGCATTTTATGATTATGAAATCTGGCAAATGGATGTCAAAACTGCATTCCTTAATGGATTTCTCAAAGAAGAGTTGTATATGATGCAACCAGAAGGTTTTGTCGATCCTAAAGGTGCTAACAAAGTGTGCAAGCTCCAGCGATCCATTTATGGACGGGTGCAAGCATCTCCGAGTTGGAATATACGCTTTGATAGTGTGATCAAAGCATATGGTTTTATACAGACTTATGGTGAAGCCTGTATTTACAAGAAAGTGAGTGGGAGCTCTGTAGCATTTCTGATATTATATGTGGATGACATATTGCTGATTGGAAATGATATAGAATTTCTGGATAGCATAAAAGGATACTTGAATAAGAATTTTCCAATGAAAGACCTCGGTGAAGCTGCTTACATATTGGGCATCAAAATCTATAGAGATAGATCAAGACACTTGATAAGATTTTCACAAAGCACATACCTTGACAAAGTTTTGAAGGAGTTCAAAAAGGATCAGTCAAAAAAAAGGGTTCTTGCCTGTATTCAAGGTATAAAGTTGAGTAAGACTCAAAGCATGACCACGGCAGAAGATAGAGAGAGAATGAAAGTCATTCCCTATGCCTCAGCCATAGGTTCTATAAAGTATGCCATGCTGTGTACCAAACCTGTTGTGTACCTTGCCATGAGTTTGTCAAAGGGAAACAATAGTGATCCAGGAGTAGATCACTAGACAGCGGTCAAAATTATCCTTAGAGGACTAAGGAAATATTTCTCGGTTATGGAGGTGATAAAGAGTTCGTTGTAAAAAGTTACGTCGATGCAAGCTTTTACACCGATCCAGATGACTCTAAGTCTCAATCTGGATACATATTGAAAGTGGGAGCAATTAGCTAGAGTAGCTCCATACAGAGCATTGTAGACATAGAAATTTGCGAAATACATACGGATCTGAATGTGACAGACCCGTTGACTAAACTTCTCTCACAAGCAAAACATGATCACACCTTAGTACTCTTTGGGTGTTAATCACATGGCGATGTGAACTAGATTATTGACTCTAGTAAACCCTTTGGATGTTGGTCACATGGCGATGTGAACTATTGGTGTTGATCACATGGCGATGTGAACTAGATTATTGACTCTAGTGCAAGTGGGAGACTGAAGGAAATATGCCCTAGAGGCAATAATAAAGTTATTATTTTATATTTCCTTATATCATGATAAATGTTTATTATTCATGCTAGAATTGTATTAACCGGAAACTTGATACATGTGTGGATACATAGACAAAACACCGTGTCCCTAGTAAGCCTCTACTAGACTAGCTCGTTAATCAAAGATGGTTAAGTTTACTAACCATGGACATGAGTTTTCATTTGATAACGGGATCACATCATTAGGAGAATGATGTGATGGACATGACCCATCCGTTAGCTTAGCATAATGATCGTTCAGTTTTATTGCTACTGCTTTCTTCATGTCAAATACATATTCCTTCGACTATGAGATTATGCAACTCCCGGATACCGGAGGAATGCCTTGTGTGCTATCAAACTTCACAACGTAACTGGGTGATTATAAAGATGCTCTACAGGTATCTCCGAAGGTGTCTGTTGGGTTGGCATAGATCGAGATTAGGATTTGTCACTCCGAGTATCGGAGAGGTATCTCTGGGCCCTCTCGGTAATGCACATCATAAGAAGCCTTGCAAGCAAAGTGACTTAGTCACAGGATGATGTATTACAGAATGAGTAAAGAGACTTGCCGGTAACGAGATTGAACTAGGTATGAAGATACCGATGATCGAATCTCGGGCAAGTAACATACCGATGACAAAGGGAATGACGTATGTTGTCATTACGGTTTGACCGATAAAGATCTTCGAAGAATATGTAGGAACCAATATGAGCATCCAAGTTCCGATGTTGGTTATTGATCGGAGATATGTCTCGGTCGTGTCTACATAGTTCTCGAACTCGTAGGGTCAGCACGCTTAATGTTCGATGACGATTTGTATTAAGAGTTATGTGTTTTGGTGACCGAAGATTGTTCGGAGTCCCAGATGAGATCACGGACATGACGAAGAGTCTCGAAATGGTCGAGAGGTAAAGATTGATATATTGGACGATAGTATTCGGACACCGGAATGGTTCCGGATCGTTTCGGGTATTTTTCGGAGTACCGGGAGGTTACCGGAACCCCCTGGGGGAAGTAATGGGCCTCATGGGCCATAGGGGAGAGACAAGGCAGGCCACAAGGAGGTGGCGCCCCCCCCCCCATGGGGAGTCCGAATTGGACTAAGGGAGGGGGCGCAGCCCCCCCTTTCCTTCTCCCTCTCCCTCTCCTTCCCCCTTTCCCCCTCCATGAGAAGGAATAAGAGGGGGGCCGAATCCTACTAGGACTAGGAGTCCTAGTAGGACTCTCCCCAACTTGGTGCGCCCCCTAGGGCCGACCTCCTCCCTCTCCCTCATTTATATACGTGGGCAGGGCACCCCTTGGAGACACACGAATTGTTCCAAGCCGTGTGCGGTGTCCCCCTCCATGGTTTACTCCTCCGGTCATATTGTTGTAGTGCTTAGGCGAAGCCCTGCGCGGATCACTTCACCATCACCGTCACCACGCCGTCGTGCTGACGGAACTCTCCCTCGACACTTTGCTGGATCAAGAGTTCGAGGGACGTCATCAAGCTAAACGTGTGCAGAACTCGGAGGTGCCGTACGTTCGGGCTTGATCGGTTGAATCGAGAAGACGTTCGACTACATCAACCGCGTTAAGCTAACACTTCCGCTTTCGGTCTACGAGGGTACGTGGACACACTCTCCCCCTCTCGTTGCTATGCATCTCCTAGATAGATCTTGCGTGAGCATAGGAAAATTTTTGAAATTGCATGCTACGTTTCCCAACACTATATGCGGTATTTCCGTGTCGTTCTGAGTAAATTTGTATGTGCCAACTCTAATTTTCAAAATGAATTTCCTTTTTGTGTGCCCGTACCGCTCTTGAAGCGGCAGGGGGTGGACAATATTTTTCATGCTAGATGTGTTATTCTCAAGATGAGTGTTTATTCACTTGTCATGGCACGAGAGTGTGGCGGTAATAGGGATGCCCAGTCCTGAAATCAAAAAGAAATTTACTTTATGTTGTCAAATAATAAATTCCTTGGAAAGTGTTGGTATGGACGGTACCCGTGGATACGGCTAGCCGTGGAGTGTGAAAGTATGGTGGAAAAAGGAATAAACTTTATTTTATGTTTGGGAACCGCCTATGATGTATCTAGTATGGAAAGTGTTGGGAATTACTAGGTAGTTTTTGTTGACGGGAAAAGCATGCCTCTCAAAATATTTTATCTCTCAATTTAAGCTTTGAGCTCTGGTACCTCTACAAATCTCTACTTCCCTCTGCGAAGGGCCTATCTATTTACTTTATGCAATTTTTATTTTTATTTGAGTCTCCATCTTCCCTTATAAAGCACCAACTAGGGAGCACT
Source organism: Thinopyrum elongatum (assembly GCA_011799875.1). NCBI lineage: Eukaryota > Viridiplantae > Streptophyta > Magnoliopsida > Poales > Poaceae > Thinopyrum > Thinopyrum elongatum. The sequence goes on along the minus strand of CM022300.1, from coordinate 481,289,191 downwards.
ATGATCGTACTTGAGCATTGGATGTAGCTAATATTCGAGTGTGTCTCATGAATGGATCAATGATTGAGAATGGTGGGCTAGGGATAACTTTCTTTAGTGTTGATATTTTGAAAGACATGGTTGCTTGTTGATATGCTTGAGTATTGAAGTCTTCATGTCAAAACTAGACTATTTCTTTGAACCATCTAAAAGTCCAAATGTCCATGCTACAAAGAAAAGATTATGTGATGAACATGTTAGGCAGCATTCCACATCAAAAATTCTGTTTTTATCATTTACCTACTCGAGGACGAGCAGGAATTAAGCTTGGGGAAGCTGATACGTCTCCAACGTATCTATAATTTTTTATTGTTCCATGCTGTTATATTATCATTCTTGGATGTTTTACAATGATTTTATAGCAACTTTATATCATTTTTTGGGACTAACCTATTGACATAGTGCCCAATGCTAGTTGTTGTTTTTTGCTTGTTTTTACTTCGCAGAATATCCCTATCAAATGGAGTCCAAACACAGCTAAACTTTTTGGAGATTTTTTTGGACCAGAAGACAACTTGGGAGCCAAGGAAGGACTAGAGGGGAGGCCTGTGGGGCCCACAAGACACCAGGGCACGCCCTGGTGGGTTGTGGGGCCCACGGGGGTCTCCTGCACCGCCTCTTCGCTCTATAAATACCCAAATATTCCAGAAACCCTAGGGGAGCAGACGAAACACAATTCCAGCCGCCGCAAGTTCTAGAACCACGAGATCCAATCTAACACCATCACGGAGGGATTCATCATTCTCATTGGCGCCTCTCCGATGATGCGTGAGTAGTCCACCATAGACCTACGGGTCCATAGGCAGTAGCTAGATGGCTTCTTCTCTCTTTTTGATTCTCAATACAATGGTCTCTTGGAGATCTATTTGATGTAAACCTTTTTGCGGTGTGTTTGTTGGGATCCGATGAACTTTGAGTTTATGATCAGATCTATATCCATGAATATTATTTGAGTTTCTTTGATCTCTTATATGCATGATTATTTATAGCCTCATATTTCTTCTTCGAATCTTTGGTTTAGTTAGGCCAACTAGATCGATTTTTCTTGTCATGGGAAGAGGTGCTTTGTGATGGGTTCGATCTTACGGTGTCCTCACCCAGTGACAGAAGGGGTAGCGAGGCACGTATGTATCGTTGCTATTAAGAATAATAAGATAGGGTCTATTCCTACATGAATAGATCTTGTCTACATCATGTCATCGTTCTTATTGCATTACTCCATTTCTCCATGAACTTAATACACTAGATGCATGCTGGATAGCGGTCGATGTGTGGAGTATTAGTAGTAGATGCAGGCAGGAGTCGGTCTACTAATCTTGGACGTGATGCCTATATATTGATCATTGCCTTGGATATCGTCATAATTATTCGATCTTCTATCAATTGCCCAACAGTAATTTGTTTACCCACCGTATGCTATTTTCTCGAGAGAAGCCACTAGTGAAATCTAAGGCCCCTGGGTCTATCTTTCATCATATTGCTTTCAGATCTATTTGTCATCGCATTTGTTTTTAGATCCATTATTCCAAAAACCCAAAACTACTTTGCTGCACCTTTTATTTGCATCTTTTATTTCGCGTTTTATTCAAATCTATTTATCCAATCTCATACAAACCACTCTATCTTTTTACCGGAGAGAAATTGACAACCTCTCTTACGCGTCGGGTTGCAAGTATTTATTCTTTGTGTGCAGGTACTGTTTACATAGTGTTGCTTGGTCCTCCTACTGGATTGATACCTTGGTTTCATAACTGAGGGAAATACTTACTGTAGCTATACTGCATCATCCCTTCCTCTTTGGGGAAATACCGATGCAGTTTCAAGCCGCATCATTATTACACTTTAGGATACAATTCTTATGCCTTTTCACTCTTATTTTACAAGATTTACATGAAGAGGGAGAATGCCGACAGCTGGAATTCTGGACCGGAAAGAAGCAAATCTGAGATAGCTATTCTGCACAACTCCAAATGTCCTGAAACTTTACGGGGAATTGTTTTGGAATATATAAAAAATATTGGGCGAAGAAAGATCAGAAGGGGACCCACCAGGTGGCCACAAGCCTGGGGGCGCGCCCTAACCCCCAAGATGCGCCCTTGAGCTTGTGGGCCCCCTGGCCAGCCCCCGGTGTCCATCTTCTACTATATGAAGGGTTTTGACCTAGAAAAAAGCATAAGAAGGCTTTCGGGACGAAGCGCTGCCGTCTCAAGGCGGAACCTGGGTAGAAGCAATCTAGGGCTCCGGTGGAGCGATTCTGCCGGAGAATCTTCCCCCCGGGAGGGGGAAATCGAAGCCATCGTCATCACCAATGATCCTCTCATCATGGAAGGACCAATCTTCATCAACATCTTCACCAGCACCATCTCCTCTCAAACCCTAGTTCATCTCTTGTATTCAATCTTTGCCTCAAAACCTCAAATTGGTACATGTGGGTTGCTAGTAGTGTTGATTACTCCTTGTAGTTGATGCTAGTTGGTTTATTTGGTGGAAGATCATATGTTCAGATCCTTAATGATATTTATTACCCCTCTGATCACGAACATGAACATGCTTTGTGAGTAGTTACTTTTGTTCCTGAGGACATGGGAGAAGTCTTGTTATAAGTAATCATGTGAATTTGGTATTCGTTCAATATTTTGATGAGATGTATGTTGTCTTTCCTCTAGGGGTGTTATGTGAACGTTGACTACATGACACTTCACCATGATTTCGGCCTAGGGGAAGGCATTGGGAAGTGATAAGTAGATGATGGGTTGCTAGAGTGAGAGAAGCTTAAACCCTAGTTTATGCGTTGCTTCGTAAGGGGCTGATTTGGATCCACATGTTTCATGCTATGGTTAGATTTATCTTAATTCTTCTTTCGTAGTTACGGATGCTTGCGAGAGGGGTTAATCATAAGTGGGAGGCTTGTCCAAGTAAGGACAACACCCAAGCACCGGTCCACCCACATACCAAATTATCAAAGTAGCGAACGTGAATCATATGAGCATGATGAAAACTAACTTGATGATAATTCCCATGTGTCCTCGGGAGCACTTTTCTTTATATAAGAGTTTGTCCAGGCCTGTCCTTTGCTATAAAAAGTATTGGGCCACCTTGCTGCACCTTTGTTACACTTGTTACTTGTTACTCGTTACGAATTACTTTGCCACCAAACTACTCATTACTGATAATTTCAGTGCTTGCAGAAAACACCTTGCTGAAAACCGCTTATCATTTCCTTCTGCTCCTCGTTGGGTTCGACACTCCTACTTATCGAAAGGACTACGATTGATCCCCTATACTTTTGGGTCATCATGGAGCACTAGTTTGCCGCTGGCCATCATCGCCAGAGCCTCATCCCCTGGCAACCTCTACGTCAGGGTTGTCAACATCGACTTCTCTGCCACCAGCAGCTCCAGGTCGTCGTTGAGGGTGGCCGATGGGAACCATTTCCCTACCGTCTTGCTTGGCTCCTGCTTCTTCTTCTCTTCCCCGACGGATGCCCACGGTTCCGCTATTTATCATTCGTGTATTCGTAGGGGTTAATATGGATGTCCACGGTTCCGCTATTGATCATTGAACGAAAGGGAGTTTCATTCATGTCTATGATTTACCAAACCTACATCGTCACACACTTAAGGGAATCACGACCTGTTGAGTGTTAGTGGAGTGAGAGTTATGAGAGAATATTCTCAAAAGAGAAATCAGAAGCATTTCGGGGTTACCGGAAGAATTTCAGGGAATACCAGGTAATACTGGGAAATGATATATAGGCGATAATGTTTCTAGGGACTTTGAATAAGTGATATATTGTTCTAATATTGATTAGAAGACTTTTAAAATTTATTTAATACCAACAGGCTTAAGAAAATACTAAAAGGCCTATTAGGGGAGAGTAATGGCCCTAAGGCCCATTAGTGGAGGCGCCCCAAGGGGAGGCCGAATTGGGAGATGGAGTTGAACTCCAACTCTTCCCCAAGTCGGCCACCCCTCCCTCTCCCCTCAACCTATATATACTAGAGGATTTTGGCCTTTGAAGATACAAGTTTTTGGAGCCTCCTCTAGTTCTCTAGTTCTAGTTCTAATTTGGAGTTGATCTAATTAGAGCTAGACCTAGATCTCTCTAATCCTCATAATAGAGAAGCCATGTGTAGTTATCTTCTTCTCCCTCTGATTCTCCGGCAACGATTAGCTCTGGACAACGAAGTGCTGCCGGATCATGAAGCCTGTACGCCCGCAATCCGTAGAGAGGTCGTGCTGTCAGTCTTTGGTTTGAGGGATTGTTCGCAAACGGTTCGAGGGACTTCATCAACGATCTACACCAACTCTTCTTCCCCTGCAACTCGAAGTTGGTAACGATCCGATTCAAACCTCTAATGCATCTTCAAAGTGTTTCTTGATTATGATCGTAGGGGCAATTTTTTGTTTGTTTTCTACTACGTTTCCCAACAGAGATCACTCCTACTCTACTACAAATACATATCCCAATCCTTCGTCAGAGCAGCACTTCTCCTATTTTTCTCTTCTCATCCTCTCATGTCGGCACCCACACAACAACACTTCACCAAAGCAGAAGAAGATGGTAGCGAGTATCAACGTGTGCGCCCCTCGCGCCAACAACGGCGCGCTGCCGCGACGCATCATTGCTGGCTCCTCGATGGTGCACGCCGAGGCCACAAACACCAGGCCACGAGAGATCGAGGACGCGGTGTGCGCTGTCCTGAGCCAGGAGTTTCCCGATGAGCGATGGTACAAAATCAAGCCCATAAAGGATGACATTGTCTTCGTCCAGTTCTGGTACGGCAACTCGGTGGAGAAGGTCCATGGCAAGACCTGGTGCAGCGACCGCTCCAATTTGACGTTCTGGTCAGTCCCCCATGACACGGAGGACAAGATGCCCCTACAGACCAAGGTCTGAGTCACGGAGGAGTGGGGAAAAAGACGAAGATGGAGCTGTTTTATTTCTTTTCTTTTCATAAGATATATTTTATATGTATGTGGCCGCCGAACCTGCAGTTGTTATATTAAGTATTTTATATGTCTGCATTTGTTTTTTCTTGTTGTTTATTAAGTAGTACTATTTTATATGCCTGCATTTTTTCCTTTTTTTGTTATTTTATTAAGTATTTTATATTTTATATGCATGTGGCCTATGTGCGACAATCAGCTGTGTCTTTTTTTTTTTTTTTTTTTGGATCCCTGACTGCGGGTTTCGCAACAGTTCAAGGACTGTGGGTTGCAAGCCCATAGACCGCCCGGTGGGGGGAGGGGGTATCATCAACATTGCAACTGCCGTTTAGAGAGTGGCCAACTCGATAAACACATCTATGTGGCTGCCAGTGGACGTGCTGTGATTGGCCATTAACCTTATCGTCAGAGGCATGCCAAGTTTGAGACCGCAGCGCAGCACTTTGAAAATCTTGCACTAAAGCCCACCATGCGCTCCCAAGTTTGTGACCTGCGTGCAATATAACTCGTCGAATAACTGGTGCATGGTGCATGACTGCCTGCCCTCAGGGAGCATGGCAATGCGAGTGACTCGACCAGGGAGGGAGCCGTGCGCACCTCCCGGGCCGCGGGCGCCCGCGCGCGGGAGTACGCATGATGCCGCGCGTCCGCCGGGCGTCGTGTGGGCGCGGCGCGCGGGGCGGCCGCGTCCCTGTCGACCGGGGACGTACGCGCGCGCGTAAGGCGCGACAAGTTCGATCGATCGGTCAGCATGGAGCGCAGCTGCATGCGCGTTGCGCGGGTAGTTCGCCGGGCCGGAGAACCTGGGCAATGTACGGGGAATGTAAGGCTCAGAAACCTGTATCGTAAGGCTTTGATCACACCGCAGATTCATTAGGTTCAGACCTTCAGATGACTCGTGAAATGAATCGTCTAGGGTGGCGGCTCTGGACCGGACCGACCATGTCTACGTGTGCGTGTGCCTAGCCATGGGCCGGCGATTGGAGGGGGACCGAAGCCGGTGGCCGGCCGGCCGGGCTCGCGGCTCCCATCATATCCATCAATTTGTACGCGTACGTCCGATCGAATTGATCCCCGTCACAGGCTCTGCCGCTTTAGCGCTGCGGTCGATGGGCACGGCGTTTATAGGCCTGTCGGGGCAGAGATCTCGAATCGGAATTCGATCGATCCGTCCTGATAGGACCACCTTGCGCGCTACTAACACAGCCGGCCCGCCCCGGCGAGCGTAGCTTGCAGCCTATATATGCATGCAGCTAGCGATCGATGTACGGAGAAGCGAAAATCCTACGTCCACGGGCAGTTACGTAAACTTCCTAATTAAGGGGCTGTTCGGACTCTCTCCGCTCTCCAACTCCATGCCGGAGCGGAGCAGGATCTAGTTCTAATTTGGGGAGTGGCAGGAAGGGCGCTCCGCAGGCTCCGCTCCGTGGCGATTTGCCGAACAGGGCCTAACTTCTCCAATCAAAACAATCCACGTTGCTCATTACGTTAAACCCGTAATTAATACTGTTACTACGTAGGTCTAGCATTGCTCGTGTAGGAGGTACGGCTGCCGTTGCGATCGAGCTCGTGCCTGCCTAGCTATTCCACTGTCTCAACTTGCATGCATGCAAAGCCTGCCCGAATAATTACCGCAGGCCCTGCCGGCCGGATCGATTGATGGGATGCGTTCCCCCCATGTGTGGGGCGTACGATCGGCAACAGGTTTCTGCGTGCGTACGTTCGTAGGCACGCGCTGGATCCATCTCGATCGACATCGACCGGCCCTTTTGGCGTGCGTGTGCAGTAGCTAGCTAGCGGCGCTTGTAACGGTGGGGTTTACACGTACGTGCGTGTGGTGACCATATACATCGACGATCGATCCAACACCAGCTAGCCTCCACTGCATGCATACGGTGTCACGGTCCACACTCTACAGTACTAGGATGGATGTACGTGATGGCATGGCATGCATGGCCTTGACCTGCACCACCATGCACGTACGTACGTGCGGTGCAGGGTACTACGAGTAGGACGCAGCACAGGGCATGCATGGTGATGCTGTGCTGTGACGATCGATGGACCGACACATTCATTAATCCCCTCCCGCTCGATCGAGATATAACTGTCGAATTAATTAAGGCGACTGTGTCAGCTATAGGAGAGGTTCATTAACTCGGCCGGCCTGCATCTGCATGCTATGCGTGTACTCCCACACGGCAGTTTTACGGCAAGTGTTTACCTTTACAGTTAGTTGAGCTAATTGGCTAGCCGCAGGCCTAGCTGCCGTGGGAGAGTCAGCTAGCTGGTACTCCTAGAACGGAGCTCGCCAATAATTCAGGCAGGGCCAGAGGTAGCTAACGCCGCGGCACATGCATTGCATGCATGCATAGATGTCCATGTCCCTCGACCCTGTGCTCTAGCTGCACGCTGGCTGGGGGCCTCTTTTTGATGCAGTACTACGTGCTCAACGATCGAAACTACTGACATAACATGATGTGTACACCACCGTGTGCTGGGGAAAGCCGGCCCGCCGATCTAACTAGCGCTAGCTGTATGATCTCTCAGCGCCGCCGTACGGCCGTCCGGTCTGCCGTGCCCCCCGCGCGGCGCGGGGTGACCATGCATGTCGGCCGCGCCGGCACATCGATCGATCTTCGTCGGATCCCCCAAGGCTTTTGCTGCACCATTAATCTTCTCGACCGTGCGCGCGCGTACGTGGCCTGAGACGACGGAGAGGAGGGCCAGCGCGGGCGGCCGGCCGGCCACATGAATGCTCGGCCGGTCCTGACGATCCGTATGTTGGGTGCAAAGCAAAGCACCACTGGGCCATGCCTGCATGCATGCGTACGTGCATCGATCGGTACACATGCATTGTATGTTGCCGGCGATGGCCGCCGGAGGGGCGGTGGCGTTGGCGTTTAGCTGTCACGACGCTGCTATACTACCATATATGGGGATGCAACTTAATATGGAGCCACAGTATAAGGGACTCGGACAATGATTGAGTGAATCAGTGTTCCATGTCCTCTCCCCAAGACGTACTGCTTGGCAGTTGGGATACCGCGCGGCGGGGCCGTGCTGTGTTTACTAGGCCACGCATCTTCAAAGTGATCATCGATCGGTTAGTTAACTATGTGCTCACGTGAGACAATAACAAACTTGTCGCGTGAGCAGCAGAAAGCTAAACACGACACAGTGACTTAGGACAAAAGGTGCAACATACACTTGATGACTTGAAAGCAGTTTTTGCACAAAAGAAAACATGTTACGCTAGCTCGGGAGAAATGAGATCGATGTCGGACGCCACACATGGATCAAAGGAGTGCGTGTACAGAAACTATAGTGTCATATATGCTCAAAAAGAAAAGAGAAAAGTATGTTTTTGGTCCCTCAAGTTCCCAGAAAGTATAGACTTGGTCCCTCAAAATTTTTGGTATACATTTGGTCCCTCAAGTTTCAAAACCGGATAAATTTGGTCCTAAACCAGATTTTCAGGGCGTTGACCGGGTCAAAACCGCCTGATGAACAGTAAATGTGAAATTTTTTCAAAAAAACTTCAAAAAATTGTGAAATTTTTTGGGGTTCAATATGCTTATATGCGCAAGGTGCGACCAAATTTTCGTGCTTTTTCGACACTCGAGGAGCTCTTGGCAAAAAAATAAAAATATCTGCCTGATGAATAGTAAATTCGAAAAAAAATTAAAACAAAATCAAAAAATTCTGAAACTTTTTGGGGTCCAATATGCTTACATGCGGAAGGTGTGAGCAAAATTTTGTCACGAAATGACATCGGACGGGCTCTAAAAAAACAAATTTTGGCTTTTTTTGTGATCGAAAATTTGTTTTTTTTGCCACAAGCTCCTCGAGTGTTGAAAGACCATGAAATTTTGGTCGCACCTTTCGCATGTAAGCATATTAGAATTAAAAAAATCAGTTTTTTTTATTTTTTTCGAATTTACTATTCATCAGGCAGATATATTTGTTTTTTTGCCACGAGCTCCTCGAGTGTCGAAAAAGCATGAAAATTGGGGTTGGACCTTGCGCATGTAAGCATATTGAACCGCAAAAAAATTCAGAATTTTTTGAAGTTTTTAAAAAAAAAATCATATTTACTGTTCATTGAGCGGTTTTGACCCGGTCAACGCCCTTAAAATCTGGTTTATGACCAAATTTATCCGTTTTTTAAACTTGAGGGACCAAATGTATACCAAAAAATCTTGAGGGAGCAAGTCTATACTTTCTGGGAACTTGAGAGACCAAAAACATACTTTTCTCAAAAGAAAACACCATAATGTCATACGCTAGCTAACGAGAAAAGTCATAGGACGACACGCTTGGAATCAAAACAGTGTGTGTGTGTTTACAATAACTCGTGTTACGCTAGCTCAGGAGAATAGTTGTCGGGCAACTTTTACGAACGACCTTTGGCAATAGTCATGAAATTAATTTTCTTACACACTGACACGTCCATACCAGTTTCAACTATAAAGGTTGTCCCCGAAACACTAATGCTTGAAGATCTAGACCAATTCAATTTGTTATTAGGGTGTGGCAGAGGTGAGTTGACTAGATTTTTCGCCTTACTCTATTTGTGGTACTCCCTCCGTCCAGGTGCGTTAGACGCCTAAGGGAGTAATAGATGATACCTCGCATGTTGCGAAAATGTTTTGCAATATAATGTAATGAGAGTTGGTTGTATACTTTTATGAAAAATGAATATTTGGAGATATGAAACTAAAACTAAAAATAAATACTATTTATGGTTTTTGATTATTGTATAATATAAATATCATAGTAGAACAAAAAAATTCCTGCATGTTTGTATGTTGAGATGGCTTCTCCTTATGCATGGTTGCATGTTGTGGTGGGCCTTTTCCCATGCATGTTGAATAATGAGGAGACATGTTTGAATGTTGAGAGAAATAAGTTAGTGTGGGCTAGCTATTTATATATACTTCCTCCGTCTCATAATAGTATAAGACGTTTTTACGAGCTATTGGGACGGAGGGAGTAGAAGATATAAGGGTGGGGCGCCTCATCCTGGACCCCGCTGGATCTGCAAATGCTTCAGAGCGAAAAGAAAAAGGAAATGACATATGGGGTGCAATAGTGGGGGAAGCCCACTTGTCAAATGTAATATATGACAGTACACCTTATACCAATTTATGCCGAGTCATCACTATAAAAAGTTGTTCCGAGTCATGTAGGCATGTGCACAAAATAACATATCCATTCAAAATGGATTAGAAGTGAACTCAAAATTACCACAGATGGATCTAGTTATAGGTCTGCCAAATGGAAGACATACTCGAAAGTAGTTAATGATTTGAATGCTTGATCAAAATATCATTTTATTATCTTTTTTAGATCAAGGCAGTCGACTTTATTTATATGATAATGTTTACTGGTACAACAAAAGGGTGTGGAGGAGAAATCAACCACACATGCCCTCCGTTGCCATTTATCTTGGTGAAACCCTAGGAAGGTGGGATCCTCTGCGAATGTTTGAGTTTACTTCTTTTTGCACAGCTCAGTTGTTGTTTCTATGTTATTAAGCTGAGCTCCTGAAGTAAGTTTTCAATGAAACCCATTGATGTACCTGGACTTTGAAATATAGCGTTGTGTATGGCCTTTCTTCTAGCTATCCAGATTGCCCACAAGATTACCAGAACTTCAACAAAATCATTTGCTTTAAAGGTATCTTGAAGCTTCATCAACCATACTCGTGCATCCCCTGCTGCATGGTGACACTTATGTTCAGTAAGCTCTTCATCAGTCAGCGCCATACACAACACACCATAGTGAAGTGTACTAGCGAATGGTTCCACGAGTCGTCTAAAGCACCACACACATCACATGCAGCTGATGACACCATGCTGCGGTGGTGGAGAACGTCCCAGTGGGAAGATAATTTTTCATTAACCTCCATGCGAAGACGTAAATCTTTGGCGGCACTTCCGTCTTACTATTGACCAATTCGTCGTGACGAGGAGGAAGAAGATCATACCTTCATACGTCTTCGTCGTATCTATAATTTTTTATTGTTTCATGTCAATATTATACAACTTTCACATATTTTTAGCAACATTTTATATGATTTATTGGACTAACATATTTATCCAGTGTCCAGTGCCAGTTCATGTTTTTTGCTTCGCAGAATATCCATATCAAACGAAGTCCAAACGCAATAAAAATTTACGGAGAATTATTTTGGAATATATGTGATTTTTGGGAGGTGGAATCAACGCAAACGGGGGCCCACAGCCACCACGAGACACCTGGGCGCGCCAGGCAGCCCAGGCGCGTGGCGGTGGGTTGTGCCCTCCTCGAACGTCGGTTGGAGCTCTACTTCGGGCGAGGGGAAGCTTATATCCGGAAAAAAATGTGTTAAATCTCAGCGCAATCGGAGTTACGGATCTCCGGGAATATAGGAAACGGTTTTCGGCCAGAAAACAGGAACTCGAAACAGAAGAGAACAGAGAGGGAGATCCAATCTAGGAGGGGCTCCTTCCCCTCCGCCGCCATGGAGGCCATGGACCAGAGGGGGAACTCTCCTCCCATCTAGGGGGGGCAAGGAAGAAGAAGAAGGAGGGGGGCTTTCTCCCCCTCTCTCCCGATGGCGCCGGAACGCCGCCAAGGCAAGGATCGTGACGGCAATCTACATCAACAACCTTGCTACCGTCAACATCAACTTTCTCCCCCTCTATGCAGCGGTGTAACACCCCTTCTCCCCGCTGTAATCACTACTTAAACATGGTGCTCAACACTATATATTATTTACCAATGATATGTGGTTATCCTATGATGTTTGAGTAGATCTGTTTTGTCCTATAGGCTAATTGATGATCGTGGTTGGTTTGTGTGTATATTTTATTATGGTGATGTCCCACGGTGCCCTTCGTCTCGCGCAAACGTGAGGGGTCCCCGCTGTAGGGTGTTGCCATACGTTCATAATTTGCTTGTTGTCGGCTGCCGGAGTGACAGAAGCCTGAACACGGATAAGTGGGTTGTTGCATATGGGAGTAAAGAGGACTTGACACTTAATGCTATGGTTGGGTTTTACGACCTTAATGATCTTTAGTAGTTGTGGATGCTTGCTAGAGTTTCAATCATAAGTGCATATGATCCAAGAAGAGAAAGTATGTTAGCTCATGTCTCTCCCTCATGTAAAATTGCAAGAATGATTACCGGTCTAGTTATCAATTGCCTAGGGACAAATGACTTTCTTGTTGACAAAAGCTATCTACTTTTATTACCTTGCAATTTATCTGTAGTTTTATTCTTGCAAAGTACTTCTAGTTTTATTCTTGCAAACTTATCCTTTCACCTACCAAATAGTTTTATACTTGTTTTAGGTAAAGCAAACGTCAAGTGTGCGTAGAGTTGTATCGGTGGTTGATAGAACTTGAGGGAATATTTGTTTTACCTTTAGCTCCTCGTTGGGTTCGACACTCTTATTTATCGAAAAAGCCTACAAAGGATCCCCTATACTTGTGGGTTATCAAGACCTTTTCTGGCGTCGTTACCGGGGAGCAATAGCATGGTGTGAATATTCTCGTGTGTGCTTGTTTGCTTTATCACTAAGTAATTTTTATTTTCTGTTATAAGTTGTTCTCTATCTTTAGTTATGGATATGGAACACGAAACACCAAAAAAATTAGTGGTACTTGCTACTCATGGAGATGGAGAACCTCCTAAAACCCTCGATACTCGTTATATGAAAAATATTAAAAACTACTTTGATAATCCTGAGAAAACCTCATTCAACTTGATAATTGGAGTAACGTTGAATCAACATGAATACTTTAGGAATTATCGCTTGACTCAAAAAGAAAAACTTTTATGGGATCAAATTGAAATGTTACAATGGTATGCTTGAAATTTATGCTCGAGATATGATTATACTTGTTGCTCTAGGATGAGGTCTCCACACCTTCCCTTTTCATGCAAATTTAGTGATAATGAAACATTGGCTTCTTATGCTAATGGTAGATATGATTATTATGATGTGGAACGAATATAAGAATTTGTTGCTTTTAAGGATGCTTATGAAATTGAAGCTCTGTTTGAAAAGTATGAAGATTATGATGATTCTGTTTATAGATCTAAAAAATTTGCTATACTTAAATATTGCTATGAAAATTATAAATACAATGTCAATATTGATGCGTTTATTGAGAAAGTCTCCGCTGTCTAAGAAGAGACTAATATTTTGCAGGAAACTATGAAAAAACAAATTGATGAAATTATGAGCTCATTGGATGAGAAAGATGAGGAGAAGAGAGAAGAACAAAAGGAGAAAGAGCGAATTGATCACCTGTGCCCATATTCTAACGAGAGTAACTCTTCAACTCATACATTGTTTAACGTCCCATCGTTCTTACGAAAAAATGAATTCTATGATAATTTTCGTAAATGAATTCTATGATAATTGTTATGATCCCATTGATTCATTTCAAATATCCCTTTTTGATGAAATTGATGCTTGCTATGTTTGTGACCATGATGCCAATTTGAATTATGCTTATGGAGATGTACTATAGTTCCTTATGTTAAGAATGAAATTGTTGTTATTGCACCACCACATAATAGTCCTACTAGTGGTTGGGGCGCCACCCAGTCGAGAAAGCTTGTGCGGTGCCAGATAGGCTGCCACCCTTTCCATTGGATTGTAGCTCTGATTGATAACACGCATGCATGTACAGCTGATGCATTACATATGATGGTTGTCCAAAAGTGAAATTCAGCAAATAAACAAGCAATCTTAACACTATATGTATATCTACCAGATGCTCCTCTTCATCAAGTCGTTGTATTGCAGCGCCAAGACTTGTGATGCATTCATGCACCTTCACGTCCACCCCGACATCCCCATCACCCTCAGCGACCCCACCGAGCTGACGTCATCATTACCTGCTCGAGCGCCGGGGTGGGAGGGCGCTTGTTGCTTTGATCTGGGGAGACTAAGAACTTTTATTGGTTCTCAGTAAACTGGAACATGCCAAACCGTTAGACAGTTAACTTTACAAATCAGTTCTCCTATAGAAGTTAACTTTGCAAAGCAACGACTTTTTTTTTGCAGGAGCCAAAGCAATGGACATTATGGGCTAGTAAATTCCAAAGAATCAAAAGTGAATTTTTTTTATAAGTCACCAAATTGGCATAACTAATTAGTAACTAAAATATAAATACCCCGGCACCAGCTTAATGTAAGTAGACTGATGAACTAACAATAGTTGTACATTGGTGCACTTAAATATCCGACCCTGCAGTCGCAATCAGGTTATGACTCGATGTTTGTTTTCAAAGCAAAGAAACCATGGAAATCCTATCAGAGAATTATGGACCAGAAAAAAATCACACCTTTTGTGTACCACACAAAAAATGATAACCGTACGTTATGTATGTAAATAAAAGATGACATCAGATATTGGTCGATGAATAGAAACCAAAGCATGACTCGACACTTAACATAAATCCACTCATAGCTTCTGATGCCAACAATAATGGTTACCATATAAACAACAAAGGATGAATCTCATGAATATAGCTAGCACATACCAAACCATCGACATGTTGCATTGGTAGTGGTTAAAAAAAGCGGAAAACATCAACATCCATATTTACCAAAAAACGAAATAATAAACTTCTAAATCTCATGAACGAAGATAGCAAATATCAAACAAATAGTAAGAAGCAGTGCCCTAGCTCCTTTCAGTCCGTCCTATTCACTTCAGTTCAAAGGTGGCAGTTCTGTTCAAATTTCAAAAGCTACAATAAAAAATAAACAGCTTGTAGATTTCAGGAAAATATCCCTCTCGTGAATTGGAAAACAATTACAAACCACACCGATCCAAAACCAAATAAATCACAACGTGTATGCATCAACTGACATTTTAGCGATCTCAATCACTATAATATAACATGAAATTTTGACGGCCCTAACATCATATATTATTACTAACCTAGGTGGATTGAGATGTCGGACCATGATGACCTACCCTGCTAAAGCAATGATGGAAGGAACAGATCTATTACTTCCCAATGGCACAACACACAACACAGCAGAACACCTGCATAGGTGGAAAGTAATAAGAGTCTATACCCGATTATTCTCAAGTGAAGGTAGTTGCTTCTCTGCTAGAACAAATGCTTTCATCCATGTAATAAATTCTACAAAGAACACAAACAAATTGAAGTAAGCAATAGATAGAAGAATGGCTAAACAAAAAAAAATAGCGGAAAGCATGGCTAAGCTAATAAACAATCTGGAAGTTAAGCAAGCTCTATTAAGGGAGTGAAAATAGTTGGATGCCGAAACTAGAACTTCAGAACTGAGTAACTTAAAATTTTGTGTAACCAATGGCTGGTATATTAACAAGTCTGTAGGGTATAGTAGTCAAGAAAACCTGAAGTTCCAGTGCCCTATGAGCATGGCCATACCACTCAGCATACTCATTGATGTCATGCAATCAAAAATCCTGTGAGCATGGTAGGTTAGAATGATTGGCTGTTCAATAGCAACCGAGGTGACACCAACATAGATAAAGCATGTGTTTGTGTAGAGCATATCGCAGAGAGATCATCAATCTTCAGTTGCTGGGGTAAACCTTTAATAATTTCCTGATAAAAAACTTGCAATCAGACATTGCTCTAAGTGTGTTCAGTACAAAATCTTATCTTCCAATTGACAACAGAGCATATAACTGTATTCCTTCACAAGTTCAGCAATTGATAGAAAAATATCTCTGAAAAAGCATGATGAAGATACCAACCTCTGTTGTTTCATGTGGCAAGCAACAAAAAACAGCAACAACATCTGGAAAATCTGCATCTCTAATTGCAACTAAATTTGGCAGGCCCTGCAATATTAAAAGATGATCAACATATGTGAACCAAATTCATATACAGAAATGTGCTACTGTGAAAGGTTCAGCTAATTCTTGATGTGCAGGAGTTAGCATTAAAAAATCAAGTCCAAATCATAAGCCATACTGACTGTAAAGTGTTCACTTACGTCGACCAGACCCCTGACCACTTCTTTGATGTTATGAATTTCTATGCCAACATTTTCACCCACTGCCCCTCTCATGACCAAGCAAAAGAGTTCAGGACATGTTAGTATAATTCACACTTATTGGTAGGAAGTGAAAAACCAAATAGATGGTGTAATTGGAAAATAAATCCTAAATTTAGTATTGGATAATTCAATATAGGTGTGAAAATGAAAGCATTCGATACTAAATGAATCCTAAATTTAGTATCTCCAACCTGCAACATCTACAACTATTAATAGTTATCAAATATATCTTGAAATTCACTGAAGATGAAGCAACAGAAAAGGATAAAAAAAGCGAGACCGTCATTGAATTGTTAGGAATTGTGGTGCAGACTCAAACTGAAGTTTCCTAACTGAACTAACAAATCTCAACAAATGGCAAGCTGCACTGAACCAATCAAACAAGTATTCTCCTTAACTTTCACTGCCCAAGAAACAATACATGTATATGGCACTCGCAGGAAATCAAGACTTCCCATCTTGAATGAGGATCAATCCTTGTCGGCCATGAGGATATCACTCAACTCTGAGCTATGGCTGACCCTCCTTGAGTGACATTCCCATAGAAAGTCCCATGCACCTTTTGCCATTTAAATGAGGCAGATTAATAACACAAACCTGAAAAAGGACTAATGAACCTCCCTTGAGAATAGAGAAACATGAAGCATGAGAGGTAAAACATGAGGGAGAGGGCTCACCCAGAGGGTCTTCTCATTGTCGCATCGACGACATCCGCTCGAGCCACATGTCGCTGAAATAAGCTCTCAGATTGTCACATAAGCAGAACAACATCATCAAATAAGCTCTCAGATTGTCACATGAGCAGAACAACATCATCAAGTACAAGTCATGTCATTTTTCTTGATGATAAAGGTCCATTTTTAACTAACCAATGAAATTACCAATCTATACAATCCTCTGCTACAATTACTACTGCAACTCTAGGCAGCAAGTCACCAACAAGCACATGCTGAACATCCAGCTACACAGCCACCTACAGGAACACCAAACATACTCCCGTATATACAGGAAATGGAACGAGGATATTACCCTGAACACCGGCTGTTTGGCGCTCCTGCTCCTCGTGGTGGTATGCAAACACCTTACTGCACCCTCGTGACGTGCTCCTGATCATGCGCGTTGCAACACTATTGCACATCATCGTGCTTGCCATAGTGGGTCGCAGGTCGCACCTGCTAAGAAGAAATTAAGTTCAGTTCTCCTCTTAACTTTCAGTTACATATATGTAAATAACTAACCAAGGACATGAAGCTGCTTGGAGCACGATGCAGAGAAGATCCATAGTGGAAGACCACAACCCTGGCTTCTCATCCGCCCCCTCCGCTACGCCGTCTTCTGCCACATCACCCACCTCACTACAGCACGTTGCCTAGCCGCCTCATGCTCCTAATGGATCTCGCCACCTCCGATTCAAATCGTCTCGCCTACAACAATCTCAGGATCCGCCGCTGCTAAAACTTTGCGTCTAGATCGCCGTCACCCATGGCTCGCCGTCCCGAGTTGAACGTCCATCGTCCTTCCGCCTACCCCTCTGCCTTGAGGTGGATTGTGGCTGCCCCTCCATCCCTAGCGGACGAGAGAGAGTGGAGATGAGGGAGGCGTGCCCGAGGATGCTACGGGCGTCACGAAAGAGAAGCTGGGATGGGGCAACGGCGACGGTGGTAACCCAGGCAGGGTGAGGAGAGGAACGGGGAGGAGAAGGCGCAGGGGAAGCGGCGGAGCCGGCGGCGCAGGGACTCGGGAGAGGAGGAGGCGAGGGGGAGGGGAATGGTAGAGTGGGGAGGAAGCGTGTGCCAGCGGCTAGGTTTACATGTTTTACCGAGATTTTTTTTCTTTCACCCCAGCTTTGCACTGTAACTCTGCCGAGGTGGACACGCCGCGCGAGCGCTCCTTGCGTGACGTTTATTGTGTTTGATGGGAGCTGCGATGCGTGTTTGTGTATGAGCTCGTCGACCTGCATCTGGCCCATATAATTTCTACCTATATATGTTGAACCGAAACAAACATAACACATATAGATCAAAGGAAAGCTGCCATCCATGCCTGGCAAATTCACAGTTTTGCATAACCGAAACATCTACTTTAATGATTATCATATCTATGGATCTATCTGAGGAATAAAACATACATGCATACCTTTGGAATACAAAGGAAGCATGCTACTCCCTCCGTCCCAAAATTCTTGTCTTAGATTCGTCTAGATACGGATGTATCTAATACTAAAACGTGACTTGATACATTCGTATTTAGACAAATTTAAGACAAGAATTTTGGGACGGAGGGAGTATATAATAGCAGTTGCGAACATAACATTGGTTGAACCAATAGCTACCTATCGAGAATGGCCATATCAATATATATCATCGCCATCAGTCCTTGCCAACATGTAAACTACCCAGTCAATAGTAAATGGTGTTCTAGAGTTGATGCTAACTAATTCTGCATAGAAAATGCTTTAGTAAACAGTCTTCACTATATAAACAAATAAGTTACTAATTTGTTGTTAATCCAGGACAAAGTGAAATTACCTGAAAAGCAAGCATTAGAAAAGAAAAAGAACCAGATGACAGCAATCTCATGGCATCGACAAAGAAATGCTACTGAGGCACGAACATCTGTAATAGGAAGGGCTGCAAAACCGCCTCTAGAACAACACATAATGAGTAGCAGTAAAAGGAACTCTGAAACTGTACATACATTTGCAGTAGAGTACAAAAGACCGATGTAAAATAATCAGAGGGAACTTCAATTTAAACCCCTAATTCAGTTGCAACAGAGAGGAAACTTGAATTTAAATCCCCAATTCAGTAGCAACCCACATCTTCGTTATGAACTTCTTTGAGCTAGACTGTGTAAGTGAACAATTTTTGCATGGTTCATCTGTGCTGGTGCAGTGTTCATAAATGAACATGTATGAGATTTAAATTTAAGTCACAGAGGAGAGGCAAAGAAACATTTTGCATGCTTTCAGTAACCATAAAAACTAACTCTGCACCAACCATTCCCTCAAAAAATCTGAACTAACCAGGTATGCAGAACTTATGAACCAAAGATAGCAACGAGTGTCCAGTCGATGACCATATGAACCAAAGATAGCAATGAGCGTCAAGCTGGTGACCATATGAACCAAAGATAGCAGCGAGCATCCAGCAGACGACCATATGAATTAAAGATATTCACTATATAAGCAGTAATTTTTCAGTATATCCCAGATTCTTGTAGTAAAGGATGCATCTAGAATCTGGATCATAGATTCATGTGTGCATGCAGAAAATAGGATAGGTGACAATACAATTATACTGATAGAAATATAAATTGCAGTGTTTGGTTATAAATCCAAATCTAAAAGAAATTCATGAGGACGGCGAGGAACACCCAATAGCCTAATGATGCTCCCAGGGAAAATCTCTATGAGAATAAAGCTAATATCAACCAAATTACATAGCGAGAACCCTTGATATGGCCACAAGGTAGAATAGATGGGAGCCAACATATAGATGGGACCATAATCTGAAGCTAACGTCCCTAATTATGGGCAAACAGAAAATGAAAGAGCAATACATACTGATGTAACAGGCCAAGAAGATACTTACTTCGTATTCATTTGAGTTAGTCAGTTGCAACTATTTCTGCCAAAAAACTATTACACATCAGGTCGATGTCATGCTGTTCGCCACTAGGCAAATCTATGACTTCTTTCATAGCAATGAACTCTAGAACCTTGATCATCTAGGAGAAGATATTTTTCTCATTGAATTTTCCAGCACTGTAATGAGAAGATAAGTATCCATGAAGTAATAAACAGACTGAGTTTGAAAGTACCTCATCAAATGAAGGTGGTTGAAGCGTGACGACCTTGCATAGATGTTTGACGGCCTCGAGGTTTGAAGAATCAGAGCAGCAGAAGATGATTTTATTGCAACCTGCATACCTTCCCCAAAACCAACTGATATATGTTGAAAATCGGAGGAAAGCCTATCAGCGTCGTGTACCACAATCACTGCACATATGAACCACTAACACTTTGTCATTTCACATCAACCAAGAACAGGCAGCAGTTCAAACTCCTTTCTTGATTGACAGATGTGCCATCAGACGAGAAGCAAAACTGCATGAGCATGTACCATTGCAGCTAGTATGATCGCAGATCGAGTCTGGTGGCAGGATTGATTCATTCAGCAAAGTAGTATGACATGACTCTCATAGCTATGTAAATCAGCCAAGTTAACCTCCACATGATGACCTGAAATCTTGACTTTCACATCGATGTGTCTGGCTATTTCTCCCTGCATCAAACCAGTGAACAGTTCACCAGAAATACAGTGTGGAGAAAACTACATTTTGTAACTTCCTCACAATGATTTAATCAATCAGAAAAGGCACTTGTTCTAAGTCACAACACATACCTTTAGCTCGATTCTCATTGAGTGTTCCTCTATCTGTTAAATACAGAAATGTCAAATACACATAGCATTCTGAATCTGAAGCAGCAAGAGGTTTTAGCTTAGGATAAATTCGTAGTTTGCGCATAAGTTTGTATGGTGACATGGAGATTATCAGGACCAAAAGCATCCTTAGAAGGGTCAGTACTATGCTTCTCTTCCTGACTGCCTGTCCGCCTTCGAATATGAAATGGTTGCAGCCATGTTCGATCACCTGGATGCAGGAGCAGTGACAAAATTTAATCCCAATTTAGCATGCCATGGCGTTCTGTAGATTCATCACTCTATTCCAATGCTTGGCTCCAAGGATACAATGCTAGAGTGACAAAGGAATTTGTGATCTGTACCAGCCGGTGGAGTTCGTCGACCACGGCCTTGTTGCAGATGAATTCCCCGAGCACACTGGGCCGGTACCTGTCCACCCACGCGTACTTGTCGTCCGCCGCGGACGCTGTCGATTACACCGACAGCTACTGAGGAGAGTCCACCTGCGGCAATGACGTCCGCTTTCGCGGGACCCTCACCCAGATGTTTGCTCCTGTCCCAATGGTGGTGGCCTTCTCGCCGCTCCCACCGCCGGCAGCCGTCACGGGCTTGTCTTGGGATCCCGTCGGCGTCGGCGCTCGGGCGACCGCGACAGCGGCGGCTTCCTCTCTCTCCCTCAAAGGCCTCCCCGCGATGACATTCGCCGCGTCCGCGTGGCCCTAGCGTGCAGGCACCTGCACTGCCGGGGGCGTCGATGCGGACGACGGCTGAGTCTGCGTCTGCGGGGGCAGGGTGGCGGCGCGGGCACGACGACCGCTGAGAGCGGCCCTGCTCTTGGGGAGGCAGGCGGCGAGGCGCTCCATGGACGACCTCCTCCGGGCTCGGCTGCTCCCCGATGGCGCGGGTGCGCTAGCTCTCTTCTGCGGCAAGGCCTGAGTGGGCGAGGAGACATGGCGGCCTGGGAGCTCCGGGCACGAGATGGAGAGGCCGCAAGCGAGGTGAGGGCGGCGGCGGCGGTAACCCTAGCTGAGTGGGAGGAGAGGAAAGGAAAAGGGCTCGAGGCACTTCCTGTCTCTCTCTCTTTCTTCGTCGACGAAGGAAAGGGGAAGCACCGGGCGATCTTTTTTTGGTGACGTGGACACGACGAGACATCCAATTGGGGATTATAAACAGAAATGCCCCTGCCGACGTGGATAGCGCGAAGGAGCGACCCTTCTGCGTACGGCAATGTGTTTAATTATCTTTTGAATTCTCCAAACTAAACTATATCGGAGAAGTTTGCACTTATTAAGGATTACATTGATGGGTTGCATTCTACTATTACACATGATGATTTTGATGAATATAATATGCATGTGCTTGCTGCTCCTACTTGCAATTATTACGAGAGAGGAACTACATCTCTATCTCTCTATGTTTCCAACACGATAAAATTACAAGAAACTGCTTATGCTATCTTTGGTCTTTACTTGATGTGCATGAATTGTTCTTTTATGACATGCTGATGCATAGGAAGAGAGTTAGACTTCGTCATTGCATGATATATGTTGTCTTGTGCTCATTACTAAATGCCAAATCATTGTTAATTAAAATTGGCTTTGATATACCTTGGGATCCGGGTGGATCCATCACTTGAGCACTTTATGCCTAGCTTTGTCGGTGTTCTGGGAACCAGGTTACCCAGACTTGCCTGCCTGTGGCCCACGGCGTGGCTCCCTTAGCGGCCTGGTACAGCCCACCTCCAAGACCACCAAGACAAGACCCTCGCGAGGGACCAGGCCTCGCGAGAAAGACGACACCAAGACCTCCCGAGGGAGCGGCCTCCCCAGGCGGCCTCCCGAGAAACGGAGATTTCTATGCAGGTACCCCACCTCATGAGGCTGCAATGATGTGAGCCATGACGACTAAGACCAGGCGGGCGCCAGTGGGCGCAGAGGAGGCAGTTTCCTCTTTTGGTGCTAAGGAGGCAAGGACAGGCGTGGGTTCCCGAGGAATCCCCGAAAGGTTTCCATTCCAGTGCTACAAGACCAAGACCACAGGCTCACAAGGCGGAGGTCATCGCTGAGCCCACCACTGCGTCACGACCGGAAGCTTTGCAGGAGAAGACCACCTTGTGTCTGGATAGGATGTACTACTTGTCCCCTTTCAAATTAGCCGTTGTGGGATCCCTTCCCGCCTAAGTTTCGAGTGAAGAGCACCAAGGCCACTATAAAGATAGGTTAGCCACCACCATAGAAGGGGTCGACTCATTCTCACCCCCGAGCCCTCGCGAGGTTGTTCATCCTCTGTACTAGTTCATCCTCAGTCCCTCGTGAGGCCAATCCACCACAAAGCAGGAGTAGAGTATTACACCGCAAGCTGGCTCAAACCTGGGTAAACTGCCATGTTCATCTTCTTCCTTGCTCACGCGAGTTCGGCTAGGCTAGGCTGTGGGGCGACAGGCTCTAGGCTCGAGAGGTTGAGATCTTCGCACACGCCCCAGAGTTTGAACCTTCTTGGGTCTGCGGAGCCCTAAATCTGACATTTGGCGCGCCAGGTAGGGGCGTGTCGAAGTCTACTCCTCCTCCGACCGCGCTTCGCCCTTGCCTCGCGGCCCCCATGGCGGGCGCGTCCCTGCAAGCGTGGCCGCCCGAGGCGTACGGGAGTGCCGCGGGTTGCCCGGCTTTCACCTCCGATCTGCGATGAGTGCAGTGGCCCGCGAAGTTTAGGCCGACGTTGCCCCCACGGTATGACGGCGTCGCGGACCCCGAAGGAGTGGCCTCCCCAGGGACCTCCCGAGGGAGCGGCCTCCCCAGGCAGCGTCCTGTCGTATGCGCAGGCCATCAAAATGGCGGGCGGCGACGACAAGGCCATGGAAAACTGGTTCCCCCTCGCCCTCACAGAGGCTCCTCGATCTTGGCTATGTGGCCTCCCGCGCGCCTCGATCTCCTCTTGGGAGGAACTTTGCGACCAGTTCGTCACACGCTTCATGGCCCCGGCGCCCCACGCGGTCGCGTGCATCATCGGCGGATCGCAGGCGCCTGCGTCAGGCCGCCACATCAAGCAGCTTCTCCGTCAGCAAGGTACCGCCCGACCGCAGTGCCTGGCGGCGCAAGGCCGCGCCAGACCTGAGACCGTCATCACCTTCGATTCCAGAGACCACCCCAAGGCCACGACCGCGGCAGGTGCTCTCCCCATGCTGTGTACTCCCACCATCAGCAATGTCGCGATGACCAAGACCCTCATCGACGGAGGCGCCAGCCTGAACGTCCTCTCGGTGGAAACCTTCGATTTGCTTCAAGTACCATATGATCAGCTACTCCCCACACAGCCTTACTCGGGGGTGGTCGAGGGCACGACCACTCCCCTGGGGTAGATACGCCTCCCCATCACCTTCGGCACGCGCGACAACTACCACACCGAGATCATCGACTTCGACATCGCCCATATCGGCCTCCCGTATAACGCCATTCTGGGGTATCCGGCCCTCGCCAAGTTCATGGCGGCTACCCATCCGGGTTACAATGTCGTCAAGATGCCGGGCAGTAGCGGCATCATCACGGTGGTCGGTGATAACCCACAAGTATAGGGGATCGCAACAATTTTCGAGGGTAGAGTATTCAACCCAAATTTATAGATTCGACACAAGGGGAGCCAAAGAATATTTATAAGTATTAGCAGCTGAGTTGTCAATTCAACCACACTTGGAGATTAATTATTTGCAGCAAAGTGATCAGTAGCAAAGTAGTATGATAGTTTTGATAATAGTAGCAGCAGCAATAGTAACGATAACAGTGATAGCAGTGATATTGTAGCAAGTGCAACAGTGACAGCAGTAGTAATAACTTAGCAAGATCAATATGTAGGAAAATCGTAGGCATTGGATCGGTAATTTGTTGGATGATATTCATCATGAGACAGTTATAACCTAAGGCGATACGGCACTAGCTCCAATTCATAAATATAATGTAGGCATGTATTCCGTAAATAGTCATACGTGCTTATGGAAAGAACTTGCATGACATCTTTTGTCTTACCCTCCCGTGGCAGCGGGGTCCATATTGGAAACTAAGGGATATTAAGGCCTCCTTTTAATAGAGAACCGGAACAAAGCATTAACACACGGTGAATACATGAACTCCTCAAACTACGGTCATCATCGGGAGTGGTTCCGACTATTGTCACTCCGGGGTTGCCGGATCATAACACGTAGTAGGTGACTATAACTTGCAAGATCGGATCTAGAACATAGATATAATGGTGATAACATAAACGGTTCAGATCTGAAATCATGGCACCCAGGCCCAAAGTGACAAGCATTAAGCATGGCAAAGTCATAGCAACATCAATCTCAGAACATAATGGATACTAGGGATCAAGCCCTAACAAAACTAACTCGATTACATGATGAATCTCATCCAACTCCTCACCGACCAGCGAGCCTACGAAGGAATTACTCACTCCCGGTGGGGAGCATCATGGAATTGGCGATGGAGAAGGGTTGGTGATGACGAAGATCGAAGATCCGCCTCTCCGGAGCCCCAAATGGACTCCAGATCTGGCCTCCCGATGAAGAACAGGAGACGGCGGCGGCTCCGTCTCGCGAAACGCGATAATTCTTTCTCCCTAATTTTTTCTGGAAAAATAGGATTTTATAGCATCGGTTTCAGGGTCTGCGGGGCCACCAGGTGGGGACAACCCACCTGGGCGCGCCTGGGGGGGCAGGCGCGCCCTGGTGGGTTGTGCCCACCCAGGTGCCCCCCTCAGGTGGCTCTTGGCTCCAGAAATTCTCTTATTTTGTATAAAAATTCCTCGCAAAGTTTCGTTCCATTCCGAGAACTTTTATTTCTGCACAAAAACAACACCATGGTAGTTCTGCTGAAAATAGCGTCAGTCCGGGGTTAGTTTCATTCAAATCATGCAAATTAGAGTCCAAAACAAGAGGAAAAGTGTTAGGAAAAGTAGATACATTGGAGACGTATCAACTCCCCCAAGCTTAAACATTTGCTTATCCTCAAGCAATTCAGTTGATAAACTGAAAGTGAAAAAGAAAAACTTTTACGAACTCTTTTGCTCTTGTTTGCATAAATAAGCTTAAACAGCACCCAGGTTTTCAGCCAATATTATAACTAACCATGTCGACAATAACTCTTAAAAATTATATTAACTCATATCAATGACATAATCAGCTAGCGAGCAATAATAAGATATCTCAAATAGCAACACGTTATTAAAACAACCACGATATAATATGACAATAGTGGTATCTCGCTAGCCCTTTCTGAGACCGCAAAACATAAATGCAGAGCACCTCCAAAGTTCAAGCAGCGACTAAACATTGTAATTCATGGTAGAAAAGATCCAGTCATGATGCACCCAACATTAGCTACACACAATGCATAAGCATGACAGCAGTGCTCTCAGGTTCTGGGGCTTATTTAAGAAGGTGATGATACAACATAAAAGTAAATAGATAGTCCCTTCGCAGAGGGAAGCAGTGATTTGCAGAGGCGCCAGAGCTCAAAGCTTAAATTGAGAGATAAAAACATTTTGAGAGGCATACTTTTCCCACCAACGAAAACGACTTAGAGTTTCCAATACTTTCCATACTAGATATATCATAGGCGGTTCCCAAACAGAAATTAAAGTTTATTCCTTTTTCCATCATTTCTTTCACTTTCCATGGCTAGCCGTATCCACGGGTGCCCTCCATACCAACACTTTCCAAGGAATTTATTATTTGACAACATAAAGTAAATTCATTTTTTATTTCAGGACTGGGCATCCCTAATACCTTTGCCGTACTCTCGTGCAATGATAAGTGAATAAACACTCATCGTGAGAATAACACATCTAGCATGGAAAGATATCGGCCACCCCTCGCCGCCTCGCGAGCGGTACGAGCACACAAAAGAGAAATTTATTTTGAAAATTAGAGATGGCACATGCAAATTTATTTAGGGCGGCAGGGTAATACCGCATATAGGTAGGTATGGTGGACTCAACTGGAATAACTTGGGTTTCAGGTTTTTGATGCACAAGCAGAATTCCCACTTGGTACAGGCGAAGGCTAGCAATTAGGTTGAGAAGCGGCCAGCTAGAGAGCAACAACGGTCATGAACAGGCACTATGCATAAGTAACATTGGACACTAGCATGAGTAGGATATGAACACCATGAACATAAATATCATAGAGGCTATGTTGGTTTTGATTCAACTACATGCATGAACATGTGCCAAGTCAAGCCACTCGAACATTTAGAGGAGGATACCATATCATCATACTTCATCACAATCATTTTAACGCAATGTTGATATCCAAGATAAATCATTATCCACTCCTAGCTACTTATGCATGGCATGAGAAACTATAATCTCTAATTGTCATTGCAAACATGTTTAATCATAATGGGCTGAATCATGGATACTAGGTTAAACATATTTACAAAAACAGAACAAGTCGAGTTCATACCCGTTTCTCTCTGCCACGACCAGTTCATCGAATATCGTCATTATTTGCCTTTCACTTGCATGACCGAACGATATGAAAATGATAATAGTGCAAGAGTGCCGTGGACTAAGTTGGAATCTGCAAACATTTTATTCAAAAGGAGAAGACAAGGTAAATTGGGCTCTTTGTTAGATTAACAATAATGCATATGAGAGCCACTCAACATTTTCATCGTGGTCTTCTCCTCAGTATGACTCAATAAAAGAAAAGAAGTTCAGAAAAAGAAAGCAAGATAAAAAGGGAAAAACAAAAACGAGAAAACTATTTACACGAGAAAGCTCCCAACAAACAAAAGAAGAACAAGGAAATCTTTTTGAGTTTTCTTTTTAGTACTACAACAATTTAAACTAGGAAGAAAAATCAAAAAGAAGCAAGAAATATATTTTTGGATTTTCTCAAAGTTTTTCAAACACACAAGAAGAAAGCAAGAAAATAATTCTAACATGGATAATACAATGAAAAAGTGTGAATACCGACAATTGAAATGTGTGAACATGAATGTAATGTTGGTGAGAAACACGTACTCCCCCAAGCTTAGGCTTTTGGCCTAGCTTGGTAATCAGTCAATAGCCTGGATAGTAGTCAGAGTGGTAGCTCACGGAGGCTCTTGGTTCGGATGTCTCAGCCTGTCGTGCAGCCACAACCGCCGCGTTGTGGGCTCGGGCCTCGCTCTCAAGAACAAAATATCTTCCCCTGCTGCGATAATCAAAGAGAGCAGGCACAAGCAAATATGCGTATATGATGGACTCTTGGTTAAACAACAACTTGTAGGTGAAATTATCAGGTTTACCCTTAAGGATCTTATGACGCTTCACAGCATCAAAGTCTAAAAATTGCGTGGGTAAAATAGGGTCATAAGGTAAAGGTGAAACACCCAGCTCTCTCGCTAAGCGTGTGGCATAAATTCCACCATAAAAATAACCACTATTAGCGTTGTGCTGCAATCTACGTGCAACAATCACTCCAAGATTATAGCTTTTGTCACCGATGAGAGCAGCGCGTAAGAGGCTCAAGTCTGGAGCACAAAGTGTACTACAATCTTGTTTGCCTACAATACATTTCCCATTGAATAATGCAAAGTATTGAATTGCGGGAAAATGAATGCTCTTTATTCTACCTTGCGTCACTCCCCTATTCTCACCGTAGCAAAGGCTAGACAAAAATGTTTCGAACTCAGCTCTTGGTGGTTCGTCAAGCGAACCCCAGAATGGAATTTTGCAGTGATGAGCAAACCTTTCTAGTGATAAGGTAAATGAATTTTCATACAGTTTAAATGACACCCTAGACTCACGGGGATGGAATTTAAATCCTTTGACAAATGATTCAGTGAGAGTGTGGTATTGAGTGCACTTATCTGATATGTAGGGACCGAGGTCGGCATTGTGAACATATTGCTCAAATTCCTCCTTAATGCCCACACTCACCATATAATCATCGCATGGCCATAAGCATGTTTTGGTGGCAGCATCTCGTATGGAACATTCACTTGGTTCAACATAAGACCGACGAGCGGAGCTGTCACTAGAAGATGCCCCGAGGATCTCCTCCTCGAAGAACTCCTTCCAAAGAGGTTCATCATATTCGCGTATAATTTTCTGAAAATTTATTGGGTGACAAAAATTTTGTTAACAAAACTTCACAATATTGGTAACAACTACTCATAGGGATGCATAGAGGCCATAGCAAGCATGCAAACTACTTAGAACTCTAAGAATTCAGCATGCAAGCTCATCTACAGCAGCACCAAGAGTAGCTAATTATTCAAAATATAAACAACTAAAGCAAAAACTAATTGGGCACACGGAGGAGTCACATACCAAGCAACAATCCCCCGAAACAGTTTCGGAAACGGAGCTTCGAGCAAAGAGATCGAAATCTGCGGGTTTGAGAGCAAGAACACGAGAGCAAGAGCAATGGTGAATTTTTTCTGGAGGTAGGTGATGATGTGGGATGAAGAGATAAGTGAGGGGGCCCACGTGGGGACCACAACCCACCAGGGCGCGCCTGGGGGTCCTGGCGCGCCCAGGTGGGTTGTGCCCACCTGGTGCACCTCCCTCTGATATTATTTGCACCAGAAATTCTTAAATATTCATAAAAAATCGTATTAAATTTTCAGGGCATTCTGAGAACTTTTATTTTTGGTCATTTTTTATAGCACGGGAAAAATCAGAAAACAGACAAAACATGGCATTTTATTTTATTTAACTAATAGGAACAGAAAATAAAAGGTAGGGATAGAAGGTAGTGCTCACTAAATTCATCAACTTCATACCTCTCAAAAATGATCCATTAATAAGGTTGATCAAGTCTTATTAACAACCACTTTCGATTAGCATGAAACCAAAGAACTTTCGTAAATCACTAAGTTACCTCAACGGGGATATGAATGTCCCCAACAATAAGCATTTCATATTTCTTTTTGGTAGTAGGTAGAGGTAGTTGAAAACTTCCAATAGTGATTGTCGGAGATTTTTCAATAACATTAATACCATTCACTTGGAATTGTTTCTTCGGAAAGTGCACCGTATGCTCATTACCATTGATATGAAAAATGACCTTGCTTTTATTGCAATTAATAACAGCCCCTGCAGTATTCAAAAAGGGTCTACCAAGGATAATTGACATGTTGTCGTCCTCGGGCATCTCAAGTATAACAAAGTTAGTCAAAATAGTAACATTAGCAACAACAACGGGCACATCCTCACAAATACCGATAGGTATGGCAGTTGATTTGTCAGCCATTTGCAAAGATATTTCAGTGGGTGTGAGTTTATTCAAATCAAGTCTTTTATATAAAGAGAAAGGCATAACACTAACACCAGCTCCCAAATCACATAAAGCAGTTTTCACATAATTCTTTTTGATGGAGCAAGGTATAGTTGGTATTCCCGGATCTCCAAGTTTTTTAGGTACTCCATCCTTAAAAGTGTAATTAGCAAGCATGGTGGAGATTTCAGCTTCCGGTATTTTTCTCTTATTAGTGATGATGTCCTTCATGTACTTTGCATAAGGAGGCATTTTCAAGATATCAGTCAAGCGAGTACGCAAAAAGACTGGCCTCAGCATTTCAGCAAAGCGTTCAAATTCTTCATCATCTTTCTTTTTAGTTGACTTAGGTGGAAAGGGCATAGGTTTTTGAACCCACGGTTCTCTTTCCTTACCGTGTTTTCTAGCAACAAAGTCTCTTTTATCATATCTTTTATTCTTAGGTTGTGGGTTATCAAGATCAACTGTTGGTTCTATCTCAACATCATTGTCTAGTTCTTTATTATTTGTTTGAGTTTCTTCATGAACCTCATCATTATCTTTTTCATTATCAGAAGGTGAGTGTTCACTACCAGATTGAGTTTCAGCATCAGAGATAGAAACATCATTATCATTATCAGGAGGTTTCTCTACTTCAGGTTCACTAGAGGCATGCAAAGTCCTATCATTTTTCTTTTTCTTTTTCTTTTTAGAAGGACCAGGTGCAGTGGTGTTGTTCCTTTGTGAATCCTGTTCAATTCTTTTTGGGTGTCCCTCGGGATAAAGTGGTTCCTGAGTCATTTTACCTCCTCTAGTTGCAACTCTAATAGCAAAGTCATGTATGTTGTTATTCATTTCATCAAGCAATTCTCTTTGAGATTTAGCAACTTGTTCTAGTTGAGTTTGAACCATAGAAGCATGCTTCCCTACACCTCTAACATCATTTGAGATTCTAAATAACAAGTCACTTAAGCGAGTAATCATATCAGAATTGTATTTCAATTGTTTCATAACATTTGCATTGAAGTGATCTTGTTTTCTAATATAGTTTTCAAACTCATAAAGGCATTGGCTAGGGTGCATATTGTGAGGATTATCATTATCATTGAATTTCATTAGAGAATTTACCTCTACCACCGCAGGTGGTGGTGTATCAAGCCCATGTATTTCTTCAATAGGAGGTAAATTTTTGACATCCTCAGCTTTAACACCTTTTTCCTTCATAGATTTCTTTGCCTCTTGCATATCTTCGGGACTGAGATATAAGATACCCCTCTTCTTCGGAGTGGGTTTAGATGGTGGTTCAGGAAGAGTCCAATCATCATAGTTTTTCAATATGTTATTCAATATTTCTTCAGCTTGTCCAATAGTTCGTTCCCTGAAAACACAACCAGCACAACTATCTAGGAAATCCCTAGAAGCATCGGTTAGTCCATTATAGAAGATATCAAGTATTTCATTTTTCTTAAGAGGATGATCAGGCAAAACATTAAGTAACCGGCAAATCCTCCCCCAAGCTTGTGGGAGACTCTCTTCTTCAATTTGCACAAAGTTAAATATTTCCTGTAAGGCAGCTTGTTTCTTATGAGTAGGAAAATATTTTCCAGAGAAGTAATAAATCATATCCTGGGGACTACGCACACAACCAGGAGCAAGAGTATTGTACCAAGCTTTAGCATCACCCTTTAATGAGAACGGAAATAATTTGAGAATATAGTAATAGCGAGTTTTCTCATCATGAGTAAAAAGGGTGGCTATGTCATTCAACTTAGTAAGATGTGCCACAACAGTCTCAGTTTCATAACCATGGAAAGGATCAGATTCAACCAAAGTAATTAACTCTGGATCGACAGAGAATTCATAATCCTTATCATCAATAAAGATAGGTGAGGTAGCAAACTTAGGATCATATTTCATTCTAGCATTCAGAGACTTTTCTTTATACTTGCATAATAATTTCTCTAGATCATCTCTATCCTTACAAGAAGAATATCTCTAGTTGTCTCCTCATTCATAACATAACCTTCCAGTACCTTAGGCAATTCATATCTAGAAGGGCTAGTTCTAGTAGGTGTTTCAATATTTTCAGTTTCAAGCTCATCATCAGATTCAACAACATCATGTTGTCTTACTCTAGCAATTTGTTCATCAAGAAATTCACCTAATGGCACATCATCATCAAGCAAGGTACTAGCATCATCATAAGCATTCATAGCAGAAGTAGCATCATCAATAACTTGCGATATATCAGAATTAATAGCATGTGGTGGTGTTGCAAGTTTACTTATAACAGAAGGTGAATCTAAAGCGGAGCTGGATGGCAGTTCCTTACCTCCCCTTGTCTTAGAGGGAAAAATCTTAGTCTTAGCATCCTTCAGATTCTTCATAGTGATAATTTGATAATAATCCCAAGTGACTCAACAAATATAGCTATGCTCCCCGGCAACGGCGCCGGAAAAAGGTCTTGATGACCCACAAGTATAGGGGATCGCAACAGTTTTTGAGGGTAGAGTATTCAACCCAGATTTATAGATTCGACACAAGGGGAGCCAAAGAATATTTGTAAGTATTAGCAGCTGAGTTGTCAATTCAACCACACCTAGAGATTAATTATCTGCAGCAAAGTGATCAGTAGCAAAGTAGTATGATAGTTTTGATAGTAGTAGTAGCAGCAATAGTAACGGTAACAGTGATAGCAGTGATATTGTAGCAAGTGCAACAGTGACAGCAGTAGTAATAACTTAGCAAGATCAATATGTAGGAAAATCGTAGGCATTGGATCGGTAATTTGTTGGATGATATTCATCATGAGACAGTTATAATCTAGGGCGATACGGCGCTAGCTTTAGTTCATAAATATAATGTAGGCATGTATTCCGTAAATAGTCATACGTGCTTATGGAAAGAACTTGCATGACATCTTTTGTCCTACCCTCCCGTGGCAGCGGGGTCCATATTGGGAACTAAGGGATATTAAGGCCTCCTTTTAATAGAGAACCGGAACAAAGCATTAACACACGGTGAATACATGAACTCCTCAAACTACGATCATCACCGGGAGTGGTCCCGACTATTGTCACTCCGAGGTTGCCGGATCATAACATGTAGTAGGTGACTATAACTTGCAAGATCGGATCTAGAACATAGATATAATGGTGATAACATAAACGGTTCAGATCTGAAATCATGGCATCCGGGCCCAAAGTGACAAGCATTAAGCATGGCAAAGTCATAGCAACATCAATCTCAGAACATAATGGATACTAGGGATCAAGCCCTAACAAAACTAACTCGATTACATGATGAATCTCATCCAACTCCTCACCGACCAGCGAGCCTACGAAGGAATTACTCACTCCCGGTGGGAGCATCATGGAATTGGTGATGGAGAAGGGTTGGTGATGACGAAGATCGAAGATCCCCCTCTCCGGAGCCCCAAACGGACTCCAGATCTGGCCTCCCGATGAAGAACAGGAGACGGCGGCGGCTCCGTCTCGCGAAATGCGATAATTCTTTCGCCCTAATTTTTTTCTGGAAAAATAGGATTTTATGGCGTCGGTTTCAGGGTCTGCGGGGCCACCAGGTGGGGACAACCCACCTGGGCACGCCTGGGGGGCAGGCGCGCCCTGGTGGGTTGTGCCCACCCAGGTGCCCCCCTCAGGTGGCTCTTGGCTCTAGAAATTCTCTTATTTTGTATAAAAATTCCTCGCAAAGTTTCGTTCCATTCCGAGAACTTTTATTTCTGCACAAAAACAACACCATGGTAGTTCTGCTGAAAACAACATCAGTCCGGGGTTAGTTTCATTCGAATCATGCAAATTAGAGTCCAAAACAAGAGGAAAAGCGTTAGGAAAAGTAGATACATTGGAGACGTATCAGTCGAGGATACAAAGGATGCGGTCCGGGCCCTCAAGCTTGCCTACAGGGCCGCGGCCGCTACGCGCCCTGCCACCGCGGGTGCGGCGGTGGCTCTGGAGGCCGCGCCCATGAAGAAGAAGCAGCTGTTCTCTCAGGGCCGGGCCAAGACGAAGCAGGTGCCTATCGACACCGGGGGTTCGGGCCCCACCTTCATCATAGGTGCGGGCCTTCCCCTAGATCAGGAGGAGGCGCTGGTGGCATTCCTGAGGGCCAACAAAGACGTACTTGCATGGGAAGCGTCAGACTTGGTGGGTGTCCCGAGGGAGGTGATTGAGCATCACCTAATGGTGTGCCCAGGCGCACGCCCGGTGAAGCAAAAAGCGTGGCGCCAGGCGCAAGAGAAGCAGGCGTTCATCGTCCAGGAGGTCAGTAAGCTCCAAGAGGCCGGCGTCATCTGGGAGGTGCAGCACCCAGATTGGTTGGCGAATCCCGTGATCGTCCCCAAGAAAGGCAGGAAGGAGCGCATGTGCGTCGACTTCACCAGCCTCAACAAGCCCTACCCTCATGATCCTTTCCCGCTCCCACGTATCGACCAGATCATGGACTCCACAGCTGAGTGCGATTTGCTGTGCTTCCTGGATGCCTTCTCGGGATATCATCAAATCAAGATGGCGGCGGAGGACGTCGAGAAGACAACCTTCATCTCTCCGTGTGGTGTGTACTGCTACACTTGCATGCCCTTCGGGCTGCGGAACGCTGGCGCCACCTTCCAGTGGCTGATGCACATAGCGCTCGGGCCGCAGTTGGGGAGGAACGTGGAGGCATACATCGATGACATCGTGGTCAAGTCGCGGGAAGCAAGGACCCTGATCAAAGACCTGGAAGAAACGTTCGCTAACTTGCGCAGCATAAACCTAAAGCTCAATCCAGAGAAATGTGTGTTCGGGGTCCCATCCGGCAAGCTGCTGGGTTTCCTGGTGTCGCACAGAGGGATCGAAGCCAACCGCAATAGAGCGGATGAGCCCGCCTCAGACCCTCAAGGAGATCCAGAAACTCGCAGGATGCATAACCTCTTTGGGGCGTTTCATCTCCAAGCTTGGTGAGTGCGCCCTCCCTTTCTTCAAGTTGATGAAGAAGAAGGGACCGTTCGAGTGGACCCCGGAAGCTGAGGAAGCCTTTGAAGACCTCAAGCGATACCTCACGAGCCCACCTGTCATGGTGGCGCCCCGCCCGCATGAGCCTCTGGTGCTCTACTTGGCGGCCACTCCCTACTCGGCCAGTGCGGCGCTCGTGACGGTCAGAGAAGGGCCCGTTGGCGTGGGCTCGAAGCAGAGCGGCCAGCAGGGAGCCGCGCGACCTTCGCTGTCCCAGGGTGATGCTCCTGATGACCCCGCTGCTTCGTCGACCCCCGAGCTTCAAGATCCCCTATCGTCCCCGACAGAGCAAGGCGCCCTCGACTCCTCACCCCTCGTCGAGCACCCGATGTACTTCGTCGACACGGTGATGCGCGATGCATGCGCGCGCTACCCCATGCAGCAGAAACTCCTGCTCGCGCTCCTCGTCGCCTCTAGGAAGCTACGTCACAATTTCCAAGGCCACCCCATCAAGGTCGTGTCGGCGTATCCCTTGGAGAAGGTGTTGCGCAGCTCCAACGCCGTCGGGAGGGTCGCAGAATGGAACATCGAGCTGCAGGCCTTCCAGCTAGAGTTTAGCACGACCAGGGTTATCAAGGGGCGATCGTGGCCGACTTCATCGCGGAATGGACCGACGCCCCTGATCGGGGACTGAATGAGGGTCATTCCCTTGCACCCGGCGATGAAGCGCCCGACGGATGGATCATGCACTTCGATGGTGCCTTCACGCGACAGGGCACGAGGGCTGGAGTCGTGCTCATCTCGCTGACCAAGGACAAGCTGTACTACGCGGTGCAGCTCTGCTTCCAGCACGGCGAGAAGGTCTCCAATAACATCGCGGAGTACGAGGGCTTGATTGTCAGCCTTAGGGCCGCGACTGGCCTGGGAGTCAAACGCCTCACCATCAAGGGCGACTCCCAGCTCCTCGTCAACTTCTCCAACAAAGAGTACAAGCCAAAGGACGAGCACATGGAAGCTTACTTGGAACAGGTACATAAAATATAAAAACGCTTCCTGGGCTTGGAATTGTAGCACATTCCACGGGGCGCAAACAAGGAAGCCGACGACATCACCAAGAGGGTGTCCCGCGCAAACCCCAGAGGTCTGGCGTCTTCGAGGAGAGGCTTCACACGCCATCCGCGGCTCCACCGGCCGCGGGTTCGGCATTGCTCAAGAGGAGCTGCCGCCAGCCCCGGCCTCAGGAGCCCCGGCTGATACATCTCCAATGTATCTATAATGTTTTTATTGTTCCATGCTATTATATTACCTGTTTTGGATGTTTTATATGCATTAATATGCTATTTTATATTATTTTTGGGACTAACTTATTAACCTAGAGCCCAGTGCCAGTTTATGTTTTTTCCTTGTTTTTGAGCTTCGCAGAAAAGGAATACTAAACGGAGTCCAAACGGAATAAAACTTCACGATGATTTTTCTTGGACCAAAAGACACCCACGGGACTTGGAGTGCAAGTCAGAAGAGCCACTAGGCCGCGACAAGGGTGGAGGGCGCACCCTAGGGGGGGGCCCTGCCTTGTGGGCCCCTCGGTGACCCCCTGACCTAGATCTTCCTCCTATATATTCACATATATTCCAGAACCACCAGAAGCATCCATGAAAACACTTTTCCACCACCGCAACCTTCTGTTCCCGTGAGATCCCATCTTGGGGCCTTTTCCGGCATCCTGCCGGAAGGGGATTCGATCATGGAGGGCATCTACATCAACTCTATTGCCCTTCCAATGAAGCGTGAGTAGTTTACCTCAGACCTACGGGTCCATAGCTAGTAGCTAGATGGCTTCTTCTCTCTCTTTGATTCTCAATACCATGTTCTCCTTGATGTTCTTGGAGATCTATCCGATGTAATCTTCTTTTGCGGTGTGTTTGTCGAGATCCGATGAATTGTGGATTTATGAACAGCTTATCTATGAATATTATTTGAACCTTCTCTGAATTCTTATATGCATGATTTGATATCTTTGTATTTCTCTTCGAACTATCGGTTTGGTTTGGCCAACTAGATTGGTTTTTCTTGCAATGGGAGAGGTGCTTAGCTTTGGGTTCAATCTTGCGTGATTTCACCCAGTGACAAAGTAGGGGTAGCGAGACACGTATTGAATTGTTGCCATCGAGGATAAAAAGATGGGGTTTTCATCATATTGCTTGAGTTTATTCATCTACATCATGTCATCTTACTTAAGGCGTTACTCCATTCTTTATGAACTTAATACTCTAGATGCATGCTGGATAGCGGTCGATGTGTGGAGTAATAGTAGTAGATGCAGACAGGAGTCGGTCTACTTGACACGAACGTGATGCCTATATTGCATAATCATTGCCTTGGATATCGTCATAACTTTGCGCTTTTCTATCAATTGCTCGACAGTAATTTGTTCACCCACCGTATTATTTGCCTTCATGAGAGAAGCCTCTAGTGAAACCTATGGCCCCCGGGTCTATTTTCCATCATATTAGTTTCCGATCTACTATTTTGCAATCTTTTATTTTCAGATCTATAAACCAAAAAACCCAAGAATATTTTATCTTTTGTTTAGTTTTATCTATCCCTATCAGATCTCACCTTTGCAAGTGACCGTGAAGGGATTGACAACCCCTTTATCGCGTTGGGTGCAAGTGTTTGATTGTTTGTGTAGGTGCATCTATTGGGGACTTGCGCGTTTCTCCTACTGGATTGATACCTTGGTTCTTAACTGAGGGAAATACTTATCTCTACTGTGTTGCATCACCCTTTCCTCTTCAAGGGAAAAATCAACGCAAGCTCAAGAAGTAGCAGGAAGAATTTCTGGCGCCGTTGCCGGGGAGATCTATGTCAAGCCTACCAAGTACCCATCATAAACTCTCATCTCTTGCATTACATTATTCGCCATTTGCCTCTCATTTTCCTCTCCCCCACTTCTAAAACGATTTTCAGAAAAACACAAAAATATTTGCCTTTTTATTCACCTTCTTTCCATTGCCTTTTCGTTTGCCCTTATGTCTTGGTTTGTTTGCCTGTTTGCTTGCCATAATTGTGTATTTTATTCAAAATCAGGAAGCAAAGAGTTTATGGATCCTCATCCACTTGCTAATCTTTTTAAGAGATCCAATTATGATGAACCAATTTCTAGTGATTTGAGTGCACTAGATTATCTTTACGAAGTTTTGCTTGAAATTCGTGAATCTGAAAATTGTGATGAAGTATTAAAAGAAGAAATTTATGAAGTGATTCACGATAGCTCCTTGGATGAAAAGCATGATCACAATGATGTTATTATAAATTCTATTAATGTCGATTGTGCTAATGATATGCAAAACCCTAAGCTTGGGGATGCTAATTTTGCTATGACCACTACTTGTTGCAATGATCATGATTGGGGTGATTTTTCTTATGATCTTGAAAATTTATTTAAGCCTCATGATGAATATGTTTGCAATAATATTGAAAGTGGGTTTGGAAGAGTGTCAACTCTAGGTAATAATGATCCCACTACTTTGGAGTATGATCAATCTTATGATTTTTTTGATAAAAGTGGGTTTGGAGAGGTCATGACTTTAGTTAATGTTAATCCCACTATCTTGGAAGAGTGTCAACTTTGCATGCATGTGGATCATCTAGAGAATATGTTATGTGATAGCTATATTGTTGAATTTGAGTATGATCCCACATGTAATTATTATGAGAGAGGAAACTATTGTGGTAGAAATTTTCATGTTATTAAATTACCTCTCGTTATGTTGAGATTGCTATTGCTTCTTTCTTCTTCCTTGCATATGCTAGTTTTTGCTTGCCTTGATAGTTTGTTTGCTTATAAAATGCCTATGCATAGGAAGTATGTTAGACTTAAATATGTTTGTTACATGTTTTATGATGCTCTCTCCGTGTTTCAATTGCTATCTTTCATGTGAGCATCATTAAAATTATCAACGCCTAGCTAAAAGGCTTTAAAGAAAAGCGCTTGTTGGGAGACAACCCAATATTTTTCTTTTCTGTTTTTATGAGGATACACATTATTACCTCTGTAGTAATTGTGTTTTGGTGTTTTAATTAGTGTTTGTGCCAAGTAAGACCTTTGGGATGGCTTACGGTGATAGTTGATTTGATCTTGCTGAAAAACAGAAACTTTTGCGTCCAGTCACATAATTTTAATAACTCATTGGAGAGTCAAAAAACCCTGAATTGTTTACACAATATTTATATACAAATTGCATCTGTTTTCCTAATTTTTCAGATTTTTTGGAGTTACAGAAGTATTATAACAATTCGGATCTTCGCAGACTATTCTGTTTTTGACAGATTCTGTTTTCTATGCGTTGTTTGCTTATTTTGATGAATCTATGGGTAGTATCGGGGGGTATGAACCATGGAGAAGTTGGAATACAGTAGATATTACACCAATATAAATAAATAATGAGTTCACAACAGTACCAAAAGTGGTGATTTATTTTCTTATACTAACGGATCTCATGAATTTTCTGTGGAGTTTTGTGTTGTGAAGTTTTCAAGTTTTGGGTAAAGATTTGATGGAATATGGAATAAGGAGTGGCAAGAGCCTAAGCTTGGGGATGCCCAAGGCAACCCAAGGTAATATTCAAGGACAACCAAGAGCCTAAGCTTGGGGATGCCCCGGAAGGCATCCCCTCTGTCGTCTTCGTCTATCGGTAACTTTACTTGAGGCTATATTTTTATTCACCACATGATATGTGTTTTGCTTGGAGCGTCTTGTATGATATGAGTCTTTACTTTTTAGTTTGCCACAATCATCCTTGCTGTACACACCTTTTGAGAGGGACACGCATAAATCGTGATTTATTAGAATACTCTATGTGCTTCACTTATATCTTTTGAGCTACGCAATTTTGCTCTAGTGCTTCACTTATATCTTTTTAGAGCACGACGGTGGTTTTATTTTATAGAAATTGTTGAACTCTCATGCTTCACTTATATTATTTTGAGAGTCTCTCTAAACAGCATGGTAATTTGCTTTGATTATGAATTTAGTCCTAATATGATGGGCATCCAAGAGGGATATAATAAAAACTTTCATATAAAGTGCATTGAATACTATGAGAAGTTTGATTCCTTATGATTGTTTTGAGATATGAGGATGGTGATATTAGAGTCATGCTAGTGACTAATTGTGGACTGTAGAAATACGTGTGTTGAAGTTTGTGATTCCCGTAGCATGCACGTATGGTGAACCATTATGTAACGAAGTTGGAGCATGATTTATTTATTGATTGTCTTCCTTATGAGTGGCGGTCGGGGACGAGCGATGGTCTTTTCCTACCAATCTATCCCCCTAGGAGCATGCGCGTAGTACTTTGTTTTGATGACTAATAGATTTTTGCAATAAGTATGTGAGTTCTTTATGACTAATGTTGAGTCCATGGATTATACGCACTCTCACCCTTCCACCATTGCTAGCCTCTCTAGTACCGCGCAACTTTCGCCGGTACCTTACACCTACCTTTTACCTTCCTCAAAACAGCCACCATACCTACCGCATTTCCATAGCCATTCCGAGATATATTGCCATGCAACTTTCCACCGTTCTGTTTTATTATGACACGCTCCTTCATTGTCATATTGCTTTGCATGATCATGTAGTTGACATCGTGTTTGTGGCAAGGCCACCTTTTCATACTTATACATGTCACTCTTGAATCATTGCACATCCCGGTACACCGCCGGAGGCATTCATATAGAGTTATATTTTGTTCTAAGTATCGAGTTGTAATTCTTGAGTTGTAAGTAAATAAAGGTGTGATGATCTTCATTATTAGAGCATTGCCCCATGTGAGGAAAAATAAAAGAGGCCAAAGAAGCCAACAAAAAAAAAGAGGCCAAAGAAGCCAAACAAAAAAAGAGAGAAAAAAATGAGAGAAAAGAGAGAAGGGGCAATGTTACTATCCTTTTTCCACACTTGTGCTTCAAAGTAGCACCATGATCTTCATGATAGAGAGTCTCCTATGTTATCATTTTCATATACTAGTGGGAATTTTTCATTATACAACTTGGCTTGTATATTCCAATGATGGGCTTCCTCAAATTGCCCTAGGTCTTCGTGAGCAAGCGAGTTGGATGCACACCCACTTAGTTTCTTTTTGAGCTTTCATAAACTTATAGCTCTAGTGCATCCGTTGCATGGCAATCCCTACTCACTCACATTGATATCTATTGATGGGCATCTCCATAGCCCGTTGATACGCCTAGTTGATGTGAGACTATCTCCTTCTTTTTGTCTTCTCCACAACCACCATATTCTATTCCACCTATAGTGATATGTCCATGGCTCACGCTCATGTATTGCGTGAAAGTTGAAAAGGTTTGAGAACATCAAAAGTATGAAACAATTGCTTGGCTTGTCATCGGGGTTGTGCATGATTTGAATACTTTGTGTGATGAAGATGAAGCATAGCCAGACTATATGATTTTGTAGGGATAGCTTTCTTTGGCCATGTTATTTTGAGAAGACACGATTGCTTTATTAGTATGCTTGAAGTATTATCAGTTTTATGTCAATATTAAACTTTTGTTTTGAATCTTATGGATCTAAACATTCATGCCACAATAAAGAAAATTACATGGATAAATATGTTAGGTAGCATTCCACATCAAAAATTCTGTTTTTATCATTTACCTACTCGAGAACGAGCAGGAATTAAGCTTGGGGATGCTTGATACGTCTCCAATGTATCTATAATTTTTGATTGTTCCATGCTATTATATTATCTGTTTTGGATGTTTTATATGCATTAATATGCTATTTTATATTATTTTTGGGACTAACTTATTAACCTAGAGCCCAGTGCCAGTTTCTATTTTTCCTTGTTTTTGAGCTTCGCAGAAAAGGAATACTAAACGGAGTCCAAACGGAATAAAACTTCACGATGATTTTTCTTGGACCAAAAGACACCCAGGGGACTTGGAGTGCAAGTTAGAAGAGCCACGAGGCGGCGGCAAGGGTGGAGGGTGCACCCTAGGTGGGGCTCTCCCTGCCTTGTGGGCCCCTCGGTGACCCCCTGACCTAGACCTTCCTCCTATATATTCACATATATTCCATAACCACCAGAAGCATCCACGAAAACACTTTTCCACCGCCGCAACCTTCTGTTCCCGTGAGATCCCATCTTGGGCCTTTTCCGGCATCCTGCCGGAGGGGGATTTGATCACGGAGGGCATCTACATCAACTCTATTGCCCTTTCGATGAAGCGTGAGTAGTTTGCCTCAGACCTATGGGTCCATAGCTAGTAGCTAGATGGCTTCTTCTCTCTCTTTGATTCTCAATACCATGTTCTCCTTGATGTTCTTGGAGATCTATCCGATGTAATCTTCTTTTGTGGTGTGTTTGTCGAGATCCGATGAATTGTGGATTTATGATCAGCTTATCTATGAATATTATTTGAATCTTCTCTGAATTCTTATATGCATGATTTGATATCTTTGTATTTCTCTTCGAACTATCGGTTTGGTTTGGCCAACTAGATTGGTTTTTCTTGCAATGGGAGAGGTGCTTAGCTTTGGGTTCAATCTTGCGTGATTTCACCCAGTGACAAAGTAGGGGTAGCGAGACACGTATTGAATTGTTGCCATCGAGGATAAAAAGATGGGGTTTTCATCATATTGCTTGAGTTTATTCCTCTACATCATGTCATCTTACCTAAGACGTTACTCCATTCTTTATGAACTTAATACTCTAGATGCATGTTGGATAGCGGTCGATGTGTGGAGTAATAGTAGTAGATGCAGGCAGGAGTCGGTCTACTTGACACGGACGTGATGCCTATATTGCATAATCATTGCCTTGGATATCGTCATAACTTTGCGCTTTTCTATCAATTGCTCGACAGTAATTTGTTCACCCACCATATTATTTGCCTTCATGAGAGAAGCCTCTAGTGAAACCTATGGCCCCCGGGTCTATTTTCCATCATATTAGTTTCCGATCTACTATTTTGCAATCTTTTATTTTCAGATCTATAAACCAAAAAACCCAAGAATATTTTATCTTTTGTTTAGTTTTATCTATCCCTATCAGATCTCACCTTTGCAAGTGACCGTGAAGGGATTGACAACCCCTTTATAGCGTTGGGTGCAAGTGTTTGATTGTTTGTGTAGGTGCATCTATTGGGGACTTGCGCGTTTCTCCTACTGGATTGATACCTTGGTTCTTAACTGAGGGAAATACTTATCTCTACCGTGCTGCATCACCCTTTCCTCTTCAAGGGAAAAATCAACGCAAGCTCAAGAAGTAGCACCGGCCTGCGGTCCGGCCTCAGGAGCTCGTTTACTCCTAGCGCTGGAGCCTCAGGCAGGCTGCTGGACCGAGGAGTTCAAGGCGTACCTCCTCCGCGGTACCTTGCCGGAGAAAGAGGAGGACGCAGAGCGCGTGGTCCGCCAGGCCACTGCTTATTGCTTGCAGGACGGCGAGCTATACCGGCGATGCCCCAACGACGTCTCGCTGCAGTGCAGATCCGACGAACAAGGGCGCGAGTTGCTGGCTGATATCCACAGAGGGGACTACGGGCACCACTCCTCGTCGCGCACCCTCGTGGGCAAGGTGTTACGTAGCGGC
Source organism: Thinopyrum elongatum (assembly GCA_011799875.1). Classification (NCBI taxonomy): domain Eukaryota; kingdom Viridiplantae; phylum Streptophyta; class Magnoliopsida; order Poales; family Poaceae; genus Thinopyrum; species Thinopyrum elongatum. The sequence continues at coordinate 481,245,911 of CM022300.1, read as the reverse complement.
TTATACTAGCAGATTCACCAGCCCGCGCAAGGTCTTCAGACCATCACGCTCTCGTGGCCATTCGCGATCTGGGGGGTGGATATCCTGGGCCCGTTCCCTCGGGCGGCTGGTGGATACCGCTACCTGTATGTTGCCATCGACAAGTTCACCAAGTGGGCGGAAGTAGAGCCAGTATGCACCATCCCCGCTGGCTCAGCCATCATGTTCATCAAGGGCCTCATGAGCCTTTTCGGTGTCCCTAATCATATCATTACTGACAATGGCTCACAATTCACGAGCAACCTCTTCAGGACGTACTATGCTAACCTTGGAACGTAGATATGCTACGCTTCGGTGGCACACCCACGGAGCAACGGTTAGGCCGAGCATGCCAACGCGGAGGTCCTGAGGCGCCTCAAGGCAAGAAGCTTCAAGAAGAAGCTTGAGGCTTGCGGCAGGGGTTGGCTCAGTGAGCTTCAGTCTGTGTTGTGGTCTATCCGCACCACTGCGACTAAGCCCACTGGCGAGACCCCATTCTTCCTTGTCTACGGGGACGAGGCGGTCCTCCCTCACGAGGTCAGGCTTCGCTCCCCGTGGGTCCTGGCATTCGACGAGGTGCGTCAGGATGCCTCGCGGGGGATAGACCTCGTGCTTGGGGAGGAAGCCCGCCGCCAAACCTCGCTCGGTGCAGCGAGGTACCAGCAGGCACTGCGGCGTTACCACTGCCGCAGCGTCCGCTCCCAGACCCTCGAGGTGGGAGATCTCGTCCTGAGGCGGGTCCTTTCCAGGGAGGGCCTTCACAAGCTCTTGCCCATGTGGGAGGGCCCGTTCAGGGTCGTCCACATCTCTAGGCCTGGAGCCGCGTGCCTGGAGATGCAGGATGGGGTCCCCATCCAGAATGCCTGGAACATCCAGCATCTCCGGAAGTTCTACCCGTGACACTCTCACGTAATAATGAGTGGGGTTGTACACGCCCCGGAGTCTCCTGGGCGCCGCCATGGGGCCTCACGGGGGCTCCCACCCACGCCCAAGTGGAAGCCCCATGCTCCGTGCTGGCGGACGACACGGTCTTTCAACGACCATGCCCACGCCTAGTGGAAGCCCCATGCTCCGCGCTGGCGGGAAGACTAGAAGACTAGTGTAGGCACCGGACGCGGCTGTTCTCTCGCTTGCTTTTGTAGCCAATTTGCCACTTCTTGGAATGAAATTCAAAATTCTCGCGTCTTTATTTGAAAGGGGTGGGAATTTTTCTCCTTGCAGCATTTGCTCTCTTGAATCTTGCTTTTAGGGGGGTGGCAGTTGCCCGTCGCTCCTTCTCGCGCGTCTCGCAAGCGGGGGCTGGACACGGTGTGTACGCCTAGGCCCGCCCACGAACACACCTCGCCAAAACCTTGGCGTCCTAATCCTCATGCGACGCTCTCAAACGAGCTAATGGGCATGTATGCCCCCCTGAGCCCTCGTCTCCCAGCCTCGTCGGGCATCGCAACCCGGCGTACCAGTGACAATCGGCCTTCGCTTGGGGGCTCGCGCGAGGTGCGGCGCCTCGTGAGGCACCCCTGGAGGCCCCGCGTCCTCATGAGAGCCCTCGGGGCCTCACGACCATTGGGTGTCTCCTGAGGCCCGAGAGCCCTCTGATCCTCAGGAAAGAAGACCCCGGCAAGATCCCTAAGCCACTTCGGTGCCCCGGCCGCACCAATACGGGAACGAGAGGCACGCAGGGAACCCAAGCTCAGGAGGAGCGCGCCCTCGCGACGCAGGAATCCGCCGTAAGTGCACCAAGCTAAGTTATCCTAATCGCGATCAAGCAGGAATTTGTCGATTGATATCGACACAAATGCTAGGGTACGAGCTGTGTTTCTTGATGCAGGAAAAAGAAAAAGAAAAAGGCGGCCTCACGGCCACTGCAACTCCTGAGGCTTGGATCCAGTGACACCTGTGCTCAGTCGGAGTCCTCCTCCTGCTTCACCGGAGCGCGATGGTGAGGCGGCTCGACGCCCTCCTGAGCAGGGGCGCGGCGATGTGGTGGTTCACCACCCACCCTGGTGCGGGCGCAGCGACGTAACGGCTCGTCTTAGGTGTCGTCGCTCGTGCTCTCCTTGGAGGAAGAGCCACCACTGCTGGAGGCGCCACGGCCGTTGCCAAGGGTGAGTTCACCGCCGAGGATGCCGCCGCCCCTCTGGCCGTCATCGTCGGAGGGGTGGGTGTCATCGTCGTCGTCCTCTGGACAACACCCCAGGCGCCTGCCGTCCTCCCCGAAGACCCTGACGTAGAGGGTCGCCGCTCCGTCGTGCCTGAAGTGGAGGGTACATCTCCCATGCAAGCCGTGCACGCGGGCGGACGACTGCCACCCGCGGTTCTGGAACACGTAACCGGTAGGGGTGACCTCGACCTCCACCCACGAGGCCTTGCTGCAGCAGCCGTCGGCCTGCAGCCAAAGGCCGCCTGGCCCTCCGGCCGACAGCGCGCCCGCAAAGAAGCGTGGGAGCTGGAACCAGGTGCCTTCCGGCCTCTCCGCCCACACCACGAACTCCAGGGATGCGTCGGCCGAGTGGGATCACAGGCGCGGTGGCCGGACGGCCGCCACATGCTTTCCCCCTTGGCCGAGGTCGCCTTGGCTGATGCAGCCCCCGACGAGGGAGGGAGCCTTCCCGCGACCGCCGGAGGTGGCGCCGACCTTCGAGGGGGTGCGCCCACACCCCCGGGGAGCCACCATCGGCGTCGCAGCATACTTGCGGGGACGGCCGCGGCCCCTCTTGGGCAGCGGTGAGCCTGGTCCCTCCATGGGGGCCTTCCCTTTCTCAACAGCGGAAAACCTCCTCACGGGCGCCATGGATGCGGGGCGGCGGAAGATGAAGAAGGAGCAAGAGGAGAGGACCAGTAAGACGATGAAGATGGACCAGATGGACCGGGGCTCCGTCCCCCTCACCCTCTTATAGGTGGCGAAAGGCTAACCGGCGCCCCTCCATGTTCTGAGTGATGATGGCCCTGCTGCATGCCTCAGGTTGTTGTCAACTCGAAACAGTTGCTGAGGCGACATGGGGAAGCCGAGGCGTCCGCGTCCCGTCAAGAGCCACGCGTCAACCTGGCCCACATGCGATTGGGGCCCGCGACACTTCCCTTTTGCCCCTCGGCCTCGCCTCGAAGCCAGCCTGAGCGCGCCTGGGCCCGGGGGCTACTGTCGGCATTCTGGGAACCAGGGTACCCAGACTTGCCTGCCTGTGGCCCACGGCGTGGATCCCTCAGCGGCCTGGTACGGCCCACCTCCAAGACCACCAAGACAAGACCCTCGCGAGTGGCTAGGCCTCACGAGGAAGACGACACCAGGACCTCCCGAGGGAGCGGCCTCCCCAAGAGCGGAGATTTCTATGCAGGTACCCCACCTCATGAGGCTGCAATGACGTGAGCCATGACGACCAAGGCCAGGCGGGCGCCAGCGGGCGCAGAGGAGGCAGTTTCCTCTTTGGTGCTAAGGAGGCAAGGACAGGCGTGGGTTCCCGAGGAATCCCCGAAAGGTTTCCATTCCAGTGCTACAAGATCAAGACCACAGGCTCGGCAAGGCGGAGGTCATCGCCGAGCCCACCGCTGCGTCACGACCGGAAGCTTTGCAGGAGAAGACCACCTTTTGTCTGGATAGGATGTACTACTTGTCCCCTTTCAAATTGGCCGTTGTGGGATCCCTTCCCGCCTAAGTTTCGAGGGAAGAGCACCAAGGCCACTATAAAGATAGGTTAGCCACCACCATAGAAGGGGTCGACTCATTCTCACCCCCGAGCCCTCGCGAGGTTGTTCATCCTCTGTACTAGTTCATCCTCAGCCCCTCGTGAGGCCAATTCACCACAAAGCAGAAGTAGGGTATTACACCGCAAGGTGGCCCGAACCTGGGTAAACAGCTGTGTTCATCTTCTTCCTTGCTCACGCGAGTTTGGCTAGGCTAGGCTATGGGGCGACGGGCTCTAGGCTTGAGAGGTTGAGATCTTCGCACATGCCCCAGAGTTCGAACCTTCTTGGGTCTGCGGAGCCCTGAATCCGACAAGCTTAATGGCTTTAAAGAAAGCACTGCCAGGGAGACAACCCGGAAGTTTTAGAGTGTCATTTATTCTGTTGAGTGCTTTTATAACGTTTAAAAACAAAAAATATATAGAGGGGAACTTAAAACTTCACAAAAGGAAAAGTGAAAGTGAGAAGGACGAGCATTGTGGAAGCGGGAGCATGCCTTGAAGTTTGTTCATGCCCATGGAAACTTTGTGAATCTTGAATTACAGAAAATTTTCAACAAAAATAATTACCCCCTTGTACAAATCCATTGTATTATAAAAATAATGTGCCAAGATTTGCCTTTAGGATGATTAGATTGCTTGTTGGTATGTGCGGTGCAAAAACAGAAACTTTGGCTGTAGTGCGTGATTTTACATTTTTTTACTGGAACGTCAAAAGTTTCTGAAACTTTTTGCATAGTATTTCTATACAATTTTTTTCCTAATTTTTCAGAATTTTTGGAGTACCAGAAGTATGGTGAATGTTGAGATTACTACAGACTATCCTGTTTAAGACAGATTCTGTTTTTTATGCATTGGTTTGCTTGTTTTGATGAAATTATCGATTCTATCGGTGGTATGAGCCATGGAGAAGTTATAATACAGTAGCTACAATGGAAAAACAAAATATGAATTGGTTTTCAACAATACTTAAAGTAGTGATTTGCTTTATTATACTAACGAATCTTACCGAGCTTTCTGTTGAGTTTTGTGTGGATGAAGTGATCAAAGATCGAGGAGGTCTCGATATGAGGAGAAGGAGGAGAGGCAAGAGTTCAAGCTTGGGGATTCCCAAGGAACCCCAAGTAAATATCCAAGGAGACTCAAGCATCTAAGCTTGGGGATGCCCCGAAAGGCATCCCATCTTTCTTCAACAGGTATCGGTATGTTTTCGTCTTCGTTTCGTTCATGTGATATGTGTAAATCTTGGAGCGTCTTTTGTGTTTAGTTTTCATTTTTCTTTTATGCACCATGCTGGTATGAGATAGTCCATGGTTGATTTATAGAATGCTCATTGCACTTCACTTATATCTTTTGAGTATGGCTTTATAGAATGCTTCATGTGCTTCACTTATATTATTTGAAGTTTGGATTGCCTGTTTCTCTTCACATGGAAAACCGTTATTTGTAGAATGCTCTCTTGCTTCACTTATATTTATTAGAGCATGGTCTTTTGTAGAAAGAACTAAACTCTCTTGCTTCACTTATATCTATTTAGAGAGTCAACAGGAATTGGTCATTTGCATGGTTAGTCATAAAATCCTACATAAAACTTACGGATCACTGAATATGATATGTTTGATTCCTTGCAATAGTTTTGCGATATAGAGATGATAATATGTGGGAGGTACTAGTAAACGGTTGTGGTTAGTAGGAATATTGGTGTTAAGGTTTGTGATTCCCGAAGCATGCACGTATAGTCTCTCGTTATGCTATGAAGTTGGAGCATGATTTATTATTGATTGTCTTCCTTATGAGTGGCGGTCGGGGACGAGCGATGGTCTTTTCCTACCAATCTATCCCCCTAGGGGCATGTGTAGTAGTACTTTGCTTCGGGGGCTAATAAACTTTTGCAATAAGTATATGAGTTCTTTATGACTAATGTGAGTCCATGGAATATACACACTCTTACCTTTTCGCAATTTGCTAGCCTCTTCGGTACAGTGCATTGCCCTTTCTCACCTCGAGAGTCGGTGCAAACTTCGCAGGCGCATTCCAAACCCCGTGATATGATACACTCTATCGCACATAAGCCTCGTTATATCTTCCTCAAAACAGCCACCATACCTACCTATTATGGCCTTTCCATAGCCATTCCGAGTTATATTGTCATGAAACTTCCATCGCTTCCGTTTTGATGACTTGAGCATTCATTGTCATATTGCTTTGCATGATCGTAAGATAGCTAGCATGATATTTCCATGGCTTGTCCATTTTTGATATCGTTGTTATGCTAGATCATTGCACATCCTGGTACACTGCCAGAGACATTCATATAGAGTCATATTTTGTTATAGGTATCGAGTTGTAATATTGAGTTGTAAGTAAATAGAAGTGTGATGATCATCAATTTTCATTATTAGAGCATTGCCCCAATGAGGAAAGGATGGTGGAGACTATGATTCCCCCACAAGTAGGGATGAGACTCCGGACAAAGAGAGAAAAAAAGATAGAAAAAGAAAAAAAGGAAAAAAAGGAAAAAAAGAAAAAAGAAGAAGAAAAATGAGAGAAGGGCATGCTAATTCCACACTTGTGCTTCAAAGTAGCACTATGTTTTCATATAGAGAGTCTCCTATGTTGTCACTTTCACATACTAGTGGGAATTTTTCATTATAGAGTTAGATGCACACCCACTTAGTTTTCATGTTGAGCTTTCATACACTTATAGCTCTTAGTGCATTCGTTGCATGGCAATCCCTACTCCTCGCATTGATATCAATTGATGGGCATCTACATAGCCCGTTGGTTAGCCGTGTCGATGTGAGACTTTCTTACTTTTTTGTCTTCTCTATATTTACCCCTATCATCATACTATATTCCACCCATAGTGCTATATCCATGGCTTGCGCTCATGTATTGCGTGAGGGTTGAAAAAGCTGAAGCGCGTTAGGAAGTATGAACCAATTGCTTGGCTTGTCATTGGGGTTGTGCATGATAAATACTTTGTGTCAAGAAGACAAAGCATGACAAGACTATATGATTTTGTAGGGTTAGCTTTCTTTAGCGTTGATATTTTGAAAGACATGATTGTTTGTTGGGATGCCTGAGTATTGATGTCTTTATGTCAAATTATAGACTATTGCTTTGAATCACTCGTGTCTTAATATTCATGTCATGATTAGACATATGATCAAGATTATGCTAGGTAGCATTCCACATAAAAAATTATATTTTTTATCATTTACCTACTCGAGGACGAGCAGGAATTAAGCTTGGGGATGCTGATACGTCTCCTTCGTATCTATAATTTTGATTGTTTCATGCCAATATTATACAACTTTCACATATTTTTGGCAATATTTTATATGATTTATTGGACTAACATATTGATCCAGAGCCCAGTGCCAGTTCCTTTTTTTTTCATGTTTTTGCTTCACAGAATATCCATATCAAACGAAGTCCAAACGCTATAAAAATTTACGGAGAATTATTTTGGAATATATGTGATTTTTGGGAGGTGGAATCAACGCAAACGGGGGCCCACAGCCACCACGAGACACCTGGGCGCGCCAGGCAGCCCAGGCGCGTGGCGGTGGGTTGTGCCCTCCTCGAACATCGGTTGGAGCTCTACTTCGGGCGAGGGGAAGCTTATATCCGGAAAAAAATGTGTTAAAATCTCAGTGCAATCGGAGTTACGGATCTCCGGGAATATAGGAAACGGTTTTCGGCCAGAAAACAGGAACTCGAAACAGAAGAGAACAGAGAGGGAGATCCAATCTAGGAGGGGCTCCTTCCCCTCCGCCGCCATGGAGGCCATGGACCAGAGGGGGAACTCTCCTCCCATCTAGGGGGGAGGCCAAGGAAGAAGAAGAAGGAGGGGGGCTTTCTCCCCCTCTCTCCCGATGGCGCCGGAATGCCGCCGGGGCAAGGATCGTGACGATGATCTATATCAACAACCTTGCTACCGTCAACACCAACTTTCTCCCCCTCTATGCAGCGGTGTAACACCCCTTCTCCCTGCTATAATCTCTACTTAAACATGGTGCTCAACACTATATATTATTTACCAATGATATGTGGTTATCCTATGATGTTTGAGTAGATCCGTTTTGTCCTATAGGCTAATTGATGATCGTGGTTGGTTTGTGTGTATATTTTATTATGGTGCTGTCCCACGGTGCCCTTCGTCTCGCGCAAACATGAGGGGTCCCCACTGTAGGGTGTTGCCATACGTTCATAATTTGCTTGTTGTCGGTTGCCGGAGTGACAGAAGCCTGAACACGGATAAGTGGGTTGTTGCGTATGGGAGTAAAGAGGACTTGACACTTAATGCTATGGTTGGGTTTTATGACCTTAATGATCTTTAGTAGTTGCGGATGCTTGCTAGAGTTCCAATCATAAGTGTATATGATCCAAGTAGTGAAAGTATGTTAGCTCATGCCTCTCCCTCATGTAAAATTGCAAGAATGATTACCGGTCTAGTTATCAATTGCCTAGGGACAAATGACTTTCTTGTTGACAAAAGCTATCTGTTGGGAAACGTTGCATGGAAAACAAAAAAATATACGCACACGCAATGATCTATCCATGGAGATGCATAGCAACGAGGGGGAGAGTATGTCTACGTACCCTCATAGACCGTAAGCGGAAGCGTTTCACAATGTGGTTGATGTAGTCGAACTTCTTTGCGCTTCAACCGATCAAGTACCGAACGCACGGCACCTCCACGATCTGCACACGTTCAGCTCGGTGACGTCCCTCGCCTTCTTGATCCAGCAATACGTCGAGGTAGTAGATGAGTTCCGTCAGCACGACGGCGTGGTGACGGTGATGGTGAAGTGATCTTTGCAGGGCTTCGCCTAAGCACTACGAAAATATGACCGGGGTGTAAACGGTGGAGGGGGGCGCCGCACACGGCTAAGCAATTGTCTGGGGTGTGCTAGGCGCCCCCCTCCTCATATATATAGGTGGGAGGGAGAGGGGAGAGGCCAAGGGGCGCCCCAAGTAGGTCCGAATCCTACTTGGGCTCCTGCCCTTGGCCGCGCCCCCCTGCCATGTTTGTCGGAGGGGGAAGGAAAGAGGGGGGGGGGAGGTAAGGAAGTGGGAATCCTAATCCACACTTACCTTTCCCTTCTTCCCTTTCCTTCTCCTCCTTAGGCCGGCCCATATGGGGGGTGCACCAGTCCCTTGTGGCTGGTGCGTTTCCCCTCTTGGCCCATAAGGCCCATATCTTTTGTCGGGGGTGCCCGGAACCCCTTCCGGTGACCCGATAAGTACCCGGTACCCCCGAAACACTTCTGGTGTCCGAATACCATCGTCCTATATATCAATCTTTACGTCTCGACCGTTTCGAGACTCCTCGTCATGTTCGTGATCTCATCTGGGACTCCGAACAACATTCGGTCACCAAATCACATAACTCATATAATACTATATCGTCATCGAACGTTAAGCGTGCGGACCCTACGGGTTCGAGAACTATGTAGACATGACCAAGACACCTCTCCTGTCAATAACCAATAGCGGAACCTGGATGCCCATATTGGCTCCTACATATTCTACGAAGATCTTTATCGGTCGAACCGTTATGATAACATACGTAATTCCCTTTGTCCATCGGTATGTTACTTGCCCGAGATTCGATCGTCGGTATCTTCATACCTAGTTCAATCTCATTACCAGCAAGTCTCTTTACTCGTTCCGTAATACATCACCTCGTGACTAACTCCTTAGTCATTTGCTTGCAAGCTTATGATGTGTATTACTGAGAGGGCCCAGAGATACCTCTCCGATACTCGGAGTGACAAATCCTAATCTCGATCTATGCCAACTCAACAAATACCTTTGGAGATACCTATAGAGCATCTTTATAATCACCCAGTTACATTGTGACGTTTGGTAGCACACAAGGCATTCCTCTGGTATCTGGGAGTTGCATAATCTCATAGTCGAAGGAATATGTATTTGACATGAAGAAAGCAATAGCAATAAAACTGGACGATCATTTATGCTAAGCTAACGGATGGGTCTTGTCCATCACATCATTCTCCTAATGATGTGAACCCGTTATCAAATGACAACACATGTCCATGGTTAGGAAACCTTAACCATCTTTGATCAACGAGCTAGTCTAGTAGAGGCTTACTAGGGACACGGTGTTTGTTTATGTATTCACACATGTATTTAAGCTTCCGATCAATACAATTCTAGCATGAATAATAAACCTTTATCATGAATAAGAAAATATAAAATAACAACTTTATTATTGCCTCTAGGGCATATTTCCTTCAGTCTCCCACTTGCACTAGAGTCAATAATCTAGTTCACATCGCCATGTGATTAACATCCATAGTTAACATCATCATGTGACCAATACCCAAATAGTTTACTAGAGTCAATAATCTAGTTCACATCGCCATGTGATTAATACCCAAAGAGTACTAAGGTGTGATCATGTTTTGCTTGTGTGAGAAGTTTAGTCAATGGGTCTGCCACATTCAGATCCATATGTATTTTGCAAATTTCTATGTCTACAATGCTCTGCATGGAGCTACTCTAGCCGATTGCTCCCACTTTCTATATGTATCCAGATTGAGACTCAGAGTCATCTGGATCGGTGTTAAAACTTGTATCGACGTAACCCTTTACGACGAACTTTTTATCACCTCCATAACCGAGAAACATTTCCTTAGTCCTCTTAGGTACCTAAGGATAATTTTGACCGCTGTCCAGTGATCTACTCCTGGATCATTATTGTACCCCCTTGCAAAACTTATGGCAAGGTACACAATAGGTCTGGTACACAACATGGCATACTTTATAGAACCTATGGCTGAGGCATAGGGAATGACTTTCATTCTTTCTCTATCTTCTGCTGTGGTCGAGATTTGAGTCTTACTCAACTTCATACCTTACAATACAGGCAAGAACTCCTTCTTTGACTGATCCATTTTGAACTCCTTCAAAATCTTGTCAAGGTATGTACTCATTGAAAGTCTTATCAAGCGTCTCGATCTATCCCTATAGATCTTAATGCCCAATACGTAAGTAGCTTCACCGAGGTATTTCATTGAAAAATTCTTATTCAAGTATCCTTTTATGCTATCCAGAAATTCTATATCATTTTCAATCAGCAATATGTCATCCACATATAATATCAGAAATGCTACAGAGCTCCCACTCACTTTCTTGTAAATACAGGCTTCACCGTAAGTCTGTATAAAATCATATGCTTTGATCACCTCATCAAAGCGTATATTCCAACTTCGAGATGCTTGCACCAGTCCATAGATGGATCACTGGAGCTTGCATACTTTGTTAGCACCTTTAGGATCGACAAAACCTTCTGGTTGTATCATATAGAACTCTTTTTTAAGAAATCCATTAAGGAATGCAGTTTTGACGTCCATTTGCCAGATTTCATAATCATAAAATGCGGCAATTGCTAACATGATTCGGACGGACTTAAGTATCTCTACGGGTGAGAAAGTCTCATCGTAGTCAACCCCTTGAACTTGTCAAAAACCTTTTGCGACAAGTCGAGCTTTGTACATAGTGACATTACTATCAGCGTCAGTCTTCTTCTTAAAGATCCATTTATTCTCAATGGCTTGCCGATCATCGGGCAAGTCCACCAAAGTCCACACTTTGTTCTCATACATGGATCCTATCTCAGATTTCATGGCCTCAAGCCATATGTCGGAACCTGGGCTCATCATAGCTTCTTCATAGTTCATAGGTTCGCCATGGTCTTATGACTTCCAGGACAGGATTACCGTACCACTCTGCTGCGGAACGTGTTCTGGTCGACCTACGAAGTTCTGTAGTAACTTGATCTGAAGTTTCATGATCATCATCATTAGCTTCCTCTCTGGTTGGTGTAGGCATCATGGGAACTGTTTTCTGTGATGTGCTACTCTCCAATTCGAGAGAACGTACAATTACCTCATCAAGTTCTACTTTCCTCCCACTCACTTCTTTTGAGAGAAACTCCTTCTCTAGAAAGGACCCAAACTTAGCAACAAAGACCTTGCCTTCGGATCTGTGGTAGAAGGTGTACCCAATAGTTTCTTTAGGGTATCCTATGAAGATGCACTTCTCCGATTTAGGTTCGAGCTTATCTGGCTGAAGCCTATTGACAAAAGCATTGCATCCCCAAACTTTAAGAAACGACAGCTTAGGTTTCTTACCAAACCATAGTTCATACGGTGTCGTCTCAACGGATTTAGACGGTGCCCTATTTAACGTGAATGCGGTTGTCTCTAATGCATAACCCCAAAATGATAGTGGTAAATCGGTAAGAGACATCATAGATCGCACCATATCTAATAAAGTACGGTTACGATGTTCGGACACACCATTACGCTGTGGTGTTCCAGGTGGCGTGAGTTGTGAAACAATTCCACATTGTTTTAAATGAAGGCCAAACTCGTAACTCAAATATTCGCCTCCGTGATCAGATCATAGAAACTTTATTTTCTTGTTACGATGATTCTCCACTTCACTCTGAAATTCTTTGAACTTTTCAAATGTTTCAGACTTGTGTTTCATTAAGTAGATATACCCATATCTACTCAAATCATCTGTGAAGGTCAGAAAATAACGATACCCGCCGCGTGCTTCAACACTCATTGGACCGCATACATTGGTATGTATTATTTCCAATAAGTCGTTAGCTCGCTCCATTGTTCTGAAGAACGGAGTTTAAGTCATCTTGCCCATGAGGCATGGTTCGCAAGTATCAAATGATTCATAATCAAGTGATTCCAAAAGCCCATCTGCATGGAGTTTCTTCATGCGCTTTACACCAATATGACCTAAACGGCAGTGCCACAAGTATGTTGCACTATCATTATCAACTTTGCATTTTTTGGCATCAATATTATGAATATGTGTATCACTACGATCGAGATTCAATAAACCATTCACATTGGGTGTGTGACCATAGAAGGTTTTATTCATGTAAACAGAACAACAATTATTCTCTGACTTAAATGAATAACCGTATTGCAATAAACATGATCAAATCATATTCATGCTCAATGCAAACACCAAATAACATTTATTTAGGTTCAACACTAATCCCGAAGGTAGAGGGAGTGTGCGATGGTGATCGTATCAACCTTGGAATCACTTCCAACACACATCGTCACCTCGCCCTTAACTAGTCTTTGTTTATTCTGCAACTCCTGATTCGAGTTACTAATCTTAGCAACTGAACTGGTATCAAACACCCAGGGGCTACTATGAAAACTAGTAAGGAACACATCAATAATATGTATATCAAATACACCTTTGTTCACTTTGCCATCCTTCTTATCCGCCAAGTATTTGGGGCAATTCCGCTTCCAGTGACCATTTCCTTTGCAGTAGAGGCACTCAGTTTCATGCTTGGGTCCAGCTTTGGGCTTCTTCATGGGAGCGGCAACTTGCTTGCCATTCTTCTTGAAGTTCCCTTTCTTTCCCTTGCCCTTTTTCTTGAAACTAGTGGTCTTGTTAACCATCAACACTTGATGCTCTTTCTTGATTTCTACCATCACCGATTTCAGCATCGCGAAGAGCTCGGGAATCATTTTTGTCATCCCTCGCATATTATAGTTCATCACGAAGTTCTAGTAGCTTGGTGATAGTGACTAGAGAACTTTGTCAATCACTACCTTATCTGGAAGATTAACTCCCACTTGATTCAAGCGATTGTAGTACCCAGACATTCTGAGCACATGCTCACTGGTTGAGCTATTCTCCTCCATCTTGTAGGCAAAGTACTTGTTAGAGGTCTCATACCTCTCGACATGGGCATGAGTCTGAAATACCAATTTCAGCTCTTGGAACATCTCATATGCTCCGTGGCGTTCAAAAAGTTTTTGAAGTCCCGGTTCTAAGCCGTAAAGCATGGCGCACTAAACTATTAGATAGTCATCATATCGATCTTGCCAAACATTCATAAAGTCTGCATCTGCTCGTGCAATAGGTCTGTCACCTAGCGGTGCATCAAGGACATAATTCTTCTGTGCAGCAATGAGGATAATCCTCAGATCACAGACCCAGTCCGCATCATTGCTACTATCATCTTTCAACTTAGTTTTCTCTAGGAACATATCAAAATAAAACAGGGGAGCTATACATGAGCTATTGATCTACAACATAGATATGCAAAAACTATCAGGACTAAGTTCATGATAAATTAAGTTCAATTAATCAAATTACTTAAGAACTCCCACTTAAATAGACATCCCTCAAGTCATCTAAGTGATACGTGATCCAAATCAACTAACCCATGTCCGATCATCACATGAGATGGGGTAGTCATCAATGGTGAACATCTCTATGTTGATCATATCTACTATATGATTCACGTTCGATCTTTCGATCTCCAGGGTTCCGAGGCCATGTCTGTACATGCTAGGCTCGTCAAGTTTAACCCAAGTATTCTGCATGTGTAAAACTGTCTTACACCCGTTGTATGTGAACGTAGAGTCTATCACACCCGATCATCACGTGGTGTATCAACACGATGAACTGTAGCAATGGTGCATACTCAGGGAGAACACTTTTACCTTGAAATTTAGTGAAGGGATCATCTTATAATGCTACCGCCGTACTAAGCAAAATAAGATGCATAAAAGATAAACATCACATGCCATCAAAATATGTGACATGATATGGCCATCATCATCTCGTGCTTCTGATCTCCATCTCCAAAGCATCGTCATGATCTCCATCGTCACCGGCTCGACACCTTGATCTCCATCGTTGCGTCGTGGTCGTCTCGCCAACTATTGCTTCTACAACTATTGCTAACGCATAGCGATAAAGTAAAGCAATTACATGGCGTTTGCATTTCATACAATAAAGAGACAACCATAAGGCTCCTGCCAGTTGCCGATAACTTACAAAACATGATCATCTCATACAATAACATACATAACATCACGTCTTGACCATATCACATCACAACATGCCCTGCAAAAACAAGTTAGATGTCCTCTACTTTGTTGTTGCAAGTTTTACGTGGCTGCTACGGGCTTCTAGTAAGAACCATTCTTACCTACGGCAAAAACCACAACGGTGATTCATCAAGTTTGCTGTTTTAACCTTCTTCAAGGACCGGCCGCAGTCAAATTCGATTAAACTAAAGTAGGAGAAACAGACACCCGCCAGCCACCTTTATGCAAAACTAGTTGCATGTCTGTCGGTGGAACTGGTCTCATGTGCGTGGACATGTAAGGTTGGTCCGGGCCGCTTCATCCCACAATACTGCCGAATCAAAATAAGACGTTGGTGGTAAGCAGTATGACTATCACTGCCCACAACTCTTTGTGTTCTACTCGTGCATATCATCTACGCATAGACCTGGCTCATGATGCCACTGTTGGGAAACGTTGCATGGAAAACAAAAAAAATTCTACGCACACGCAATGATCTATCCATGGAGATGCATAGCAATGAGGGGGAGAGTATGTCTATGTACCCTCGTAGACCGTAAGCGAAAGCGTTTCACAATGCGGTTGATGTAGTCGAACTTCTTCGCGCTTCAACCGATCAAGTACCGAACGCACGGCACCTCCGCGATCTGCACACGTTCAGCTCGGTGACGTCCCTCGCCTTCTTGATCCAGCAAGACGTTGAGGTAGTAGATGAGTTCTGTCAGCACGACGGCGTGGTGACGGTGATGGTGAAGTGATCTCCGCAGGGCTTCGCCTAAGCACTACGAAAATATGACCGGGGGTGTAAACGGTGGAGGGGGGCGCCGCACACGGCTAAGCAATTGTCTGGGGTGTGCTAGGTGCCCCCCTCCTCATATATATAGGTGGGAGGGAGAGGGGAGAGGCCAAGGGGTGCCCCAAGTAGGTCTGAATCCTACTTGGGCTCCTGCCCTTGGCCGCGCCCCCCTGCCATGTTTGTCGGAGGGGGAAGGAAAGAGGGGGGGGGAGAGGTAAGGAAGTGGGAATCCTAATCCACACTTACCTTTCCCTTCTCACCTTTCCTTCTCCTCCTTAGGCCGGCCCATATGGGGGGTGCACCAGCCCCTTGTGGCTGGTGCATTTCCCCTCTTGGCCCATAAGGCCCATATCTTTTGCCGGGGGTGCCCGGAACCCCTTCCGGTGACCCGATAAGTACCCGGTACCCCCGAAACACTTCCGGTGTCCGAATACCATCGTCCTATATAGCAATCTTTACATCTCGACCATTTCAAGACTCCTCGTCATGGCTGTGATCTCATCCGGGACTCCGAACAACATTCGGTCACCAAATCACATAACTCATATAATACTATATCATCATCGAAAGTTAAGCGTGCGGACCCTACGGGTTCGAGAACTATGTAGACATGACCGAGACACCTCTCCGGTCAATAACCAATATCGGAACCTAGATGCCCATATTGGCTCCTACATATTCTACGAAGATCTTTATCGGTCGAACCGTTATGACAACATACGTAATTCCCTTTGTCCATCGGTATGTTACTTGCCCGAGATTCGATCGTCGGTATCTTCATACCTAGTTCAATCTCATTACCAGCAAGTCTCTTTACTCGTTCCGTAATACATCACCTCGTGACTAACTCCTTAGTCGTTTGCTTGCAAGCTTATGATGTGTATTACCGAGAGGGCCCAGAGATACCTCTCCGATACTCGGAGTGACAAATCCTAATCTCGATCTATGCCAACTCAACAAATACCTTCGGAGATACCTGTAGAGCATCTTTATAATCACCCAGTTACATTGTGACGTTTGATAGCACACAAGGCATTCCTCCGGTATCTGGGAGTTGCATAATCTCATAGTCGAAGGAATATGTATTTGACATGAAGAAAGCAATAGCAATAAAACTGGACGATCATTTATGCTAAGCTAACGGATGGGTCTTGTCCATCACATCATTCTCCTAATGATGTGATCCCGTTATCAAATGACAACACATGTCCATGGTTAGGAAACCTTAACCATCTTTGATCAACGAGCTAGTCTAGTAGAGGCTTACTAGGGACACGGTGTTTGTTTATGTATTCACACATGTATTTAAGCTTCCGATCAATACAATTCTAGCATGAATAATAAACCTTTATCATGAATAAGAAAATATAAAATAACAACTTTATTATTGCCTCTAGGGCATATTTCCTTCACTATCTACTTTTATTACCTTGCAATTTATCCGTAGTTTTATTCTTGTAAAGTACTTCTAGTTTTATTCTTGCAAACTTATCCTTTCACCTACCAAATAGTTTTATACTTGTTTTAGGTAAAGCAAACATCAAGTGTGTGTAGAGTTGTATCGGTGGTCGATAGAACTTGAGGGAATATTTGTTCTACCTTTAGCTCCTCGTTGGGTTCGACACTCTTATTTATCAAAAAAGGCTACAAACGATCCCTTATACTTGTGGGTTATCATACCTCTAGCCAATTGTCTGTTCATTTCTTTTTGTCTACAAGCATCTTATATGTCGGCCGAACCGAGAAGACTCCATGGTGTTCAAAATGCCATGCCCAAAAGTCTTGTTGAATTTCACTTAGCACCGGTATAGATCGAATAAATTCCGCATCAACAAGGCAAAAATAATGCTTCTCTACTAGTTGTTTGTTCCGTGAACCACTCATAGTGTCAATCAGCTCATTGACCATAATTGGTGGGTATGCTGAATTGGCCACCACCGGCCTAAGCGCATTATCCCCGAAGCAGAAATTTGCACGGTTCCGTGATGTACCGGCAGATCGTGAGCCATCCGCTGCGATTCCAAGATTGGTGCTAGAGATTGGTGTATAAGCTGAAAACATTTCATATTTTCTATACATGTGAAATACGACTGACTGCTCTGACTTATACACTGTCCTCTTCGTGACGATAGTACCTGGGTCCCCTGCTTTCTTGTCAAAATGAGGATGAAAATATCTACCGTGTTGTTCCTATCCATTTCCCCCCACCCTCTCTTCTTTCTCTGTTCGTCTCCATTGCTCGGCTTCTTCTTCTTCTTCAAGCTTTCTTTCCTTCTTCTTCTTTTGCTAGATTTCAGCTTCTTGCTTCCACTTCCTTCATTCTAGATGAACTCCCTTCTTGTCCATGCCTCTACAATTCCTTGAACAGATTCAAAGTAGAAACTCTCCAAGTATTTGACCGTTGTTATAGATCCGTCATATCAAGCACGAACAACTTACAGCTAAAGCACATAGGTATGGGTCAGCTATGAATCATCCTTTTATTCTGAATAAATTTTCTTTCGTATTCATAAAAATCTGGTTGTTATATGTATATATTTTAATTACATTATGTATGAACCAGCCTTTGAAAGCATAATTAGTCACAAATGTATAGATTTCATTTTCATTTTTAATGTATGAAGCTAATCTTATTTCACATATTTTGTATTGCGTATTATAAATTTCACATATCAATATGTGCTACCTGCATGATTTCACATTTCTTAACTAATTTTGGTACAAAGTATGAATGTACTAGTATTTCACATTTTTTGCATTGTGTATTATAAATTTCACATATCACTATGTGCTATCTGCATGATTTCAAATTTGTAACTATTTTTTGTATGTTTTTTTTTCAGTATGGATTATGATAATGGATGTATGAATGGTAGCTTCTTGGATCTGCTAACTATGGTTGAAGACCCAAAAACTTATATCACGTCAAGGTATAGTTTAGCTTAATAGATATGTGTTATTATAACTGAATCTCTCTTACATCATACTTAAGTAAAAGGGATAAGAATACTATACAAATTATATGTTTTTTCCAAATGTAGCATTGTTGATATGCAGATTGCTGAACAAAGCTTCACAAAAGAACAATCTGAAGATTTTTCAGATGCAAAAGATGTTCTTTCTCAACAAAATCTTAGGTATGGAACAAGTATATTTATATTGACATTATCAGTCTAAGTAAAATGACTTACATAGAGAAATTATATTTAAAGGATTGATTTCGACGAATACAACGATGAGCTTGAAGAAGTTCAATCTAAATTTGGAAAAGATGGAACAAATCATGGTAATGAAGAAAATGTTAACGCTGAAAAAACTTCTCTGGATGAAGATTACTTATTTTCAGCATATAAAGTTGATGAAGAAGAAGGCTCAGTTAATCTGGAAGATAATAGGTATAATTTTTTGAAGATAATCATTATAAATTATAGTACCTACTAATTGATATTACTTTAGTACTTTGGTAAATGGAGCTATTAAAGACGGTATCAGATCATACTGTCAAGATAAATCTTTGGATATGTTCAAACCTTATGTTGGTATGAAGTTTGGATCTCTAGCTGAAGCATATGACTTTTACAACACATATTCTTGGGTTCTTGGTTTTAGCATCAGAAATGGAGACAATTTTGTGAATGTCAAAGATATTCAGACAATGCAAGAGTACAAGTGTCAGCGCAGTGTGAGTATTGTTATTAATTTATTTTCCGCAAACATATTTTTTATCATATGTACTATTTATATGTTGTTTTGAACCAATATATTTATATTTCCCAGGGTATAAACAAGAATGCAATTAGGTCAACAACTAGATGTGGTTGCAAAGCGGAATTAAGGGTTCATTTGAATGATTGTGGAGAATGGTATGTCAAAAGTTTCAAAGAAGAACATAACCATGAGCTTGTTGAAAGTTGTGGTCAAAAGAAACACATGTATTCTCATCAGCATATTGATCCAGCAGCAAGAGATCTTATTAAGCATTTAAGACAAAATAATATTTCACTTACAAGGGTAAATTCTGTCATATCTGATATGTATGGTTCAACCACTAAAGTGCCGTTTAGTAAAAGGAAACTTAGAACTGTGTGTTCTCAAATAGCAAGCGAGAACATACAAAATGATATTGCTAAGACCTTAGAATTTTTTAGAGAGAAAATTGCGCAAGATGATAGATTTGCATTTACTGCACAAGTTGATGATGATAATAGGCTCAAGGCTATAATGTGGACTAGTGGCCGAAGTAGGGCACTTTATCAGTACTTTGGAGATGCAATCATATTTGACACAACTTATGGTACAAACATTTACAATATGCCATTTGGAATGTTTGTCGGGGTCAGCAATCATTTTGAGAGTGTCATTTTTGCTGGAGTATTGCTTACAAATGAAAAGGTTGAGAATTTCAAATGGGCTTTTAAGGAATTTGTTGCAATGATGGGTGGTAAAGCTCCTGTTACTATTCTTACTGGTATGTTCTAACTACATTTTAATTTACTATGTGTTTATTTATTAGATTAATATTGAAAATTTTGACATAAATTTGCAGATCAGGCACTTGCAATTGCTAATGCAATAAAAACAGAATTACCGAATACAACTCATAGATGGTGTAAATGGCATGTCCTAAAGAGAGCTCATGAACTTCTTGGACAAACATACAAGAAATACAAGACATTCGCTGATGATTTCCACAAGTTAGTAAATCATATGTTTATGGTTGAAGAGTTTGAAAAAGCTTGGGAGATTATAATTGATAAATATTGTCTCAAGGACGATGCTTTCATGACAAGAGCTTATGAAGTCAGAGAGATGTGGGCTAAACCATACTTTCAAAAGATTTTCTGTGCTAGGATGTGTAGTACGCAAAGAAGTGAATGTGCTAACCACATGCTGAAGATATATACTGTTTGCAAATCTTTTATTAATGCATTTGTTACTCAATATACAAAGCTAATAGATGATAGAGAAAGCTGTGATGATATGGCTGAGAAGAATTCAAAACATGTAATTTTATTCAATTAATTGATAAAAAAAGAAAATTATACGTTTTATTACCTGTTCTTATGTATAATGTCATAGCATTAACAATTTTATTCTTTTTGCAGAGAAGTATTAAACTGCAGTTTGGATATCTTCTAGAGAAACATGCTTCTATAATATACACACCAAGAGAGTACTCTCTGTTCAAAAAGGAATTAGTTAAATCTTTTTCTTTGTCTTCTGGATTCTTGTATGTTATCAATTCTTTTTCTTCTTCCGCCAAAGTTTGTCCTCTTCCAGCTTTCTCTGACCTGAATTTCTCTAGTTTTATAAATGCCTTATCTCTAGGATTTCCAGCAGGAGGCATTGGAACATCTAAATTCCCAGATGGGAACTTCAGAATATTCTCGACGGCATCCAAGATAGATATTTTCCTGTTTCTTAATACCAAAGACTTGCTTTTACAGTCAACATTTTTGACAAGCCATAGCAACAGTCGACGAGGTAATTTATATTGAGGCATATCAATAACAGACTGGAATCCCATTTCTTGAACCCATTGTAGTTGCCTTGGTGTTAATTTCTTTATAAGTTCTGCAAGTCTGTGAGGGATACATTTCCAATTGATGCTCTGCATTTAAATATGGATGATAAATTTGTAAGAAGCTAATATATATATATATATATATATATATATATATATATATATATATATATGCTTAAGACAAAGAAAAATCAGTACCTGAACTATATCCTTCCTATTGGCCCTCTTAATCTTCTTTGGAGAAGTTCTTCTGCTGTTAGTAGTGCTTCTGGATCCAGAAGAAACATCACATCACTGGATGCATCGCTAGAAAGTTCAGACTGGATTTGTTTTCTTGATCTTGGCGATTTTCTAGGCTCCATATCTGCATCCATAGAAATTTAAACGATAAAGATTCTGAAAATTTATATTTTACTGAGAAAATCATTCCTTGCATATAAAAATGTTGATAACAAATTGAATACAAGAAATGTAAAAATGTGGGAAGTGTACAAGTGGAAAGTGTAATGACAAAATAATTCCTTACATAAAAATGTGAAAAACAATCCTTACATTCAACAACATAATGTAAATAATAATTTTCACATTTGTAACACATATGCAAGATCACATTTCATATTTAGCAAACATTAAACATGTGCCGCTAAACAATTTCTCAATCAAGGTTTGCTTTTCCTACTCTATACTTCACTTTTAACATTGCACGATACACAGAGAAGTTAAAATTTGCTTTTCCTACTCTATACTTCACTTTTCCTACTCTATAATTCATATTAGCAAACATTAAAAGTACAAAATCTGTACTTCACTTTTATCATTAAACTTAATATGTTAAAAATTTCACATTTCACATTTTGAATCATTAGAAAAGTGCGGCAAAAAAATTCAACTAGGTTCATCAATACACTTTTCACATTTCACATAACAGAATCCATCTTATTGTTTTCAAGATTCACATAAACATATTAGGTTAACAACCGACAATATAGCTACAAATCCATCTTACAATCTAAATGATGAAGGTTAGTTAGAAGGTCGGAATCAAGATCGCAGCTTTGTGATTACAAGGGGCAAGATTTCCGCATGAACAAAAAGCAAAACAAGATGGAAGAAATAGAACAAACCTGGAGCTGGATTTGTCGGAAATCCACCCACTCCGCCGGATGGAAGAAATACACCAACTCCACCAGGACTCAAGAATTTCGATTCAGCCTCAATCCATATTTGTAGAAACGAGCGACTTCAGCAAGAGGGTAGACCGCAGCGACTGAGCCGAGAAGAAAGAACTGCGAGGCGAAGCTCAACGAAGAAGGTAGACGGAAGAGAAAGGGGAATCGGGGAGTGGGAGGAGGGGTCACGGTTACCGCGGCGCAGTAAATGTAAACCTGATGTAAAGTGGTTGGTGGGGTCCGGCCGGTTTTCCTGACATATTGCAAATGCGTGCGGACTGCAAACACAATACAACACCTATACATGACAGTGGGCCAGCACAAACACGGATCGCGGCGCAGAATGGCCGGTGTAGGATCCACCGGTACATCACGGAAATGCTCAAAATGACTTTCGCGTATTATCCCTTGGTAGTCAGTTGTTCGCCCATATATTTGTACCCCAATTCCAATCCTTCTAATTAAGCCTTGTGTAAGGACATCACGTCCTTCTACAACTGATCTCCATATTTGCGAGGGGGAAGATCACAAACTTGCATCCATAAAAATCACAGTTTGGATAATAATGTGCCTTCAAAATCTGAGAACTGAGTGTTGTCGTCTTCTGCATTAAAGCCCATGCTTGTCGGGCTAAAAAATCAAGGTTGAATAACTCCATACTTTACTCATACACAAAAATGTATTTTAACTCTAGTAAGAAAAACAAATGGCAGAAAAAGAAAACGCCTATGTCCCGCCCATGAGGCCAGCATGTTGCGAGTCAGGTGTTTGGAATGGACCGGGCCTCTTTGAAGTATTTCCCGACAGAAAAATACACTACGAAAAACAAACTCGATTCAAGCCGAAACCCAGCTATCCACTAGGAGGCCAGGCCGGCCCAACACGCGAATGGCCCAGTCTGATTTCTTTCCCTCCAAAACCAAAACCAGAACCAGCAAAGGCCCAAAACCCTACTAAAACCCTGGCGACCCGACCACACCTCTCCGCCCGCCGCCGGCGCCTCCTATGCCCTTCCGCCCCACCTTCCCCCGCCGCTGCCTCGACGACCGCAAGCTCTCCTCCTTCCTCTCCGCCCTCGCCTCCTTCTCCGCCAACCCCTCCCCGTCGCCGCCCGCAGGATCGGTTCCTGCAGCCCGCAGCCCCGCTGCCTACAATGCTCTCATGTCCGCCTACTCCCGCGCCGGCCGCCCAGACGAGGTGCTCCGCCTCTTCCGCTCCCTCCCCTTCCCCCCAACCGCGCCCCTCTTCACCACCCTCATATCCTCCCTCGCCGTCTCCGGCCGCCCCCGCGCCGCGCGCGCCGCCTTCTCCTCTCTGCTCGTCTCCGGCCTCACGCCCACCGCGTCTGCCTTCACCGCACTGCTCAAGTGCCATGATGGCTCGCTCGACTCTATGCACCACATTTTCCTTGCGATGGCCTCCGCCAGCTGCTCACCTGATGCGGCCGTGTACAACTGCTACATTTCCATGCTCTGCGACTCCGGGCGGCTGGAGGAGGCCTGGGGTATCCTTGACCACATGATGGATGGAGGAGTCCGCCCCACTGTCCGCTCCTACACCGCGATTCTACGTGGATACTGCGAGCAGGGTAAGATTCTCGAAGCAGAGAGGTTATTCGATGCCATGGTCGATGCCGGCTGCCCCCCGGATGTCGTATCCTACAGCGTGCTTATTGAGGGGCTTTGTGGCGTCAGGGAATTTCATAAGGTGGAGAGGATATTAGAAAGAAGTGAAGAGAAGGGGTGGACGCCCAATGCTGTCACCTACAATATTTACATGTCTGCTCTGTGCAGGATGGGGTTCTTGGATGAGGCATGTCATCAAGTAGATAAAATGCGCAGCAGAGGGCTCTCGCCAACGGTTGAGACACTGAGTATTCTATTTGATTGCTTGTGCCGAGACTCAAAGTTTTCGGAGGCAGTCTGCTTGCTGGAACACAGTGAAGAATTAGGCTGGCATGCTGATGTGTTCTGCTATAACACTCTGATGGGTAGGCTCTGTGATGCCGGTGATTTTGCAAGAGTCTTCAAGCTGCTGGTTGATCTGTTGAAAAGGGGCATTGGGCCAGATATGTTTAGTTTTACAATTGCAATACGTGGCCTCTGTGGAGTTGGGAAATTCCGGCTGGCAAAGTGTCTAATAGATAACGAGTGGATTGGATATGATGTTGTGGCTTTCAATACTTTGATTCATGGATTCTACAATGTTGGGGATTTACGTGGAGTCAAGCTAACTTATATCAACATGTGCAGTAGGCAAATTTCTCCAAACAACTTTACTAATGCTACATTGATTGATAGCTTATGTAAAGATCGAAAATTTGTCGAGGCAATAAACTCTCTTGCATCTTTGAGAGATGGGTCAGTGCCTGATCATGTTGTTCACCTGAACAATCGGTTGGTCAAAGGAGTAAGATATACAAAGGTGCTCAACCTACTTGATGAAATATGCTGTAGAGGATTTGAGCTAGATACTTGCATCTTCATCCCATTAGTTAGGGCATTATGCTGGGAAGGCTACTACAAGCGTGAGAATATCAATGAAGTTTCTCTTATACTGACCAGTCTAGGAATTAGATGATAATCTCAAGATTGACTGATTGAGTACCTGAAATGAGAGTCTGAGTTAGCGTAATCATGCAAATCACCTTTTGGTGCTGGTTCTATCTTCCTTCACACACCACCAATCTCTCATCTTTCATCAGGTCAGTTGGCACCTAAAATTATGCCATGGTTTAATTTCACCTTCTTTTCGTGATGTTAATCCCAGCTAGTTTTTCAGGGGAGAAGTGCCTGATATTACGAGCACCCCAGCTAGTTGAGCCTGGACAAGATGGTCAACCTCAAATGTGTTCTAGAGAAAATATTGGGCATAAAGGTATGGATTTGTGCTTCATGTTATTGTTCCTTCCCACGAGGATAATCCCGTGTACGAATTCATAGTTCATCATTGTGTTGTCTGTTATTGTGACCCCCTGATTGTTTATGGATGCAGTTGGAGATTGCACTTCTTATTTTGTTTTCCTTTCCTCCAGAAGGAAATTTTTTATGCAATAATTTTGATCAGTTATGCCAAAGTCATCTAGTTTTGACTCCTAAAATAGATATTTCATATTTAGTATTTTGATGTGCTCCACTGCCTCTTCAAACTCTTAAGTTGACATTTTTTTTCCAATCAGTGATGGCCACCAAAATGGTTCAAAATGCCTCTCCGTTGCATATTGCCTGTGATGATTAAACACGGAAATGGAAAGTATATTCGGATGATGCACCTGTTTGTCAAGTATGAAATTAAGCTGGTAAGAAAAATCTTACTTGCCTGCGTTAATAGTCCGAGCTCTCAGTAAACTGTATGAATCTCCAAATTAAGATGAAGATAGTTCTTTGAATCATCTTTGTGCTAAAGTTTTATCTGGTGAATGTCAAATACTCCCTCCGTTCCTAAATATATGTCTTTCTAGAGATTTCAATATAGACTACATACGGATGTATGTACACGTATTTTAGAGTGTAGATTCGCTCATTTTGCTCTGTATGCAGTCTATACTGGAATCTCTAAAAAGACTTATATTCAGGAACGGAGGGAGTAGATTTTATCACTTCATCACTAGTAAGGGTAGAGGAATAAGACATTCAAAGTTCAAATATTGATGCAAAAGTTGTATTCTATCAAAATATTTGATGAAATAATTCCTTTTGTATGAAATTCATTTTGGTTATTTTGGGGTTTGAATCAGGAAGTGGAAACAAAAAGGTTTTGCAGCAGACAAAGCATTTGAGGGACCAAGCTGTTAATGCCAGATTTTTCTTAGATCATCAGGGATCCGCTCCCTGGTTCCATTTTATAGGAATGAAAACAATGTTCAAACAAGGTTGAGACCAGCTGCCAGAATTGACAACTTAATATGGATATTGGATGTATCACAATACGCCTTGGGCCCAACACGACGAAGGAAGACGCTTCTCCATTTTGCAACGTTGTAAAGGTAACACAAAGGTCCATTGCATTCTCATTGTTTTGGTCCTTATCATGATGAGTTTCTTCCTCATATATACAACAACAACTAAGCCTTTAGTCCCAAACAAGTTGGGGTAGGCTAGAGCTGAAACCCATAAGATCTTGATACCAGCTCATGGCTCTGGCACGTGGATAGCTAACTTCCACGCACCCCTGACCATGGCTAGTTCTTTGCTGATATTTCAGTCCTTCAGATCTCTCTTTATGTACTCCTGCCATGTTAAGTTTGGTCTACCCTGATCTCTCTTGACATTATCAGCACGCTTTAACCGTCCGTCATGCACTGGAGCTTCTGGAGGCCTGCGCTGTATATGTCCAAACCATCTCAGACGATGTTGGACAAGCTTCTTCCTCATATACATGATTGTTAAATGCAATGAAACGTGAACAAAAGAGATTCAAGTCTGATTATGTTGCAGACTACACAATTTTATCGTTTTTTGAACTGTATTAGTTTAAAAAGACTGCACTGGTTCACTGAATGTTGGTACTGTGCATATTGAAATGTTGTGCTGTTATTTGGAAAATGGATGCACTGATGTTGTGGTGCATTCATTTTGTGATCAGAGGACGTACAAAGACTTTCACCATATCACTTAGCATCTCTGCTTTAGGGTCAACTTCTGATATAGAGGAACCATGTTCTTCGATGATTGAAGTTTCCTTATACCTGTCTATTTTCAATTTGTCAAAGCATTGGCATGAGTATCTAGTTGGATAAAATTGGTGCTCTATGGAATGTCATTTGGTGCATGCTATTGTGATTTGCCAAATGTGATGATATCCTTGAGTTTTGGAATCTGATAACGCCGAACGTCAGGTACGAGCACATGGCAAATCGAACATTTTCGATGGCAAGTTTAGTGACGCGAGGATGGCAACTTTAGTTGGCAAGCATGGCAACTTCGTGCTTCAGTTTATTTTTTGACAGAAAATTGCCGTGTGTGTCAACTAACTTGCCATCATTGCGTCACTAGAATGGCCATCGAAAACGTTCGATTTGCCATGTGCTCGTACCTGATGCTAGGTACTTATCATTTATGTAAGTTTTTTAGCTCATTGTTAGTGTTCCTTTTATTTTATTTATTTCTATGGAAAATGCAACGATCCTGAGGTGTTGGTTTCTCATTTTGTTCAGAACAAACAATTAGTGGTACTAATGATAATACCTAGTTACCAATGACAATAATGTGTTTCTGGTCCTTTTTTATATCTGGTCCATAAGTGTGGTACTGATGTTATTTCCCCTGTTTGATTTTTAGGGTTAAATAGCACAGTTGGCTTCTTTGGCGATGCAACAGCAGTTATGGTGATGCTGCAACATTTTCCTGGTTGCAAGCTAAGTTTCTGTTTAGGTGCTTAAGTGGGGTCCGTCGATGTGTTGGTACATCCGGCTTGTTTATTAGTCAATGGCACCATCAAGCTAGTGTACAATTTTACGGGGTGGTTATGGTAGAAACAAATTTTATTTATATATAAACGATTTATACATTTTTCCTTAACACATGTTCCCCTTCCCACCACTCCAAGTTGTATAAATGGATGGTGGAAACAATGCATCTAAAGTGCATAAATTACATACAAACCTGCAAATAGCTATCCCCTGATATTATTTGATCTAGAGTTCTAGAATAAGAATAGTTCATACTTCATAGGTGTAGCGACCCGATCCCAATGGATCGAAGTCTCTGTGCTCAAGTGTCATCTCTGGATCGGTATGCTGACACACACAGTACTCGAGGATTTATAACAGAGTTCAATCACACACTTATTACATCGAAATCCTCATAAAGAGTATTTATTACAAAAATATGGCTGAAGGCCATCTAAATAAAATTACTGCGGAAGCTTCGAAGGTAAATGAGTCCATCAACTCCAACGGCATAGCTGAGTGCATGACAACGACCTATCGCACCTTACTCTTCGTCTGAAAATTCTGCAACATGATACGTTGCAGTCGTGTAAGTTAGCACATGGAATATGCTGGCAAAATAACACTATAGAGCAATGATGAATAATATCTACTACTACATGCAATATATGGCTGATGGAGGCTCTAAGTTTAACATTTGCATAAAACCAATTTTTTCCTACAACAAAGGAATAGATTTTATTTAACTACCCTGTTTAAGCCATTATTGAGAAGGTACCCCCAACTCAATCCCAAAATTAATAAATATAATTAATAACAACCCAACAAATTCTCTAATTAAAGTGATGAGATCAAACCAATAATTCAAATACCAGATACTCAAAATGTCCGTAACCGGGGACACGGCTAATCATGATTAGTTTGTACACTCTGCAGAGGTTTGTGCACTTTTCCCCACAAGACGCGATCTCCTCCGTTGAATTTCTCGTACTGCATGATGTTTGAGAAACGGATGATCAAGACACAGTCTTTCCGAAGAGGTCCCCTTAACCGATAGATAGGCCGGTACACCTACAATTCCCCTACATCTGCTAGCCCATCATGGAAAGGATTCCCACAACTTACTCAACTATGCCAGAGCCCATAATGGCATGTGGCTGCACACGAAAGTTTCTAGCATGAATAATCTTATGATCCCTTTGAGCCTGGGTGGCATTCTATAGGATGATCACACGGTTACCCCGGGATCTCCTAGGACAACACTGGATTCCCCAGGTGCCCGCAACCAATCCACCCAGATGTGTATTAAAGTAGCCACCTTAAGTTTCCCTTAGATAAATTACTCTCGCAACTTTCATGAATCTCACATACCAATCCCCGTCTATGAGCATGGCTAAGCAATATGAGCATAACGTATATTCCCGGGGTGATCAAAGGTAATAGGTTCCTACCTCATCAACTACATAGCAATAACCACATGCTCCCAATCCTACTCATGCAATATTTGGGGATATAACTAATGCATAAAAACTGGGTAATAAAAGGATATGGTCAAAGTGTAACTTGCCTTGCTGACGATCGAAAAACCCTAGAGATTCGTAGTAGCAAGCTTCGCACTCCGGATACTCTATCGTAGACAAACAATAGCATACATAAGCACTCAAGCATAAGATGCAAAGGTAAAACCAAATAAAAGATCTAAACAGAAAGTTCAAGTGAAGTGCTTCGATTTGCAAAAAGAAACGATCAAATCGGAATTTCGAAACTCAAACTACGATCAAAAGAAGTTCAAAATTCAAATCTGTTTGAAACCAAATTTTAAATTTTCAAAAACATGTTCAAGTTGATTATCTGAACAGAGGGGATCAAGACAAAGAATTTGGCGTTGGTTTCGTTGGATTTGCATAAACGAGTTAAAAGTTGTGAGGGTTTAAAGATCAGGGGCTAATCTGTAAAGAAAAAAACTACGTATAGGTCCCTGGCCGAAAACTAAACAGAAAAAGAAAAATCTAACGAACGAACGTTCGCTACAGAACCTAATCTAACGAATTCGTTCGCTACAGAAACTAAACGGACGGACGTTCGCTAATTAAACTAACCTAAATAAATAAACCGATCTAAAAAAAATAAAACCGAAAGAAACGGCGGTTCGGATCGGTTTTTATACTGGTTCGGACGGTTTTCGACGGCGGCGGCGGGTTCGACGGCGGCGGCTTCGGGCGTGGCGGCGAGGTGGCGGCAGCGACTCCGGCGACGGGGTGCGGCGCTGGCGGTGGTGGCTCGCGGCGGCAGGCGGCGGCGCGGGCGGCTGCGAGTGGCGGCGGCGCTGGCGGCGTTCGGTGGCGGGGCGCGGTGCAGCGGCGGGGCTTGCGTGCGGCGGCGCGGGCGGCTGCGAGCGGCAGCGGCGGCGGTGCGGCAGTGGCGACGGGAGGCGGCGGCGACTTGTGGAGAGGAGGGGCCAGGGGCCTCCGTATTTATAGGAGGGGAGGGGCGAGGCCGGCTTGGGGAGGGGGCAAGGGCGAGGCGGCGGCCTCCCGTGGCGGCGGCGGACTCCTAGCCGGAGTCCGGCTCGGGGACGGCGGGGATGGCGGCCTGGGCTGGTAGCTGGGCCGGCCCAGTTCGGCGGGGAAGACTCTTTTTTTTTTTTTACATTTTTCCAGAAATACGAAAACACGAAAACTAAAATAAATATATATCTAAAAATTCCAGAAAAATTCACATAATTCCCTCCTAATATTTGGACTAATGTGAACATTTTTCTGGACCTAAATGCCTAAAAAAACATTTTTAGTACTAATAAGAATAATTAAAGTGGTAAATAAAATCCAAGAAAAATATATTATTATTCAAAATTAAATTCCCAATATTTCTTTACTGATTTTGAAGAAGTCATATTATCTTCTCTCAATATTTTTATTTAATTGAAATAATTGGAAAAATAATTTTGAATAAAACACTTTGATCCAAAAATGCCAATTTTGAAAAATTCAAAAATGTATTTTTGTGAAAACCTCCAACTCTCTCAATCGGTCCTTGAGTTGCGCAAGGTTTCTAGGATCAAAACTCCAAATAAAACAAGTTCAAAAATGCACAAATTATGAATGCATATGATGATCTAATGCATAACATCCAAATTGAAAATTGGGATGTTACAATAGGTATATGTGGCATCAGAGTATATTGCCTTTGTTATTTCTGAAATAGACACTATGGATCTCACGAGCCTAAACAGTTCAGTTGTTGTACTTGTGCCAAATGAGCATCAATTTTTCACACTATTCCATTACTTGCTTGTAACATATTTCGTGCAGTTGTTTTTTTTTCCCTGGGTACATATTTCGATTTACAAGGATTTTTTGATAGCTTTGCACTGTTATCTGATAATAGATTCTTACATCAAAATCGTGCCTATTAAGATCTCATGCATGCAAGGTACGTAGTAGAACTTTCGCCTTGTTGAATGGTGATGTGAACAATGATGCTACACTTGAATCCAAGTGCAAGCAGCAGCCTCGTCGATCCTTGTTGCAGCAGCCCTCTCCCTGACAGAACAAACGTCGTCCCATCTCCCTGCATCAGCCAGCGACCTGGATATGAGCACGTATGTGTCCCGTCCGGCGGCCACTTCTCCGGCGAGAAACCTCTTCCAGAGGAACCGCTCGCCGGCAACAGCACCGTTTGCCTTACTCGCACTTGCATGGGAGCAGTAAGCTCCAAGTGCCTGCTGATCGCATTCCACGGGCATCCGCCTGAAGATTTCTCCAACTCCGTCGAGCCTCCCGGCTCGGCCGCAGGCGTCGAGCACGCACGTGTAGTGCTCCCTCTGCGGCGCGATCCCGTAGATCCTTCCCATGGTGCCCAAGAGGTGCAGCGTCTGGTCCACCTGCCCGGCATGGCAGCAGGCATAGAGCAGCGCAAGGAAGACGGCGCCGTCCGGCCGAACACCATGGCGCAGCATCATAGAGAAGAGCTGCAGCGCCTCCCGGCACCGGCCGTGCACGGCCATGGCCCTCATGACGGTGGCCCAGGAGACCAGGTCCTTGTCCGGGAGAAGATCGAACACCTCGAACGCCAGCCGCGCCTCCCCGCACTTTGCGTAGGCATCGACCAGCGCGTTGGCGACGACCTGCTCGCCGCCGAGCCCTCGCTTCAGCGCGTACGAATGCAGCAGCTTGCCGCATGCCAGAGCGCCGGTGGACGCCACGGCGTGCAGGACGCTGACCAAGGTGGCCTCGTTCGGGCGTGCGGCCTCGCCGCCGTCGGACAGCATAGCCCGGAACATCGCGACGGCGTCCTGCGGGCTGCCGCTCCTCGCGAGCCCCCACGCCATCGCGGTCCAGGCGAAGACGTCCCGCTCGGGCATTCCGTCGAACACGCGGCGCGCGCTGCGAAGGGCCCCGCACTTGGCGTACAGATCCAGCACGGCGTTGTCCACGATCGGGTTCGCGCCGGGCCCGCCCCCTCGCCGGAGCCAGAACCCGTGGATGGCCCGCCCCAGGCCGAGGCTCCGCAGCCTGGCGCATGCCGGCAGCACGCTCGCCAGCGTGAGCGCGTTCGGCGCCGCGTCCATCCTGGAGAACTCCGTCACGGCCTCCGCCGCGCGCCCGCCCCTCGCCAGCGCCGAGATGCGCTTCGTCCACCGCACCACGTCTCCCGACGAACGGGTCATTCATGGCAGCGCTCGATCGAGCGCGAAGCCGCGAACTACCTAGTCTGGCACTTCAGCCACGATGAGTAAGGGTGCGTGCTTATCTCCATGGGACGAGCATCTTCAAGGAAGATTATTGCACAAATTTCAGCGAAAATGCTGAATGGAGCTCGGCCTCCATCGAGGCCGAATTTGAAATGGGCATATTTCATATTTTACGTTTTGATTTTTTTTAAAGTACACATATATTTAGAAACGTAATGCACAACTGTGTAATTTTTTAGAAGGAAATATGTTGAAATGAGTGGTACACACAAAAAAAAACAATTATGTGGCTTTTTAGTATTGGCACTATTCATCCTCAAAGTTCGTGATTTCTTTTTTGCACAGCTCGCATTTAAAGACATTTCATCTTGAAATTTTACACACATACACGTCACATGCTTGTATACTTGTACAATTTTTTTTTTCATTTTTTTTTGAAACTGAGAAGTTTGATTTTGAATTTTTCTAAAATTTCGGCTTCTATAGAGGCCGAGCTCCAAAACGCCCTACTAGATTTCAGACCATGTACTCAGTAGACAATTTGCACAAGCCAAATTAATCTCATCACATATGTTTCCAGTTCCACACGTAAAAACTGAAACGTCTCGTGAAGTGGCAAATGAAATCCTCGACTGAGAATTCGAGATGTACATGTACTACAGTACAAAGTCGCCAAAAAATGAGTAGTATGATTTATAAAGTTGCCGCGGAGCATGTGGAGGTGCCGACCGCGGCGGCCAGGGCGTTGTCCCGCCGCGGCGTTCTCCTCCTGAGGTACAGCACGCACTGGGAGTCGTGGCGGTACGTGAGCCGGATCAGGCTCCCCACCACGCGGTACCGAGACCGCGACCGCACCGCGATGGCGATCGGCACGCCCTTGCCGGACTCGAGCAGGTCCTGCATGCCGCGCCCCGCCGCGTACATCGGCTTCTCCTGCGCCGCCACGAAGAGCCTCACCGTCGTAGCGGCTCCTGGCCCGACGACGACGTACGGCCCCTCTCCCTGCATCGATCACGCAAGGTGATAAGCAGACCACTAGGCGGGCGTGCCGCTGCAATGCACGTACTACATGGTTGGTGATGTACGCGTACCTGCTGCGAGGTTGCGAATGTGAAGTGGCCAAAGGACATGTCGAGCAGCGGAGGGAGGAGGTGCAGGCTGAAGACCTTGGAGTGGTTCTCCACGGCCATCTCCACGGAGCAGTTGCAGTTGAGGAAGCTGGTGATCACGCCGGAGCCGTCGAGCCCTTCCCCGAGGCTGAACCGCTCCACCTTGCCGACCTTGAAGGAGACGCCAGGGCGCGCGGGCTTGGTGACGACGACGAAGACGAGCAGCGCGATCGCCACGCTGACGGCCACCCTCCACGCCACCTGGAACGCGATGCAGCAGCATGGCGCCTCCGGGTCCAGCTTCACGTACCTCCACGCCCCGCTCCTCTGCTCAGCGCCGTCGCCGTCGTCGGAGGACCGCCCGGAGACCACCCTCAGCACCTGCCGCGCCCCCCTGCCGCCGCCGCCGCCGCTGGGCTTCTTGTCGGTGAGAAAGGAGTTGTTGGAGCCGCGGGAGGAGGAGTAGCGGGACAGGGCGAGGCGGGAGGCCTCCTGGTCGTGCTCGAGGCGTCCGGCGCCGGCGTCATCACTGCGGCGCGGGGCGGCGAAGGCGGTCTCGGGGAACGGCGAGAGGATGAGCGCCGTGGACTCGGACGCCGGGTGGCTGAGGGTGTGCGACGCCGCGGAGGGGCTCTGCACGTAATAGGCGCACGGGGAGGGGTGGAAGAGCGGCACGTCCTGCTCCTCCGCGCCGACGGCTGGTGCCATGACGACGTGCTCGATCAACCACAGCTGCCTCCTTTTCAGCTGCGCGCTCAGTTCATTCACTCGGGAATCAGGCTCCAATTAAGCGCGCGAAATTCACTTGCTCTGCTGCCTGTCGAACTGTGAGTCTGTGACCGCTTATGTAGGAGCAAAATGGGTCGAGGTTTGGACTCTCCGACGGCACGCGGAATGATACTCCGGAGCGGGTTGCGGCTAACTTTCGCGGGAAAATGGGGAAGTAAAGGGCGAAGAAAGGCTAGCATGGGATTACAAACTGGCTTGACAGGCAGGATTTCATCAAGTGCCGGGGTTGGCATAATTACAAATGTCCATGATGGTTAGCACTTAGTCGTACTGTACTATAGTAGCTTGCTATAGCAGTGAGTGATAGTGTGAGACGGTCCAAGGTGATGAGTACGCGAGCCGCAGTTTGTGTATGCATGCATGGATGGATTAATAATGCAATGACAGCCAAGCTAGTCTCCCACTTCAAATTAAGTAGTGAGTCTCTTAAGTGGTACTAGTAGAAGAAAACGATGGCGCTCTGAACATCTTGGGTTGATTAAGGTTGAGCCGATGCACTTGGGTCTGAACATCTTGGCAGAAGCCAAAAGGTACTCTGAACATACATGCAGTGTCATGTTTCACTAGGGTGATGGTACGACGACGGGACGAGATTATAATTATTATTATAAGATGTTGTAGACTTTCGGTAAGCACATGGCAATTATCAAATACAACACCCCGTGCGCTACGGCATTATTATGTATCATCATGGAGCGCAACTATGCTACATGTGCTCTGTTTTACCGGCTAGGTGTGACTTAGCTTGCAAGATAGATGCAACGGCTACTCAATACTCATGCGCCTTTTTTGGAAGGGTTAACTGGATCTATGTCACTACAACTTTCATGAGTTGGAAAAATGCCATTACAATTTTGCACATTAGAAAAATGCCATTACAATTCTTTCATCCTCCTCTACATGCCATTATGTTAAATTTGAGACACAAATACCCTTGTGCTCCTTCTTTCACCCTCTCCTCATTTTCTACCAAACTAACAACCGTGCCATTAAATCCGGCAAGCATGGTGCCGTGTGAAAAAATATCTTCCAGCACAGACCATGCATCCCATTGTTACATTAGAGCCATGTATGGAGCCTTCTCAGGGCGTTGCAATCTGGACCGTCGGATTAAGTGTCCAAAAGTAACCCAGCCGTTCGATCTTCAGGTGAAAGGATCCTGGCCGTTGGATCTTCACTGATGTGACAATCAATGAATAGTATCTGGCATTCCCCCCCCCCCCGTTCAACTACCCTCGTGCACGATGACAGGCGGGACCCGGACGCTGTGGGCCACGGCAGTCAGTGAGCGAGTGGGTGAGCTGCGCTCGTCGCTGCTTTTTGCGTGCGAGATGGCGTGCCACCGCCTGCAATTTTCGGTGCCCGCAGAGGGCATTATTGGCATTTCGCGTGTTCGCCCTTGCGTGGCGCTTCGTGTGTGGCTGTCTCTTGGGGTAAAGGCGAGGAGCCGGTTGGTTGGGCCAGAAACCTAGCGCGCTCTCTCTCTGTTTCGCCGTTCTCCTCTTCCTCTCTTGCATCCGGGCACCGTCGTCTCGCTGTTTCTCCCGCCGTCGATCCTCAGGTCTGGCCCGTGTCTCCGCTTGTCGTCTCTTGGTTGATACGTGTGTGCCTGTCCTCTGATGCGGTGGTGTTGTTTGTAGCTTCGACTGACGGCTAGGGTTGGATTTCTGCTGTGGATGATGCCTCTCTGTTCTTTGCCCGGTTGATTGCGATGGATGAGGTGATTTGTCACGCTTGGCTCTGATCTACTCTCGATTTTTGTAATCTCCTATTGATTGCTTGGATTTGTTTCCGTCCGTTGCGCAGGATTGGGGTTAGGGTTTGCTGAGATTTGGCCCTCGGTCGTCGTCGCGTCATCCTGGTCTTCGGCTTCCAAGGGATTGGATCTGGTGCGATTGGATCTGGTGCGGGTGTTTCTTGCTGGGGTGGTCCTTGGGCAGGTACTTTGCTAGGTTAATTTTTTTGTGCCGTCTGTCTGCCTCTATGCTCGTCTTGTTGGTTGTAATGGTCGATTTGGTTGTTGCATAGGAGTATTTAGTATGGCAGTCCTGCTGTTTGATGGTTGTGATGCCGTGTGCCATTGACAGAGGTTGTGGGTCTTTGTTAAAGCCTTTGGTCAGGAGGATCCGTATATACGTGGTTCAGGCTACTTTTGGTTATGGATATGAGCTTGCCGTGTGTTTAGATAAAGTGGTTCGTGCTTAAGTGTAGGGGTTTGCTTTGACTGGAGGCTATTTTTAGTTTGTAGGGTCTGCTTCTTGAGATTTGTCCTGGATATATGCCTGAGCAGCCTGGCTGGTGTTCTAGCTTATGTGTCGTGTTCCGGGGTGTAGTGAACGCGCCGGTTGATATTTTAATTCATGTATACTTACAGACTAGGTAGGATGAATGATTGTCAAGTATTAAAAGGTGAATTATGCGTTCTGTTTCCTGGTGTGCTGATTTATGGTCCTGGGGCTTTTAGTTTGGGTGGTCTGCTTCTCTTGTATGCTTTTTTTTCCTGTCTGGGTTCTTTGTGTTGATCTTCCGAACTGAATGATCTAACGTTTGTTCCTGTTTTTTTTTCTTTTTCTTGTGTGGAGTGGGTTTACTTTTTTATGGGTATTATCTATGGCAGGATGTCTGCTGTGAGTTGTTCGTATGTGCATCTGTTGGATGCCGTCGCCTCTCGATGCCGTTTGCCATTCCACTCATACCTGCGAGAGGTTATGGAAGATGGTGATTTGCTCGGTGGAGTCGAGATTGAGGTTGATGTTCCTGGGAGTGATGCATTGACGGTCAGGAGGTTCTTCTGGTCCCAGGCCAGTGTGGGCTTGTCCATTTACGAAAGCGCTACTTTCCAGGCAATTTGTTTTCTGCAAGGGGTGTATGGGTTTGTTGTGTTGGATTAGAATTATAGAAGTATGTCTACTTATCGAGGGCTTGCTCGCTCTGCGGTGGTTCTGGCTGCGTCATTGGTCAGGGCCACGCCGCCTGTTGCACGTGTCGATGGGTCTATCGTTGTGGATGACGTTGATGTCGTTTCGCAGTGACGGATGCTCCATGCTGCCTTAGTTACGGTGGCATGTGCTTTATAGCACCAGTGTAGGGTTTCTTTGGGTTCCCTTTTCTTTTCGATGGTTTGGTTTTTACTTGCTCTAGGTGTTGTGTATTCGAATCATTATGTGATGTCGTGTGCCGTTGACAGAGGTTGTGGGTCTTCATTAAAGCCTTGGGTCAGGAGGATCCGTATATACGTGGTTCAGGCTACTTTTGGTTATGCATATGAGCTTGCCGTGTGTTTAGATAAAGTGGTTCGTGCTTAAGTGTAGGGGTTTGCTTTGACTGGAGGCTATTTTTAGTTTGTAGGGTCTGCTTCTTGAGGTTTGTGCTGGATATATGCCTGAGCAGCCTGGCTGGTATTCTAGCTTATGTGTCGTGTTCCGGGGTGTAGTGAGCGCGCCGGTTGATATTTGAATTCATGTATACTTACAGACTAGGTAGGATGAACGATTGTCAGGTATTAAAAGGTGAATTATGCGTTTTGTTTCCTGGTGTGCTGATTTATGGTCCTGGGGCTTTTAGTTTGGGTGATCTGCTTCTCTTGTATGCTTTTTTTTCCTGTCTGGGTTCTTTGTGTTGATCTTCTGAACTGAATGATCTAACGTTTGTTCCTGGTTTTTTTTTCTCTTTCTTGTGTGGAGTGGGTTTACTTTTTGATGGGTATTATCTATGGCAGGATGTTTGCTGTGAGTTGTTCGTATGTGCATCTGTTGGATGCCGTCGCCTCTCGATGCCGTTTGCCATTCCACTCATACCCGCGAGAGGTTATGGAAGATGGTGATTTGCTCGGTGGAGTCGAGATTGAGGTTGATGTTCCTGGGAGTGATGCATTGATGGTCAGGAGGTTCTTCTGGTCCCAGGCCAGTGTGGGCTTGTCCATTTACGAAAGCGCTGCTTTCCAGGCAATTTGTTTTCTGCAAGGGGTGTATGGGTTTGTTGTGTTGGATTACAATTATAGAAGTATGTCTACTTATCGAGAGCTTGCTCGCTCTGCAGTGGTTCTGGCTGCGTCATTGGTCAGGGCCACTCCGCCTGTTGCACGTGCTGATGGGTCTGTCGTTGTGGATGGCGTTGATGTCGTTTCGCAGCAACGGATGCTCCATGCTGCCTTAGTTACGGTGGCATGTGCTTTATAGCACCAATGTAGGGTTTCTTTGGTTTCCCTTTTCTTTTCGATGGTTTGGTTTTTACTTGCTCTAGGTGTTGTGTATTCGAATCATTATGTGATGCCGTGTGCCATTGACAGAGGTTGTGAGTCTTCATTAAAGCCTTGGGTCAGGAGGATCCGTATATACGTGGTTCAGGCTACTTTTGGTTATGCATATGAGCTTGCCGTGTGTTTAGATAAAGTGGTTCGTGCTTAAGTGTAGGGGTTTGCTTTGACTGGAGGCTATTTTTAGTTTGTAGGGTCTGCTTCTTGAGGTTTGTGCTGGATATATGCTTGAGCAGCCTGGCTGGTATTCTAGCTTATGTGTCGTGTTCCGGGGTGTAGTGAGCGCGCCAGTTGATATTTGAATTCATGTATACTTACAGACTAGGTAGGATGAACGATTGTCAGGTATTAAAAGGTGAATTATGCGTTCTGTTTCCTCGTGTGCTGATTTATGGTCCTGGGGCTTTTAGTTTGGGTGATCTGCTTCTCTTGTATGCTTTTTTTTCCTGTCTGGGTTCTTTGTGTTGATCTTCTGAACTGAATGATCTAACGTTTGTTCCTGGTTTTTTTTTCTCTTTCTTGTGTGGAGTGGGTTTACTTTTTGATGGGTATTATCTATGGCAGGATGTTTGCTGTGAGTTGTTCGTATGTGCATCTGTTGGATGCCGTCGCCTCTCGATGCCGTTTGCCATTCCACTCATACCTGCGAGAGGTTATGGAAGATGGTGATTTGCTCGGTGGAGTCGAGATTGAGGTTGATGTTCCTGGGAGTGATGCATTGACAGTCAGGAGGTTCTTCTGGTCCCAGGCCAGTGTGGGCTTGTCCATTTATGAAAGCGCTGCTTTCCAGGCAATTTGTTTTCTGCAAGGGGTGTATGGGTTTGTTGTGTTGGATTACAACTATAGAAGTATGTCTACTTATCGAGAGCTTGCTCGCTCTGCGGTGGTTCTGGCTGCGTCATTGGTCAGGGCCACACCGTCTGTTGCACGTGCCGATGGGTCTGTCGTTGTGGATGACGTTGATGTCGTTTCGCAGCAACGGATGCTCCATGCTGCCTTAGTTACGGTGGCATGTGCTTTATAGCACCAATGTAGGGTTTCTTTGGTTTCCCTTTTCTTTCCGATGGTTTGGTTTTTACTTGCTCTAGGTGTTGTGTATTCGAATCATTATGTATATGCTGCTATGTGCGGCTGGTATGTTGTACTATTTAACGATTATGTTCATCTGTACTAATTGACATTCAATAAATCGCTAATAACTCCTGCTCTTTTATCTTTTGTGGTTCTGGTTCAACCTTTCATATCTGTATACTCTGTC
Organism: Thinopyrum elongatum; assembly: GCA_011799875.1. Lineage (NCBI taxonomy): Eukaryota > Viridiplantae > Streptophyta > Magnoliopsida > Poales > Poaceae > Thinopyrum > Thinopyrum elongatum. The sequence goes on along the minus strand of CM022300.1, from coordinate 481,206,330 downwards.
TTGGCATATGTGTTAGTCTTACTACTCGCTGATAATGCTTTATTATGTGCCCTATCTGGAAGTTTATGTTTGTGTCTTTGCTGTTTTGTATTGTTCAGTCTTGGATTGCCATGGTACCGTATGGTGGGGCGCTTGTCTGTGGGTGTGCTGTTGTCTAGGGCGGTGTTTGTATGGCGGGTCAGAGTGGCGATGGTCGTGGACGAGGAAAGGGGTGTGAGGGATGGGCTATCCGTGGGCGTGCCGGTGCTGGCCTAGGTGATGATGCCCCCGTTGGATATGGCAATGACTCGGGAAGCGGATGTGCCTCTGGCCAGGAGGGGTCCTCTGCACGCAGACCTGTGGCTAAGCGGGGTGGTGCGCGGAGACGTGTACCTGACACGGGTCATGTGATTTTGATTGGGGACGTTGTTGGCAGACGAGGTTGTGTCGTTACTGGGCAAGGTGATGTTGCCCGTCCACAAGGGGTTGGACGGGTTGTTGCTGCTTCTGCGCGGGGCCGTGGGTTTGGTAGGGGTGCCCCTACTGCCGCGACCCGCGGCCGTGGCTCTAGTCGTGCTGCTCCTGCTGCTACGGCGCGGGGACGCGGCTCTGTTCGTGCGACTCGTGCTCCTCCGGTGCGTGGTCGTGGCTCTTGTCGTGTTGCTCCCACTGCTGTGGCGCGTGGACGTGGCTCTGCTCGGGTGCCTGCTGCTGCTCCCATGCGAGCCCGTGCTGCTGTTGCGAAATTGTATGTGCCGCGCGTGCCTCCTGGATTTCCTCCCCGGAAGCGTAGACGTATGTCCTGTCTCCTTCCTGCTGAATTTTCTTATTTCCTGGGTTGTTGTTTGCGGATGCTAATCCTTTCATGTTTCCCGTGTTTCTTGCCCCGTCTTAGGTGATAGTTGGTTTCCTTATTTAAGTTCATCTGAGACGACCTTGAACCGCAGAAAGTGTAGGGTGAGCCTTGATTTGCTTCGTTCTGGATACGCAGGTGCTTGTGGTGTTGTAGTTCCATTGTTGGTTATTTATTTGTTCTGTGCGTTGTCTTATGTTAGTTCGGTTGTTTCATTATAGAGCATACTGTTTATGGTCCCATGCCAGAGGATTGGCGAGGTTACTCGGTTGCGTTTGCTGAGTCCCTTAAAGGTATTGGTCGTCGGTTACTAATTAGCATGTTCGTATATGTGTGTTTGTTGTCGTGTGGTTTATGGATTTTCCTTTCTTCCATGCCTCTTTTGGGCTGTTAGCTTCCTATGCAGATAGGTCATATTACGGCCCTCCAGATTTCTTGTGTCGGTATTGTGGTGCCTCTTTCTGGTACAACGAGCGGGTGAAATCGAAGTCTTCTTGGACAAAGTGCAAGATGGTTTACTATCTCTGCTGTAAAGGCGCTAAGGTTTACATTCCTCCTTTTAAAGACCCCCCGGCTTATCTCCGGGAGCTGCTTCGTTTTGATGGAACTGCTCGTGCAAGAAAATTCCTCTGAAACATACGTCAGTACAATTGTATGTTCGCTTTCACTTTGATGGGCGCTACTATTGATCATTCATTAGATGGTACTCGTGGGCCTAAGATTTTCAAAATAAGTGGCCAGGTATCCCATCGTATAGGGTCGCTTTTGCCGAAAGGCGATGATGACCCTAAATTTGCTGAGATGTATATACATGATCCGTCTAACGAGATCGAGCATAGAATGCGTGCTTTAAATCCAGACGATAAGCCCGATGGAAATATCGATAGGGGTATAGTTGTTGGTCTAAGAGACATGCTTAATGACTTCAATCCGTTGGTGCAGACCTTTAGAGAGGCGAGCAGTATTATAGAGAATCCTGGTGATGGGCCTATTGAGGAAATTTCGATTCGTATAATTGGTCCTTCGGACGGTGATGGTCCACAGTATAGCCTGCCTACTACTGCTGGGCTTGCTGCTTTGATTGTTGGCGATTTTACTGGAGAGAGGTCTTCCCGAGACATAGTAATTTCTAGCCGTTCGGAAGGTCTTAAGCAGATCTCTTCTTTGAACACTGCTTTTATGCCTTTGCAATACCCGTTGCTTTTTCCTTACGGAGAGAGGGGGTTCCAGATAGATGTTCCTCATTTGATTGTCCTTGCGGATGATGATGGTGACCATGATGTCCTGGCTGATCCTGTCCATGAGAGTGCGGTAGGCACAGGGTCTACCTCTGGTGTCCCGATTGCTCGGACTCCCGTGTTGGATATAGGGTCTACTTCTGGTATCCCACGTGGTTGTCCTCCTCCCTCAGATGTAGGGTCTATTTCTGGTGTCCCGAGTGGACGTCCTCCTCCCTCAGATGTAGGGTCTACTTCTGGTGTCCCGGGTAATCAGCCTCATGCATCTGATACGGTATCTACTGATGTCCCAATTGATCAGTCTCCTGATGGTGGGAAGAAAAATAGGATGACCATGCAAGATTATTATCGTTTTATGTGTCACTATAAGGGTGATCAGCCCAATCCATACCTGTGCTATGGCCTGCTGTCTTCTCAGTCCGTTGTGGATGCACGTGCATGCATCGATGAGAACATGCTTTGGTATATATTGAAAAACCAGGATATGCTTAGGGCTGAACATTTGCAAGGTATCACTGATGCCATTAATGAGGGGTGTGTTGATAGCACTCTTGTTGGGAAGAAAACCATTCTGCCATCTAGCCACACCGCTGGTCCCCGTTATTACAAGGAAAATTTCCAAGACGGTCTTGCCATATGTAGGGTGCACGGTGCTCCTGATATTTTTACTACTTTCACCTGTAATCCCAAGTGGCCTGAGATCACTGCGGCGTTGGAGCCAGGGCAGCAGCCCTCTGATAGGGCGGATATAGTTGTTAGGGTGTACCATATGAAGCTTGTGGAGTACTTGGAAGAGATCAAATGCAGAAAGGCTTATGGTCCTATCAAGGCTGGTACTATGTTTTGTCTTTCTGTGTGATTATGATGCATGTGCCGTTGTTTGTTATGTTTTTCCCCCTTAGCTGTGTTGTACGATGGGTCTGGCTTCTCACTGGTGTTTTGTGTGTCTCTTTCCAGTTTTGTATACTGTTGAGTTCCAGAAGAGGGGTCTGCCACATGCACACATATTGGTTTGGCGGGTAGGGGATCAAGGTGAGATTGGTGTTGAGAGTATAGATTCCTTTATCTCTGCTGAAATACCTGATCCCTTAGCAGACCCCTTGGGTTATGTGTTGGTTTCTGAGTTTATGATGCACGGGCCCTGTGGGAAAATGAACGATAAATGTGTCTGCATGAAAAAGGGTTCTTATTCAAAGCATTTCCCAAAAGAGTTCCGAGATGAAACGATCATAGATGACAAGGGGTTTGCCTTATATCGGCGTCGTAACAACGGTCAGACTATCTTTAAAAATGGCCATTATCCTGACAATAGGCATGTGGTTCCTTATAACATGGCTTTGCTTAAAAAGTTTCAGGCCCACATTAATGTAGAGTGGTGTAATAAGACTCAAGTGATGAAATACTTGTTTAAATATGTTACAAAGGGCGCTGATTACGCTAAGGTGATGTTAGAGCGTTTTAAAAAGGCAGGTGTGTATGGCGATGGTCCTGTAGATGAAGTGCAAGAGTATCTGCGCTGCCGTTACATTTGTGAGTATGATGCGTTATGGCGTATATTTGGTTTCCCAATACATTGTCGAATGCCTTCTGTAGAGAGGTTAGTCATTCACCTGCCTGGCATGAATGTTATTCGTTACTTTCCTGGTGTTGATCTTACTAAGCTTTCAAATTCTGAAAAGTTGAAAAAAACAATGTTGACTGAATGGTTTGTTGCGAATGAATTGTATGAGCATGCCCGTTCATCAACTTATTGTGATTTTCCAATTAAATGGACTTGGGACTCTGTGAATAGATCATGGCACGAAAGAGGTGGTGGTGATAAAATTGGTCGCATATATTATGTTTATCCTACGAAAGGCGAGCTGTACTACTTGCGCATGCTCTTGATGATTGTTAAGGGTGCTAGATCTTTTATAGACCTTAGGACGTATGATGGACGTGTGTACGATAGTTTTAAAGATGCTTGTGCTGCCAGAGGTTTATTAGGAGATGACAGCGAATGGTACATGGCGTTTGATGAGGCTGTGGTTTGGGGATTTGGAAATCGTCTTAGACAATTGTTTGTCACCATGCTCATAAATTGCCATGTTAGGGATGAGAGGGATTTTTTTGAACGCTATTGGTTGAGCATGGCGGATGATATCCAGCATGCGGTGTGTTCTGTGATGGATAATCAAACTTACGAGGTTCCTATCGATAGGCTTAGAAACATGCTTCCTGATGAGCTGGCTAGCATATTTTTAAAGCATGGTTCTGATATTCATGAGTTCAATTTGCCGTCCCGAACGCTTGATGATATTGATGCCCCCTTCATTGATAATAGGTTAATTCATGAAGAAATGTCGTATGATGCTGTTTCTTTGGCTAGAGAGGCGCCTGCCATGTTTCGTAGTTTGAATGCTGATCAGATGGCGGCTTATAAGACTATTGTTGATTGTGTTCGGTCGGGTAGTCCTTCTTCTTTGTTTCTGGGTATGGAGGTACTGGGAAAACCTACCTTTGGAGTTCAATATGTGCTTTACTTAGAGGCGAGAGAAAGATAGTGCTTACTGTTGCATCGTCGGGTATTGCGTCTCTGCTGCTGCCCGGTGGAAGAACCGCTCATTCCCGTTTTAAAATACCAATTAATATTGATGATGATATGTTGTGTGCTGTTAAAAGAGGTTCTCGCCTTTGCAAGTTGTTTGAAGCGGCGTCTTTAGTCATTTGGGATGAGGCGCTTATGACACATAGGAAGTGTTTTGAGGCTGTGGATAGGACGTTGCGTGATGTTCTTTCTGCACGTGATGCATCGCGTGCGGACCTCCCGTTTGGTGGACTGACCATGGTTCTAGGGGGGGACCTTAGACAGATATTGCCGGTTATTGAAGGGGGTACTAGGCCTCAGATTGTTGATGCAGCCATTACAAATTCTCCGCTCTGGCGCCATGTTCATACGCTGTCCCTTACGATTAACATGCGATTGGCTGTGCCGAATGCAAACGCTAGGGTACAAGAGGCTGCTGCTTTGTTCAGTAGATGGGTCTTAGATCTTGGTGAGGGGAAATTGCCTGTTACGAAACAGGGCGATGAGACTGGGGCTTCTTGGATACAAATACCAGATGATCTGTTGGTTCAAACTGATGGTAGTCCGATATCTGCCATTGTTTCTTCCATTTACAATGACTTTGCGGATAATTATCTAAGACCTAAATATTTGCGAGAGAGGGCCATTCTAGCAACGACCAGTGACTTTGCCGAGGAAATTAATGTTCATGTTATGAATTTGGTTCCAACTGCTAGCAGAGAGTATTTGAGTGCTGATTCCGTAGATAGTTCTGGAGATTGTGTTCAAGAGGAGAGTCTGTTTTATCTTGTAGAGTATCTGAATACTTTAAAGATCATTAATTTTCCATGCCACAGGCTTACTCTTAAGAAGCGGGTTCCGATTATGCTGCTGAGAAATTTGAGCCAGCCGAATGGTCTTTGTAATGGCACGCGTCTTATTGTAAAAGACCTGGGCGATCGCGTTATTGAGGCTGTTATAATGACCGGATCCCACGTGGGTGATACCGTCTATATACCTAGAATTGAATTGTTGTCAAAGCAGTCAAAGTCGTCGTTTGTGCTTCGACGTCGCTAGTTTCCAGTGCGTGTGTGCTATGCTATGACAATCAATAAAAGCCAGGGCCAAACGCTCTCTTCGGTTGGTTATATCTTAAAAAACCTGTCTTCACCCATGGCCAGCTATATGTAGCAGTGTCTCGTGTTACCTCGAAAGATTCCTTGAGGATCCTTATAGTTAACGATGATGGCACCTGTGGCTCCGAGACGAAAAATGTTGTCTTCCCAGAGATCTTTCGATCTGCTGGGATGACATAGTGCTCATGCTTAGTGGTTTGTATCTTGTGCTGTGTATGATCAGGTTTTTGGTAATCTACGTGCTTCTTCTGATCAGGCTTTGCTTTGGTGTTTATGTATAGCGATAGGATTCCTTGGATCTAAGGTCTTTTTGTGTTGTACTTTATTGCTGTAGTTCTTTTACATGATGATGATCTTCATCTTATCCATGTCTATCATGCTTTATACCATTTGGCCATTTTGCCTTCTCTTGTGCTGTACTTTTGTTGTGTCCTTGCTGCAGATGGAGATCACTGCTTTGGCTGAACTTGTCCTGGGAAATAGCCGTCTCATGGTCCGGGTTTTTGTCTCGCGAATGTGGCAGCATCGTGGGGCCACTGATGTTGGGCCCATAAAGCACACCGACTTGGTCCTTCTGGACGCTGAGGTAGTTGATTTGTCCTTATAGCTCATGTTGCTTGCCATTTTTACTCTTTAATGTTGTTTGATGATGGTCCAAGGAAATGACTGCTTTGCCGGGTGTGTTCATGTCATTTGTTGATGCTTTGTCGTTCTGTCTTACCAGGGTAACCACATATATGCTGAGATCTCTGAGGAGCAGGTGTCAAAGTTCATGGATAAAATCGTCGAAGGCTGTGCGTATGTAACAAAAAAGTGGACTACACTCGAGCCACTTCTGAAGAGCTGAGGAGGCTCAGGAGATTCTGGTCCATTGAGCAGCAGGACTTGTACAACTACATATACAGGAGTGCCAAGATCACCATAAAAGTTCCATGTTGTCACCCCGCAAAAAGAAAAACAAAAAATAAATAAAAAGAATGTTAACTGAAAGAGGAGGAGCTATACAGAAAACCTTTTGTTTACATAGGGACCATCCACATCCTGGCCGGCCTCGTCTATACATAGTTGGTTCGCAAAAACTCCGATGAGGTAAGCCTAATTGCCTTTCAAAGGGCTACCTATTTTTCTTTATTCCATGAAATAAGTAATGATCCAGCCTGATAATCCATTTCTTGCATCTTTATCTCCAATTCTTTAATTCTGCCTTCATAGAATCTATTTGACTGGTCTAGTTTGGACTCGAGCTGACGAGCCTCTTCTTCCATCCCACTCAATAATGAAACAAAGTATTGTTCAAGAACTTCCTTCTGCACAAGAATTTCGGTGGATTGATCCATCAAAACAAGGCTTTGTTTGGTGGCCAATAACTCTTTTTTGTTACAGGCATCTAGCTCCTGTTGCAGTGACAACACCTATTTATCTAAGGATATAATCACCTCATACGTTTCACCCATAGCCTGCCTATGGACTTCATCCCTTTCTTGCTCAAGCTCAGTCTTTAACATCGGGGTTTCCATATCCCTCTTCTTACGAAATACTGGGCTTTGGAAATTGTTCTTCTTCAACTCCTTTATTTCCTTTATCAAACTAATTTGCTCCGATTCAACAACATCCAAAACAAATATTACGTCTTTGAGTTCCTTTTCTTTGGCTTCCTTCTGCCTGCAAGCTTCAAGGGTACGTTGATTCGATGCTTTCAACTCATCTCCTAAAGCAGTTGCCGTGACGTCAGCTTCTGCTTGGGCTTTTATCTCCTCCAGAAGAATTTTTTTTGTTATGGCTAACTCCACCTGCACGCTCAATGTATCTTCTGAGCTGTCCTCTTCCTTTGCAGGTGCATGAGAGTCATCTTGCTGCAATGTTGATGAAACATTCTGTCCACAAAGTCAAATAGCATAACGTTAAGATTTTTGTTATTTTCATCACCACGACAAAGGATGAGCACATAAAAATTTGGAAGCTATTACTGGAAGCTATTATGCATATTAGACGTTATCAGGTTGCTCTGCTTTTCAGACTTGGCAGTGCAATGTGGCATCTCTAGGTGCAAAATCGAACTTTGAAGGCACTGGAGGCACAATAAAACACAAGGATAAGTAAATATCTTCAGGGAGATTGAGTTACTTATTTCGAAGCCCAGTCCCTCTAAGCTCTTGTATGCACCATACATCATGGGGATGATTATGTGAGCTTTTGAAGGAGGCCCAGCCATTAGATCTAGACATGGCAATGGCACATTCATTAGAAATGGATTTCTGGTCAGAGAACTCGGAGTTTGATTCAGAAGAGCAAGTGGCGCCTCTAGCTGTGGATTCAGTGATCGAAGTTCTAAAGGAGTATGTGTTGCATCTAGTTTCTCTAGTGCGTTCTAGTGATCCATTGGACTACACTCGAGCCACTTCTGATGAGCTATCAGTGATCCATTGGACTACACTCGAGCCACTTCTGAAGAGCTGAGGAGGCTCAGGAGATTCTAGTCCATTGAGCAGCAGGACTTGTACAACTACATATACAGGAGTGCCAAGCCATTTGAAATGAAGTGGATAGACTGGGACTACATTAATAGCATAGATGCATTTTCTGGTGTCAGACAGAGATGTGCCCATGTGAGGCTTGAGCAGATCATGAGATACCAGTCCCTCTAAGCTCTTGTATGCACCATACATCATGGGGATGATTATGCAAGCTTTTGAATATGATGGGCCTAGAGAAACCAGACACCCTTCCTACATGCCCAAACGGGCACCTGCAGTAGCTGTGCCTTCAGAGCCACCACCTTCAGCATTTCAGCCGGAGGTAGAGCATAAAAGTTCCATGTTGTCACCCCGCCAAAAGAAAAACAAAAACAAAAACAAAAAGAATGTTAACTGAAGGAGGAGGAGCCATATAGAAAACCTTTTGTTTACACCTGAGCGCCGGTATCAACAGGATGCTGCTGCCTTTTTTAGTTCCTCGGAACTTCACCTGACGGAGAAATCGCTGCCGTTGATGGACCGTCCGGACCGGTAAACTCATCTCTGTCGATTTCTCATCTACTCGTTTCCTTAATTTTGGCCGGCCGCCGACACAGTTTGTTCTTGCGCCGAAACCGCCGCTGCGGCGCCCCATCTGGTTTCTTGATTTGGTCACGCTCGCAGGGGAGGGGGGAAATGAGTCCGTGATGAATGATTTCGGTCGGGCTTTGTGCGCTCGCGCTGGGTGGCATTCCTCTGGTAATTTCGACAAACGATATGGAGTTTTCAAATCTGGAATCAAGACAAATTTGAACCTAAAAAACAAAGTTGAAATATAAACAATTTTTAAATATGAACATTTTCATGTCTGAACAGTTTTAAATCCGAACGGCTTTCAAATCTGAACAAACTTCGAATTTGAACAGATTTCAATTCCATATTTTTTAAATCTAAACATTTTTTAATCTGAACAATTTTGAATATGAACAATTTTCTTTATGATAAATTTGTAACCAAAGAGTTGCTTTTGCTCTGTGAGTTGCCATTTGTGACGAAGGAAAACAATCCTGCTCACCGGCTGCTGGGGCTCGCCCGCCCGTAATCCTGCTCACTGGCCGCTGGAGCTCTCCACTACCCCCGGCCGGAGCTTGAGGGAGACCTCGGCCGCTCCCGCTCCTCTGCCTGGCCGGAGCTTGCCGCACCTGCCTGCCCAGCATCTCTTGGAGCTCGCCGCACCATCCTGGACAAGAACGCCAGGGGCGTTCACCGCCAGCAGCGCGTGCCCGAACGGCCGCCGGTGCAGCAGCACGGCGTGAACGCCGGCAGCGAGGTGCGGGGGCGAGTGCGTCCTACAGGGATGGGGCGAGTGGAACAGCCGTTCTGCGCACACAAGGTGCTCGACAAAATGCACAACCAAATGGACCGAATGCTGCAAAAAGTTGTGCTCGAGTGGCCGGTTTATGAAATCTTGAACATGCCAGAGCCAACTTTCGACGAACCGGTATGGGCTCCGCAGTTTCAGTTCATTTTCTTCAATTCATTATGCACTTTGGGTCAGGTAGCATGTTTTAGTTGTCTCTGTTGCCCTTGCCCACAACTTGCTCGTCGTTGCCGGTGACGATGGTCTGGGGCTGGCCGCTGGTGGCCAGTGCAGCCACCGGCTGTGAAGAGGACGAGGGTGCCAGAGAGATTCGCCCCGAATCCAGGACCAAGACGCATTTCGCGTGGATGCGCTACCTCTCGCCGGTGGCGACCTCCAGCGTGCAGTCGCTGATGAGCAGGCGGTGGGGCCTGTGGTAGGGTAGATCGCTGGTCGACGGCGTGTTTGGCATCTGGTGGTGGCGGTGGAAAGCGGAAGAGGACGGAGTGGGGTTTTCTCCGGTGTAGCCATGCGAGTGTGAGGCGTCGATTTGCTTGGGCAGTGCCTCCTGTCCTAGGTCTCCGGGAAACTCGTGGGTGCCTCATCACCGTTCTGCCATGCCTGCAGCCGTCCTTCTCACAGAGCGACCACGCCGGATGAGGTGGTGGTATGTCGTCTGAGCTGGACTGCGACGGTGTGTGGACGACGTGGCACTCCATGAGATGGCATCTCCGCTTTGTCCGCCTCCGCGAGAAGGCAGCAGTATCCTTGCCCTTGCCCACAACTTGCTCGTCGTGGCCGGTGATGATGGTCCGGGGCTGGCCGCTGGTGGCCAGTGCAGCCGCCGGCTGTGAAGAGGACGAGGGTGCTAGAGAGATTCGCCCCGAATCCTGGACCAAGACGCATTTCGCGTGGATGCACTACCTCCCGCCGGTGGCGACCTCCAGCGCGCAGTCACTGATGAGCAGGCGGCGGGGCCTGTGGTAGGGTAGATCGCTGGCCGACGGCGTGTTTGGCATCTGGTGGTGGCGGTGGAAAGCGGAAGAAGATGGAGTGGGGTTTTCTCCGATGTAGCCGTGCGAGTGTGAGGCGTCGATTTGCTTGGGCAGAGAGCCATGCGACTGTGGGAATGGAATGGAATTGGTAGACATTAATTAATAGCCATCAGTTCCGTACGAAAACTTGAAGACTCCCCGTGCTAACTTGCATCCCATGGATAGGATAGAAACAAGACTTGTTTCACACTCAGGGGCACCAGGTTGTTGCATTGGGTGGTCTTGGCGCATCTCTAACGCAGACCCGCAAACCCCTGTATTCGTCCGGGCTGCGTTGTTCGGACTGTGAAAGTCATCCAACACAGACATATATCGGTCCGCGGAGCGGTCCGGACGCGATTACTCATGCAAACCGGAGATAAACATGGGAGGCTTTGCGGGAGTCCGGACACGAGAAACGCCCGCTTCTGATCGACCTAGCCCATCTTTAACCCCCTTTCCTGCGCGCGCTTCCCGCCCAACATTAACGCCGCTCTTCAGCATCTGTGCCCACATTCATGCCTGGCCAGAGCGGCTGCGGCCGCTCGCCGGCATTGAAGCGGCGCGACCGCCCGCGCAGCTTCCCGGTGCAGGCAACTGCCCCGCCTTCAAACGACATGACGACCACCCATCCGTCCATCTACCGCTCGAATTGAAGGCATGCGGGTTGCCGAGGTGTCTCCTTCGGCGCCAGCCATCCGTCCATCTGTCGGCCATCAGTGTTATATAAACCCCTGTCTCGGCAACTTGCTCGTCGAATTGAATATGTGGCCGTAAATGAACCCGAAGGGAGTCGACGAAAAACAATTCCAGCCGCCGCAAGTTCCAGAACCACCAGATCCAATCTTGACACCATCTCAGAGGGTTTCACCATGTCCATTCAACAAGAGCTTACGGTAACCAATTTCAGGGGAACCCAATAAATACTATTTCAAACCCGTCGATTCGGTGAACATGATCAGGTTTAATAGGTTCACCACTGTTGACCCAGCCGCTGAGACAGACCTTGAGTTTCCATTCTGCACTTATTCGCTCACTGAATTGGCCCACCTGCCTGCGCCACTTGAGAGGCCTCCTTTCTTTACAGGTTAGTTCTTTTTTGTTGTGGTTGCTTTGTTCTTTGTATGACCGTTAGCTGATGTCTCTTCATGTGGATTGTAGATGTACTTGGCCTCATTGTTGGCGTGTTAGACGCCATGCAGTATCACAGTTCAAGCAGGGCCGAACCTTCTGTGAAACGAATCGTCACCATTAGGGATCTCAGGTCTGCTGTCGTGCTCTCTTAGACATCTGCTATGAATTCCACTGGCTTAGACTGTTATGCCGTTTCATCAAATCCGTGTTTTGTCATGTGCTCTATGCAGTGGGTATCAGATAAATGTTGTGCTCTAGGGCGAGCGTGCAACGGCATTTGATACGGAGGATGTCATCGCAATTGGTCAGACCAGACCGGTCTTTGCTTTGTTCGTTGGCACTCTGGTCAAAAACTATGAAGGTCTAGTCTTTATCAGTTTTGATGATAAACATCCTGTGTGCTTGACCTCTTGTGCCAGTCGTAACGCATGTTTTTGTCCTGTATGTAGGTCGGAGGGGGGTTAGTGGAAGTGCAGCGTGCCGGTGGTACATTAATGATGACATCACTGAGATAACAGATTTTCATGCAAGGTTCATTGTCTTTCCCTAGACAAATATTCGTAATACGTTGTTTCGACATTGCTTCGTGTGTTGTCTCATGCGTTTTTCTTCTCTCCTAATTACAGGCTCCAGGGCAAGTTCTCTCCTATAGAGAAGATACTTTTACCAGGATAGACAATGGCTGAGGTGGCTGCACATGTTGAGATGGAGACTAAAACAGTGGCTGAGCTGCTGGCTTTAGACATTTATAAAAACAAAGTAAGTCACTTCAATATACTTATCTCATCTGACGAGGGGGCGAGACTTCCATTGTTTTGGTGGTTGACATGGCTATTTTGTCGTGCGATGTATTTGTAGGATGCCAGTTTCTTCTCATCGGTTACATTGGCTAGGTTCAGTCCTGGACAACGCTGGTGGTTCATGTCCTGTGAGAAATGTCACAAGTCTTCCCAGCCATATGGGTCTGTCTACAAGTGCAATGATAAAAAATGCTCGTGCACTGATGCACTGCCAAGGTGCTGCCTCATCTGGATGTCCATTGCAATCTTTACAATCTTATTTTCATTGCCCTTGACGCATTTATATGCTTTGTGATAGGTATCGCATCTGTTTCGTGGGGGCTGATGATACGGGTGAGGCTGAGTTCGTTTTATTTGATAGAGCAGGGAGGGATATTGTTGGAAAATCTTTGATCACCCTGCTCCGTGAAGGGCATTCTAACCGAATGCCTCTTAATGAGGTTGTTCAAATAGCCCGTGGGGTTAATGCCATTCCCCACGAGCTTTCTGCATTGATTGGCCGGAAGTACCGATTTGTAGTGTCTATCTCTGCGAAGAGCTTCCATCCAGAGGCAGAGGAGAGCTCGTTCCAGGTCAACCGTATTGATGTTCCAGTGGAAAAGGGTTCCCGTTCCACGGTTGAGTATCGCAAGGTTGATTCGTCTGAGCAGTCTGATAGTGGCACGAGTCTACTGCCTCATGATGCTGCTGCTAGCTCACCTACCGTGCTTCCAGCCAAGTCCATACCATCACTGACCACCACGGATCTCCTGTCTCTTGGCCAGTCAAATGTACAGATCATATCACAATGGAATGTTGTTTAGTTGTTCTTTTTCTCTGTTGCTTTTGACAGGCTAGCTTCTTTGTCTTTGTTTATATTCCTGTCAGGAGGTTCGTACTCCTAAAGTTCAGCCTGGCCATGGTCGGGCCTCTCCGGCATCTGTCAATAAAGCATAAGTGATGCAAACGCACTGAAGATTAGCCTGGTCTACTTCCTTGGGAATACTGCGTTTCAAATTGTCAGGTTAATTTGTGTTAGGTTTTTGAATTGCAGTGCCGATGGAAAGCGAGTGGCAAACGATAAGGCATCCAAGACTGTTGTGCGTGCGGCTCTGCTGCCTCCTGCTGCTAATGAGGTGCTTGCTCTGTCCTATCGTACGGCTAACAGGATGGTTCGGGATACATTGTCTTAATTTAACATGTTGGTTCCTGTTCGGTTTTTTTTCATAAGGTCGCGGATCCGAATGCTGATTCTGAAGCCCTGGGTGTTGATGGAGTTACTTCTTTAAGGTGCTTGCCCTTTTCCAGATATTTTGGATTGCTTGTTATGTGGCTTGATACGGTTCCGTTTTGGTGTGCTGAACTGTTGGTTGTCTTTGAAGGGGTACTGATGCAGAGGAGGAAAGCGATGATCCCAGCGCCAGAAAAGGCTTAAGCTCTGAGGAGCTGGTGCCGAATGATCCACCCTTTTGGAATGTATGTCTTCTCCTTGTCTCTATTGTCTGTTTGTTGGCGTGGTGCGTGTGCTGTTCTTATTTTGACTTCGCCTTTTCATGTCTCAGGCCCGTGACGGTTGGCTATGGACGTACGACGAAACCCGGTTTGATGATGTCCGTGGTGCTTCGTTATGTGCTCAACGATGAAGCCCCTTCTTCGTACGGCCCCGTCTACATGAAGCCCTGTCACTTAGTATATAATCTCCTCTTTATTTCCTGTATGCGGTACGTGACGCGTGTGCTTTTAAATTTGAACGGAACCTATCTTATTATGTTCTGCTTGCTTGAATGTGTGTCGCCAATGATGTGGCAGAGTAACAACAGACTCAGAATTGTGTTGCTTATGGTTATTGTTGGCAGATGACCTAAATATATATATGTGTGTTTGTTGTCCACTGCTTTAGCCACGTCTGTGGTGTTCATGTCTTTGTATCAAAAAAGGGCGCATACATGTATTTTGCATCAGTTTCCTTGCAACTCTGTTATGTTGGCAGTGCTCCTGTTCTAATTCTTCTTTATACATGCATGCTTGATACTGCTTGCTAGATGTGCTTGTATAATATCAATTAAATCACACTTGGTAATTTCAACGTGCTCCTTGGTTTGGACACCCGACGTGTACCTTTTGTTAACGCACATTAATGGTATTGTTTTGTTTCCTGTCTCTGACTGGTCTACTTACAATAGCTTAATCAATATATTTAGTGTTTTCTAGGAATATTGTTTCGTGAGAGAATGTTGTTTTCCTTCTTTTCTTTGGATTAATTTTCTTTTTTCTTACATGCGCAAAGATACAACATAACGTTTTCTTAGGGACTATTTGTATTTTCTTTATATATGCTTATCGTTTTCTTATGATTATTCTTTCATTTTTTTGTAGGATCTGGATTAGTGTTTCATGGGAAAACCGTTGTGGCCCACGGTTCATTTTGCCTGGGTCGTTCAGACTGCGTGAGGCCAGGGGCGCTGCGTGGGCTCCCTGGATGGGCCAGCCCATTTACGATTAGGGCTACGTGTTCTCCAGCTCCTATACATCTGGCTCTCCGCTTGGATCTCCAGGTCATTCGCCTCCTCAGCGACCGTCGTATCTCCATTCTCGCTGTCGTCTCTCTTTAGGTGCGTACCTTCGGCTCCCTCTCCTTCTTTTGATCGATGTCACCCTTCGGTCCTGGTCCCTAGGCTTGGTCCCTGGTTCTCCCTCTTCTGTACGCCTTCTATGAGGTTCTCACCTTGGTATTCTGTCAAGACACTTTCATACTGCTGTACAATCATTTACAATGGTCACTCGATCTGAGATTCTCCTTCTGGGCTTTAAAGAGGCTTCGTAGTAATACCTTCTGCCTTTTTCCTTCTCAGATGCCTCGCGTTGATCTCTCCGATCTGCAGCACGGGTTTAGCGAGCAGTCTGTCCGTGTTCTTGCGTCTCGTCTCTGGCATTATCAGGGTGGTCTTGAAAATGGCCCTACCAAGCTTCTGCACATGGTTCTTGTTGATGCTAAGGTTATGTACATGCGCGTGTAAAGCATGCTTCGTTTGATTGTTGGTTACTTGGTTTCTGATGCTCTTGTATCTGCTGCAGGGTGACCCTGGTTATGTAGTTGTGCCTACCAGCGTCCTTAACTCTTATATTGACAAGGTGCATGAAGGGGTGGTGTACGAGTTCACCAAATTTTCGGTGGTCCCTCGCCAAGCAATCCTAAATCCCACTGATGCAGTTTTCATGATAGCCTTCACGCCCTCTACGATTGTTACACACCAGTTCCATTTGAATGAGACATTTCCAGAGTGGACGCACAGGCTGACTCCAATTAATGCACTGCCCCTGCCTAATGATACTCCTGAAAACTACATAGGTGATGCAACCTCTAATCCTTGACTATCCAAAGACTTCTCTGGCTGGTAGAGACTGACTTGCCATGTGTTAATGTAGATGTGATCGGAGTTATCATGGCGATTTCCCCTGTTTGTAGCTTCGTGGTGCCTAACACCATTATCCACGTCATGAAGAGATGCGTGCTTCTATCCGATAACAAGTATGTAATGCGGTATCATATGCATTTAGTCTGCTATGTCATGGTCTGTCAACTTGACCACTAGCTGGTCTTCTTACTCGTATTTCTTTTCTGTTGTCTCGCATTAGTGGCCATGAAGTTCTCATTACACTATGGGGTGAGAGGGTTGTTCGGTTTAATGGCCAGAGTATATATTCTATGGGCCAGACAGATCCGGCTGTTGCCATATTTGTTGGCACCACGGTTCGTACCTACGAAGGTCAGCTAGCCAGTAGACTAATCAAACTTCTACGATTATTTTGCATCGCATTCGGTGTGCTTGCTGATCCTGTTGCCCTCTATAAACTAGGTGAGACGGAACTAGCAGGGGGCCGTGCCTGCAAATGGTACATCAATGCTGACATACCAGATATAAACGTTTTCAGAAGCAGGTAACGATCACTGAAGTATTTGCAAATGCATTTTGTCCTCCTGGGCTGACCCTATGTCCCGTGTTCGTCTTGGTTGTCAGGTTACCGGCCCCCTTTCCAACAATTGAGGATCTTCTCAGTCCACCCGAGACCGTACTTCAGACGCAACTGGCCGGTTTGCCCCCAAGGAAGTTGTTGGCCCATCTGATGAACATTAACTTGTACGAGAAAGAGGTAATGCTGAGAAACCATTGTTTTTTCCGTTTGTTCTTCCATTTCCTAGACAATCCATTAAGACTTGTGCATTGTTTTTTCTCCCCAACCTGGTATCTTTCGATGCACTGTTAAGATTCATAGGTTATCGCCTGCAAAAATGTGGTGGACCACCTTCTGCACGGCATGCAACTCAATGTCTTTACCGGCTACATCAGCATCTGGGCAGCCAAATATCTACGAGTACACGCGCCGTTCTTGCCCGTGCACAGATGCAACACTTAGGTAATGCTGAATTGACAGACCACTCTTCTTTGATCGCACTCCGTCTTCCTTGCATATAACATACTACGTCGTGGCCAGGTACACTCTGTTTGTCATCGGCAGAGATCCCACAGGAGAGGCTGAATTTGCGTTGTATGGTACACTGGCAGAGCGAATTGTTGGCGCATTTGCCATACAAGTCCTTCAAAGGAACACACGACGTGAAGCTGCCGTACCCAATGTCTATGTGGCTGCGTCGCTGCTCAGAAAGACTCCGGTTGAGTTCAATTGTCTGCTAGCCATGAAATGCAAGTTCACTGTCCGCGTCTCGCCTAGCAGTTTCTACGGAAGGTGGCCAACGTTTCATGTCGTTTCTGTTGAATCGTTCGCCCCCATCACACCACATCTATCCGTGATGGACCTACATGTGCCTTTGTAAAGATACAGGGTTCACATATGCATTCTCCAGGGTTCGCTCTTGGTCCACAGCCGGATGCTTAAGCCTTTTGCTGCGCTGACGTGTTCACTGCTGTTCCAGTAACTATGTACTTGTCCCTATAGGACAATCTATGTAAGACACACTTGGGTACTTTCCTTGTCTTATAAATGCATTAATGTCGACTGAATCATACGTTGCTTCCCTCTTATGCTTGCTGTTCACCTAAGCATGCGCCCGATGAGTTCTGGATCTCCATGTCTTTCATGCGGTCGATAAGGGCTATGGCCATTATATTTGTTTCTTGTATCATCACCAATGCTTTCCTTCTATGTTGCAGCCAATGGTAAAATATATATCTTCAGGTTATCGTGACTCTACGAATGTTTGGTTCCTCGGTGCTCCTGTAAGACATGATTTGCTAAAAAAAGGGTTATACAGGTTTTAATACACAACCCGGCACTAACACGTTGCTCTTAGTTGTTTGTTTAGCCGCTTATCAACAAATAATAGATTGTATAACATTGCTTTGCCCACACAACATTAAAACTGAAATTGTATGGTTTGTATTAGACACTCTGAAGCTACCGTGTGTGACGACCGTTTGCTGTTTTGCATGTTGGCTACATGGACCACTGCATTGGTCATGTAAATGGCATGTTGCATGTGCTTTGCACGTGTCTTATGCACAGTTAAAGTCTGCGATGTATACTTTCGCAGTTCTTCGACAATATATCTGAGATGTCTTCCTATGGTCAGCTGTCCACGCCTCCGGGAATGGTCAGTATTTTGATAGTAGGTATGATATGTCCTTCTTCTGCAAACTTTAGGTACCTGAAAAGAGACAACTGGCAACAACTTTTTTTGCAAGTCAGGCAAAAAAAAAACTAAAGCTCCAAAAAATTCAAATAATCTAAGCATGTATCATGCTATTTTTTTTAATTTGCTTTATACTTGCAATTCGATGTTCCTTTCTGAAAATAAAAAACTGTACACCTGAATGAATAAAACGAGGCCGACCCAGAACTACAATAAACTTATTTGTTCCTGTGAACATATGCAACTCTTTATTAAAAAGTGAATGGTCACTGTTTTTTCACATTGGCACTTCGTTCCACAAGAAAAAAACTGACATAAATACATTTTACTAATTAAGCATAGAAATTCGATCTTGTTTTGTTAGAGAAATTACAAATCGGTCTAAATAAGCAGCCGCATACAAGCTAAGCAACGACATCAATGAGCTTTTTCCATCCGCAGGACCAAGCAAAAACCAAGCCCATGATAGGCAATGTTAGAGGCCCATAGGATTAGAGCCCACACACGTCCTAATCTGGCTCTGCATAGTATATAAACACCAGGATGCTGGATTTTGACCTAAATCCCCAATCAAATCGATACCTAGCTCCTCTCTCTGCTAGGCGATCTCTCTGCTAGGCGACGCCTGCGCCTTGGGCTTCAACGATCGATCCTCGACGGCTGTCACAACAGAGGTGATTCAACGACTTGGTTCCTCCGTCCTTCATTCCCTGCTTCCCCCCCACTCCAATCTCTCTCTTCTAGCTCAGATCTAACGCACAACGCATGGACGCCATGGACATTGGAGCTGTTTGTGATAAGGGATCTCCAGGCTCGGCATCATCGAGGACAAGGACCCTTGAACCAAAGGTAACAACCTGAACCCCTGTTATAACTGATTTGTCACAAGAAAATTCTATGTATAGTTCAGGTAAGGTAGATGCTAGAATAAAAAATGCAGGTCTTAATATGCTTTCCACACAACATGAATTTCTTTTTTTATGGATAATTTCCTGATTGTTCCCATGCTCTATCATGTTGGATGTCCTGTTTGTTCACTGGTACACCTGAATATACCTAGGAACACCTGCCTAGCCATTGTTTTTCAGTGAATTAGAAACCCTGACCGGAATATCCAATGACTTTTCCTCCTGTGTTTGATTTGAGGTAAAAAGTAACCAGTGAGCGTGCCTCACGATTTACAATCGATATTAGGGTCACGGACTTTAATCACTTGTGTATGGGGTGCCTGCTCTACTCTCATACCCTGTTTTTTCTCTGCTACAAAAGTCATAGAAAACCAGGGCATCATGCATCGGAAACTCGAATAGTACACCGGCACCCAATCATCGACTCGCGAGTTTATTTGGTTCTGCACAAAACCAATCCATTCAGTGCAAGAACATTTTTTTGCTGCCTTCTTTCCTAATTTCAATTGGTTTGTCGTCTAACAGTAATACTAAGTGTCAAATGTAAATGATACACCTAATCTTGATTTTAGTTTGATCATCATAACTTAAACTTAGTGTTACCAACTTTCGAAGTCAATGTAGTAACTTGTGAGATTATCCCATTTACATATCCCTTTATAAAACAGTTGCTTTATCCTTGACTTTCCTATGCAGGAGGATGACTATCTAATCATGATTCCCTATTCCAGCATCTTTGCCCTCATGCTGCAAGCTCTCAAGTTGCCCCCTGCGATTTACCGTCACAAGACATGTCCAGGCAACAAGTCTCGTGTGACGGTTACTTTCAATTCATCGTTAGAGTTGTTTGATGGCTTGCTTGTTCCAACCTCGACATCTGGTATGATTTCAAATAGCTATGAACAAGCAGAAGACAGTGCTGCTATCGAAGCCATTAGACATATGGAGGATGCATATGGCAAAGAGATCAGGGACTATCACTACACCCACGTCAAAAAGCTGGAAAATCAAGTCACACCTGGTAAGGTTGCTGGTTGCAGCAAACAAGATGATCAAGAAGATACACAAAGGATGGTACTATGCTGTCAGATATGTGAGCTCATATTCTGCTCAGATACAAAATACAGCAGCTGCTCGATGCTTAAGAGGGCAGGACAGCACCAAAGGGGTTATGAAAACAGCGCTTGCAAACATAGGGAAATTGGCAGAGAGACTACGCTATACTGGCATGAAGTCAGAGCAGCTCCTCGAGACCACAGATAGTATATGGTGAGCTTCAGTCAGCACGTCGTACAAGGCATGTTCATGTAGTTACTGGAGCATCGACCTTTTGTTTCGTATCGCCAAAACCATCATCTTTACCCTTTTGATGTTCTTCTGATCAGGAAATGTATAGCCTTTAGATTCTTGTTGTTGTCTTTGTAATGGAAGGTAGCACCTGGTAGCATGTTAGCAAGGCATGTATAGACTTTAGATTTTAATTCCTATCTCTCTGTCGCAAGAACTAATGTATGGTCATGTGTTTTATCTCTGGTCCTATGAATGCACAGTTTCCCTATGTTTTACTTCTAACACAATTGGTTGCCTTCACATGCTATGCACATGCTATACCTGGGTTAAGCCTGGGATGTTTGATACTGGACAAACCATATTACGTGTTTTCTATGTTCATATTTTCTTTGGTGGTCTTTCATTGTGTATGTGCAAACGAAACTTGATTACCAATGATTCATTCGCGGATTATTAAGTTTTACTGTATGGCAATGGAATTGTTGAAAAACAATAAGCTTAGCCATTTCATGGAGACATCGGAGAAAATGTTTTATCGGTTCACTAATTTGTGGAAGCTCTTTGCTTCACATGATATCATCTGTTCAGTGGTCCTACAACAAAATATATCTTCCGTGTCCATAATAACACGGTCATACATATGTAAGTAAACAAATAAATATAACTGAAGCCACGTTATATCCTTCAAATGATAGCAGTTGCCGTGAGATTATATGTACTGTATTTTATGTTCCAAATTGCTGTTGCACCTTCCCAATTCAAGATGATAACCAGAACAACATTCTCCAGTATATTGTCTGGTTAAGAAACGCAAAATACTTCATACCTTAAAACAAACAGTATTGTAAGCTTGGCAGACAGCGCATAGCTCGCACATAGTTCGTGGTTTTGATCAGCATTGCATTACATAAACATCATGACAGATAGATTACTACCAAAATAAATGCATACTGCCTCCCAAGCCCAACACACCTGGCTAGAGTCTATGCAACAACTAAACATAACTAGACATGAAAACATAACTATACATAGGTCCATATACATGCCCTTATGGAACACCTTGTCATGCTTCTCCTTAAATGCTGCGTTGTAGACGCCTACAGATGCGCATGCTTGCTTAGACCGGGCACTAAAATAGCAGTCATTCTACAAATTAAAACACATTGCATATACAAACCTTTTTAGATCTTGTGAACGGTGAATTCTGGTTTCCCATTGCAAGCTCGAAGGGAGAAAACGCATATTTCCCCTTCTGTCATCTTTGCTTTCTTTGCAAAGTCACTCCAGTTCCTTGTTATGGTGGCCCTGTTGTCCACACCATTAATAAGGCGAACACGTCTTGCACACCGTCCAGATGATAGCTTGATCTTCACCCCATCAACTGGAGTGGTAATGAAATCCGCCAGATACTTCTTAGTGAACAAAACAGAAAAGTACTACAAAAAAACACCTGAGCTATAGTCACATGCTATGATAGACTAATACGCTGATGCAAATGTAAGCACATTCATGAATTACAAACCACTCTCTGCCCGGGCTTGGTAAAGGTTTTGTTCATCTCACAGACATAGTGGATGATAGCAGGCTCAACTGACTCAACATAGTGGCTGAGACGCTTCCGAGCACACGTTGACATCTTAAACTTCTTTGAATACATCCATTTACCATTAGAGTTTGGATTATAGCCTATAAACAAAACTAAACAGGTTAATTTGATACAGCCATCAAACGGCAGAATCAAGTAATCATGAGCAAGCAACACTTACCAACTGTGTAGTGTTTAGGGCAATCACAAACGGCCATGCATAGCAACCGAGGCTTCTTTTCCTTCATGCGCCTATGCACGCCTACATAATTGAACAAGCCAATGAAGTATAAGTGCAAATGATTACAGTAGCTGACACCGTTATATCTCATAGTTTTTGCATAGCTTAGATAATGTGAATTAGGCCGCGCATTTAGGAAAACTGTAAGAACAAAAATAACCCAGGATTGAATAGTTTCATCTTTACTAAACAAATGAAACAACAGATATACTATTCATCGTATGGTTCTATTGATCCTATGGAGATGTATGAAGTCATGGCAGCGCTGTTTGATTGTTCGTCACCTTGACGATACTGTACATATGTCACCCATAGAATAAAAGAGTTACTATACATATACACATGTCCTCCATTTGAATAGTTTCTATGGTCTACACTCCTCCATTTGCTGCTTATTCTAGCAAGTAGATGGCCTGAGGCCTGAATAATGAATCCATGTGACTAAAAAGACAGAGCATTCACGTGATAGTGCCATGGTTCAAGAGGTCTTTAAAAATATAAAGGAGAAAAACTACACAATAAATGCAATGAAAGCCAGCGAAACTGATACTTGCATCACACGCTATATCACAAATTGAGATCATATAACCACCAGTGGCAAATCGGACTTGAGGTCACGTCAAACGTTTCAGTCGTAAACATTTTTTATATCGGGTTTTGAGAATGACAATAGGCTAATAATAACATCAGGGTACTGCATGACTTTCTTTTACTTTATATAAACTGAATATCTCTGAAGTCCTCACAATTCATGTCAATAAGCTTAGACCGTTCTGCTTCTATTACTAACAATGACATTCTATTCCATCAGAGATGCGTACTGAACTTTCGGTATACTCAATCCAGATGCATATCAACGGCCCACAGATTATAAGGTATTTGACTGAAATCCATATGTAAAAAGGTACCTTCATCGGAGCTGGTGTACGTGTCTTCGTCAGAGCTGGTGTATACGCCTTCATCTGAGCTGGTGTCCCCGCCTTCATCAGAGCTCATGTATCTCCCTTCATCAGAGCTGATGTACATCCCTTCATCAGAGCTCATACACACTCCTTCATTAGAGGAGCTATCAGCACATCCATCTGAGCTGCTGTCCGAGTGTTCATCAGAGCTACTGCTAGTACTTCCATCGGAACTGATATCCACAGGATCGGTTCGAGATCCCCTCATGTTCACCCGTCGCAGGAACCTACGAAATCATGGATTTCTGATCAAAACAATGGCACCATCGGAATAACTACGGCGATTTACTTTCGTATGTGCGCATCCCTAAATAGAAAATATTACATCACGGGATCTATAATGCCTAAAAAAGGAGACAAGAGGACTGGAAAACGCCACAAAAATAGGGGAGACGTAGGCTCTAGGCAAGTCAAAGGTAAATCCATACATGCAGACAAATCCAAGGTCAAAAGATGGAGGAAATCGCACCGGTCGGCGGCTCTGGAAACGCCTCTGACGCCCGACTGAAGAAACGGGAAAGAAGGGGATAGACAGACTCGGTGGATCCGCTCGCCGCCGCTACATATTCTGCTCCTCACGGGCCACAGGCATCGCTATTCGTGGGCCGGGCTAAATAACATATGGGCCATCCAAATACTTATCTCCATATATGCATAACAGAAAGATGCTTCCTCCCCTTTGCCTACAAAAAAAAAACATTTGTGAATCACGGTTTTATTTTTACACTTACTATTACGTTATCTTGAATTTCTCTTACAGAAATAAATATTAATTTATTCATAAAACACCGTGATTCTATACTTGTGAAATAATTAAAAAGGTTATTTATCTTTCCAGGAGACATGGGTTTCGTTGTTTGTCTAATTTCCCCCTCTATTACATATTGTTTTCTAATACTCATGTGACGATTCCATGCCTCCTCTTGAGATCAAAGCTTCTGTCTATCATGTCGGTATGTCTTGTCTACACACCTTTTTGGCTCTCACAACATGTGAAGAAGATCGTGGATCGGCGATTTATGTTTCCATTTTGTTCACGTATTTACAATGTCATGGGAAGGGGGGCGGCCATGATCAAAATAAAACTATCACCTTCCTACCGCTGTAGAAGATTAGATCTATCACGCCTCCATCCCCGCATGTGTAGTGTTGTCTTGATTGCCGCCCTCGAGCACTTATTCCATGTATTCCCTCCGTGCTAAAAAAGAGAATATATATGTTGTTTGTGAAATCAAGTATTGCAAAGTTTGACCAATTTTGCAGGGGGGTTATTATGTGCTAAATATAAAAGTTGGTATATTTTAATGCACAATACAATGTATTTTGATAATATACGTTTAGTTTTAGTTATTGATAATTTTTTTCCTACAAACTTGCCCAAACTATGAACTTCCTTAGGATCCTCGTCATGATAGCAATATTTTCAACCTAAACCTATCCATGTTGCACATATATTTTTTGTCCATACCCCCTGCTAAAAAAATGCAACCACATCAACTTGACTTTCTCATCATATTAGCCATATATTCAAACTAAACATGTCAATCTTACAAATAATTCCTTTTTCCAAACTAATATTTCACATCGTGATAAACATGCTTTCAAAATAGCATCATTTAACAGATGGTCCTTGCAACATGAGATTATTTTCATCGACAAAACACCTCACATGTTATATTTTATTCAGGCCCAATGAACACGTGACCCTGTGCGTCCCAGACGCGGCCTAGCTACGGCCCAATTGCATTGAGAGGTGGTAACGACACGGGCAGTTCATCCCTCCGGTAATTCTCTCACGAACCAGGACAGACACATGCCTTGTGGCCATTCGTTAAGAGATCGATTGTTCTCTGTTCATCGACGGTGCACGCGGTAACTCTCACCGCCGAGCCCCCCACCAGGCGAGACGCCATTATCCTCTCCTTCTCCTCTCCTCCTCTCATCTTATCCATCCCTATCCCCACACTCCTTCTCATCGCCCGCTCAGATCCAGCCAGCGGCGGCACCGACGAGAAGCTCACCATGGAAGCCACGAAGATTGGTGCCGATTGACTGTTCCCCACGGTATTCCTTCCGCGCCATTGTATTTTACTCCGCTTTGATCCCTTCTCATACCATTTTCCTCATACTTATTCTAGATCCACGCATTTCCTACCGAGCTGTCCAGCGCCCCTTCTCCCGCCGGTCAGCATCGTCTTCCTCGCCAGGTGAATTCCTATTCCGTCCCACTTTGCTTAGGCGTGTGACTGCCTTTGAGCCACTAGTGCATAGTGCATCTAGAGGCACTCGAGCCTATGTTCTTGATTTTCTATGCTCTAATATTCTGTGTTAGATTAACTGAGTTGATGTAGCTTTTTGGTCTGGTCGATCTTAGTCTTTTTCCTGTCCGATATGAACAAACTAGGTAAAAACGATAGATCTACCTAATAGTTTCCTTTCATTTCAGCGCCCCCTGTCCTCTGTAAATTATGCATTATAGAAAATTGATCTTGAGTATCTTTATCTACTTAGAATCACTCTTCTCGTGGCAAAATCCAAACCGTAGAAGCAACTTATCACCCACCGTTTTTTCTTCTTCTTCCTACCCATACAGACCTGCAGCTGGTACTATACTTGGAGTCAAATTTTTGTGGCAGTGACATTTTCTCTCACTCGTGGCAGGTCCCAGCAATGGCTTCTGTTCCAATTTCGTCTAAGGTCCTGCTTGATGCTATGTTAGAAAAGGTTGGCCTTCCAGCGGCCACCTACTCGGCGTCCCCAACAGAGGGCACGCGTCTGCAGGTCTCCGTTACCTTTTATCCAATCAAGATCAAGCTAAGAGGTTCAGCTGTCAAAGTTTCCCTGTCTACCTCAGAGCACCAGGATCTAGAAGTAGCTCAGGATTATGTGGCTGCCGCAGCGATTAAGTACATGGATGCTTACGAGGGTGTGGTTCCAAAAGATTACCATTATGATCAGCTGAGGGCTGTGGAAAAGGCAAATGTATTGTTGGGTCAGCAGCTTAAGGCGATGAAAAGGGACAACGCATCTCTGAAACAGGAGCTGAAAGAGAGCATTAGCAAAAACAGGCTCCTGAGCAAAGGATGGGATGGATCCCTGGGCACGGAACAAAATATCGTCAACAACCTTAAGCATCTGGTTAGCAGCAGGCTGAGTCCAGGATCTACTCCAGATGACCTGGAGCTCAACAACGTTCTTCTCAATGTAGAGGCCAGCTGCGAATACCTTCAGCAATACACTGATGAGGCCATGGTCAACCTTCAAGAGACTGGTGTCTATCCCTATGGCCAGGGGCAATCAACTGACGAAGATGAGGACCTGCCAACCCAAAGCGATGAAAATCCATCATACGACCCAGAGATAAGGACCTGGCTTGATGATGAACAGATCTTTGATAGCGAAGGATACTGCTCTGATGACTATCGTGTCCTACCTGAAGATCGCTTCTAATAACCCTGCAAGAACCATCAGATCACCGCTATCATCATTAGAGCCAGTCTTTGATCCCTACTAATATAGTTATCTATAGCCCTATGTAGTATGTGTCCTATCGAACCATGACATAGCCGGTTCTTCCGAATCTATCTACTGGGCCTTAATGGTCTGTATATAAGTGTGAACCTAATGATGTAATATGTCCTAGCGAACCATGTCACTCTCGGTTATGCCGGATCTACTACTGGAACTTCGTGCTATGTTTATTTGTTTCGCTACGCACTGCTGTGTTTAAATCATGTGTCTGATTGCATTCTTATGCTTCCAAGTTTATCTCAGCATTCTACCTTTACTATCAGATTTTTATAATTTTGATTACATAAGTATGTGTGATTACTGAATAGTTTTAACCTGTGATTTATTTCCGTGACACTCAAATTTTGTTTAGCCCCGGCCTGCGAGCACTGTCAGCTTGATGGATGATGATGATTTAATAGTCAAGGGGCTTCCACAGGTTGTGACTGAGCCATACATATGTCTAAAAAATCCTGATGCTGAGTGTAAACCCCTGTGTTACGTTGTTAATATATGCATTCTCCTTTGAAATTGTACATGCCCTGTTTGCCATTGCCACCCTCTTTGTGATTCCTATTTTCCATCATTAACCACCCTTATCAACACATATGTGATTAAGGTTTTCTTTCATTATAAACATCAAAATGTATCATACTAGCTCAGTGTTAGTTTCTTATGTATTGTTTAATACATATAAACAATGTGCCCAATATAGCTTCTGTTTATTTGGTGTTGCATACTTCGATATCGCCTGTGGATATGCTTTTGAATCTTGACATATAACTGCTTTATCATCCCCAACATCCAGGATACATAGACGGGGATGACGTTGGAGTTTTGCCCTCTGTCTATGCCTCAAGTATCGATGATGTCTCTCTGTGCTATCGC
Organism: Thinopyrum elongatum; assembly: GCA_011799875.1. NCBI lineage: Eukaryota > Viridiplantae > Streptophyta > Magnoliopsida > Poales > Poaceae > Thinopyrum > Thinopyrum elongatum. The sequence continues at coordinate 481,178,785 of CM022300.1, read as the reverse complement.
TCCCATGTCCTCTTTATTTTGTTTATTCAGCAAATGATGGATTAGACGATGATTTATTCGCACTGAATCTGTACAACTATGGACTATTCATACAGTCTTTTATTTGAGCTTTGAAATTAGTGGATTGGATGCTGGTTTGAGCATTTGTCTTGCATGTTTTTTCATGATGTTATATTATCTATTTACAACTCTCTCCTGAAGGAGTACCACTCTATATGAACTTTTTTGTGTTTGCGTTTTTTTATACTTGAAATGCTTTGGTGTTGTATAAATAGATTGAACATAAATATACCTGGCAGCTTGCTGCCGGATGCGGCAAGCCGCATTTCCTACCTAGTATTGTATGAGGCCGCGCGACTTCGCGGACGGCGCCGGATGTGTTGTGGAACCGCTGCAGTCTTCTCCCACGAGAATGCTTCCCCGGTCGTCATGTACGCACAATTTTTATAGCCAAGATACGTCGTCATGTCAGGCCGGCAAGACAGCATATCGACGCCCTATAGAACCACTCAACGATGCAACTTCTATGGAATGCATGAGAGCAGCTGCGCAAGTTTGTGACTCCATATCAAAGGATTAAGCTAGCCTTGTGCAGACACGTGCACAGCAACCAGATCGGTTCTTGCTTGATCGACTCAAACTGGAAGCTCATGTAATAGGACACACATGTGGAGACATGGCTGATTGCCACACGCACTCAGGCGGAAGCCTGTTTCTATTTTACTAGTTGACCCGTTGCGCCAAATGGCGCAGAGACCTGCTAAAGCCATGTTGTCGATGAAAATAGTTTCATTTTGCAAGAACCTATTCGTTATTGGTAGTACAAAGCTCATGCGTTAAACCATGTTATATTGAAAATATGGCTATCACGGTGCGAAATCCGAGTTTGAATTTTTTTTTATATTTTTATAACATGTACAAACCAGTTAAGGAAGCATTGTTTTAGTTGAAAAAATACGGTTATGATGATTAGATATCTGAGTTTGAAAAAAAAACATATCGAAAAGAAAATTCATGGTTTAGTTGGTTTACTTGTGAGCAAGCACATATGGTAACAAATTTAACTCCTCTTAATAAAAAAAGAAGAGGCTTGCTGTCTACAATAAGATGTATAATAAATTTACCCCTTGCGCCACAGGTCTCATTTGAAACAAAGAGTTATTTGACAATAAATGCTTGACAAATTGGCAATAATAAGGATCCTTTTAATAATGAAAATTGAAAGAAACATAGCTTCAAACTATGTAATAGAGTTTTCAAAATGCGGGCATTCTCCCTATATAATTTTGCTATGTAAGTTGGAACTTAGGAATCCATGTCACGGTTTATCCTTGATACATTGTTGGTAACTCTCCCCTCCCACTCTGGATCCATAGCATTTTGTCCTTCACAGCCCCTTTATAGTCTTGACTAGTTTTGAATGTCACGCTGGGAACACCATTCCTGCTCAAATAATAGCAAGCTATAGATATCGAGCAATAATATAGTGTGAATAACTGAACATGGAAATCTGACAGTAAGACTAATGGAACACAAAGTATACCTCCTGCAATTTCTTCCATTTTCCTTTCAATTCTACGGGAAAAGGTTGCAACATGAGGAATAGCCTGCAGAAATAGATAGTATCGAATACTGCACAAGTCAATAAAATGTTACTGCTAGCCATAGTGCATACATTCTATCTCTTATTGTACTTTTTGCATCCTACTACGACTCAGAGCATATACATGACATATCCTGGTAATGCCACAATTGTTGTTAGCAACTGAAATGAGTTGTTCAGATTTTTACTGGTAAATCAATTCAGTTTACGTGCAACTAATAAAATTTTCCAGGGAAATGTTGTAGTGATATCATGGTGGCGCAAGCATAGAAGTGGTTACAGAGTGGAAAGAACAGTCTAGATTTTCAGTATTGAATTTGTCCGGCCTAGCATTGCAGAAAGCTAAAGTTTATTAAGAGCATTATCTCCTAACACACAGAAGGAACCCAAAAGCTGCAAACAGTGATACGCCTAAAAAATTACAGCATATTATTAGCTGAAAGATCAAGATGTTGTGTGATATGTGACAGAATACTCATTGTATGCTGTACATGAGGAGGTTTGTGAGCAAATTGACACACTGTTAAATGAGTCATAGGACAGTACCAGATAGAGCATTCACTCCTTCAAAATGTATTCAATAAACTAAAAGAGAAATGCATCATGTTACAGGTGTAGCCAAGTACAGTTGAAAGCGAACTTAATATAGCTTTGTAAAGTTGAAAGTATAAAACTTCACAAAAGGTAAAGCAAGTCAAATCAGAGGGGAAAGGAGGGCAGCAACATGCACCTGGAGCAAGAGGGGGCACAATCTGGTGTTGTGGCTTTCTGAAATAGAGAACACTTTTATATCAACTAAAACAGGTTCAGGAGATGAACAATCAGATAGAGCAGCTCAAATGCATTAATAACTTCCCTTCGGCCTTGCAGACAACACTGCAAGAAGAGGCTTCGTAACTCGACCACATCATCTATGCAAAGGGCAAAAAGAAAAGGAAAGTGAATTGTGTGTACGCATACACTGGAAGACACTGCAGACCAGTTCCTAATGCTTCTCTGGGTCTTACAGCCATCGGTTAATCCGTGAGCAGGAGAACGGAGAAAAACAAAGTGCAGATCTTAGTCTCTAAGGCATTTCATCAAGCACATAAAGATCTAAAGATGAAGCGGTTCTGGATTTGGGTTGGGAAATTGGCCGAGCAGTTATGACCAGGCTGCACCAATAAGTCCTTGCCAACATGTAAATTATCCAGTCAATAGAAATGGTATACCTTTTTTTTTTACCTTGAAGACTGCAGGGCTTACACCCCACAGCATTTTATTAAAGAACAGTAGCAAAGAATACAAGGGGTTCCTCAAAGAGAGGAACAAAAAACAGAGATAGAGCTATACAAAGCAGTGTAAACTAAGCTAAGCAAGAAAAGAAAGAGGGGCTATATCTAGAAGAAAAGAAAAAGTACATCTGATGTCTCATCAAGGAGGTAGGAAGTCAATCCACTTTAGCAAAGCATCCTTGTATCTTCTCTTGATCCTGTGGGAGAGGAGGGTAATGTCATGTACAAAACCATTCCTCCACTGCCTGAATGAAGGGCTGATGTATCTAAAAGCCTTATCATTCCTGACTTTCCAAATGTTCCACCATGCAAGGAATACCACTTCTGAAAAGAAAGGCTTATTGAAATCCTTCCTGGCATGTAAGGCAATTTGCACCATGTCATTACTATTCGGCCAGGTGACTTGGAGATAATTCCAAATACGCATACTGAAGTTGCATTGGAAGAAGAGATGATTCCTGTCTTCAAGCACTCCAGTCAGGCAGAGAACACACTCAGGTCCATCATTAATTTTCCAATGCCTACGCTGAATCATATCCTTGGTGTTAACTCTGTCCATTATGACTAGCCAGGCAAACATTTTAATTGTCATGGTGCAACAACTCTTCCATACCCAACTCAGTACGGGGTTGGCCAAAACTGGTTGGTGCATAAAATCATAAAAATTCTTGGCAGAATATTCAGACCTCTTCCCATGTCTCCAAGCCCAGGTGTCATTGCATCCATTATCCAAAGTGACATCTGTCATCAAAGATGAGAGCTGATTTAGCTCTTGAAAAGCCAATTCAGACAGAGGCAGAGAGAACATCTGCGGAAAATTTCCAGCCTGAAACATTTCCATAACCGAGAGATTCTTGTGCAAGCAATAGGAAAACAGCCTTGGAAATCTGTCCTAAAGAGGGGTGCAGGAGTTGCCAATCTCCCAATGATCTGACCAGAAAAGCACTGTGTCACCTCTACTGACAGTGACAGAAGTAACAACCCTGAATTTGTCCATTAATTTGCATATGTCTCTCCACCAAAAGGAACCACAGATTGTAGTGTCATGAGGAACTCTCTGATAGTAATAAGAATCCCATACCAAGTGAACCCATGGTACATCTTCTCTGTTGTAGAATTTATTTAGATATTTGAGAAGCAAAGCATCATTCTGCAGCCCCAGATTGAGAATGCCAAGTCCTCCCTTAAGTTTGGGTCTGCATACCAGGGGCCAGGCAGCCAAAGAGTGTCCCTTCTCCTGACCATATTTCCTCCATAAGCACTGTCTCTGAATTCTTTCCAATTGCTTCAAGATACCCTGTGGTATTGACAGGCTACAAAGAAAATATATAGGCAGTGAGGAGATTACAGAATTAACCAGCTGCAACCTACTACCTTGGGGCAGAAACCAAGAGCTAGCAGTGAGCCGTCTTTCCATGCAGTCCACCAAAGGTAGGAGATCAATGATTTTAGGCCGAGTGGTTCCCACAGGTAACCCCAAATATGTAAATGGCATTGAACCTAACTGACAGCCAAAATGGGCAGCAAGACCTGAAGCAACAGTAGCCTCCACATTAATTGGATACATTGAGGATTTGTGGTAGTTTATTTGAAGGCTAGTTGCCAAAGAGAAGGAGTTCAGCACTGCTTTAAGAACCTCCAACTGAGCACTATCAGCAGCCACAAAGAGCAAAGTATCATCTGCATACTGCACCCCTGGATAATCAGGGTCATGCGTTGACAGAGGCAAACATAGCAAGCCCTGACGCAGCAAATTATTAATCATAGTTTGCAAAAGATCAGCAGCAATCACAAAAAGCAAAGGAGAGGTAGGATCTCCTTGCTTTACACCACATTTACATTTAAAGTGTTTACCAGGTACTCCATTCAACAAAATTGAAGAAGTTCCAGAGGACAGTAGTTGCTGAATCCAGGTGATCCATTTCTTATCAAAGCCTTTTGCCAGAAGAATCTTTATAATTGCCTCATGCTGAATGAAATCAAAAGCTTTTTCAAAATCAAGCTTGAGCAAAAGGATTGGCTTCTTTGATTGGTTGCACTGATGGATATACTCAAAAGTCCAAGCAATACAATCTTGAATAGTTCTTGACTTAATAAAACCATACTGATTCTTATGAACACATTTGGTGATCTCTTCCTGAAACCTATTTGCAGCAAGTTTAGTGAGAAACTTCAGGCCAACACTGGTCAGAGATATTGGTCTAAAATCTCCAACAACCTCAGGTGATTGTTTTTTAGGGATCAGTGTAATGAAGGCATCATTGAGGTTCTCCAGATGAGCAGTTCCTGCATGAAATTCCTGCACCAGCCTAATAAAATCACTGGAGATAATATGCCAACACCTCTTCAGGAAAAGTCCATTAAAACCATCAGGCCCAGGTGCTTTATTAATGGGCATCTCCTTAATCACCTGCTCAATTTCCTTTACCTCAAAAGGTTTTGTGAGGACCTCCAGCCCCTGCACTTTAGGAATTAATGAGAGAATGTCATTTTCCAACAAAATTCTTTAGCCATTTCCTCATGATCTGAAGAAACAGTACCATCCTACCCTTGAAGGACACCAAGAATTCTTTAGCCATTTCCTCATGATCTGAAGAAACAGTACCATCAGACAACAACAGACTAGCAATGGAATTCTTCCTGTATCTCTCAGTAGCCATTGCCTGGAAAAACTTTGAATTTTCTTCTCCTACTTTGATATATCTAATGGTGCATCTCTTCTTCCAGTAAAGAAACTGCAAGTGCAAGAGATGCTCATGGTGCATCTTGACCACCTTCCTGAAGTTGAACTCAGACTTGGACAGAGGCCTCATGTCCTCCAAGTTATCCAACCAAAGAATTACCCAATTGCACTTCTCAGTCAATCTTTTGATGTGGGACAGCCCTTTCTGCCATTTCTTGAGAGCAAACCTCAAGGCTTTCAATTTGTCCACAATAATTGCTGAAATATGAGATTTGTAAGAAGTTCTTCCCCAAACCTCCTGCACACAATCCATGAAACCAGGTTGATGCACCCAGTAATTTTCAAATCTGAAAATGTTAGCTTTTGGGATAGAGGTGCAGATAGAGATTAGACAAGGGACATGATCTGAAGCAGTTTTTGCAAGCGGTGTAACTTGTGTCATAGGATAATGGTTGATCCAACTAGCAGAGGTAAAAAACCAATCAAGCTGCTCAAGGAGTGGGATATCTTGCATGTTCGACCAGGTGAATCTTCTGCCTTTCAATGGAAGTTCCAGCAGTCCCAGATGGCCTATGATCTCATTGAAAATGAAAATGTCATTAACATCTCCTCCAGGAAGATTTCGGTTATCCATGGATCTAATAAAATTGAAATCTCCCAGCAACATCCAATTTTGCTCAGGTTCCACCTCTAAATTATAGAGCCAGTTGACAAATTCGTCCCTCATTTCACCCTGACAAGGCCCATAAACATTTACCAAGAACCATTGTTCATTATTGTGCACCGAGGTGAAACTAATCACAATACCAAACGTTTTTACTTCCAATAAAGAACCCTGAAAAACATCTGAACACCACACAGTTAAAATGCCTCCAGAAGCTCCCCTCGAGGGAGATTCAACGAACTGATCAAAACCCACAGGGCAAATGCTCTTAATTAATGCACGAGAGCAAGTGGAGAGCTTAGTTTCCTGCAAGCAAACAACTGCACACTGACTATCAATCACTTTCTCTCTGATGGAGCGTTGGCGTGTTTCAGAATTCAAACCTCTGACATTCCAACAAAGGATTTTCCAGTTACGCATGGACACTCGATTCATAGAAGAACAAATAAAGTTGTAGCAAAAACAGCATGACATACAATGCCACACATCTCAGGTCATAGCAAATAACACAAACACAGTTTGCAACATACGCCACAAGATCTAGCACGACATAAAAAGAAGCAGATTTAACAGGCTCGCTACACCTTAATAAAGTTTTTATCATCAACATTTAAGCACTGGAGGGAGAGGAGTTGCCCTTGGGATCAGCCATAAGCTTATCCTTAGATAGGAGAGAAGGATCAATCTCCAGCTCAGCGCCAATTGCCTGCAGCACCTTGAGAGGAGTGTGTGGAGGTACATCATTAGTCTTGTCCTCGCTGCGAGCATCTTCAGAAGTGGGCTGGGCCTTGGTTTCCATGGGCTTGGACCGAGGACGCCTTTTTGTGGGCTGGAGCGAGAGCTGTTCAAATACCACCGGTTTGAAACCATCAAGTTTTGCCGCGCTTCTTGTGCACCTCCGCACAGATGTGTCCACCAGTGGTGCAGCAATCTTCTTTCTCCCTCTCAATTTCTTTTCCTTGACCTGTGGCTCTGCTGAAAAAACCACAGGTGAGGACAGGGGCATCTCATCAAAAACTTCTGGCATGACATCTTCAGGCCTAGCATCCTCAGGCATAACATCTTCAGATACAGAGGCAACACCATCAGTTAACCCTCCAAACAAAGCTCTGGCAACTGGGTGTTTAGCCATAAAAGTTTTCCTCACAGACACAGAGGTAGGCAAACTGGCCACCAACAGAGACATCTTTCTCGAATCATCAAACGCAATCGACCATGTGCGCTTGGAGTATGTAACTGTACCCAAGGGTTTGAAGAAGATTGACCTGGGCACGTCCTTGATAGAGAAATCAAACATCAAATTCTGAAAGGATCTTTTCCAGATCATCTCAGGAGGAAGAGGTGGCCCAGCCACAATCCGAGCCATACCAATAAAGATCTGATGCTGTTGAATGACTGGAGGCTGATAGGGCACAATTGCCAGGGGGTTTTCCAAGAGAACAGGCTGCTCATCAACTTGTAACTGCTGATCATGCAATGGCTGATGCTGCTGGTGTTGATCATTTTGAACTTTCAATTGTTGTTCCATAGAAACTGATCCCTCTGGTTGATCAATAACAATTGAAACTTGGTCTTGTTCAGGCGCTACAGGTTGTGGGGGCTGATCAAGCTCCTCACCATTGTCTCCCTAATGGGCATTGCCCCAACCAGCATCCACTATATTTTCAGGTGGCGGTGGAGGAACCACAGGCGCATCATTCCACCCTAGCATCGGATAAGGAGGGAGCACAAATGGCAGATTATCAGGTACCAAATTTCCAGGCAGAGGGTGAGGATTTCCATCCAATGGCATTGGGTCCTCATCATTTGGCATCTGATCAGCAAAATCTGCTCCTAGAACATAACATGCTGCAGTCCAAGAAACCTGTGCTCCACCCCATTCAGCATAATCACCAAAGACCACATCACGCGGAACAAGTGGTGTATCCGGGAAGCTAGCCTCAACTAGAGTTCGAACAAGGTAGGGGTCTTCACTGTCCCAAGAATGAAAATTTCCAAAAGTGCCTACCGCTTGCGAGATAAACTCCGGCGTGCGATAATCTAGCGGAATACCAATGAACAGCCAGCCTTTACGAAAACCATGAGTCCCCTTGAAATTTCCCCCTCGTCATGCTTCATGAATCTAACAAAATGATCATTACCCAATGGAAACGGAGCATGCTGAATCAACATGTATCTGATAGTAGGATCCCTAACTTGGAACAAACCAACCCCATGGAACCATGGCTGAGCAGAGCGAACCCGAGTACCTCTGTCTTGAAGAAACTTCACAATCTCCTCCCGAACTGGCCCGAGTGGACCCTCCGGAGTGGGCATGACCTCAGCAACCATGAAATCCTCATGCCGGCGGGGCGGACGAGCTGCTGGCATGAAGAAGGTACGAGGAAGGCGCCGGTCGCCGCCATCAATGATGTGATGGCCAGCCGGCACAAAGCGTTGTGGATCAAGCTCGTAGTTCACCATTGACGACGGTGGAGGAGATGTCTTGGGGTTATCTTTGGAAGGAAGAGGAGGAGATTGGAGCAATGTGGGCGGCGGCGATGGGACTGGACAATCTATCCCAATAACTCTGGCTCCCTTCCCATGATAGGCAGAGGAATCCGATATACTCGTATTTTGTTGCAAAGAAATTGGCTTCCAAACCAATCCATTGAAGCGCGCGAAATCATTACAATCTTTTCTAGAGTGACCCGTGCGGGAGCAAGCCGAGCAGACCGCTCGCATTCCACAGGCGGCTGCCAGGTGGCCCCTCTGGGAACAAAGAGTGCAAGTTAACACGCGGTCCACCATGTCATCGACCATGGCTTCAAATTGCCGAGCTACCTCTTGTGAAGTAGGGATATCCTGTGAGGTGACCAATGGGCTTGGGTTAGGAGAAGTAGCAGGCCCATCAGAAATTGGGCTATTCAGTAGCAATGGGCTATCACTCGGTTGAATCTCCAAAAGTGATGGGCCAGTAACCGAGCAAAAATTTTGAACTGGAGAAAATCCCGCCTCCTCCAAATGCGCAGATAGATTACTAGCATGCACGGGCAAAAGATCCACAGAAACTGGATCACACGCCGGCGACGAAGTCACCGGCCGGTGTAACTCTGGCAGTGGGATGACCATGCCAAACACTATAGGTGGTCTAGCCGCCGTCCAATGCAAATCAAAAGGGGGGGACTGTCGAATCACAACCCGTTCATGAGCAGATAGATCATAACCCCCATCCGTGATCGTGTCAATGCAATTTTGTGTTGCCAGATATCTATAACCTTTGCAAGCAGAGTACTTTTCAAAAGTGGCAAAAGATAATTTCTTCTTAGCGGTGCCAGCCGACTTAAGAGAAGATCTAATCGGAGGCTTGTGCATGGCCAATAAGCCTAAGGATGATCGACGCTTAGTTGGACTAATCAAAATCCATTCAGCATCACACTCCTTACGCCAAATCCTGAGTTCTCTAACCCAATTAGGCCCTCCATTGCCCCATAGATTGAAGTAGCATTTGAACAGATCACAAGCAAACGAACGAAGATCCATAATAAGAAAACCAACTTGCTTGCATGAGACTTGGAAAGAGAAAACCTTATCCTTGACGTGATCCACCCGAAGATCAATTGCCGAGCCCCCAATCGCAGCTTCCTAAGCCGCCGCCACAGAATCTTTCGACAACCGGAAAGCATGACGGCTGAAGGACACAATCAATGTGAAAGCCCTCCATCGTCCCATTGGATGGATTGTGTGACCAGTCGATCTGAAAACCTCATCAGAGAAAACCCTACCCTTGGAGAAATCCAAACCAAGGGTAGATCCACCAGATGAACCCATAGATGATGGGTATTGCCTTGATCCAGAGAAAACGCCGATGAAGATCGCCGGAGAAGATCCACAAATTAGTGGAAGAGGATGGAGATCGCCGGAGGGGAGGTCAGCGCCGAGGTGGGGGGTGGGAGTCTATCAGATCTCATCCTTGTTAAACAAATAAATGGTATACCTTCGTAAATAACCTGTCCTATTTAAACAAATAAATTTGTAATCTGTTATTAATCCAGGACAAAGTGAGATGGCAAGGTCTTCAGAAACATCCAGCCGACAGTCTCAAATTGGAGGCTTGAATTAAAAAAGGATCTTCAACTACTTCAACACAAGATCAAAGAGGAGCATTCCACCTTGTTCAAGCAGGCTGTCAGATCAATTTTTAAATGATTCTCATGTTGCCCAAAACTGAAATTGGATAAGGGCTCTGCCCCATTAGCTTAGATCTTTTTTCTTTTGTTTCTATTTTCTCCTTTCCCTTTGTAACATACTATTTTTTTAATGAAAATATACCATAGAACTATTGTTCTACGGTTTGCTGCTCAAAAAAAGTGAAATTACCTAAAGGGCTATGTCCATCTTCTTCAGTCCTATTCGCACTGAGAGGAAATAACAGAAAACTCACAAACATGACAAAAAAATAGATCTTCTTCAGTCCTATTCATATGGTTCATATGTACCAATGCATGGTTTTTGTATATAAATTGAAAATTTGAAGGCACATGTTCCAGTTTTCTTTATTTACTGGAACACCATAGAGATCACATGCCTATAGTTTGCCGTGCAAGATTCTGCAAATTAATAGCTAGAGCGACATTTCACTACAACAATCAGTGGATAATGTATTTGACTAAAGTAGTACTATTATAGTGTCTCTATTGTATCTCAAGAATTAACTGGATGTTTGTACAACAAATACTATTCATGAGCAATTGTCACATGCAATTCTTATTACATCTAGTCCTTCATCCAGCGCAGCAAGATGGATCCATATCCATAATTGGCGTTGTAATGAACTGCGGTTTCTTTTAAAAAATTAGTCTGAGAATTGGACAAATATGCTTCCATGTACAACAGAAAGAGTGAGCGCGGGGGGCATCGAGTTACCACGACCTCCAAAACAGGTATAACAACGGAAATAAGCGGACAAATCCTGCTCACACGCATACACGAAATATAAGCAGCACGAGAACGAACAACACACAACGCCCGACCATATCCGGAACATTTAAACGATCAGCACGACATACATATATTTAAAAGATCACCAAGGCAGACAGCATGACACAGAAGATACTGAAAGTAAAACATGCACACATGTAGTAGAAAGGAAAGAAGAAAACCTTGATGGGTCGAACGACGCAGCAACAGAAGAGATCGTACAACCTGTGAAATACACAAAAAAACAACCGGTCAGAGCACAACGACACACAGGCAAGCAATGAACACTTGTCGGTCACAGAAGTAACAGAACGGTCTATTTACCCGAGGCAGGAAGCAGAAGCACGTTGGGTAAGCAGCAGAACAAACGAGAAGAAGAAGCGCCAGTGACAGGAGAAGTAGGCTGAACTATAGAACAAGCGTCAGCACACATGCATTTCATCAAACATTGTATAGGCAAGCACAAGTGGAGTGGACTAACCTCAATGAGAAGGAGAGACGGACCCAAGGCTCGACGCAAGCGACAACAGGAAACCGTACCAAACTGCGCATGAACGAAACAAAGGCAAACATGCGAAATTAACACGACGAATCCAAAGCAGCGGCAAAGAACATGCGAACCAGAGAAGGACGAACCTCAACCAGCGTCAACCATCGAGCAGAGGAGGCCCATCAGAACAGAGCATGGGGCTGCCGCATCTCGGCCACCATGCGGCATGGTGAGGTAAAATATCCCAGTCCATCTCTCCTTTCCCATCACAGTTTCATTCATCTTCTAGATGACTAACATGATTAGCACATCAACCAAGAAAATAAGAGGAACAATGAACATCACATGGAAAAAACAAGAACGATGAACACCACCTCAACAGGAGACGAGGTAGATTAGATCGATTGGGCTATTTGTCCTCGGCCGCCAGCGGCGTGGTCGAAGGGCGATTCTTCTCCTCTTCCATCTCGTTCTCCTCCCGGCCGACGGCGGCGGCTCGGAGATCCTTGTCGCACGGCGCGGCACAGCTCGTCGTGGCGGGAGGCTGCAACCGCCTGGACGAGGCCCTTGGCTCGGTCGCAGGATTCGCTGAAGGCGTCGAGGCAGCGGTGGAGGTCCGTGAGTGCGACCGTGCACCCGGGCTCACGGACGGCGGTGGCCGCGGCGTCGACCAGCGCGTCGTAGGCGCCAGTCCATCTCTCTCTCCAACTGCTGCAGATGGAGATGAGGCACGCACGATGCATCAGTCAGCCAGGCCCCACACTCTCCATACGCGAGACGCGACGCGACCGAACATGAGGTCAGCCAGAGCAGTCCAGACGAAGCAAGCAATGCGTACGCGAGAAAAACACACCACGAAGCTGACGTGCGGGACCATGCGGTAGGCAGGCCCACCTGCAGCCGCAACACCAGCCAGCGAGGGGAAACGCGAGGAGCATCGCATAACCCGCGCCCGCACAGCGCCCACGACGCGGGCCTTGCGCGCACACGGCGCAGCAGGACAGGCTGCCCCGCGCACCCAACAAACTGGCACCCAGCCAATTCGATCCAGCCCGAGCCCACAGGCCATACACTGTCCAGATTTCACCACGCGGTCAAAACAGCAGGAGTCAATTCCCAGCGAGATCCAACGCGTAGTAGGAAAAAAAGATTTCGTTGACCAGGATCGAAGGCTCAATTCGGGGGAGCATCCTGGGAGCGAGTTGCCCAGGAACCTTATTGGTTTAAATTGATACTTTACTGTGGTTTGGTTACAAGGAGCTGCACATATATAAATATACACGAGGTAGACCATGTCGCTGCAACACTAGCAGGCAAGAAAGATGCTCGTCGGAGTTAATGGCACGGTTGTCAGTTTGGTAGAAGAAGATGAGGGGAGGGTGGAAGGAGGAAGACAAAGGTATCTGTGTCTCAAATTTAACATGATGGCATATGGAGGAGAATGGAAGAATTGTAATGGCATTTTCTCAATGTGCATAATTGTAATGGCATTTTTCCAACTCATGAAAGTTGTAGTGGCATAGATCCAATTAACCCTTTTTGGAATGGTGAAATACTGAGAATGAACCTCCAATGCCGCACCCATCAGATTAAGCTATTGCATTCTATACGAGTTCAGTGAATAGCATAAAACCATCACTTTTTGGGTTATGGTTCTAAGAAGCTACCAGATTTTGTTTGTCACTGATAACTATCAAAACCAAGCTCTTGGCTTGCGTCTTCGCGAGAACCTCTTGGCTTGGGATTTCGACATCCCTGGAAGCACCAAACCAAGCTCCAGTTGCGGACAGTGAGTTGGTGGAATGGTGCACCACGCAGACCGCGGCGCAATGCTCACCGAGAGACCTACGGGCGGTCATCACACTTTGCTTATGTGAACTATGGGAACATCGAAATGCCATTGTGTTTGATGGCGAGTCCCCATCAATCCAACTAGTCTGGCCAAACATTGACCGTGACTCCGTGAGGGAAGAGCATGGAAGACGGCGGGACTGCTAAAGGGTGACCTTGAGTTTTTCTTCGGTGGACTAAGTAGGCGGGCTAGCAGCGAGTAATCATATATGTTGTAACTCTCATGTGGCGGCTTAGGATAGCCATGTAAAGCAGTTGTAAATAACCTTGTGGAGGGTTTCTTCACCCATTTCCTTCTATAATATATGATATGCACGCTCGTGCATATTCTAGAAAACTATCAAAGTGTGGTCGGCTGTTTCAGAAAACCAAAATCGGTCGTTGCTAACATTTTAACCCATTTTCTGACAGAGGTGGCCCGCCAGTAGGGCCAGGTGCGCACGGACATTACATCAAAAAACCCAAATCGGAGGTTGCAACATTTCCTTTCAATTTAGCACCAGATCTATGATTACATCTATGTTTTTTCTAAACCCATGCATTAGAGCATCTACAGCCGGGCACCTCAAACCCACCTCATACGCCTGGGCGGGCTGCCCGGTCGCAAAATTTTAACCCAGACAGCCCCTTCAAACGGCCCTCTAACGCCCGGGCTGACCGGCACCCCTCATATCCAACCCAAATATGGGGCGGATATGGGGGCGCCCAGACACGCCCGCCACGTCAGACCCGACAGCCCGACCCCACCCCAAATTGCACCAAATCCACCCCCAAGACCAGCCGGATCCATTTGCTATCTCCTCCCTTCCTCCTCCGCGTCGCTCGTCTCGCGCTCTGCCGCCGCGCGCGCTCTGCAGTCGTTCCCAGGCTCTGTGCTGCCAGTTCCGGAAGAGCAGTCCTTTCTCCCGTCCTCGCCACGAGGGATGTCGTCGCCGGCCCGGACGCCACCGTGGTACGTCCGGCAACTCTCTGGCTCCGCCTTGCGCTTGATGTGTTCGACACATTGTTCAACCGGATTTCTTGTGATTTTGTTAGGGAAAACGATGGATTTCGATGCTTCGTCAGACGAGGAGTATGGACCAATGGAGCTTGAACAAATGGTTCAAGATGAGTTCTTCGATTTGTCACATTCGGACGAAGAAGTGGACATGACTATGCTCATGAGCATGCAAGAGGAAATGAACCGGCAAGTGGAGCATATTCTCAACTTCAAGGGCTCAATCAAAGGGAGAAGAGTGATCAACCGAGACAGGGTGTTCGGAGCAAAGCTACTGCACAAGGACTACTTTGCTCCCAAACCTATTTTCCCGAATGATCCATGGTTTCGTCGCCGTTTTTGCATGAGGAAACCATTGTTTTTGCACGTTGTGGTGGGAGTGGAGGCACACGATGACTACTTCAAGCTCACAAGGGATTGCTGCGGCCAACTCTCTTTCTTAGCCAAGCAGAAGTTCACGACTGCTCTGAGGATGCTTGCACTTGGTACTGCTGCAGATGCCGTTGGTGAGATGGTCATGATGGGGGAGAGCACGTGCTTGAAGACTACTGTCAAGTTTGCCCGCGTCGTGGTGGAGGTGTTTGAACTTGAGTATCTCAGATAACCAAATGCGCAGGACACAAAGAAGTTGTTGGCTGTTGGAGAGGCAAGGGGGTTTCCAGGAATGCTCGGATCAATTGATTGCACGCATTGGCAATGGAAGAACTGCCCCAAAGGTTTGCGGGGAATGTATCAAGGTCACACTAGAGAGGCCACCATCATACTAGAAGCGGTGGCATCACATGACTTATGGATTTGGCATGCTTTCTTTGGAATGTCGGGTTCTCACAACGACATCAACGTACTTCAACGATCTCCGGTGTTCAGGAGGCTTTGCAATGGGGAATCACTGTCGTGCAACTACACCACCAACGACCGAGAGTACAACATGGGATACTATCTTGCCGATGGTATCTATCCTCAGTGGGCGGCGTTTGTGAAGACCATATCCGAACCACATGGCAATAAACAGAGCCACTTTGCAACAATGCAGGAAGCGGCTAGGAAGGATGTGGAGAGGGCATTTGGTGTGCTTCAAGCTTGTTAGGGAATTGTGCTGAGCGCTGCAATGATGTGGGAATCAGGAACTTTGTGGCAGTTGATGACATGTTGTGTTATTCTGCACAATATGATTGTCGAGGATGAGGGTGATGGTGTAGCCCAAACCCATGATTTCGAAGCACCTCGAGAACAAGTTGAAATCCCGGAAGATCAAGATGCGGCTCAACTTATGAACTTTCTGCAGATGCATCAGAATCTTCAAGATCAGCAGGTGCACACGCAGCTACTCAATGATCTTGTGGAGCACATGTGACCCAGAATGGCAACCAAGAAGCCAATGCTTGAGTTTGACACTTAAAATAAATTTTATGTAAATACCATCTATGCTTCGTACCAACATTTGCTATTTTACGTGTGACATTGGCTTGTATGATCGACGTGCATGGATTTGAGAGTTCGGATTTGAGATATGTGGATGCCGGGAGGGAAATATGAGGGCCCGTCCAGATGTGCCCGCGGTCGCATCCGCGGACGTATAGGGGTCGGATTTGCCATGTCCGGTTGTACATGCTCTTAGGTAGCAAATGTAGCTGAATATGTATGAACATGTTTCAGTGATATGTTTTGAATGTGATATGTTTGAGCCCATTAGTGATATGTTTTGAATGTGATGCATTAGTATGAGCCCATTTACTAATATGTTTATGAATAGCTGCAGTCTATCTATATATCATCATGTTCATGTTAACAATGTGTTATGTGTTTGTTGTTAGTTAGGCAATGTCAATTGTTATGTAATTATGCAGTTGCAATTGGAGGGTGGAGGTGTGAACTGTGGTGTTGTTAAGTGGCTTGATAGGCCTTGGCCCGTTATTCTTCAGAATTGTATATCAAAGCTGTGGGGAAATGTTTCATGAGCAAAATTATGGAAGGGTTACTGATAAGCGGGTATTTGAGAAACAGTTAGGCAAGCTTAAGAAGGAGAAGGAGAAACTGTGCAATGAGTATACCAAGCTTGTGTATGATGTTTCCAAGATGTTTGATTAGCAAGATGGGAAGGTGGACCACATGGAGTACTAGAAGGAAGTAGATGAGGAAGAGTTGAAGAAGAAGAAGAAGAAGAAAGAACTAGATGGAATGCTGGGTTGGAGGTTCAGATGGAAAAGCTTAAGTTTTTTCAAGGAGCAGAGGTGCATTCTAGACCCAAGCTGACATTATCCATAACACTAGGAAGGTCACGAAGGAGATTGAAGTGGACAACGATCTGCTTAAAAAGAGAAGATGAAGATTGAGCCTATGATTGGTGAGCTGCTAAAAGATGGTTATGGGAGAAAGGAGAATATAGAGAAAATCAAGATTATCCTGGATTCATGAATTGGTAGTTGTGGTGGTTAAGTACATCTCAGGCATTTATAAGTAGGTGGCCTAAGAGTCGGATGCTTGATTTGGGTGTATATTTTGGGGACGTCCTATGTGAAGTTAACTAGGGCCTTGCAATGCATTTGAACTCCAATGTGTTATCTTAGCACTCTTCATGCTAAGTTATTATGTAAGTTGTAATGAATCTTCAACCTAAGTTAGAACATGTACTACTCTAAGATATGAAGTAAGTTAAGTGATTGCTCTCTCGTAAGAGTGGTTGGGTAACCCCCAAGTATAAGGGTGAAGTAACTTAGCAATATGTATTTTCCTCAGTAGAGAACCAAGGTTTATCCAACCAGAAAGAGTTCTTCTAGCAAACAAAGTCAATGGTACCTGCACAAAAAACACAAGACAAACTTGTCCCCGATGTTGAAATATAGGATGGGCCTTGGGCCCATCTAAAAATTTCAGAAAATCTCTAAGGGCCTATGTGGGTTATATGACAATGAGTGTGGTGGGAAGTTTAGTCCAACCCCACTAGTGGAAGAGGAGTTGGACCTCCTTGTAAGGGATTCTCTTTCACATGCTATTGGAGCTTGAGAAGAGAAGGGGGTCTGATACGTCCATTTTGCATCATGTATTCCTACTGTTATTTATAGTGTTTTTATTCATTATAATACTTTGTGGAGTAATTCTAATGCCTTTTCTCTCATAATATGCAAGGTTTACACAAAGAGGGAGAATACCGGCAGCTGGAATTCTGGTCTTGAAAAAACTACGTCAGAGATACCTATTCTGCACTTCTCCAAATGAGCTGAAATTTTACGGAGAATTATTTTGGAATATATAAAAATACTGGAGAAAAGAACTACCGGAGGGGGCCACCCAGGTGCCCACTAGGCACCAGGGTGCGCCAGGGTAGTGGGCTCCTCGGCCCACCTCCAGTGCCCATCTTCTGGTACATAAGGTCTTTTGACCTAGAAAAAATAAGGAGAGGACTTTCAGGATGGAGTGCCACCGTCTTGAGACGGAACCTGGGCAGGAGCACTTTTGCCCTTCGGTGGAGCGATTCCGCTGGGGGAACTTCCCTCCCGGGGGGAATCCAAGCCATCATCATCACCAACAACCCTCTCATTTTTGGGAGGCCAATCTTCATCAACATCTTCAACAGCACCATCTCATCTCAAACCCTAGTTCATCTCTTGTGTTCAATCTTTGTATCAAAACCTCAGATTGGTACCTGTGGGTGACTAGTAGTGTTGATTACATCTTGTAGTTGATGCTAGCCGGTTTATTTGGTGGAAGATTATATGTTCAGATCCATTATGATATTTATTACTCCTTTGATCTTGAGCATGAATATGTTGTGTGAGTAGTTACTTTTGTTCTTGAGGCCACGGGAGAAGTCATGTTGCAAGTAATCATGTGAATTTGATATTCGTTCGATATTTTGATGATATGTATGTTGTGATTCCCTTAGTGGTGTTATGTGAACGTCGACTCTATGACACTTCACCATATTTGGGCCTAAGGGAATGCATTGTGGAGTAGTTATTAGATGATGGGTTGCTAGAGTGATAGAAGCTTAAACCCTAGTTTATGCACTATTCCGTAAGGGGCTGATTTGGATCCATATGTTTAATGCTATGGTTAGATTTTATCTTAATTCTTCTTTCGTAGTTGCGGATGCTTGCGAGGGGGGTTAATCATAAGTGGGAGGCTCGTTCAATTAAGAACAACACCCAAGCACCGACCCACCCACATACCAAATTATCAAAGTAGCGAACACGAATCAAACCAACATGATGAAAGTGACTAGATGAAATTCACGTGCGTCCTCGAGAATGTTTTACTTATTAACTGAAACCATTCTGGTCCGTCCTTTGCTAAAAAAAGGATTGGGCTACCTTGCTGCACCTATTGTTACTATTGTTACTTATTACTTGTTACAAATTATCTTGCTATCAAACTACCTATTACCGACAATTTTAGTGCTTGCAGAAATTACCTTGCTGAAAACCGCTTGTCATTTCCTTCTGCTCCTTATTGGGTTCGACACTCTTACTTATCAAAAGGACTATGATTGATCCCCTATACTTGTGGGTCATCAAGACTCTTTTCTAGCTCCGTTGCTGGGGAGTGAAGCACTCTTGGTAATTGGAAATCGGTAAGGAAAAATTTATATTACGTGCTGAATTTATTGTCACTTGTTACTATGGAAAACAATCCTTTGATGGGTTTGTTCAGGGTATCTTCACCTCGACCGGAAACACAAAGAGTTGCCCCTCAACCTACTGCACCTACTGAAAATATTAGTTATGAAATTCCTTCGGGTATGATAGAACAACTGCTAGCTAATCCTTATGCAGGAGATGGAACAAAACATCCTGATATGCATTTGATACACGTGGATGAAATTTGTGGATTGTTTAAGCTTGCATATTTACCCGGAGGTGAAGTCAAGAATAAGGTTTTCCCTTTATCTTTGGGGGAAAAGCATTGACATGGTATAGTCTATGTGATGATATTGGAGCTTGGAATTGGAATCGATTAAAATTGGAATTTCACCAAAAAAATTATCCTATGCATCTAGTTCATCTTGATCAGAATTATATATATAATTTTTGGCCTCGTGAAGGAGAAAATATCACTCTAGATTGGGGGATGCTTAAACCAATGTTATATTCATGCCCCAATCATGAGCTCTCGAGAGAAATTATTATTCAGAATTTTTATGCTCGGCTTTCTCGTTATGATCAATCCATGCTCGATACTTCTTGTACTGGTTCTTTTATGAAGAAGACTATTGAATTTAGGTGGGATCTTTTGGAAATAATTAAACGCAACTCTGAAGATTGGGAACTCAACGAAGGTAAAGAGTCAGGTATAAAGCTTGAGTTTCATTG
The DNA here is from genome assembly GCA_011799875.1 of Thinopyrum elongatum. Classification (NCBI taxonomy): domain Eukaryota; kingdom Viridiplantae; phylum Streptophyta; class Magnoliopsida; order Poales; family Poaceae; genus Thinopyrum; species Thinopyrum elongatum. The sequence goes on along the minus strand of CM022300.1, from coordinate 481,158,955 downwards.
TGTTAAATCTTTTATGAATACCGATGCTTTTCACAAGTTTAGCACTAAATATGGACTTGACTTTGAGATAGTAGCTTATTTTTGTGAATCATTTGCTACTCATGTTGATCTCCCTAAGGAGAAGTGATTTAAATATCATCCCCCTATTAAAGAATAGATTAAAGAACTAGTTATAGTTAAGGATGAAACTATCATTTATACTGTTGATCCAGTTGTGCCTACTGCTTATATTGAAAAACCGCCTTTACCTGTTAGGATAAAGGAACATGGTAAGGTTTCAACCATGGTTAACAAAAGTAATATTAGAGCATCTAACCCCTCTAAACAAATTAAGTTAGAACCTAGTATTGCTATGGTTAAAGATCTCTTGGTCGATAATATTGATGGGCATATTATTTATTTCTGTGATGAAGCTGCTAGAATTGCCAAACCAGATACTAAAGATAAGAATAAGCCTGTTGTTGGCATGCATGTTGTCTCAGTTAAAATAGGAGATCATTGTTATCATGGCTTATGTGATATGCGTGCTAGTGTCGATGCTATCCCTTTTACTCTTTACCAAGAGATTATGAATGATATAGCACCTGATGCAGTAGAGGATATTGATGTTACTATTAAACTTGCTAATAGAGATACTATCACACCACTTGGGATTGTTAGAGATGTTGAAGTCTTGTGTGGAAAGACAAAATACCCAACTGATTTCCTAGTTCTTGGTTCCCCACAAGATGATTTTTGTCCCATTATCTTTGGTAGACCTTTCTTAAACACTATTAATGCTAAGATAGATTGCAAGAAAGAAACCGTCACTGTTAACTTTGGTGATGTGTCTCATGATTTTAATTTCTCTAAGTTTCGTAGGCAACCTCGTAATAAAGAATTACCTAGTAAGGATGAAATAATGTCGTACCTGAAAGGATCGATACGGTCGACTAGAGGGGGGGGGGGGGGGGTGAAAGGAGACTACAAATTTTACCCTTTCTGTCAATGTTAAGGCTAGCGATAAATAGGGTTCACTAGATATGCAACTAGTTGAATGCAACCTATATGACAAGCCAAGCTCCAAGCTAAATATGCTAGGCAACAATCTAGGTAGCAAGCCAACAAGCATATAAAGCAAAGTAAAGTGCGGGAAAGGATTAACCACAAGTGAGACGAGGACGCGGATTTTAACCCGAAGTTCACTCTTCCTTGGGAAGAGCTACTCTCCGTTTGGAGCGGTGCTGGAGCCAAAGCTTGCGGAACGCCACCGAAGGCTCACCGTAATCTCCTTCGAGTCACCCCCAATGGATGAGCCTCGAATCACTCGGGGTTGGTCTTGAAGGCGACCACCACACCTTTACAAACTTCTCCGGAGCACACCACAAGCAAGGAAGCTTCCGGAGGAACCTCTAACCGCCTAGGAGCCCAAGCTCCAAGAGTAACCAGTCAATGGTGGACAAATATTGTGGGGAACACGATTTGGTTTGGTCAAAGTGTAGATCGGGTCTTGCTCTCCCAATCCCCAAAGTTTCAACAAGTTTGGGTGGAGGGATTGAGAGTAATGAGCAAATGGAGGTGTAGCAATGGTAGAGCTCAACAAGACATTAGGGTTAGTGGTTGGAGGTGGAAGAAGGGGGCTTATATAGTGTTCTTGACCGGGTGGGGATTTCTGCCCGTTGGACCCCGTGCGCACGGGCCAAGTTAGCCCCGTGCGCATGGGGTGTCTAGTGGAATTCCAACCACCCCGTGCGCACAGGGGTCTAGGACCCCATGTGCACGGGGTGTCCAGTGATTTTCACCCACCCCGTGCGCACGGGAGTCCAGGACCCCGTGCGCACGGGGTGTCCAGTAAGTTTCGTGGTACCCCGTGCGCACGGGGGTCAGAGACCCCGTGCACACGGGGTGACCAGAAAACTTACTGAAGAACCTCACAGGACACCACGACAAAGCACTAATGATGGAGAGGAGGGCAGGTGTAAGAAAATAGGAGGCATTCCCACACAACATTTAACCCACGATGACCCCTCTTGATAGTGCGGTTTTTCCTATGACTCAAATCGAACCAAACGAAAACCTTCGAGTCGTCGGTAAACCACGCCTTGACCTTTTTGAATTGGGGGGGTCACACAACTCCAATGGAATCTTCATGGAACCAATATCCTGAGATAGACTTTAGCAACCGATATTAGTTCCTCTAATCATGTTGTCATCACACCAAAATATACTTAAGTGCCACATGCACTTTCAATCTCCCCCTTTTTGGTGCATTGATGACAACATGATTAGGACAAGGCAAAAAGGATATAGCAACAAGAATAGCCTAGAGACAATAGTTGATCACGAGAGCTCCCCCTATATGTGTGCCAGGATAGAACGACATGCTTGAGAATGCATCAAGCACACACATATGAGGCTCCCCCTAGATCAATATTGTCAAGGCATGGGATCAACAACATAAAACCTATAACGGTGCCAAGATCTCATGCAAAGGTGTGGTGAGCAAGTAACGAGAGACAACATAATAAAAACAAGATAATATAGCACAAGATATGAACCATAAGATGATTAGTCTCACATACTAATAGGAGGTAGCTCACAACCACACCACGAAATAAAGAAAAAAAAGTATCTCAAGCCAATTAAACACCACCAAATAAAACGAGGCATTGAGATCTCAACCCAACTGAAACCAACTGCAAACGCTTCCTAATAGAACACTTCTCCCCCTTTGTCATCAAGACAACAAAAAGGGAAAAGGCGATGCTAACGAGACTCTAGACAAGAGGAGGCGCGCTCGAAGCATCATCATCTTCATCAAAGCGCCAACCTGCCAAGGGAAAGGAACGAGCAGTGGCCACACTGTCAATGTCCTCAGACCCTGGGGCAACCTGCTCCCCTACTGCAGCACGCTCGGCCTTCTTCTGTCGCCTCTCAAGCTTGTCTCTATTGATTTCCTTGAGCTGACGGCGCTGGATAGACTGACACATCTTGAACATGTTGCCCACTGTCTTCAGAAGAGATCTCTTCTCCTCCCTGGTGAAACTGGCATCAGCAGGAGCCTGCAACCCTTTGCCACACAGAATCCGTGCAATGGAGGAACAGCCCTCAGTGTAGGTAGCATGATCCTCAGGCCTCGGATTGCGCCCCTTCTTGGAGGGCGCATATGGTGGAGGAGCAGCCGAAAGCCAGTTGGCATCACGCTTCGGAAAGGAAGTGCGGTACTTGGCTAGGTACCTGGCGGGGCAGACAGACTCAATCAAGGCCTGGATGAACGGAGCATAGATGCATGACTTGTTCTCCTGAACACACTGCCTGATTTCAAAGAACATGAAGTCCAGAACATCCACTTTCTTCGTGTCACGAAGGTAGACAAAGATGTCCAACATGGAGCTCCTCAGATTGTGAGAGTCCCCGGTCTTAGGATTAAGTGTGTACCTAAGAATGTGACGCATAGTATCATAGGTAGGCTTCAAGTGCTTGATAGAACCGGTGGTGAAGGCCTTCTCTGGCTTGTATGCAAAAGCAATCTCATCATTATCTCTTCCAGTCTCACGAGCACGGCCATACTCAGGATGCTCCTCAGCAAAGAACTGATATGGAATGAAGTCAGAGAACTTGGCCATGGAGGCCTCACACTCATAAGTGCCAGACATCCAAGTCATAGTACGAGCCTCATCACTGTGGAAGTATACGGTGGCAAAGAATTGCATCACAAGATCTTCATTGAACAGATGGTGGAAGCTGATGAAAGGGATCAATCCAAGCCTCCCGAGAGCATCATACACACCGGGAAAGATATGAGCATTGTCCCAAAGACCCTCCATATTGATTTGCTTGTGGGGGGCAAACTTGTTCTTCTTGGCCATGGTCAGCTCAGAGAACACACGGTGCTGAAAATCATTCTTGAATCTTGGGTCAATTCCTGAACTGGTATTTGACACATAGGGGTAGTCCTGCCTGCGAGCCCAGAGTTCTGGCTTGGTCCACTGAGAAAGAGGAAGATTCTTGACATTACGACCACCTGGAAGAACATGTTCCTCTGGGCTCTCATCTCCTTCCTCCTCCTCATCATCATCAGCAGATGCATCTGCTGGCTCTTCCTCATAGTGTGCATCCTCCTGAGAATCATACTCTTCCTCGGAATCATCAGAGGCTTCGATCACCGGCTTCTTTGATGCAGCACGACGAGCACGATTAGCAGACATAGAACTCTGGCCAAGCCCATCAGATGGCTGACGAGCGGTAACGACCAACTGACCTTCACCTGCCTTACTGCGCTTGCTACGAGCGGCCGCCACCTTGTTAGCAGAGTCTGAGAAACACAACCAACCCAAACAACACACGCAAAACGAGTGAGTGCAAGTGCTCGAAGATATGGCACGGAGTGACATAAAACAAAAAATGGGCAGAACTCTCTGTACACCCCGTGCGCACGGGGTCATACCCCCGTGGACACGGGGCCCCGTGCGCACGGTACAGGCCCGTGCACACGGGGGTCTCAGGTGGTTTTGACAGCCAGCTTTATATTTAGTTCCGGCTGGGTGTATACCCTTACCACAACTCAATATGTGCTCCCATCTCACTTCTGAGCTCATCGCAAGAGAAACCCTACTCTACTAGAAAGGTATATGAGTAGCACTTGCACTAGATGAAAAACTCCAAACCACGAAACGACGAGAAAGCACACGAGGACAACAAAAACTCAAAAGAGAGAAGAAAAGAATAAATAAAAAAATGAACCTACCTCGAAGAGAGGGCGGTGGCCGTAGCCACCATGTTTGAGTTTATTTGGTATGGCACCGCGAACATATGAACCTTGGGCCCAAGACCAATACTCATCTTTGAAGCACAAGTGTCATCTAAAAATGACGAATGTGAAAGATTTTGTTCAATTTATGCACTTCTAGGATGAGGTAACTCATGAGTTGAGTTAGCTCCCCCCTAGACATGTGCCTACATCTAAACACGATACTAGTTGAGTATGTGTGTGTTTGCAAGAACCTCAATCCAAGTTACTTAAATCCACGATATTTAGCTCATGCCTTAACTCGAGGAATCTTGCTTCATCAAGTGGTTTGGTGAAAATATCGGCAAGTTGCTTCTTGGTGTTGACAGGAAATATCTTAATATCTCCTCTTGCCACATGATCCCGAATAAAATGATGACGGATCTCAATATGCTTGGTCTTGCTATGTTGCACGGGATTGTCGGCAATCTTGATTGCACTTTCATTGTCACATAAAAGAGGCACTTTGTCACATTTGACACCATAATCCATCAAAGTTTGCCTCATCCATAATAATTGAGCACAACAACTTCCGGTGGCAATGTACTCGGCTTCGGCGGTTGAAAGGGATACACAATTTTGTTTCTTTGAAGACCAACTTACCAAGGACCTTCCAAGAAATTGACAAGAGCCGGACGTGGACTTGCGGTCTACCTTGTCTCCGGCCCAATCCGAGTCTGAATATCCCATTAACTTGAAAGATGATCCTTTGGGATACCAAAGGCCCAAGTTTGGGGTATGAACCAAATATCGAAGGATTCTTTTCACTGCCGAAAAATGGCTCTCCTTGGGAGCAGATTGAAATCTTGCACACATACATACACTCAACGTAATATCCGGCCTAGATGCACAAAGGTAAAGCAAAGAACCGATCATGGAGCGATATACCTTTAGATCCACATCTTTACCATTGGGATCAAGATCAAGTTGGCCTTTGGTGGGCATGGGCGTCTTCATGGGCTTGACATCTAGCATATCGAACTTCTTAAGCATGTCTTGAATATAAAGTGCTTGGTTGATGAAGGTTCCTCCTCTCAATTGCTTCACTTGAAATCCGAGGAAGAACTTCAACTCTCCCATCATGCTCATAGCAAATTCCTTGGTCATAAGATTCTCAAACTCAACGTTAATAGCATGGTTAGTGGAACCAAAAATAATATCATCAACATATATTTGGCACACAAACAATTCTCCTTTTACCCTCTTTGTGAAGAGAGTGGAATCTATTAACCCGATCTGGAACCCCTTCTCGCTTAGGAACGCCATAAGGTGATCATACCAAGCACGAGGTGCTTGTTTAAGTCTGTAGAGTGCCTTATGGAGTTCATAAACGTGAGAGGGGTGATCGGGATCTTCGAAACCGGGAGGTTGTTTGACATACACCAACTCATTAAGAGGACCATTAAGAAATGCACTCTTCACATCCATTTGATACAATTTAAAATCATGATGCGAAGCATATGCAAGCAAGGTACGAATGGACTCAAGACGGGCAACGGGAGCAAAGGTTTCACCGAAGTCCAAACCTTCAACTTGGGTGAACCCTTGTGCCACTAACCTTGCCTTGTTTCTAGTGACTTGCCCATGCTCATCTTGTTTGTTCTTAAAGATCCACTTTGTTCCAATGACATTATGATATTCTTTGGGTCTCTCCACAAGAGTCCATACTTTGTTGCGGGTGAAGTTGTTGAGTTCTTCATGCATGGCATCTACCCAATCTGGGTCGTCAAGGGCATCTTCAACCTTGAGGGGCTCAACACAAGAGACAAATGAGTGATGCTCACAAAAGTTTGCCAAACGTCTACGAGTAGTTACCCCCTTGTTGATGCTCCCATAAATGTTGTCGGTGAGATGTTGAAGATGCTTTAGCTTGGCGTCCGCTTTTTGCTTTTTGAATGCAAGCTCTTCTTCGCTTGGTTTTGATCTTGTGGAAGAAGCTTGGCCTTGAGAATGCTTTAGCCTTGGAGACACCCTTCTCTTCACAACCTCAAGTTCTTGTTCACTTGGATGTGATGATGTGGAAGACACTTGAGGTTGGGATTGATCTTGATCTTGATCTTGAGCTTGACCATGGGCCTCAAGGATTGGCTCTTCACCATTTGGATGAGCTTGCCCTTGATCTTGCTCGGGAACAAGAGGGACTTGATCTTGTTCTTGGATAAGTTCATGATCTCTCATAGCATCTTGACCTTGTGGTGGTGGTGATGACTTCCCTTGTGGAGAATCCACAAGAGGGGCTCTTACTCCTTCTTCTTCTACTTGAACTTGGGGTGTTTCTTGTGGACGAATGTGGCCTATCCCCATAGTCCTTATAGCTTGTGAAGGAGCCTCATCACCTACAACACTCGGAACAATTTGCTCCTCACGGGAACCATTATCTTCATCAAACTCCACATTTACCGTTTCCTCAATGCATCCGGTGGATTTGTTGAGAACACGGTAAGCATGAGAGTTTGATGCATATCCAACAAATATGCCCTCATAAGTTTTAGGCGCAAACTTAGCTAAACGGGATTTCTTGTTTAGAATGAAACACTTACAACCGAATACTCGAAAGTATTTGACGTTAGGCTTTCTCCCGATTAGGAGTTCATAGGGAGTCTTGTTCTTGAGCTTGCGAAGATAAAGCCGGTTTGTAGCATGGCACGCGGTGTTGATGGCTTCGGCCCAAAGCTTGTATGGAGACTTGTACTCGTCAAGCATGGTCCTTGCCATCTCAATGAGAGTCCGGTTCTTCCTTTCTGCAACACCATTTTGTACAGGAGTATATGGTGCGGCATATTGATGCTTGATCCCCTCATCACTCAAGAACTCGTCCATTGAGTAATTCTTGAACTCGGTGCCGTTGTCACTTCGAATTGCCTTGATCTCACAATTATGTTGACGTTGAGCTTCTTTGGCAAAGTTGATGAAGGTGTCTTGAGTTTCATCTTTTGTCTACACCCATGTATATCTTGTATAATCATCGACAATGACAAGGCAATACCTCCTCCCTCCCATACTATCATAAGATGGAGGCCCAAAGAGATCCAAATGAATGAGCTCGAGAGGCCTCAAAGTGGTAATGATAGTTGTCACCTTATGAACTTTTTCATGTAGCTTTCCGGCAATGCAAGCACTACAAGGACGATCTTTGGCAAATGACACATTGGTTAGTCCAAGAATGTGCTCCCCCTTTAAGAGAGCTTGTAAATTTCTCATGCCAACGTGGGCTAGCCGTCGGTGCCATAGCCACCCCACGTCGGCCTTGGCCATTAGACATGTTGCAAGATGAGTTTTCTCATTTGAGAAATCAACCACGTAAAGTTTGTCTTCAACATGCCCAACAAAGACCACATTGAGATTGCTCCTCTTAAAGACGGTCACATGAAATTCACCGAAATGAGAATCATAACCGGCACGAGCCAATTGAATCGTAGAAAGTAAATTGTAGTGAAGGGATTGAACAAGCATGACATTCTTAAGTGATGCATCACTAGAGATTACCACCTTGCCCAAACCCAATACCTCGCCCTTGCTATTGTCACCAAAGGAGATGTTCGAAGTGGCCTTGAGTGAATCAACGAACTCCACAAGCATCTCCCTCTCTCCGGTCATATGATTGGTGCAACCACTATCGATCACCCATTGTTTTCCACCGGAGGTATAGTCCTACAAGAATCAAGCTTTGATTTTAGGTCCCCATTTTGCAATGGGTCCTAGAGAGTTAGCAACAAGGGTCTTAGGAACCCAAATAGTCCAAGCATAATCATCATAGTTAGTGCCAACAAACTTAGCAAAGGTATAACCATTATCTCCTCTCATGAGGACATAAGATGGGTTGTTTTTGCCGGCAAACTCTTTGGAAATGGCCTTGTCCCTAGTGACCTTGCCATCCCCAACATTCCCTTTTTCCTTCTCCTTCTCCTTGTGTCCTTCATGAACAAATGCTATCTTTTGTTGGGGAGGAAGATAAGGACCGATCTTCTTCTTGTGACTCTTCTTCTTGTTCTTGTTCTTCTTCGAAGAGGGGTCAAACCCAATTCCCTCCTTGGCAACACACTCCTTTTGGTTGCTCAAGAGGTCATTGAGGTTTTTCTCCCCTTGAATGCACGACACAAGTCCTTTCTCAATTTGGGCTTTCAACTTCTTATTCTCCTCTTGGAGAGAGGTGCAATCATGAGCAAAGTTAGCCGTACAAGATTCATCATTTAAATCAATATGAGGGACGAAAGTAAGAGCCTTAATGGTTGTAGCTTTAAGTTGAGCATAAGACTCGGTGAGGGCAATGAGGTCACCTTTGACAACCTTGGAACTAGTCACAAGGAGATCATATTCCTCAAAAAGTCTCGTGTGATCAACTAGAAGCTTTTCAACCCTTACTTTAAGGGCATCTTTGTTCTCAAGAGCAAGTTGCAAAGCATCATCGGTGTTAACAATGTCAATTTTATGAGAAGACAAGGCTTCCTCAAGTGATGCTCTCATGACACTCTCTTCATGTAGTTCGTGCTCGAGGAGTTCGACTCTCTCTTTTTCCTCTATGAGGAGGTTTTCAATGTTCTCAATAAAGTCATCGCGTTCGGCAAGTGACTTAAGTAGATCACCAAAATGAGCACGAGCTTCACCATGAAGAGTCTTCATGAAAGCCATCAAGGATTCATCATCATTATCCACACCATCGTCACACTCATCCTCCACTATCTCACATGAGACATTGGAAGTGTGGATGGAGGGTTTTCGAGATTTGGACTTTGTTTTTACCTCTTTGGCCATGAGGCAGTGATGAGTGAAAGGCTTGTCCTCGTTGGGAGAGTCGAAGAGGCCGGTGGTGGAGGAGGAGGTAGTGGCATGCATGGCAATAGCGGCCGTGCCCACATGATCATCATCACCATCATCTTCATTTCCAGACATGTACTCCTCATGAACAAGAGCCTTGTCATCTTTCCTCTTGGTAAACTTGGTGAACTTCTTCTTCTTGAGCACAAGCTTCTCGGACTTGTCTTCACGTCTCTCATAAGGACAATCATGCAGAAAATGCCTTGGGCTATCACAATTATAGCATTTTCTTCGTCCAAACGATCTTCCCTGAAGATTCTTCCCTTTGTTTGCCATGGTCCCGGAGTATTTCTTGACCAAGAGAGCCAAGTCTTCTGCAAAGTCATTTGCCGGGCATGAGGTGTCAACATCTTCCTCACAAGTCTCTTCAACAACTTCTTCATCCCTTGAGGGTTGAGCAACAACTTTCTTGGCCTTCAATGCAAGATTTGAGTTCTTGGTGGCCTGAGCAATAGCAAAGGTCTTCTTGGACTTGGTCTCCAAAAGAACATGAGTTGAGAAAGTGGATACAACTTGTGCCGCGGTCAACTTTTGATAGTCTGGGCGTTGATGTACCATCATCACCATGGTATGTTCCGTGAGAACCATAGCATCAATGAACTTGTCCTTAATGAAATCATCATTTGCCCAAGTGCACCCAAAGGTTCTCAAATTGAGCACTAGAGACTTTAGCCTTCGGTACACCTCTTCCGCGGACTCACCCTCATTTCTCACAAATAGGTTGACTTCTTGCTTGAGCAAAGCCAACCGAGATCTTTGAATTGCTTCATCACCTTCGAGGGCCTCCTCAAGGCAATCCCAAATTTCCTTGGCGGTCTTGAGTAGAGCAATGGAGTCACTATAGTCATCGGTCACCACAGTGCGCAACATGTTGTGGGCGGTAGCATTGAGTTGATCATCAACCGCTTCTCTTGGAGTGAGATTCATGGGATCCTTGGGGTTGAAACTGTTGACCACAATCCACCATAGTTGAGTAGATGCACTGCGAATGTGAGACTCCATATCTAGCTTCCACTTAGCAAACACATTAGCTTTCAAAGGGGGCGGAGGCCCAACAGGATTAATGCGAGGGTGCTGCAAGGGTTGGGGTGAGAAAGGGTTCTACGGCATTATACTTGGGAACTTGAGTGCGAGCCGGGGATGCAAGGGGTTCTCTCGAATCATCCGCATCGTGAACCACATTTGGATCAAATGAGTTTGAGGCGGATGTCGAGGGCTTTAAGCGAGCATCAATTTCCTCCTTGACCGAGGAACGAACTTCTTTCAACATCGCGGTTTTGAGGTCCGCAAACATTGAAAGAATGTCAGCCGCGGTTAAGGGGGCACCCGGGTTAATGGGGGCGACAGGAGCAACGAACGGAGCAACAAGTGCTTCGGCCGCGGCGGGGGGTAGGTTTTGACCATCCTCCGCAAGCGGTGCGCCACCTCCCTCATTCCCTAGATCGACCATATCCTCTAAGGTTGTAAAACCTTATATTAGAGCACGAGGCTCTGATACCAATTGAAAGGATCGATACGGTCGACTATAGGGGGGGGGGTGAATAGGAGACTACAAATTTTACCCTTTCTTGTCAATGTTAAGGCTTAGCGGATAAATAGGGTTCACTAGATATGCAACTAGGTGAATGCAACCTATATGACAAGCAAGCTCCAAGCTAAATATGCTAGGCAACAATCTAGGTAGCAAGCCAACAAGCATATAAAGCAAAGTAAAGTGCGGGAAAGGATTAACCACAAGTGAGACGAGGACGCGAATTTTAACCCGAAGTTCACTCTTCCTTGGGAAGAGCTACTCTCCGTTTGGAGCGGTGCCGGAGCCAAAGCTTGCGGAACGCCACCGAAGGCTCACCGTAATCTCCTTCGAGTCACCCCCAATGGATGAGCCTCGAATCACTCGGGGTTGGTCTTGAAGGCGACCACCACACCTTTACAAACTTCTCCGGAGCACACCACAAGCAAGGAAGCTTCCGGAGGAACCTCTAACCGCCTAGGAGCCCAAGCTCCAAGAGTAACAAGTCAATGGTGGACAAATATTGTGGGGAACACGATTTGGTTTGGTCAAAGTGTAGATCGGGTCTTGCTCTCCCAATCCCCAAAGTTTCAACAAGTTTGGGTGGAGGGATTGAGAGTAATGAGCAAATGGAGGTGTAGCAATGGTAGAGCTCAACAAGACATTAGGGTTAGTGGTTGGAGGTGGAAGAAGGGGGCTTATATAGTGTTCTTGACCGGGTGGGGATTTCTGCCCGTTGGACCCTGTGCGCACGGGCCAAGTTAGCCCCGTGCGCATGGGGTGTCCAGTGGAATTCCAACCACCCCGTGCGCACGGGGGTCTAGGACCCCGTGTGCATGGGGTGTCCAGTGATTTTCACCCACCCCGTGCGCACGGGAGTCCAGGACCCCGTGCGCACGGGGTGTCCCGTAAGTTTCGTGGTACCCCGTGCGCACGGGGGTCAGAGACCCCGTGCACACGGGGTGACCAGAAAACTTACTGAAGAACCTCACAGGACACCACGACAAAGCACTAATGATGGAGAGGAGGGCAGGTGTAAGAAAATAGGAGGCATTCCCACACAACATTTAACCCACGATGACCCCTCTTGATAGTGCGGTTTTTCCTACGACTCAAATCGAACCAAACGAAAACCTTCGAGTCGTCGGTAAACCACGCCTTGACCTTTTTGAATTGGGGGGGTCACACAATTCCAATGGAATCTTCATGGAACCAATATCCTGAGATAGACTTTAGCAACCGATATTAGTTCCTCTAATCATGTTGTCATCACACCAAAATATACTTAAGTGCCACATGCACTTTCAGTACCTCCTACTGATCCACTAGAATAATATTTGCTCGACCAAGAAAATGATATGCACTTGCATGAAAGAAATGAAATAGATAGGATGTTCTTTGATCAACCACCTATTCTCAAACATAATTTGACTATTGAAACTCTAGGAGGTCCTCCTCCACCTAAGGGTGATCCAGTGTTTGAATTGAAACAATTACCTGATACTTTGAAATATGCTTATCTTGATGAGAAAAAGATATATCCTGTTATTATTTGTGCTAACCTTACAGAGCATGAAGAGAAAAGATTATTAAAAATTCTGAGGAAGCACCATGCTGCTATTGCATATACTCTTGATGATCTTAAGGGCACTAGTCCCACTCTCTGTCAGCACAAGATTAACATGGAACCTGATGCTAAACCTGTTGTTGATCATCAATGACGATTAAATCCTAAGATGAAGGAAGTGGTAAGAACTGAAATACTAAAGCTTCTGGAAGCAGGTATAATTTATCCTATAGCTGATAGTAGATGGGTAAGTCATGTTCATTGTGTCCCTAAGAAAGGAGGCATTACTGTTGTTCCTAATGATAAAAATGAACTTATCCCACAAAGAATTGTGACTGGTTATAGAATGGTAATTGATTTTAGAAAATTAAACAAAGCTACTAGAAAAGATCATTACCCTCTACCTTTTATTGATCAAATGCTAGAAAGATTGTCTAAGCAGACACACTTTTGCTTTCTGGACAAATATTCTGGTTTCTCTCAAATACCTGTATCACAACCTGATCAAGAGAAAACCACTTTTACTTGTCCTTTCGGAACTTATGCTTATAGACGAATGCCTTTTGGTTTATGTAATGCACCTGCTACCTTTCAAAGATGTATGACTGCTGTATTCTCTGACTTTTGTGAAAACATTGTTGAGGTTTTCATGGATGATTTCTCTGTTTACGGAACTTCTTTTGATGATTTCTTAAGAAACATTGATCGAGTTTTACAGAGATGTGAATAAACTAATCTTGTCTTGAATTCGGAGAAGTGCCACTTTATGGTGAATGAAGGTATTGTCTTGGGGCATAAAATTTCCTAACGGGGTATTGAGGTGGATAAAGCTAAGGTCGATGAAATTGAGAAAATGCCATGTCCTAAAGACATTAAAGGTATTCGTAGTTTCCTTGGTCATGCTGGTTTCTATAGGAGGTTTATTAAAGACTTCTCTAAAATTTCTAGGCCTCTTTCTAATCTTTTGCAAAAGGATGTTCCATTTGTTTTTGATGATGATTGTGTAGAAGCCTTTGAAACACTTAAGAAAGCCTTAACTTCTACACCTATTGTTCAACCACCTGATTGGAACTTGCCTTTTGAAATTATGTGTGATGCTAGTGATTATGTTGTTGGTGCTGTTATAGGACAAAGAGTTGATAAAAAATTAAATGTTATCCATTATGCTAGTAAAAATCTAGACAGTGCCCAAAGAAATTATGCTACTACTGAAAAAGAATTCTTAACAGTTGTGTTTGCTTGTGATAAATTCAGATCTTACATAGTTGATTCTACAGTAATTGTTCACACCGATCATGCTGCTATTAAATATCTTATGGGGAAGAAAGATGCTAAACCTAGACTCATTAGGTGGGTTCTTTTGCTACAAGAATTTGACTTGCATATCACTGATAGGAAGGGAGCTAAGAATCCCATTGCTGATAACTTGTCCAGGTTAGAAAATATTCTTGATGACCCACTACCTATAGATGATAGCTTCCCTGATGAACAACTAGCTGTCATAAATGCTTCTCATAATACTCCTTGGTATGCTGACTATGCTAATTATATTGTTGCTAAATTTATACCACCTAGTTTCACATACCAACACAAGAAAAAAATTCTTCTATGACTTAAGACATTACTTTTGGGATGACTCACATCTTTATAAAGGAGTAGTTGGTATTATTAGATGTTGTATACCTGAGCATGAACAGGAACAAATCCTACAGAAATGTCACTTCGATGCTTATGGAGGGCATCATGCGGGAGATAGAACTGCTCATAAGGTATTATAATCTGGTTTTTATTGGCCTACTCTTTTCAAAGATGCACGTAAGTTTGTCTTATCTTGCGATGAATGTCAAAGAATTGGTAATATTGGTAGATGTCAGGAAATGCCTATGAATTATTCACTTGTTATTGAACCATTTGATGTTTGGGGCTTTGATTATATGGGACCTTTTCTTTCCTCTAATGGGTATACGCATATTTTGGTTGCTGTTGATTATGTCACTAAGTGGGTAGAAGCTATTCCAACTAGCAGTGTTGATCATAACACCTCCATTAAAATGCTTAAAGAAATTATATTCCCGAGGTTTGGAGTCGCTAGATATTTAATGACTGATGGTGGTTCACATTTTATTCACGGTGCTTTCCGTAAATTGCTTGCTAAATATGATGTCAACCATAGAATTGCATCACCCTATCATCCTCAATCTAGTGGTCAAGTTGAACTTAGCAATAGAGAAATAAAATTAATATTACAAAAAACTATCATTAGGTCTCGAAACAATTGGTCTAAGAAACTTGATGACGCACTTTGGGCCTATAGAACAGCTTATAAAAATCCTTTGGCTATGTCTCCATACAAAATGGTTTATGGAAAAGCTTGTCACTTGCCTCTTGAGTTAGAACATAAAGCATTTTGGGCAATCAAAGAACTCAACTATGATTTCAAACTTGCCGGTGAAAATAGGTTATTTGATATTAGCTCACTAGATGAATGGAGAACCCAAGCTTATGAAAATGCCAAATTGTTTAAAGAAAAAGTCAAAAGATGGCATGACAAAAGAATCCAAAAGCGGGAATTCAAAGTTGGTGAATATGTTCTATTGTACAATTCTTGTTTTAGATTTTTTGCAAGAAAACTTCTTTCCAAATGGGAAGGACCATATATCATCGAAGAAGTTTATCGCTCTGGAGCTATTAAGATCAATAATGCCGAAGGCACTAACCCGAAGGTGGTCAATGGGCAAAGAATTAAGCACTATATTTCAGGTACACCTATTAGTGTTGAAACTAATATTATTCAAACCATGACATCAGAGGAATACATAAAAGAGACCTTCCAGAACACTCCAGAACCCTGAAAAGGAAGAGGTACGTGATACGGTAAGTAAACGGACTCCAAAAATTCCGCAAAAATATTTTCTGTTAGTTTTCGAATATTAGAAAAAATAAAAAAATTAAGAAACAACCGGGAAGGCAACCCAGGTGCCCACTAGGCACCAGGGCGCGCCTGTCCCACCTGGCGCGCCCTGGTGGGTACTAGGCCCCTCGGGCACCTTCCCGACTCTGTTTTCCTGTAGTATACTTGTTTCCCAAGATAAAAAATCTTTATATATACCCCCGGATGATTTGACCACCGCATCGTGGAAATATCCTCTGTTCTTGTTTCGTGCTATTTTTCTGTCAGATCTGTCAAGCCAGGCATCATGTCTTCTCCCTCCTCCAACAACGTAGAAGAAGATGCTTGGCTGCTGAAGATGGTGCTAAGGAGAGAAGAACCAAAAGAAGCCACTAAGGAGGACAAGGTCAAGAAAGTTGCGGGGGATCAGGCTCAAGAAGGGGGGCAAGCCATGCTCGCAGGGGAAGCTGAGAAAGAGGAGGATATCCTTTGATACGTCTCCAACGTATCTATAATTTTTTATTGTTCCATGCTATTATATTATCTATTTTGGATGTTTTATATGTATTAATATGCTATTTTATATTATTTTTGGGACTAACTTATTAACCCAGTGCCAGTTTCTGTTTTTTCCTATTTTTTGAGTTTTACAGAAAAGGAATACCAAACGGAATAAAACTTTCGCGATGATTTTTCTTGGACCAGAAGACACACGTAGGACTTGGAGAGAATGGCAGAAGAGTCCTAAGGGCTCCACAAGCCCTCAGGGCGCGCCCTAAGGGGGGCGCCCCTGGCTTGTGGGCCCCACGGGAGTCCTCCAACCCTAATCTTTGGCCTATAATTTCAGAAATATTCCCAAACTACCAGAAGCGTCCACCAAAATACTTTTTCGCCGCCGTAACCTTCTGTTCCCGTGAGATTCCATCTTGGGGCCTTTTCCGGCATCCTGCCGTAGGGGGATTCGATCACGAAGGGCTTCTACATCAACTCTATTGCCCTTCCGATGAAGCATGAGTAGTTTACCTCAGACCTACGGGCCCATAGCTAGTAGCTGATGGCTTCTTCTCTCTCTTTGATCCTCAATACCATGTTCTCCTCGTTGTTCTTGGAGATCTATCCGATGTAATATTCTTTTGCGGTGTGTTTGTCGAGATCCGATGAATTGTGGATTTATGATCAGTTTATCTATGAATATTATTTGAATCTTCTCTGACTTCTTATATGCATGATTTGATATCTTTGTATTTCTCTTCGAATTGTCATTTTGGTTTGGCCAACTAGATTGGTTGTTCTTGCAATGGGAGAGGTGCTTAGTTTTGGGTTCAATCTTGCGGTGTCCTCACCCAGTGACAAAGTAGGGGTAGCGAGGCACGTATTGTATTGTTGCCATCAAGGGTAAAAAGATGGGGTTTTCATCATATTGCTTGAGTTTATCCCTCTACATCATGTCATCTTACTTAAGGTGTTACTCCGTTCTTATGAACTTAGTACTCTAGATGCATGCTGGATAGTGGTCGATGTGTGGAGTAATAGTAGTAGATGCAAAATCGTTTCGGTCTACTTGACACAGACATGATGGCTATATTCATAATCATTGCCTTGGATATCGTCATAACTTTGCGCTTTTCTATCAATTGCTCGACACTAATTTGTTCACCCACCGTATTATTTGCCTTCAAGAGAGAAGCCTCTAGTGAAACCTATGGCCCCCGGGTCTATTTTCCATCAAATATTTTCAGATCTATAAACCAAAAAACCCAAAAATACCTTGCTGCAATTTATTTACTTTTATTTTGTTTTACGTTTTAGTACGCTTTTATATCTATCTCTATCAGATCGCACCTTTGCAAGTGACCGTGAAGGGATTGACAACCCCTTTATCGCGTTGGGTGCAAGTGTTTGATTGTTTGTGCATGCGCATAGATTGGAGACTTGCGTGTATCTCCTACTGGATTGATTCTTTGGTTCTTAACTGAGGGAAATACTTATCTCTACTTTGCTGCATCACCCTTTCCTCTTCAAGGGAAAAATCAACGCAAGCTCAAGAAGTAGCAGGAAGAATTTCTGGCGCCGTTGCCGGGGAGATCTACATCAAGCCTACCAAGTACCCACCATAAACTCTCATCTCTTGCATTACATAATTTGCCATTTGCCTCTCGTTTTCCTCTCCCCCACTTCTAAAACGATTTCAGAAAAACACAAAAAGATTTGCCTTTTTATTCGCCCTTCTTTCGTTTGCCTTTATGTCTACTTGGCTCATCTGTTTGTTTGCTTGGTATAATTGTGTGTTTATTGAAAATCAGAAACAAAAAGTGGATCCACTTAAAGTTTTCTACTTGGATCATCTTCGATCCATATGTGCTCGTGCTAAAACCCCAACTAGTTTAGTTGAGGGAAAATCTTTAGATGAGCATGCTCATTTTGTGTGTCACCGTTTGTCTGAAAAAGGGAGACTCTTATGGAATAAAATAAATTGTTTGCTATGTTATGCTTGGAATCTTTGTGAACTTTGTGATTTTACTTATTGCTCTAAGAACCCTAAAAACACCTTCCCTACCTATGTGAGTTTAATGATAATGAAATCTTATCTTCTTATGAAAAGGGTGTTTATAATTACTACGATATCGAAGAAATTGAGGAATTTGTTGCTTTTAAGGGTGCTTATGAAGTTGCTTCTTTGATTGAAAAGTATGATATTACTCTCTACAAATCTGAAAATTTTGACATGCTTAAATACTGCTATGAAAACTATGCTCATAATGCCTATGTTAAGGAATTTATTGAGAGAATGACCGTTGCTTTGGAAGAAAATAATGATATGCATGAATCTCTAGATAATTATGATTTCGTTGATTTGATTGAAATATCCCTTGATGAACATGATGCTTGCTATTCTTGTGGCCATGATGCCAATATTAATGTTTATGGAGATAAGTTTGCTATAGTTCCTTATGTTAAACATGAGATTATTGCTATTGCACCCATACTTGATAGTTCCTTGAATCAAAAGCATGATTGCAATGATGCTATTATAAATTATATGAATATCGATTGTGCTAAAGATATGCAAAACCCTAAGCTTGGGCTTGCTAATTTTGCTATGTCCACTACTTATTGTAATGATCATTATTGGGTGATTCTTCTTATGATCTTGAAAATTTATTTAAGCCTCATGATGATTATGTTTGCTATAATATTGAAAGTGGGTTTGGAAGAGTGTCAACTCTAGGTAATAATAATCCCACTATTTTGGAAGAGTGTCAACTTTGCATGCATGTGGATCATGTAGAGAAAATTTTATGTGACAGCTATATTGTTGAATTTGATTATGATCCTACATGTAATTATTATGAGAGAGGAAAATATGGTTGTAGAAATTTTCATGTTACTAAATTACCTCTCGTTATGTTGAGATTCCTTTTGTTTCTTTCTTCTTCCTTGCATATGCTAGTTTTTGCTTGTCTTGATAAATCTTTTCCCTATAAAATGCCTATGCATAGGAAGTATGCTAGACTTAAACTTCTTTTTCACATGCTACATGATGCTCTCTTCGTGTTTCAATTGCTATCTTTCATGTGAGCATCATTAAAATTTTCAATGCCTAGCTAAAAGGCTTTAAAGAAAGTCGCTTGTTGGGAGACAACCCAATATTTTTCTTTTCTGTTTTTATGAGAACACACATTATTACCTCTGTAGTAATTGTGTTTTGGTGTTTTAATTAGTGTTTGAGCCAAGTAAGACCTTTGGGATGGCTTACGGTGATAGTTGATTTGATCTTGCTGAAAAACAGAAACTTTTGTGCTCAGTAAAACAACTTTAAGAAATCACAGAAGCGTGATTTTAATATGAATTTTTTACACAATATTGATATAAAAATATCCCAGGTTGTCCTAATTTTTCAGAATTTTTGGAGTTACAGAAGTATACAAAGTTTTCAGATTGCTGCAGACTATTCTGTTTTTGATAGATTCTGTTTTCTATGTGTTGTTTGCTTATTTTAATGAATCTATGGGTAGTATCGGGGGGTATGAACCATGGAGAAGTTGGAATACAGTATATATTGCACCAATATAAATAAAGAATGAGTTCACAACAGTACCAAAAAGTGGTGATTTATTTTCTTATACTAACGGATGTCATGAGTTTTCTGTTGAGTTTTGTGTTGTGAAGTTTTCAAGTTTTGGGGAAAGATTTGATGGACAATGGAATAAGGAGTGGCAAGAGCCTAAGCTTGGGGATGGACAAGGCATCCCAAGGTAATATTCAAGGACAACCAAGCATCTAAGCTTGGGGATGCCCCGGATGGCATCCCCTCTTTCGTCTTCGTCTATCGGTAAATTTACTTGAGGCTATATTTTTATTCACCACATGATATGTGTTTTGCTTGGAGCGTCTTGTATGATATGAGTCTTTGCTTTTTAGTTTGCCACAATCATCCTTGCTGTACACACCTTTTGAGAGGGACACGCATGAATCGTGAATTTATTAGAATACTCTATGTGCTTCACTTATATCTTTTGAGCTAGGCAATTTGCTCTATGTAACACCCCCAGAGGTTACGCCACAGTAATCACTTTTGATAATGACAAGTCAGCATGTTTAACAGTGCATGATTATCATTAGCATCATATTGCATTTCAACTCCTAAGTCAAAATTCAAATTTAAATGAAAGTGGAAAAT
Organism: Thinopyrum elongatum; assembly: GCA_011799875.1. NCBI lineage: Eukaryota > Viridiplantae > Streptophyta > Magnoliopsida > Poales > Poaceae > Thinopyrum > Thinopyrum elongatum. Next base: position 481,138,724 of record CM022300.1, on the reverse strand, counting down.
AAAAGTTGCTTAACATAGAAACTAAAATGTTCAATAAATAGCAAATATTCCAGAGACTGTTCTAAAATTATAATCAACAATTAATAAATTAACTAAGTGACTCTAACAGTAGGAAAAAAGAGTTGGTTAATACCTTTTTATTTAAATAAAATCCATATGAAAACATTTGGCCCCAAAACCATTTTATACCAGGGTTGGATATTGCACTGATGTTATATGGGCAAGTGCCATATTTTACAAAAGTCATTTGGAGTAAAAACAAAAGACAAAACAGAAAAGAAAAGAAACAGAAAAAGGAAAAATAGAAAAGGGAAAAGCAGCCCACAGCTACTGGGCCTAAGTGGCAACAATGCCAGCCCAGCCCACTCCGCGCCGTCCCCCCACCTCCCGCACTGCTCCTCGCCCCGTTGTCGAGCACCTAGCGCGCGTGCGCCCGGCCCCCCTGGCCCCCCTCCTTGCGGTCGACAGCGCGCTCCTGCACCGCATGAGGATAAGAGCATCTCTCTGTGCACCCTTGGCCTCCCCTCGCCTCACTTCTCCCTCTCCTTCCTCTGCTCCCCCTCGCCCGAGCGCAACCATGGCCGCCACCGCGACGTAGCCACGGCCACCGTGCCCCTCTAGTCGCCTCTCCGTGTCCACGAGCTTCGCCGGCCTTGGCTATGCCATCTACACCGACGTGTTGGAGCCGGGAGCCACCGCTACGCCCGCGACGCCGTCATCTTCAACCTTCGGCCGCCGGTGATCGCCGCCTCGATTCGTCGCCGTCCGTCCTCCCCAGGCCCACCTTAGCACATCTGCAGGCTCTACGTGAGCACCCCGTCCTCCTCCCTCTCTCCATGCGCTCTCCCCGTAGCCGTAGACGCCGCCCCCTTCTTGCCCGAACGCGCCGCCGCCTGGCCTCATCGCCGGCGTAGCCACGACGACCATTGGGCCTCGTGCCTGTGCCCGTTTTGCTCACCCTCACGCGTAGAGTCCTCCTGACTGCTCCGTTTGCTCGCCCGCACGCCGTAGCAACAATCCCGAGCTCCACCCGAACACCGTCGCCACCGATGTGGTCGTGCCAATCATTTCAGACCACCCCAGCTCCGGCCAGTAGCACCGATCGACGCGGCTCAGGCTCAGCTTTCGAACGCAAGAAGAATCTCCCAAAACCGTGCACCATAGCTCGATCCCGAGCTCGCCGGAGTAGACGCCGTCGTTCAGGCTCGCCGGAGAGCTCCGGCGGCCGGTGCTGACCTGGCCCCGATGGGCCCCGCCTCTCTGCCACTGACCACGGGCCCCACTGGGCCCATTGACCCAGTCCACGTTGACTAGACTGGCCCCATGTCGCTGACATGTGGGCCCTGCCTGTCTAAATCAATTTAAAAAATAAATAAACTGTTAATTAATTAATTAGTTAATTAATCACTAATTACTCACTGACAGGTGGGGCCACACCCCTGTTAATTAGTTTTAGTTAAGTTTAAACCCTGGATTAGCCCTGTGTCTATGACATATGGGCCCCACCTGTCAGGTTTGACTCTGGTCAGCCAGAGTTGACTGCTGACGTCATCTTTTAGTCATGCTGACATCACCATTTACTATTCTGGATAATTCGATTTTAAATAATTAATTAAATTCCAGAAATTAATAAAAACTTTAGAAAATCATATCTTTTAATCCGTAACTCCGATGAAAATAATTTATATATGAAAAATGACCAGAAAAATGAGACGAATCCGAATACGCTACCCACATACCTGTTAGATGCCTCTAACTATCTGAACATGCAATTTTTTTCCTGATTTCGATAAATGAATAGTGCATGACTCTAATAAAATAATCCAAACAAATTCCTAAAATAACTAAATGACTTAGACATGTCTTTAGGCAACCCTGCACTGCACGTTAGCTTAGCCTGCTCTGAGTTGCATGTGTTTGCGGTGTATTTATACTGTTTCCTCCCCCTCTTCTCTCTCGTTAGACCCCGATGCAGTTCCCGGTACCGACGCAGCTTCGGAGCCCGACGCCACTGTTGACGACCTTGCCCTTGCCGCCGAGAAACCAGGCAAGCCCCCCCTTTGATCATCCCGATATCGCCCCTTCTATTTTTTCATGCTTGCATTAGAATTGCTGTTGCTGCTGCTTTACCTATTCTGATGCATAGCCTGTTTATTGTAACCTGCTGTTGATAATTACCTGCATAACCTAAACTGCTTAGTATAGGCTGGGTAGAGACCTATCAGTGACCCCACTAGTCCCGACCGCCCCGCTGGATTATCCGAAGACCCGATCAACGGGATTGAAGACCAGGCCCCGGCACCGCACATACCCCCTCCTTAGGTCTAACGACACTGCAGCGTTACTATCGAGTGCCGAGGGTGAAACCTCTTGTAGCACTTCTGATGTTAACTCTGTAGAGTAGGTATTCGGTCGTGGTCATCGAGGGTGATTCCTCCTTCTCCACTTCCGATACGACCCTGTCGTGCAACTCACCAAGTGTGAACCCATCGAGGGTGATTCCTCCTAAGTTCACCTTGACGGTTACATCGAGTAGGAATCTAACAAGGGTGATACCTCGGATTCCCCTGATGTTATGGACACACGGATACTTGGACCTTACACTGTTACTTGGAAAGGCGGGTCGACCCTGAGGGGTACCCGCGTGCGCCTAAGTGGCGGGTGTTGTGAAGACGGGTTGCCTAGATGGTGCCTGAGTGATGAATACGAGGCGTGGCCGAGCATTCTTGGCCCTTGCCGCAAGTCCTCGAGATGGGGCGACAGGGTCACATCGATCGTGAGTGTCTGCTCGTTACCGCACCCCCAAGGTACTAACGATTTGGATATTTGATTCGAGTGGGCCTTTGGCCCGATAGCACTAACCATCACGTGGGCATAGTATGGGCGTTCTGCATCGTATGCATCAGCCGAAAGCTCTGTCAGACGTCCAATTCAGCATTACGGCATGGAGTGATTGGCGCCATTCACGACAGAGGTGGTGCTTGGATCTGAGCCATGTGTGCAACGACCCGGAGGGCGAGGGGCGGTGGCCCAAGACCCCCTTGCGCTTAGGATGTAGACCGGCGGGGACCTCTCTGCTGAGCTCTAGGTAGGGTTGCGGTGTGTCGTTTGGCCGAGGCCAGGCTTGACCCGGAAAAGTGTGTCCGGCCGGAGTGAAGCGAGCGTGGTGGGTAAGTTGGTGCACCCCTGCAGGGAAGAACTAATCTATGCATAGCCGGATCCTCGGTAACGGGCACTCGGAGTTGTATCCCGATCGATACAACTAGAATTGGATACTATGGCTCTGGGATTGCTTCTCGCAGGGAGTCGAGAAGGGATCTCAGGACGAGGTTGATGACTGTATGGCTCTGGGATTGCTTTCTCGCAGGGAGTCGAGAAAGGATCTCTGGGTGAGGTTGAGACTTAATGATACTGCTACATTATATTGTACTGTTCTACTCTCTTCTATTGCTGCAAGACCGCTGAAGATGCTAGTCTTCAATAGGACTAGGCTTTCCCCTCTATTCTGGCACTTCTGCAGCCCAGTCCACATATACAGCCTTCCTTTGATAATGTTGCATATGTAGTGTAGATCCTTGCTTGCTGAGTACTTCGGATGAGTACTCACGGTTGCTTTGCTTTCTTTTTCCCCCATTTCCTTTTGATGCAACCAGATGATGGAGCCCTTGAGACAGCTGCCCCTGCCGATGATCGCTACTACTACCCCGAGGGTGGATACTACTACGAGTTGACTGACGACCAGGAGTAGGATCGGGGGGTCCCAGGCAGGAGGCCTGCGCCTTTCGATCGTAGTGTTTTCTTTTGTCCCGCCTTCTAAGGGCCTTTCTGTGTTTTCTTTTATATCTGTGCTCAGATATCTGATGCTTCCGCTGACGCTTGTACGCAAGCTTATGTCTTCGAGCCCTCGAGGCCCCTGGCTTGTAATATAAAGCTTGTATGACTTTATTTATGTTTTAGAGTTGTGTTGTGATATCTTCCCGTGAGTCCTTAGGCTTGATCGTGTGCATTTGCGTGTATGATTAGTGCACGATTGAGCCGGGGGCGTCACAAGTTGGTATCAGAGCCGACTGCCTGTAGGAATCCCCCTTTCCAACTCCTTGGCCGAAGTTGAGTCTAGACTTCGAAAACTATTTTACTAACTTGGCTGTGTGGCTTACGGGCCCACGTCGCCAATTGGGTGGCATTAGGATCTTTTACTCCTCGACCTTTACTCTGGGACTCTGACCTCTCTTCTATTCGGGTTAAATGAATTTTACTAACGCCAACACTTAGGATCTCGTAAATCTCGTCTACCCGGAGAGCTGGATAACTGTGCTTAATTCCTTACCATTGACCTGATTAGTCTGATAATCATTTTCCTTTCCATTGTTTTGTTTAACCTTTCTCTCTGAGTTGTATTGTGCTTCTCATTGTCTTTTGACAATCCTGAATTTCCTCTGTTTCAGATGGATCGTTTGTTTCCACCACGCCCTACGACGCAGCTTGTGCTTCGCACTTGGGCTCGTGGTGCCCCTGGTTTTCCAGCTGTCCTGATCGCCCTCCTGACCAGGCTGGGCTACCGCTGGTACCCCAAGTACATGGTCTATGAGGATTACCGCGAGTTCAACCAGGAGCAGTACCATGCTGATGTTCGTATCTATGATCAGCGCGATGACTCAGACACTGAGCTGCACCTTTTCCACGGTATCGGCGTGACGATTGAGATGGCAGTACATGATGCCGCCTACTCTGCTGTCGCACGTCTCCGAGGAGAGTTCAGTGATAGCTTGGATGCTTCTGAGTTCCGATACATTCCGTATGCCCCTACTAGAGATGCTACTGGATACTACACAGCTATCTGTGCCCCGTAAGAGCCTCGTCGCTACGACCCGCGCATTCTGATTCAGTGCACTCAGGCTCTGGATCGCATTGTTCGGGCTCTTCACGTCGAGTTGGTTGCCACTCGAGCACGTCTCTATGATGCTATGACACAGTTGCTACCCGCTGTTCGTGCAGGGATACATCCGGAGCACATCCTTTATCCGAGCAGGACTCAGATGTATGCGGGTATTGATTGGCCTGCTGTTGGAGGTCACGCACCTCCATGTGGACCTCTTCTTACAACTCGAGACCGGGTTCTGCATCAGAGTGCACATGGAGCACAGGATCCTTCCGTGACGAACACTCGTCGTCCGCACGTGCAGCTACCCCGTTTCAGTGGATCTTCCCGACGTTGATGTAGCCTTGCTATATCTTGTGGTGTACTTCCTTACCGCGTGCCTGCGCGCCGCCTACCTTATCTAGCTTTTGAGTTTGCGCCATTATGCTATTCGCATGTACCCGACTCTGTGTATGGATCTGTATGTCTTAATTGACTACTGTTAAGTATCTAGTACACTGCTTAATTATTGTCGTGTTACATCATGCTTGTCGCTAAACACCTGCAACTGCTTTTACTGAACTACCCCTGTTGATACTTAGCAGGATGGTTAGACCAGGTGGTCGTGGTCGTGCCCCTGAACACCCACCACCGCCAGACTATATGGCAGCTATGATGCAATAATTCGAGCTCAACCACCAGTTCATGACTGGGATTATGGCTCAGTTCCCACATCTGAACAACCAGAACCAGAACCCTCCTTCAATAACTCTGCCGGAATTTATGCGTCTTAACCCCACTCAGTTCCGCAACTCTGAGAAGCCACTGGATGCTGATGACTGGATTCGCGATATCACTCACGAGATGGAGTCTGCAAATGTCTCCCCTGCCAACTTTCTCGCCTTCATGTCCTTTTTCTTAAAGGGTCCCGCTGCTCAATGGTGGGACACCCACAAACGTACGCTGCCTGCTGGAACAGCCGTTACTTGGCCTGAGTTCCAGGCTGCTTTCCGTGCCCGATATATTCCTCAAGGAATTATGGACCGGATGAAAACTCAGTTCCGCAACCTCACTCAGGGCAATAAGACAGTCGAAGCTTATCAACAGGAATTCCTTGACCTGTCCCGCTATGCTGAAGAAGACATCACCACAGATGCCCGTAGACAAGAGAAGTTTTGCAATGGACTCCACCCAGACATCGAGCTTGCAGTTGCTGCTCAAGACTTCAACGACTTTTCTACTCTTGTGAACGAGGCTATTCTGGTTGAGACCGCTCAAATGAAGCATAAGGACTCGCAGAAGTGCTATCGTGATGTTGGCTCATCTTCGGGCTCAACACAGAAGAGAAAAACATATGGACGTGGACACGCTTACAACATTGATATTGAACAAGTCCAGGATCAACCTGCCACCGAATTGGGTACCCTTCTCGTTAACTCAGTACCTGCTTCTGTTTTATTTAATTCAGCAGCATCACATTCATTCATCTCTGAAAAATTTGCATTCGTGCATGACCTTCATTATGAGGAAATGCATACTCCATTAGTCATCCGGGCTAGTGAATTACCGTGCCCAGATAACTCCAAAATAAACACTTTGAATGCGTGGGATGCTTCTCTGCTTGAGGGGATCGAAAACGTTCCATCCGTTCGAGATTTTTCCGAACGTTTCCTCGGAAGAACTTCCAAGGATACCCCGATTTCTTTCAGTCTCCCTCTTAATTCTCGGGACGAGAATTCTTATTAGTGGAGGAGATTTGTTACACCCCCCAGAGGTTACGCCACAGTAATCACTTTTGATAATGACAAGTCAGCATGTTTAACAGTGCATGATTATCATTAGCATCATATTGCATTTCAACTCCTAAGTCAAAATTCAAATTTAAATGAAAGTGGAAAATAAAAGTTGCTTAACATAGAAACTAAAATGTTCAATAAATAGCAAATATTCCAGAGACTGTTCTAAAATTATAATCAACAATTAATAAATTAACTAAGTGACTCTAACAGTAGGAAAACAGAGTTGGTTAATACCTTTTTATTTAAATAAAATCCATATGAAAACATTTGGCCCCAAAACCATTTTATACCAGGGTTGGATATTGCATTGATGTTATATGGGCAAGTGCCATATTTTACAAAAGTCATTTGGAGTAAAAACAAAAGACAAAACAGAAAAGAAAAGAAACAGAAAAAGGAAAAAGGAAAAATAGAAAAGGGAAAAGCAGCCCACAGCTACTGGGCCTAAGTGGCAACAGTGCCAGCCCAGCCCACTCCGCGCCGTCCCCCACCTCCCGCACTGCTCCTCGCCCCATTGTCGAGCACCTAGCGCGCGCGCGCCCGGCCCCCCTGGCCCCACCTCCTTGCGGTCGACAGCGCGCTCCTGCGCCGCGTGAGGATAAGAGCATCTCTCTGCGCACCCCTGGCCTCCCCTCGCCTCACTTCTCCCTCTCCTTCCTCTGCTCCCCCTCGCCCGAGCGCAACCATGGCCGCCACCGCGACGTAGCCACGGCCACCGTGCCCCTCTAGTCGCCTCTCCTTGTCCACGAGCTTCGCCGGCCTCGGCTACACCATCTACACCGACGCGTTGGAGCTGGGAGCGACCGCTACGCCCGCGACGCCATCATCTTCAACCTTCGGCCGCCGATGATCCCCGCCTCGATTCGTCGCCGTCCGTCCTCCCCAGGCCCACCTTAGCACATCTGCAGGCTCTACGTGAGCACCCCGTCCTCCTCCCTCTCTCCCTGCACTCTCCCCGTAGCCGTAGACGCCGCCCCCTTCTTGCCCGAACGCACCGCCGCCTGGCCTCATCGCTGGCGTAGCCACGGCGACCATTGGGCCTTGTGCCTGTGCCCGTTTTGCTCACCCTCGCGCGTAGAGTCCCCATGACTGCTCCGTTTGCTTGCCCGCACGCTGTAGCAACAATCCCGGGCTCCACCTGAATACCGTCGCCGCCGATGTGGTCGTGCCGCTCATTTCAGACCACCCCAGCTCCGTCCAGTAGCACCGATTGATACGGCTCAGGCTCAGCTTTCGAACGCAAGAAGAATCTCCCAAAACTGTGCACCATAGCTCCATCCCGAGCTCGCCGGAGTAGACGCCGTCGTTCGGGCTCGCCGGAGAGCTCCGGCGGCCGGCGCTGACCTGGCCCCAGTGGGCCCCGCCTCTTTGCCACTGACCATGGGCCCCACTGGGCCCATTGACCCAGTCCACGCTGACTGGACTGGCCCCATGTCGCTAAAATGTGGGCCCCGCCTGTCTAAATCGATTTTAAAAATAAATAAATTGTTAATTAAAATGTTAATTAATTAGTTAATTAATCACTAATTACTCACTGACAGGTGGGGCCACACCCCTGTTAATTAGTTTTAGTTAAGTTGAAACCCTGGATTAGCCCTGTGTCTATGACATATGGGCCCCACCTGTCAGGTTTGACTCTGGTCAGCCAGAGTTGACTGCTGACATCATCTTTTTGTCATGCTGATGTCACCATTTACTATTCTGGATAATTCGAATTTAAATAATTAATTAAATTCCAGAAATTAATAAAAACTTTAGAAAATCATATCTTTTAATCCGTAACTCCGATGAAAATAATTTATATATGAAAAATGACCAGAAAAATGAGACGAATCTGAATACGCTACCCACATACCTGTTAGATGTCTCTAACTATCTGAACATGCAACTTTTTGCCTGATTTCGATAAATGAATAGTGCATGACTCTAATAAAATAATCCAAACAAATTCCTAAAATAACTAAATGACTTAGACATGTCTTTAGGCAACCCTGTACTGCACATTAGCTTAGCCTGCTCTGAGTTGCATGTGTTTGCGGTGTATTTATACTGTTTCCTCCCCCTCTTCTCTCTCGTTAGACCCCGACGCAGTTCCCGGTACCGACGCAGCTTCGTTGCCCAACGCCACCGTTGACGACCTTGCCCTTGCCGCCGAGCAACCAGGCAAGCCCCCCCTTTGATCATCCCGATATTGCCCCTTCTATTTTCTCATGCTTGCATTAGAATTGCTGCTGCTGCTTTACCTATTCTGATGCATAGCCTGTTTATTTTAACCTGCTGTTGATAATTACCTGCATAACCTAAACTGCTTAGTATAGGCTGGGTAGAGACCTATCAGTGACCCCACTAGTCCCGACCGCCCCGCTGGATTATCCGAAGACCCGATCAACGGGATTGAAGACTAGGCCCCGGCACCGCACATCACCCCCCCTTAGTTGTAACGACACTGCAGCGTTACTATCGAGTGCCGAGGGTGAAACCTCTTGTAGCACTTCTGATGTTAACTTTGTAGAGTAGCTATTCGGTCATGGTCATCGAGGGTGATTCCTCCTTCTCCACTTCCGATACGACCCTGTCGTGCAACTCACCAAGTGTGAACCCATCGAGGGTGATTCCTCCTAAGTTCACCTTGACGGTTACATCGAGTAGGAATCTAACAAGGGTGATACCTCGGATTCCCCTGATGTTATGGACACACGTATACTTGGACCTTACACTGTTACTTGGAAAGGCGGGTCGACCCTGAGGGGTACCCGCGTGCGCCTAAGTGGCGGGTGTTGTGAAGACGGGTTGCCTGGATGGTGCCTGAGTGATGAATACGAGGCGTGGCCGGGCATTCTTGGCCCTTGCCGCAAGTCCTCGAGATGGGGCGACGGGGTCACATCAATCATGAGTCTTTGCTTGTTACCGCACCCCAAGGTACTAACGATTTGGATATTTGATTCGAGTGGGCCTCTGGCCCGATAGCACTAACCATCATGTGGGCATAGTATGGGTGTTCTGCATCGTATGCATCAGCCGAAAGCTCTGTCAGACGTCCAGTTCAGCATTGCGGCATGGAGTGATTGGCGCCATTCACGACAGAGGTGGTGCTTGGATCTGAGCCATGTGCGCAACGACCCGGAGGGCGAGGGGCGATGGCCCAAGACCCCCTTGCGCTTAGGATGTAGATCGGCGGGGACCTCTCTGCTGAGCTCTAGGTAGGGCTGCGGTGTTTCGTTTGGCCGAGGCCGGGCATGACCCGGAAAAGTGTGTCCGGACGGAGTGAAGCGAGCATGGTGGGTAAGTTGGTGCACCCCTGCAGGGAAGAACTAATCTATGCATAGCCGGATCCTTGGTAACGGACACTCGGAGTTGTATCCCGATCGATACAACTAGAATTGGATACTATGGCTCTGGGATTGCTTCTCGTAGGGAGTCGAGAAGGGATCTCAGGACGAGGTTGATGACTGTATGGCTCTGGGATTGCTTTGTCGCAGGGAGTTGAGAAAGGATCTCTGGGTGAGGTTGAGACTTAATGATGCTGCTACATTATATTGTACTGGTCTACTCTCTTCTATTGCTGCAAGACCGCTGAAGATGCTAGTCTTCAATAGGACTTGTCTTTCCCCTCTATTCTGGCACTTCTGCAGCCCAGTCCACATATACAGCCTTCCTTTGATAATGTTGCATATGTAGTGTAGATCCTTGCTTGCTGAGTACTTCGGATGAGTACTCACGGTTGCTTTGCTTTCTTTTTCCCCCATGTCCTTTTGATGCAACCAGATGACGGAGCCCCTGAGACAGCTGCCCCCGCCGACGATCGCTACTACTACCCCGAGGGTGGATACTACTACGAGTTGACTGACGACCAGGAGTAGGATCGGAGGATCCCAGGCAGGAGGCCTGCGCCTTTCGATCGTAGTGTTTTCTTTTGTCCCGCCTTCTAAGGGCCTTTCTGTGTTTTCTTTTATATCTGTGCTCAGATATCTGATGCTTCCGCTGACGCTTGTACGCAAGCTTATGTATTCGAGCCCTCGAGGCCCCTGGCTTGTAATATAAAGCTTGTATGACTTTATTTATGTTTTAGAGTTGTGTTGTGATATCTTCCCGTGAGTCCTTAGGCTTGATCGTGTGCATTTGCGTGTATGATTAGTGCACGATTGAGCCGGGGGCGTCACACTCTAGTGCTTCACTTATATCTTTTTAGAGCACGACGGTGGCTTTATTTTATAGAAATTGTTGAACTCTCATGCTTCACTTATATTATTTTGAGAGTCTCTCTAAATAGCATGGTAATTTTCTTAGGTTATGAATCTAGTCCTAATATGATGGGCATCCAAGAGGGATATAATAAAAACTTTCATATAAAGAGCGTTGAATACTATGAGAAGTTTGATTCCTTATGATTGTTTTGAGATATAAAGATGGTGATATTAGAGTCATGCTAGTAAGTAATTGTGGATTGGTACAAATACTTGTGTTAAAGTTTGTGATTCCCGTAGCATGCACGTATGGTGAACCGTTATGTGATGAAGTCGGAGCATGATTTATTTATTGATTGTCTTCCTTATGAGTGGCGGTCGGGGACAAGCGATGGTCTTTTCCTACCAATCTATCCCCCTAGGAGCATGCGTGTAGTACTATGTTTCGATAGCTAATAGACTTTTGCAATAAGTATGTGATTTCTTTATGACTAATGTTGAGTCCACGGATTATACGCACTCTCACCCTTCCACCATTGCTAGCCTCTCTAGTACCGCGTAACTTTCACCGGTGCACTACACCCACCATTTACCCTTCCTCAAAACAGCCACCATACCTTACTATTATGGCATTTCCATAGCCATTCCAACATATATTGCCATGCAACTTCCACCGTTCCGTTTATTATGACACGCTCCATCATTGTCATATTGCTTTGCATGATCATGTAGTTGACATAGTATTTGTGGCAAGGCCACCATTCATATTTTTCATACATGTCTCTCTTGATCATTGCACATCCCGGTACTCCGCTGGAGGCATTCATATAGAGTCATATTTTTGTTCTAGAATCAAGTTGTAATTCTTGAGTTGTAAGTAAATAAAAGTGTGATGATCATCATTATTAGAGCATTGTCCCATGGGAGGAAAGGATGATGGAAGCTATGATTCCCTCACAAGCTGGGATGAGTCTCTGGACTTTACTAAAAATAAAAAAGGCCAAAAGAAGCCCAAACCAAAAAAATGAGAGAAAAGAGAGATGGGGCAATGCTACTACCCTTTTGCCACACTTGTGCTTCAAAGTAGCACCATGATCTTCATGATAGAGAGTCTCCTATGTTGTCACTTTCATATACTAGTGGGAATTTTTCATTATAGAACTTGGCTTGTATATTCCAATGATGGTCTTCCTCAAATTGCCCTAGGTCTTCGGGAGCAAGCGAGTTGGATGAACACCCACTTAGTTTCTTTTTTATCTTTCATAAACTTATAGCTCTAGTGCATCCGTTGCATGGCAATCCCTACTCACTCACATTGATATCTATTCATGGGCATCTCCATAGCCCGTTGATACGCCTAGTTGATGTGAGACTATCTCCTTCTTTTTGTCTTCTCCACAACCACCATATTCTATTCCACCTATAGTGCTATATCCATGGCTCATGCTCATGTATTGCGTGAAAGTTGAAAAAGTTTGAGAACATCAAAAGTATGAAACAATTGCTTGGCTTGTCATCGGGGTTGTGCATGATTTAATACTTTGTGTGATGAAGATGGAGCATAGCCAGACTATATGATTTTCTAGGGATAACTTTCTTTGGCCGTGTTATTTTGAGAAGACACGATTGCTTTATTAGTATGCTTGAAGTATTATTGTTTTTATGTCAATATTAAACTTTTGTTTTGAATCTTATGGAACTGAATATTCATGCCACAATAAATAAAATGACATGGATAAATATGTTAGGTAGCATTCCACATCAAAAATTCTGTTTTTATCATTTACCTACTCGAGGACGAGTAGGAATTAAGCTTGGGGATGCTTGATATGTCTCCAACGTATCTATAATTTTTTATTGTTCCATGCTATTATATTATTTGTTTTCGATGTTTTATATGCATTAATATGCTATTTTATATTATTTTTGGGACTAACTTATTAACCCAGTGCCAGTTTCTATTTTTTCCTTCTTTTTGAGTTTTACAGAAAAGGAATACCAAACGGAGTCCAAACGGAATAAAACTTTCGCGATGATTTTTCTTGGACCACAAGACACACCTAGGACTTGGAAAGGAAGGCAGAAGAGTCTCGAGGGCTCCACAAGCCCTCAGGGCGCGCCCCTGGCTTGTGGGCCCCACGGGAGTCATCCAACCCTAATCTTTGGCCTATAAATTCAGAAATATTCCCAAACCACCAGAAGCATCCACCAAAATACTTTTCCGACGCCGCAACCTTCTGTTCCCGTGAGATCCCATCTTGGGGCCTTTTCCGGCATCCTGTCGGAGGGGGATTCGATCACGGAGGGCTTCTACATCAACTCTATTGCCCTTCCAATGAAGCGTGAGTAGTTTACCTCAGACCTATGGGTCCATAGCTATCTCTCTCTTTGATCCTCAATACCATGTTCTCCTCATTGTTCTTGGAGATCTATCTGATGTAATATTCTTTTGCGGTGTGTTTGTCGAGATTCGATGAATTGTGGATTTATGATCAGTTTACCTATGAATATTATTTGAATCTTCTTTGAATTCTTAAATGCATGATTTGATATCATTGTATTTCTCTTCAAATTATCGGTTTGGTTTGGCCAACTAGATTGGTTCTTCTTGCAATGGGAGAGGTGCTTAGTTTTGGGTTCAATCTTACGGTGTCCTCACCCAGTGGCAAAGTAGGGGTAGCGAGGCACGTATTGTATTGTTGCCATCAAGGGTATAAAGATGGGGTTTTCATCATATTGCTTGAGTTTATCCCTCTACATCATGTCATCTTACTTAAGGCGTTACTCCGTTCTTATGAACTTAATACTCTAGATCCATGCTGGATAGCGGTCGATGTGTGGAGTAATAGTAGTAGATGCAGAATCATTTCGGTCTACTTGACACGAACGTGATGCCTATATTCATAATCATTGCCTTGGATATCGTCATAACTTTGCGCTTTTCTATCAATTGCTCGACAGTATTTTGTTCACCCACCGTATTATTTGCCTTCAAGAGAGAAGCCTCTAGTGAAACCTATGGCCCCGGGTCTATTTTCCATCAAATGTTTTCAGATCTATAAACCAAAAAACCCAAAAATACCTTGCTGCAATTTATTTACTTTTATTTTGTTTTACGTTTTAGTAAGCTTTTATATCTATCTGTATCAGATCTCACCTTTGCAAGTGACCGTGAAGGGATTGACGACCCCTTTATCACGTTGGGTGCAAGTGTTTGATTGTTTGTGTAGGTGCATAGATTGGAGACTTGCATGTATCTCCTACTGGATTGATACCTTGGTTCTTAATTGAGGGAAGTACTTATCTCTTCTTTGCTGCATCACCCTTTCCTCTTCAAGGGAAAAACCAACGCAAGCTCAAGAAGTAGCATCCTTCAACCCTACTACGATCATCTCACCCCCACTGAAATCGAAGCCTTCAGGGCCATTGAAATGGTTTGTGTTCAGAATACATATCTCACCCGTGAAATTATTTTGTTGGAAGAGAAAAACATCGCCCTTCGGAGCATCAATCGTAGATTGGAGTACCTACTGTGGCTGAAGTGTGATGCTCCTACCTCAAAACCACCAGCGTCAAAGAAGGAGACTTGAGTACACGGGTATGGGCACTCCCCTTGGCTTGTGCCAAGCTTGGGGGAGATGCCCCGGTATCGTATCACCATCACTTTTATTATCTTCACCTGTTTTTAGTTCGATCCTTAGTTATTTCGTGATTTAGTTGAATAAAAGTTTAGTATGATATATTTTCGAGTGCTAGTTTCGTGATCTATCTATCTATGTAATCGAGTGAGAGTTATATAATAAAGATTAGTTTGAGTTTTTGCTTCTTTACTTTCTTGTTTCAATCAGAATAATGGAAATAATGAAAAAGATCATATGCTAATTGTAGGATCGAAAGTAGGTCTAGAGGGGGGGATTAGACTACTTGACCAAATAAAAATCTAGCCTTTTCCCAATTTTATGTCTTGGCAGATTTTATCAACTTAGCACAAGTCAATCAATCAACCTACACATGCAATTCTAAGAGTGTAGCAGCGGAAAGTAAAACATTGCATATGAAGGTAAAGGGAAGGGTTTGGAGAAGGCAAACGCAATGTAGACACTGAGATTTTTGGCGTGGTTCTGATAGGTGGTGCAATCGTACATCCTCGTTGATGGAGACTTCAACCCACGAAGGGTAACGGCTGCGCGAGTCCACGGAGGGCTCCACCCACGAAGGGTCCACGAAGAAGCAACCTTGTCTATCCCACCATGGCCATCGCCCACGAAGGACTTGCCTCACTCGGGTAGATCTTCACGAAGTAGGCGATCTCCTTGCCCTTACAAACTCCTTGGTTCAACTCCACAATCTTGTCGGAGGCTCCCAAGTGACACCTAACCAATCTAGGAGACACCACTCTCCAAAAGGTAATAGATGGTGTGATGATGATGAACTCCTTGCTCTTGTGCTTCAAATGATAGTCTCCCCAACACTCAACTCTCTCTCACAGATTTGGCTATGGTGGAAAGATGGTTTGAGTGGAAAGCAACTTGGGGAAGGCTAGAGATCAAGATTCTTGTGGTTGGATTGGAATGTCTTGATCTCAACACATGAGTAGGTGGTTCTCTCTCAGAAAATGAGTAGTGGAAGTGTAGGCACATTCTGATGGCTCTCTCTTGAATAGAGAAGAGGGTGGACGGGTATATATAGCCTCCACACAAAATCCAACCGTTACACACATTTGACCCAACTCGGTCAGACCGAATAGAAGAACTCGGTGAGACCGATTCAGTTCAAAATGTGAACATTAGGAATCTCGATGGGACCGACATGATCAACTCGGTGCGACCGATGTGCTAGGGTTAGGGAAAAACCTCATCTCGGTGTGATCGATTGCATGAACTCGGTGGGACCGATTTCAGCAATGAGTTAAACAGAGAGTTGGTCAGGCAAACTCGATGGGACCGATCGCTCATTTCGATAAGACCGAAATGTTACGAAGGGAAACAGAGAGTTTGCATTGCGAACTTGGTGGGACCGATCGCTCATTTCGGTAAGACCGATCGCTCATTTCGGTAAGACCGAAACTTTACGAAGGAAAACAGAGAGTTTGCATTGCCATCTCGGTGAGACCAAGATCCCGATCGGTGAGACCGAATTGATTAGGGTTTCTGGCAGTGGCTATGTCAAAGAAACTCGGTGGCGCCGGATAGATCAAATCAGTGGGGCCGAGTTTGAATTTAGGTTTTGGACATATTTGGAAATGAGAAAGTGGTTGAGGGCTTTGGAGCATATCACAAAGCATTTTGAGCAAGTAGACCATTATGCAACACCTCATCCCCTTTTAATAGTATTGGCTTTTCCTATGGACTCAATGTGATCTTGGATCACTAAAATAGAAATGATGAGTCTTGAGCTTTTACCAATCTTTGTCCTTAGCATTTTGAGGGGTCCACATCTCTAGTCCATGCCATGCCAATCATTGAACTTTCTGAAATATTTAACTTGAATGGATATTAGTTCAATGAGCTATATGTTGTTATGAATTACCAAAACCACCCGGGGATTAGTTGCACTTTCAATCACCCCCTTTTTGGTAATTGATGACAACATATAGATCAAAGCTTCGACAAATGATAATATGAAGGAAATACATCGTCGATTTGAGAAGTATGTGATAAGTAAGAGCTCCCCCTAAATTTGTGCATTATTTAAAATTTTCTTTTGAATGCAAATGCACAATCGATTAGGATCATGGGACACTCTTGCATGTCACATACATCTTGGTGGAGCGCTCAAAATGATAGAATTAAACAACATGCACTCATCACCAAGGGAAACATGATTGATCATACACAAGTATTCAGATATCATCATTCAAGCACACAATAAAGCATAATATGATCAAACACATGATCATAAGAGTATCTCACACATAAGCACAAATAGTAGCAAGCAAACAATCAAGTAGCAAGTAGCAAGAGAGGCAACAAAAGGAAAAACGCTCTCTCTCTCGAAGCCTAATGATCTATACACTTTCTCCCCCTTTGGCAACAAGTTACCAAAAAGTTCGAAAATGCATAGTGCTATGCGGCACTCTAGGCACGATCTCCAGGAGCTCCTGAAGTGGTCTTCTGGCTGGTTGCTCCAGTGTGCATAGATGGCGTGGAGAGGAGTCCGTCTGCAAAAGCTTCTGCTGATGTCTGAGGAGCTGGAGGAGCTGAGATTGGAGGTACTCTTCTTTCCTCCAGCAGCCTCATCATCTCTTGGTTCAAGAGTGAACTCCATGGTTCCTTGAGTGGAGGCTCTGGCTTTTGACATAGGCACTCTCTTAGCAGGAGCCTTCACCTTCATTCCAGGCTTGGTTGCAGCAGCAGCATCATACTCTTTCTTGAGTACCTTCTTCTTGGAGGTCACTTCCTCCTCAACAACAAAATCCTCATCTTCTGAATCTGAGGTTCTCTTCTTCCTTTGCCTAGTAGCAGCCTTAGGCAAATTGCTGGGTGTACTTCTGCTGCCTTCATCATAGCTGCTGTTGGAGGGACTAGTGCCCTCACTGAGATTTACCTGCTCCTTTGACCTGTTCTGACTATCACTGTTGTCTGACATCTCTGACACTGATCCTGTGAATAGATAGGTATAGGTAGAGTAGATGAGCATCACAAAGCACAGCTATTTTTGCAAAAACATTGAGACAAAAACTTAACTTTAGTTTTCTGCAGAAAGCATTTCGAAGCTACCGATATGACAAACTCGGTGACACCAAAGCACACTCATAGTCTAAACATACAGTTTCAGTCAGACCGAAATGTAGTTCGGTGACTCCGAGATGCTAGGATTTCACAGAGAAAGTGAACTCGGTCACACCGATTCGTACACTTCGGTCAGATCGAGTTGTACATGTGCAATGGCATGGGCCAAATCGGTGAGACCGAAATTTTCAGATCGGTCGGTCCGAGATGAGTTCAGCCGAAACCTAACCCTAAGTTTTTGCATCAAATCTATTCTAGAGGAAGTTTTCGGTGGATAGATTTATCTCAATCGTGGCAAGAAACTTGGCATTGTTCATTGTGCAAGAATCGGAGTTAAAGAAAGCACAAAGAGATCGAGTCCGTACCCTAACTCGGCGACGAACTCGCTACGGCGACAACGGCGGTGGAGATTCCCGTTGACGGCGGCAGAGACCAGTAGTAGGAGGACGCTGGCGATGACGGCGACGATCCGGAGACCAAGGGGGCGGCAGAGCTGGGCAGGCGCGGTCGAGCGGTTTGAAGTAATTTCCAAATTTCAACCCGCGGTATATATATACTCAGTCACTGTCGGTGTGACCGAGTGGAACGACTCGGTGGCACCGAGATGCAGAATCGCAAGCATTTACTGCAACTCGGTGAGACCGAACTGTTCTAATCGGTTGCACCAAGGTGAAAACCTAGATCAACTCAATGATTTCGGTGAGACCGAAAAGAATGAATCGGTCAGACCGAAAGCCATTAAGAGGTTTTGGGAGTTTAAGCCCTTGACAAATCGGTGGCTCCGAGTGCTCCTCACCCGGAGGGTCCGAATTCGACTTGTTCAAACTTTGTGATGTAGCATGAATAGAGTTTGAGACGAGAAAAGCATAGATAGCTAGAGGGAGTTCTTATGCATTCTTGTCCATCCATTTGGCAAAAACAAAAGAAATCAAACAATCAAAGCAACAAATGGATGTCCTCGAATGGAGAAAATATGCAACCAACATGCTCACACAATAAGATAGCAAATGAAATATGTGACAAAACATGCACAAACACTCTAGCATCTATCAAGCAATTGGCGATGACTAGGTCATCTATATATGAGTATATTGACTTAGGAGTCAAATGAGAACATTTGATCATAGGTCATACTCATCGTTTAAGCACAAGTGGGGTTACCACTTTTACATAAAGCATTGATGTGTTCACACCATTAGAGTTGCTTTAGCTCAATTCTTAGAGCAAAGATCCCCCTAGATGTGATATCCCCCCTAAGAGGGATGAACTAACCTTGGGTTTTGTCAATGATGACTTCATGTAGGTGTTGAAGATGTAGATGCTCAATGTTGATGTAGATCATTTGGAGCAATCCATTTGAGTGAGTTGCACTTTCAATACCTACATGGGTTAGTCCCACAAGGAACATACACGGATATCCATAGACATAGAGTGAAATACACATATGATGTTGTCCATGAAAGCATTAGGTTACCTTGTCCCTTGTCTTACCAACAAGAGGGTTTGTGACTCCTTGAACTAGTGCAAGATATGAAAGTTGATTGCACTTGTCCTTGCCAAAATGAATATGAGTGAAGTATGTTGGCGGAGTCACCCTCAAGAACTCTTTAGTTCTTCTTCTTTGGGACCCACATCAACTTGATGGGAATCCTTGGAGTTGTAGTCGCACTTGATGAAGTAGAACTTGATGTAGTCTTGGGAACCCACTTGACCAAGGCCTTTGGAGCTTCTTCAAATGAATTAATCTCTTCTTGAAGCTTGTCCTTGCATTTTAGCTTGTGGTCTTGTGGTGGAAGATCATCTTGAGCTTGTGTTCCCTCGAAAGAAGTGGGATCATACTTCTCTTATTGAGGAACAAACTTCGTCTTGGGGTATTGATCTTCTTCCCACTCAATTCCATTGGCATTGAACTTGCGTTCAAAACCAACACCTTGATTCTTCTGGTGCCTTCCTTGCTTGCGTACAATTTCCTCAAATTGCTTACTTCCGGCAAGGCTCTTGTAAACACCTTTCTCTATAATTCCCTTGAATAAGCTATTTTCTTGCTCAAGTGTAACTTGGCTAAGAGAATCATTAGTGGAATCAAGAGAACTACTAGAAGCAACAATATTGGATTTAACATGATTATTGTTACTACTAGAAGAAGAATCTTTCGTGCTCTTGTTGCTAGATTTTACTTGTGGCATGTAAGTAGACAAGAGTAAACGCTTGTCAATGTAAGAAGAACTTTTCTTACAAAGATCATCATTGATCGCTTTTAAGAACCCATGCTCTTGCTGTAGATTGAGCTTTTCAAAGCGTAGCTTCTCATGAGTCTTTAAAAGCTCTCGATGAGCCTCTAAGGTAGTTTCATGAGCTAACTTAAGAGTGTTCAGTTCTTTAGTTAGACGCTCAATCTCCTTCTTATCATTGTCATTCGTTTCATCTTGATTAGCATGATTAATAGCAATTTCATCATAGTTTTCATCACTAGTGTTGTCAACAAGTAAATCATCATCACCTAGCAAATCATCTTCATCACTATTGAAATCAACATACTCGGGGTGTGATACCTTGGGGCATTTAGCCATGAAGCATCTTCCAATCCCTTCATTTGGTGAGTCAAATATGTCGTAGGAGTTGGATGACACAAGTGCAAGACCGGCAACACCTTCATCCTGAGTATATTTGGAGTCGGAGTGATAACTTCTCTCGGAGTAGTTGTCGGAGTCGGAACCGGATACCCATTCACCAACATGAGCTTAAAGTCTTCTTCTTGTGTAGCTCTTTGATGACTTGTCCTTCCTTTTTGAATCCTTGCTTCTATGAGAGGGTCTTCGTTCATAACGATCATCTCTACTCCTCTCTCTTGGAGGTGATTCATCTCTTTTACTTCTCCTTTTAGGTGAGTCTTCTCTTCTTTTGTAGGGAGCCGTACAATCACTAGAGTAGTGTCCGGGTCTTCCACAATTGTAGCAATTTCGATCACGACTAGAAGATCTTTTGTCATTGTAGGACCTTGACTTGGAACTTCTCTCTTTGCTTCTACTCTTGTAGAACTTGTTGAAGTTCTTCACCATTAGGCTCAATTCTTCATTGAAGACTTGTTTCTCACTTGATTTTGTAGGGGCATCACATGAAGCTTTGTAAGCACCACTAGACTTGTTGTGAAGCTCTTCCTTATCCTTAAGTGACATCTCATGAGCAACAATTCTACCAATGACTTCCGTTGGCTTGAGATCTTTGTAATTGGGCATCATTTGGATCAAGGTGCACACGGTATCATATTTTCCATCCAAAGCTCTTAGAATCTTCTTGATGATGAATCTATCGGTCATCTCTTCACTTCCTAAGCCGGCAATCTCATTTGTGATGAGAGCAAGCCTAGAATACATTTCAGCGACTCCTTCACCATCCTTCATTTTGAACTTGTCAAGTTGACTTTGAAGCACATCCAATTTGGATTCCTTGACAGACTCGGTACCTTCGTGCATATCAACCAAAGTATCCCAAATTTCCTTTGCATTCTCAAGGCGGCTGATTTTGTTGAATTCTTCGGGGCACAATCCATTGAAGAGGATATCGCAAGCTTGAGCATTGTATTGCAACATCTTCAATTCTTCTGCGGTTGCTTCACGATTCGGTTCTCTTCCATCTTCGAAGAATTCACCATGCAAACCAATACACACAATAGCCCAAACAACGGGGTTATGTCCAAGAATATGCATTTTCATCTTATGCTTCCAACTAGCAAAATTAGTACCATCAAAGTAAGGACCTCTACGGTGGTAATTTCCCTCGCTAGACGCCATACTCTCCTAGGTTGTGAAACCAAGGCTATGATCACCAAAGCTATGGAAATCAAGGCAAATGGAGACCAAAGCTCTGATACCACTTGTAGGATCGAAAGTAGGTCTAGAGGGGTGGATTAGACTACTTGACCAAATAAAAATCTAGCCTTTTCCCAATTTTATGTCTTGGCAGATTTTATCAACTTAGCACAAGTCAAACAATCAACCTACACATGCAATTCTAAGATTGTAGCAGCGGAAAGTAAAACATTGCATATGAAGGTAAAGGGAAGGGTTTGGAGAAGGCAAACGCAATGTAGACACGGAGATTTTTGGCGTGGTTCCGATAGATGGTGCTATCGTACATCCACGTTGATGGAGACTTCAACCCACGAAGGGTAACGGCTGCGCGAGTTCACGGAGGGCTCCACCCACGAAGGGTCCACGAAGAAGCAACCTTGTCTGTCCCACCATGGCCATCGCCCACGAAGGACTTGCCTCACTCGGGTAGATCTTCACAAAGTAGGCGATCTCCTTGCCCTTACAAACTCCTTGGTTCAACTCCACAATCTTGTCGGAGGCTTCCAAGTGACACCTAACCAATCTAGGAGACACCACTCTCCAAAAGGTAATAGATGGTGTGATGATGATGAACTCCTTGCTCTTGTGCTTCAAATGATAGTCTCCCCAACACTCAACTCTCTCTCACAGATTTGGCTATGGTGGAAAGATGGTTTGAGTGGAAAGCAACTTGGGGAAGGCTAGAGATCAAGATTCTTGTGGTTGGATTGGAATGTCTTGATCTCAACACATGAGTAGGTGGTTCTCTCTCAGAAAATGAGTAGTGGAAGTGTAGGCACATTCTGATGGCTCTCTCTTGAATAGAGAAGGGGGTGGACGGGTATATATAGCCTCCACACAAAATCCAACCGTTACACACATTTGACCCAACTCGGTCAGACCGAATAGAAGAACTCGGTGAGACCGATTCAGTTCAAAATGTAAACATTAGGAATCTCGATGGGACCGACATGATCAACTCGGTGCGACCGATGTGCTAGGGTTAGGGCAAAACCTCATCTCGGTGTGACCAATTTTAGCAATGAGTTAAACAGAGAGTTGGTCAGGCAAACTCGGTGGGACCGATCGCTCATTTCGGTAAGACCGAAACATTACGAAGGGAAACAGAGAGTTTGCATTGCGAACTCGGTGGGACCGATCGCTCATTTCGGTAAGACCGAAACTTTACGAAGGGAAACAAAGAGTTTGCATTGCCATCTCGGTGAGACCGAGATCCCGATCGTTGAGACCGAATTGATTAGGGTTTCTAGTAGTGGCTATGTCAAAGAAACTCGGTGGCGCCGGATAGATCAAATCAGTGGGGCCGAGTTTGACTTTAGGTTTTGGACATATTTGGAAATGAGAAAGTGGTTGAGGGCTTTGGAGCATATCACTAAGCATTTTGAGCAAGTAGACCATTATGCAACACCTCATCCCCTTTTAATAGTATTGGCTTTTCCTATGGACTCAATGTGATCTTGGATCACTAAAATAGAAATGAAGAGTCTTGAGCTTTTGCCAATCTTTGTCCTTAGCATTTTGAGTGGTCCACATCTCTAGTCCATGCCATGCCAATCATTGAACTTTCTGAAATATTTAACTTGAATGGATATTAGTTCAATGAGCTATATGTTGTTATGAATTACCAAAACCACCCGGGGATTAGTTGCACTTTCACTAATATTATGGTAAGTAATGACATCACATAAGGAAAAGTATAAGTGGTAAAATTTATTGAAAGTTGACAAACATAGCATTGGTCAATGATGCAATTCATGAAAGAATAAATAGGGGAAGAGAAGATTCACATGCAAATATATCATCTTGGACATCTTTTATGATTGTGAGCCCCCATTAAATATTTTATGCCAAATTGTTGATGTTGGACAAGGAAGACAACGTAATGATTTATGTTTGTTCATATTCACATAGAAGTTATATTGTCATAGATCCTCTGACATGTGGTGCTTGCCCAATATCATTGCTAGCCAAAAATCCGCACTAAGTAGAGATACTACTTGTGCATCCAAAAACCTTAAACCCAAATTCGTGTTTTGAGAGTCCACCATACCTACTTATGGATTGAGTAAGATCCTTCAAGTAAGTTGTCATCGGTGCATAAGGCAATAAAAATTGCTTCTAAATGTGTTTGATCTTTTAGTGTAAAGGAAAATAAGTTGTACGAACTTGTGATGGCAAAGTAATAAAAGCGACAGACTGCATAATAAAGGTTGCTATCATAAGGGGCAATATAACATGATGTTCTTTTGCATTAAGAGATTGTGCATACAAAACCAAAAAGCGCTTGACAACCTCTGCTTCCTTCTGCGAAGGGCCTGTCTTTTACTTTTATGTATTTACTTTTTATGCAAGAGTCAAAGTATTCTCCTCTACTCCTTTTTATTTTCTCTTTTGCAAGCACCTTGTGGTGGGGAAAGATCTAGGCACATATATCCAGTTGGATGTGAGTGATCATGAATTATTATTGTTGACATCGCCCTTGAGGTGAATAAGTTGGGAGGCAAAACTATAAGCCCCTATCTTTCTATGTGTCCGGTTGAAACTTTTTGCTCATATATATGTTGTGAGCGTTAGCAATCATAGAAGACTAAATGATGGTTGAGTATGTGGGCTTGCCAAAAGGCTCTGATACGAGACCCTTCCTAAAAATATGATGAATTGTAATTGCAAAGTTGGCTGAGAACATAGTTTGTTAGTTTTCAAGAAAGTTTATCCTTCATACTTCGATGTTGTGCTGAATTGTTACTTGCTCATAAGAAGTTTTATGATAAAGTTTATTGTCGTTATAATAATAAGCATGATGCTACTATGTCCGTATTTTATTTTTATCGACACCTCTCTCTCTAAACATGTGGACATGATTTTCGTTATCGGCTTTCGCTTGAGGACAAGCGAGGTCTAAGCTTGGGGGAGTTGATACGTCCATTTTGCATCATGTTTTCCAACTGTTATTTATAGTGTTTTTATTTATTATAATACTTTGTGGAGTAATTCTAATGCCTTTTCTCTCATAATATGCAAGGTTTACACAAAGAGGGAGAATACCGGCAGCTGGAATTCTGGACCTGAAAAAGCTATGTCAGACATACCTATTCTGCACATCTCCAAATGAGCTGAAATTTTACGGAGAATTATTTTGGAATATATAAAAAATACTGGAGAAAAGAACTACCGGAGGGGGCCACCCAGGTGCCCACTAGGCACCAGGGCGCTCCACCCCCTCCAGGCGCGCCCTGGTGGGTAGTGGGCTCCTCGGCCCACCTCCAGTGCCCATCTTCTAGTACATAAGGTCTTTTGTCCTAGAAAAATAAGGAGAGGACTTTCGAGATGGAGCACCATCATCTTGAGGTGGAACTTGGGTAGGAGAACTTTTGCCCTCTGGGGGAGCGATTCCGCCGGGGAGCTTCCCTCCGGGGGGGGGGGGGGGGGGGGGGGGGGGGGGGGGGGAATCGAAGCCATCGTCATCACCAACAACCCTCTCACCTTTGGGAGGCCAATCTTCATCAACATCTTCAACAGCACCATATCATCTCAAACCCTAGTTCATCTCTTGTGTACAATCTTTGTATCAAAACCTCAGGTTGGTACCTGTGGGTGACTAGTAGTGTTGATTACATCTTGTAGTTGATGCTAGCCGGTTTATTTGGTGGAAGATTATATGTTCAGATCCATTATGATATTTATTGCTCCTATGATCTTGAGCATGAATATGTTGTGTGAGTAGTTACTTTTGTTCTTGAGGCCACCGGAGAAGTCATGTTGCAAGTAATCATGTGGATTTGATATTCGTTCGATATTTTGATGATATGTATGTTGTGATTCCCTTAGTGGTGTCATATGAACATTGACTACATGACACTTCACCATCTTTGGGCCTAAGGGAATGCATTGTGGAGTAGTTATTAGATGATGGGTTGCTAGAGTGACAGAAGCTTAAACCCTAGTTTATGCGCTATTCCATAAGGGGCTGATTTGGATCCATATGTTTAATGCTATGGTTAGATTTTATCTTAATTCTTCTTTTGTAGTTGCGGATGCTTGCGAGGGGGGGTTAATCATAAGTGGCAGGCTTGTTCAAGTAAGAATAGCACCCAAGCACCGGTCCACCCACATATCAAATTATCAAAGTAGCGAATGTGAATCAAACCAACATGATGAAAGTGACTAGATGAAATTCCCGTGTGTCCTCGAGAAAGTTTTACTTATTATATGAAACCGTTCCGGCCTGTCCTTTGCTACAAAAAGGATTGGGCTACCTTGCTGCACCTATTGTTACTATTGTTACTTGTTACTTGTTACAAATTATTGCTATCAAACTACCTGTTACCAACAATTCCAGTGCTTGCAGAAATTACCTTGCTGAAAACCGCTTGTCATTTCCTTCTGCTCCTCGTTGGGCTAGACACTCTTACTTATCGAAAGGACTACGATTGATCCCCTATACTTGTGGGTCATGAAGACTCTTTTCTGGCACCGTTGCCGAGGAGTGAAGCGCTCTTAGTAAGTGGAAATCGGTAAGGAAAAATTTATATTACATGCTGAAATTTATTGTCAGTTGCTACTATGGAAAACAATCCTTTGAGGGGTTTGTTCGGGGTATCTTGACCTCGACCGGAAACACAAAGAGTTGCCCCTCAATCTACTATACCTACTGAAAATATTAGTGATGAAATTCCTTCGGGTATGATAGAACAACTACTAGCTAATCCTTATGCACGAGATGGAACGAAACATCATGATATGCATTTGATACATGTGGATGAAATTTGTGGATTGTTTAAGCTTGCAGGTTTACCCGGAGATGAAGTCAAGAAGAAGGTTTTCCCTTTATTTTTGGGGGAAAAACATTGACATGGTATAGGCTATGTGATGATATTGGAGCTTGGAATTGGAATCGACTAAAATTGGAATTTCACCAAAAAAATTATCCTATGCATCTAGTTCATCGTGATCGGAATTATATATATATTTTTTGGCCTCGTGAAGGAGAAAGTATTGCTCTAGCTTGTGGGAGGCTTAAATGAATGTAATATTCATGCCCCAATCATGAGCTCTCGAGAGAAATTATTATTCGAAATTTTTATGCTCGGCTTTCTCGTGATGATTAATCTGTGCTCGATACTTCTTGTACTGGTTCTTTTATGAAGAAGACTATTGAATTTAGGTGGGATCTTTTGGAAAGAATTAAACGCAACTCTGAAGATTGGGAACTCGACGAAGGTAAAGAGTCAGGTATAAAGCTTGAGTTTGACTATGTTAAATCTTTTATGAATACCGATGCTTTTCACAAGTTTAGCACTAAATATGGACTTGACTCTAAGAT
This sequence comes from Thinopyrum elongatum, assembly GCA_011799875.1. Classification (NCBI taxonomy): domain Eukaryota; kingdom Viridiplantae; phylum Streptophyta; class Magnoliopsida; order Poales; family Poaceae; genus Thinopyrum; species Thinopyrum elongatum. Next base: position 481,111,978 of record CM022300.1, on the reverse strand, counting down.
AGTAGCTTCTTTTTGTGAATCATTTGCTACTCACACTACTGTAGGATGTTGCTAACGCGACACTACAATCAGAGACCCTTCGAAGAAACTATGTGCGATGCATTTATCTAAAATGGTGATTAAAAAACCCGTCAAAAAAGATGCAAAATGTTTGCGATGGCGGATACATCAAACACGGTTCATATTCGAATTACATGTGCGATGCGTGACATAGGTTAATCCATAAGAATTATTTGCGATGAGGGAGAACAACAGAAACGGGCAGCCATATGAAGGTGTGTGCGATATACGGCATACAGTTCACTTGGATGAACTGTTTGCGATTAGGGAACACAACAGAAACAGTCACCCAGTTCAAGGTGTGTGGGATGTACGGCATACAGTTCACTTGGATGAACTGTTTTCGATTAGGCAACACAACAGAAATGGTTCAACTTAACAGGATGTGTGTGATATGTGGCAAATAGGTTCCTAATCAGAAATGTGGGCGAAGACCCATAATAACACAGACAATTTCTGCTAATAAGCCGTGTGTGTTGTGGGCAAATGCTTGTTGGTATACAATTGTCAGCGATTGATGAATTCATCACCGACGGGTTCCCTAGTATGGTCCGTGTGCGATGCCATTGCATACAGAACAACAATATATGTACTTATAACTTAGAAGGACTTGATTCCATAACCAAATTGAACATCCAATTACATAGGTGGATAGTACACACATGACCTTTGCACACACCAAATTATGTACCAAAATGCCTAGAAAACTCAAATAATGTATAAAAAAGCAAAACGAACGCTGAATAATTTCATATTTTTTAGGACGACACTCCTATAGTTGCATGTTGCCTCTGTAAAATAAATCAAGGCGAGAAGAGACAGCTTATGTTGTTTCGCACACATAGGTGACAAGTTCCCTCTCGGAACCATGAGGCTTCTTGAGAGAAGCTCCGGTTTGTAAGAAGTTTATATACCAAAACTTGTCCCAAATTGGACTAATTTTTTACCATAGCATGTTGGTGCCATGTCATAACACCATGCCAAGTTTCATGATTTTGAGGCGAGTTTTGGATTTACAGTAATTTTAAAACCAGGTTTCTCAATGTTTACTGTCGAGTCGACACCGCCCTGGATAGGATTTTTCCTCGTGGGTCCCAAATGTCAGAATCCAAATATGTCACTACCATGTAGCTTTTCTTATTAAGAATTACATCCCATTTGGTGTGCTAGCTGAAAATAAGTTTGTGGGTGCTGGCGGGCGCTAAGAACTTGCGGATTCTATAATGAACAATGATCTCAAGGATCTCGTGAGAGTGATGTTCTTTCCTTATGTTGTGATTGCTTATAATATTTATGTCTTAATTAAAGAAATGGCAAGCCATTGGCCCAGTATGAAAGAAAGTATGGGTCAAACCCGAGTTGAAAAGGGCAACAATATCTAACTCTAGCTTACAAACGGTCCAAAAGCACGAGGATTAATTGTTCATCAGGTTTAGACAAAACCCAGATTGAACAGGGCAATAACATCTAACTACACCAAAGTTTTGGGTAGTCACAATCAAATGAATCGGTCTGATCCATAAAATCAAGATCCCAGTACAAATATTCTACTGGTCCATGATGACGACAAGTTGTTGTAAATAGAAGCCGCACACGTTCAGAGGCCCTTAGGTCCACCTGAAACTTCTTTTTATGTTGTTCAACATATGCATCTGTGAGAAAATTCTTGTTCAAAAACTTAATCCTCACGGACAATAGTAACCTCGCATTCAACATGAAGAATGTGACAAAGCTAGTGTTTGCAGGGTTGGATGCATATCCTTCCAATGTTATTGTCTTCAAACGAATGTCATGAGATCTGAGAAAATCCTTGTGCTTCCTCACCCATCGATTGGTTATACCTTTTTCTCCAACTGATAGTACCTAAAGAGACATGAAGATTGAAAATAGTTAATGTCTAAAATAGAATACGTTGAAGGAGCGACAGCTGAACAGTTAATTCTAGTACATTATATATGGGCTTTCAATGTGCGTGAAATCATCACCTTTATATACAAATTCTCCAGACATGGAAAACATCACAGCAAGCCAATACTCTTGTTCAGATCAAGACACCACATATAAACATATAAGGTCTTGATAGAATCCAACACCCCTGATAGGCCATCCATGGACAAGCTCTTCATTCAGCATAGAACATAATATTAGCACCGAAAGTGTACTCCAAGATGATATTTAACTTATGCGCACAAATGAAAAATGCAGATTACAAAAGTGTACATGGATAATATACAGTACCTGAATAAGTGTGGAGCCAACCACCATCTTGTAACCTTTAAACGCATCAGGAATTACACCCAAGGTCTCCAGTTTAGGCGCAGAGACCACAGTTATTTGCGAAGTTTTATAACAACAATCAAGGAGCAACCTTTGAAGTGAAGGGGCATCTTCGATGATGAGCTCCTGTCCTTCAAAACGAATTCCAATGCTTACAAGGTGAGGCGACTTTATTTTGAGACAAGGGATATGGATTCCGTTTCCAAAAACAAGCACCAAACGCTCCACGGCAGGGCAGCTGGAGTGGATGATGCTGTGCAGTGAGGCCTCCGACAGATCAACCAACACAAGCGCAAGTTTTTTTAGCAGTGGGAGTCGAAGCATTTGTACCAGATTGTCTGCTAGATGGCACCGGGTCAAGGTGGCGGTGTGGAGAGAGGAGGAAAACCATGAGATGGACATCGGTGGTGAGGGCACAGATGCAGTGATTGGTGGTAACCTATCGCTGTAGTAATGGTAGAACTCAAGATGCTGGAGTTTTTTGAATTGACGGGATGTCAGCCAGGCAGCCACCATGAAGGGTATGTCCAGCAGGTAGCATGCCGAGATGCAGATGTGTTGAACGGAGCCCTGGTGGGAGGAGATGATGGCTCCGAGGAGTTCAGAATCATCATCGACAGATAGCTGACGACGGTCGATATTAAGAGGCGTGGCGTGCCACTTAGTGCGCCACCGAGATACGAGGACTCGTGTGCGACATCCATCCTTGGTGGGGAGAAGGGAGATGATCTCCCCAAGGATGGCGTCTGGGAGATCGCTGATGCGGTCCACCGGAGATTCTACGGGTTCCTCAGATCCAGGGGGCATGGCCGCTTCTGGCCGCGCTGCCGGTGCAAGATCTACAACCAGCAGCAGCGCTGGCTGGAGCCTCATCTGTGTACATACCAATCTGAAAAAATGGCAGAAACATACATGTAGGACATTCAAAATCAATTCTCGAGATCTGGAAGAAAAAAAAGGCACAAACATATATGTTGGACATTCAAAATCAATTCTCAAGATCTGGCCACGAATTATTAGCACGCTAACCCTAGTCAGATTATTAGCAAAAATCATTTGTACAGAACAAACAATTAATCACTAACCCTATACGGATACCATTCAAACAATCAATACACTGCATGCATCTAACGAATCTTAATTACTCTGAATTCATGGTCTGAGAGAACATAACCATAGGATTTGTATTCCAAAAAAATTAGAGGGGGGGGAGTAACCAGAGAAAACACATGATATGTTTGCCGCACAAATGGGTATAGATGACTAACCGGTTTTCCGTCGGAGTCACAGTCGTTGCCGGAGTTGCTGTGGACCTCTGGCTCCGGCTGGGGGGGGGGCACGACGGCGCCGACGAAGTCAAGGTCGTGCTACTGCCCGGGCGAGACCTCGTCAGTGGCGACGACAACCTCTGTGCCCAGCTTCACGCGTTGCGCGGGTGCTTCACCAGCCCCGGCGTCGCCACTCCCTTCGATGGTGCGCTTCGGCGGCATCCTCATACACTCCAGACGGCGGTGACCACTGTGGACCGGGGGTGCGGCCGCCTATTATGGCCAGCGGCTCGGGCGCGCCATTAATATGGAGCAGTGGGAGCGAGGCGGGCGGCGGTCAAAGGTGGTCTCGCCTCCCGGTGAGCCTACGCGGCGGACTTCTGGCATGCCTACCATCATTTCACACACCTACTCACACGCCTCCCGGTGACACTGAGTAGCAAAAACGCCTCCCGTCAATTCACACACCTGCACGCACGCCTCCCGGTCTGCCTGTGTGGTGGACTGCTCACATGCGTCCCGTCAACTCACGCGTGCTCACACAGCACACGAGGCGTGTGGCGGCACGTATATTGTTTTTCTTTTTTGATGATTAATTATGTCTCTTTATTGCTTAACAGAAGCATGGCACGTATACATTGTTGGTCTAATGCACACGTCCCAAATAAATAATCTGTATGCGATATTGGTTGCCAATTATTAACAATCTCCCATTTATAAGAAGATAATATCAAAACTTGTCTCAAATTTGACGAAAAAATACAATATCACAGTCTACTAGTGTCCATATGACACCACGATAAGTTTCATGAATTTCAACTAAGTTTTGGATTTACTAAATTTTAAAAATCAATATTCTCAATGTTTTGAAATCTCTTGCACGGGGAAACATGCATGCACCCAGGGACACACATATGATTTTGCAATCCATTTTGGTGCACATGTAGCTCAAATTTGATTTTTGCATATTAAATCCCTAGGAAATCAATCAATGTATAAAAATGATCGAATGATCTATGTTTTCTTTTTCAAATTTTAACACGACACTCCTTTGGTCACATGCATGTTCACTGTAGAAAAAGTTTGACATGCCTCAGAGTGGCGGTGGTGGTGCGGGATGTGTGTGTCTGTGTGTGTGTGGGGGGGGGGGGGGGGGGGTTCGGCAGTACACTACGAGTCGTGAGCCTCCATGTGGGATTGATCATTTTGTGAGTCATATATTCCACATCAAAGTTGTGAATTGGTTATTTAAAACATTACACAGCCCTTTCATACATACATGTTCGGTCCACATGCATGCATTAGTTGGTGGTCCTCTCAGACACTCCCTCATGCGGTTATCAGCGACGTGCCCATTCGTTAGCCCGCAAAGGTTTTCAGTTTCCACCGACAACGAGAGGCATTTGACCAAAGGTGGATTCATCTTGGCATGTGTGTTACGGTGTGGATCATGGTGAGATTCCATACCAAAGTTCAGGCACATGCGTACACATGAGTCCCTCCCACCGGCTCGAAGTGAGGGGGCTACGCGTCGTGAACCTCCGTGTAGTGCGTTTCCGTTTTGTGAAGCATGTGCCACATCAAAGTTGTGCATTGGGTATTCAAACCTCACACAACACACCTCTTTTGGGCACATGCACGCGGTGGTTGTCCTATGACACTCACTCGCGTGTGACTCTCTATGTGGGCCCGCGAGGTCGGCGTCGATCAGTTGAACCTACAGCGAGAGAGGTTAATATTTGACCAACAAGGATGGTTCTTTTTTGGTTTGTGTTACGTATATGCACGGTAGGAGTATTTAGTACATGTCAAAGAGGGGGCAACATGTATACTATATACGCGTCATAACTTCGCTCCATGTGGGGACTTTACGGTTCCCAAGGCAGGTGCCACATCAAAGTTGTGCATTGGTATTCAAACATCACACAATACCATGCATGCGGTGGTTGCCCTATAGGAACTCACTCATGTGCGGTGCTTCCATCTGTGCGCCCGCGAGGTTGTCCTCCATCACTTTGAGCCAACGAGAGAGAGGTTAATTTGACCATCAAGGAATGATTCTTTTTGGTTTGTGCTACAGTAGGAGTATATATATACCACGCGTCGAATGGGGCGGGGGTAGCACATACCATGCATCATGAACCTCGCTCTCTGTGGGGACTTTTCTGTTTTCGAGGTATATATAGGTGCCACATCAAAGTCGTGCATTGCGTATTCAAACATAACACAAACACCTCTTTGGGCCACATGCAGACGATGGTTGTCCTATATAGGACGCTCACTCGTGTGCGACATACGCTTCGCTCTTGTGGGCCCACGAGGTCGTCGTCCATCACTTTGACCCAATGAGAGAGAGGTATAGTTTGACGAACAAGGAGGATTAATTCTTTTAGGGCTGTGTTACGGTAGGAGTATATATATAGTACGTGTCGAAGGGGGCATGGGACCAGCATATACTAGGTGTCATGAACCTCACTCCGTGTGGGGACTTTACGGATTTCAAGGCAGAGATGCCACATCAAAGTTGTGCATTTGGTATTCAAAACATCAAAACCACACACCTCTCCATATATATGTTTGGCACACACATGCAAGCGATGGTAGTTGTCCTCTGGCACTCACTCGCGCGGTTATCGGCGGTGCTTCCATATCTGTGGGCCCACTTGGTCCATCACTTTCACCGACAGTGAGAGAGGGTTAATTAATTTGACTTAGGATGGGATTAATTTTTTGTTTGTCTCATGGTATAGGTCATAATTAATAGTGCATGTGTACACAAGAATCCATCCCGCTGGATCAAAGTGGGCGGAGGGGGCGAGCACATGACACGTCATGAACCTCTTGCTCTGTGTGGGGACCTGTGCGATTTTCAACGCATGCACCACATCAATGTTGTGCATTGGGTATTCAACACATATGCATGCATCACGCACCTCCATAAATATGTTTGGGACACATGCATGCAATGGTTGTCTTTGGACACTCTCACTCGCTTGGTTATCGGTGGCAAGCCTATATACATTCGTGGGCACGCGTGGTCGTCCATCATTTCGACCGACGACAAGAAAGGTTACCAGGGTGGATTCTTCTTCTTTGGTTTGTGTTATCGTATAGTAGGTCGATCATTCCAGGCCTAATTAATTTAGTTTGAGCGCATGTTACGCGTCGTGAACCCTCACTCACTGTGGGGATTTTATGGTTCCAAAGCATGGTGCCACATCAAATTTATGCATTGGGTATTCAAACAGCACACACCACTTCCATATACATATGTTTGGGCCACATGCACAGAGTGGGTTTTGTCTTCAGGCATTCCCTCGTGAGGTTATCGGCGACAAAAGCTAGCCCATTTTGCGGGGCCATGTGGACGTCCATCACTTTGACCAACAACGAGCGAGAGAGGTTATACGCCCAAGTTGGATTCGGCTTGGTCCATGTTACAATACGTCTTGGTGAGATGCCCTCCCCCCCCCCCCCGACGTGTGTGTGTGGGGGGGGGCTACTTCGCACTACCTGCAACCTCCGTGGGGCTGGGGAAGTTTGGTTAATTTGCGAGGCACACGTGCCACATCAAAGTTGCGAATGTAGTTAAATATCACACCGCACCCTTTTCATACATATAGTAGGGCCACCCGTAGGTGGTTCGTATGTGGTCTCACCCATCTCGCGCCACAAGCACACATTTGTGGGTCGGCACATGGTCCACCTTTGTCCGGAAGCGAAAGGGGAAGTTTGACCATGATGGATTCCTATAGGTTTTGTGTTACGGTAGGGTGAGATTTCAGACCTAGTTATTTGGGGGCATGAGTTCGTAGCTAGGATTCCTTTACCACCGACACGAAATGGGGTTCGTAGGGGGTGGCTGACTAGAAATATTGTGCGCTTTGTGCGACAAGTGCCACATCAAAGTTGTGCATTGGGTATTTGAACATCAAGCCACCCTTTTCATTCATATATTTGGTCCACATGCAAGTGTGTTCGTGTTCTGACCCTTTCCCGCGTTATTCTTTTTGCCAAATTTATAAAACAGTAGACGAGTTGGATGCAGCAACCGTCTGTGATTGGGCACACAACAGACACGGTTCGCTCAGACTACCTGTGTGCCACGCCCGTGCCCCTGTCACTCACATCAGCATAGTAGATTGGGCTCCACGAGGCTTGCCTCCCGCTCTCAAAAATATCTACTACCTCGCAATCTCGAAAATATCTATCGCCTAGAAGGTTTTTATGTTTGATAGCACATGATTAGTATGTGTGGACCGTGTGCGATGTCTGTTACTCCCGCTCTGCTTCAATCCCTTGATTCAAATTTTCAATAGCCCCGGCATTTTACTCCGGCCTCGGCATCCCTTGCAATCTAAAAAATATCTGCCCACCCTTGATTCAAATTTTTAGTAGCCCCGGCATGTTACTCCCGCCTCTACATCCCTCACAATCTCAAAAATATTTGCTCGACCTTGATCCAAATTTTCAGTAGCCCTGGCATTTTACTCCCGCCTCTGCATCCCTCGCAATCTCAAAAATATCTGCTCGCCCTTGATCCAAATTTTCAGTAGCCCAACATTTTACTCCTGCCTAGTAAAATTTTCAGTTGCCGCGGTATTTCCTCAAACATCACCTTGGCCCCCCTCCACACACACACACCCCAAAACCTCTGCTCACATAGACACACACCGCCGCTCCCTCGCTCGAAACCATTGGTAGGTAGCCGCCATCGCCACCGCAGCTGCCTCCATCCTCAACCTCTGCCTGTGTGCCGAGGAGCTCGAGGAGCCAATGGCCCAAAAGAGGTTTATCGCGGCCTCTTTGCCCGACGTTGGTGAGGTGTCCGCCGAGGTGTCCCCGGCGTCCTCCGCAGGCTCATTATCGAGCCGCCGTCGCCAATCGCCCGATCCGCCCGCCGCCGCGCCCCTATGTCGGTTCAAGGACTTCCCCGTCCTCCCTCGGGCTCGGCGCCGACGAGGTCCTACGTCAGGGTCTGACAGCGGCGGTGGGGGACGTGGGTCACCGAGATGACGGATCGGGAGACCGACACCCGTCGGTGGCTCGGTAGCTTCCACACGGCTGAGCTCGCGGCCATGGAGTACGACCGCTGGTAGGTCCGCTACCACGGCGCTGCGACTAGGCTCAATTTCTCCTTCGGCACACGTCCGGTCGACCTCGTCCCGTCAGAGCCAGGGGTGGTGAGCTCGGCTATGGCGCGGGAGGACCGCGAGGCGAGGAAGCGCCTCGAGGCCGAGGCCGCAAATGAGGCCTACATGCAAGAGCTCCGCCGGCAGCACCCGGAGCTCATGGAGGCGGAGCGGATGATCTTTGCCGGCGCGGAGGGAGGTGAGGTTATCATGCTCTCCTCCGATGACGAGGTTGAAGGCGTCGAGGACTGATACGTCTCCATTGTATCTACTTTTCCAAACTCTTTTGCCCTTGTTTTGGACTCTAATTTGCATTATTTGAATGGAACTAACCTGGACTGATGATGTTTTTAGCATAATTGCCATCGTGTTATTTTTTTGCAGAAATCAAAGTTCTCGGATTGACCCAGGAGCTACAAGCTCTAGGGGCGTGCCTCCCAGGCTTGTGGGCTCCTGGAGCTCCGGCAACCCTAAGTCCAACTCCATATATAACTATTCATGGAGAAAAAAAATCAGAGAGAAGGATTCATCACGTTTTACGATACAAAGCCGCCGCCACCTCCTGTTCTTCATTGGGAGGGCTGATCTAGAGTCCGTTCGGGGCTCCGGAGGGTGGAATCCGTCGTCGTCGTCATCATCAACCTTCCTTCACCGCCAATTTCATGATGCTCATCGCCGGGAGTGAGTAATTCCTTCGTAGGCTTGCTGGACGGTGATGGGTTGGATGAGATTTATCATGTAATCGAGTTAGTTTTGTTAGGGCATGATCCCTAGTATCCACTATGTTCTGTGATTGATGTTGCTATGACTTTGCTATGCTTAATGCTTGTCACTAGGGCCCGAGTGCCATGATTTCAGATCTGAACCTATTATGTTTTCATGAATATATGTGTGCTCTTGATCCTATCTTGCAAGTTGTAGACACCTATTACGAGTTATGATCCGCATACCCCAAGGTGACAATAATTGGGATTCTTTCCGTGATTACCGTGGTTTGAGGAGTTCATGTATTCACTAAGTGCTAATGCTTTGTTTTGGTTCTCTATTAAAAGGAGGCCTTAATATCCCTTAGTTTCCTTATGGACCCCACTGCCACGGGAGGGTAGGACAAAAGATGTCATGCAAGTTCTTTTCCATAAGCACGTATGACCATATACGGAATACATGCCTACATTACATTGATGAATTGGAGCTAGTTCTGTGTCACCCTAGGTTATGACTACTACATGATGAATATTATCCAACACAATTATCCATCGCTGATCCAATGCCTACGAGCTTTTCACATATTGATCTTTGCTAAGTTACTTTCGTTGCTACTGCTGTTACAATCACTACAAAACTGCTACTATTACTTTTGCCACTGTTACGTTACTATCATACTACTTTGCTACTAAATACTTTGCTGCAGATATTAAGTCTTTCGGGTGTGGTTGAATTGACAACTCAACTGCTAATACTTGCAAATATTCTTTGGCTCCCCTTGTGTTGAATCAATAAATTTGGGTTGAATACTCTACCCTCGAAAACTATTGTGATCCCCTATACTTGTGGGTTATGAAGACCCTTTTCTGGCGCCGTTGCCGGGGAGCATAGCTCTATTTGCTGAGTCACTTGGGATTTATATCTGTTGATCACTATGAAGAATCTGAAGGATACCAGAACCAGGATCGTTCCCTCTAGGACGAGGGGAGGTAAGGAACTGCCATCTAGCTCTGCACTTGATTCACCTTCTATTTTGAGTAAGCTTGCGACACCACCACCTGCTATTAATTCTGATATGTCGCAAGTAATTGATGATGCTACTTCTGCTATGAATGATGCTTATGATGATACTAGTACTTTGCTTGATAAGACTGTGCCATTGGGTGAATTTCTTGATGAACAACTTGCTAGGGTTAATGAAATTGAGAACGCTAAAACTGATGATATTTCTGAAACTAATGAAATTATTGAAACTGAAAACTATGAAACACCTATTAGACCTAGCACTCCTAGATATGAATTGCCCGATATACCTGAAGGTTATGTTGTGGATGGAGAGGTAGCTAGGGACTTTCTTGCTTGTAAGGATAGAGATGATCTTAAGAAATTACTATACAAGTGGAAAGAAAAATCTTTGAATGCTAGAATGAAATATGATCCCCAATTTGCTACTTCACCTATCTTTGTTACTGATAAGGATTATGAATTCTCTGTCGATCCTTAGTTAATTACTTTGGTTGAATCTGATCCTTTCCATGGTTATGAAACTGAAACTGTTGTGGCACATCTTACTAAACTGAATGATATAGCCGCCCTATTTGCTCATGAGGAAAAAATTCGCTATTACTATATTCTTAAGTTGTTTACTTTCTCATTAAAGGGTGATGCTAAGATATGGTTTAATTCTCTTGCTCCTGGTTGTGTGCGTAGTCCCCAGGATATGATATATTACTTCTCTAAAAAATATTTTCCTGCTGATAAGAAACAAGCTGCTTTAAAGGAAATATTTAACTTTGTGCAAATTGAAGAAGAGAGTCTCCCACAAGCTTCGGAGAGGCTTCTCCAATTACTTAATGCTTTGCTTGATCATCCTCTCAAGAAGAATGAAATACTTGATATCTTTTATAATGGACTAAACGCTGCTTTTAGGGACCACATAGATAGTTGTGCTGGTTGTGTTTTCAGGGAACGAACTATTGAACAAGCTAAAGAATTATTGAATAATATATTAAGTAATGATAATGATTGGACTCTTCCCGAGCCACTTCCTAAGCCAACTCCAAAGAAGAGAGGTATTCTATTTCTCAGTCCTGAAGATATGCAAAGAGGCAAAGTAATCTATGAAAGAAAAAGGTATTAGAGCTGAAGATGTTAAGAATTTACCACCTATTGAAGAAATACATGGTCTTAATACCCCGACATAGGTAGTAGAGTTAATTCTCTCTATAGATATGATGAAGGTGATATTCCTCATACTAAAACTGCTAGTCAATGCTTGGATGAATTTGATAACTTTATTGTTAAACAAGAAAACTTCAATGCATATGTTAGTAGACAATTGAAAAAAAATGCTTATATGATTGAACGCTTGAGTGACTATATGTTTAGAACTGTTAATGATCTCAAGGTTGTTAGTAAACATGCTTCCATGATGAAAACTCAAGTAGAACAAGTCGTCAAGGCACAAAATGATTTGCTAAATGAGATGAACAATAAGGAAAATGATCATGTTGTTAGGGTTATGACTAGGGGTGGTAAAATGACTCAGGAACCTTTGCATCCTAAAGGTCACCCTAAGAGAATTGAACAAGATTCTCAGAGAATTAATACTGATGCACCTAGTCCTCCTAAAAAGAAAGATGACAGGACTTTGCATGCTTCTAGTGAACCTATTATAGACACACCTAAGAATCCAAATGATATTTCTATTTCTGATGCTGAAACACAATCTGGTGATGAACATGAACCTAGTAATAATGATAATAATGATGTTCATGTTGATGCTCAACCTAGTAATGATAATGATGTGGAGATAGAACCTGCTGTTGATCTTGATAACCCACAACCCAAGAATTAAAGATATGATAAGTGAGGCTTCATTGCTAGGAAACATGGTCAAGAAAGAGAACCATGTGTTCAGAAACCCATGCCCTTTCCTCCTAAAGCTTCAAAGAATAAAGATGATGAAGAATTTGAGCGCTTTGTTGAAATGCTTAGACCTGTCTTTTTGCGCCTTCGTTTGACTGATATTCTGAAAATGTCTCCTTATGCTAAGTATATGAAAGATATTGTTACAAATAAAAGAAAGATACCGGAAGCTAAAATTTCCACCATGCTTACTAATTACACATTTGAAGGTGGAATACCAAAGAAACTAGGAGACCCAGGAATACCAACAATACCTTGCTCCATTAAAAGAAATTATGTTAAAACTGCTTTATGTGATCTAGGAGCCGGTGTTAGTGTTATGCCCTTCTCTTTATATCGTAGACTTGATCTGAATAAGTTGACACCAACTGAAATCTCTTTGCAAAGGGCTGATAAATCAACTGCTATACCCATTGGTATTTGTGAGGATGTGCCTGTCGTAGTTGCAAATGTTACTATTTTAACGGACTTTGTTATTCTTGATATACCCGAGGACGATAGTATGTCGATCATCCTTGGTAGACCCTTTTTGAATACTTCAGGGACTGTTATTGATTGCAATAAGGGCAATGTCACTTTTCATGTAAATGGTAATGAGCATACGATACACTTTTTGAAGAAACAACCTCAAGTGAATAGTATCAACTCTATTGGAAAATTTCAACAATTACTATTGGAGGTTTTGAATTCCCTATTCTTACTGTCAAAAAGAAATATGAAATTCTTGTTGTTGGGGACATGCATATCCCCGTTGAGGTAACCTAGTGCTATACGAAGATTCTCCGGTTTCATGTCATTCGGAAGAAGTTTGTTAATAAGACTTGATCAACCTTATTAATGGATTCCTTTTGACGGGCATGTGATGGATGAATTTAGTAAACACAACTTTCTATACCCACTTTTTACTTTCTGTTATTTAGAATTAATAAGGTAGAAATGCTATTATTTTACTATTTTCTGAATTATCCGTGCAATAAAAAAATGATGAGAAAATAAAAGTTCTCCAAATGCCCTGAAAATTTTATATGATTTTTCTATAATATTTGAAAAAATTGGCACTGAACACACCCCGGGGGGTGCACCTGTCAGCCACAAGCTCACAGGGTGCGCCCACCCCCCTGGGTGCGCCCAATAGGCTTGTGGGGCCCACGTAGGCCCCCTCACTTATTCCAGCCACCCATGCACTTCTTCCTCCAGAAAAAATCACACCATTGCTCAAACCCGTGTTCTTGCTCATCTTGCTGCCATTTTTGATCTCCTTGCTCGGAGCTCCGTTTTCGAAACTGTTTTAGGGGTGTCGGTGCAACAAACTTTTGCGTGTGTTGCCCGGACCGTACACAGGCACGGCAGCAACGAAGCGAGCTTCACCAAGGCCAAGCAGAAGAGATAGCTCTTTGAGGAATCAAAGGGCGGATCAAGAAGACCAAGACAAGCCAAGACAGTGAGATATCATCAAGGGAAAAGCCTCCCTTGCCGGGCGAGCCTGGTCAGGATGAGGCCACCCCAAGAGCAAGTCCCAAGACCTCCCCGGCAAGGGTTGCCGGGGGCACAGGCGGCCTGCTATCCCGCCAGGACTCCACCGCTCCACCTCGCAGTGATGCAAGTCGCTTATCGATGTGGTGTCGAGCCCCCAAGTGAATAAGTGGCAGTCGTTCAGCACGTGGCAGCCATTTCTGAGGAAGATCACCCCTAAATGACACCCGTCCAGGGGCGTGTCACGCAGACAGGCGAGAAGGTGGTTGAATGGCACGGCAAGGCTTGCCGGGCTACATCCACGATGTGACACTAAGCGGTGCATTTAATGCACCTTGTCCTGTCTGCAAAGTTAGGTATGATAGCACTGTGGCTATCTAATCACTAGATAATGACTGTTTTGCCACTGTGGTAACCCCTTTACCTATAAAAGGAGGGCCAAGGCAACCTTAGAAAGGATTCGGACCCTGGTACACTCGTACGTGAGTAGCCGCTCTCCCCGAGGCAACCTTGCCTGGCTTAAGCACTGCGTGTTCATCACGGTCTTCTACTCAATCCACCAAAGCAGGAGTAGGGTTTTACGCCTCGCGGCGGCCCGAACCTGGGTAAAAACCACCCGAGTCACCATTGCCGTGCTGTTCTACGACCTCCGCTCTCTGTGCCACGCGCCCTTCCCCCTTGCCGAACAACAAAGGGGCCGATGGCCCCATAGGTGATCGTGTCGAACCATGACATCTTTGGCGCGCCAGGTAGGGGGGAGTGCTTGTGCGGACCCGAGGACGTAAACAACGCGTCGATCTTCATCACCATCTTCTCCGACGATGGCGTCATCATCCATGGCGCCCAAGAAAAAGTCCGGCGCAGCAGCCCATCCTTCCACCTCGAAGGCTCCCTCGCATGCAGCCACTGATCCCATGGGAGCTGCAGTGGCGTCGGGGGACGCGACCGGCGCAGGCGGCGCCGTCATCATGCCTCCCGCGGCCGAGGTAGGAGGAGGAGGCGCCGGAGGTGGACAGCATCAACAACACTCTAGCGGCCACGCTCCACAATATGCGGGAGGGGAGAACATCCAATCCCCGCCTCTCCACCTCACTAGAGAATGCAGCCGCAGTGATGGTGCATAAAGCATGCCCAAAGGACCCGTTCCCCTTGCCGCGCATCGATCAAATCATGGATTCCACCTCTGGGTGTGATCTGCTTTCTTTCTTGGATGCCTACTCCGGGTACCACCATATATTCATGTCCAAAGAAGACGAGGAGAAGACGGCATTCATCACCCCCTGTGGCATGTACTACTTCGTACGGATGCCCTTCGGGTTAAAGAAAGTTAGATCCACTTTTGCAAGAGCAGTGCAGATAGGCTTTGAGTCTCAGTTACACAGGAATATTGAAGCTTACATGGATGACATAGTGGTCAAGACCAAGGACAAGTCAACGCTCATTCAGGACTTGGAAGAAACCTTTGCAAACCTGCGCAAGATCAACTTGAAGCTGAACCCAGAGAAGTGCGTGTTTGGCATTCCCTCCGGCAAGCTACTTGGCTTATTTGTATCTCACAGGGGGATAGAGGCCAACCCCAACAAGATCAGGGCAATCGAACAGATTCAAGCACCCAAGACTGTCAAGGACATGAGGCATTTAATTGGATGCGTTGCCGCGTTGAGTAGGTTCATTTCCAAGTCCGCTGAGCGCGCCCTACCGTTCTTCAAAATTTTGAAGAAGGCAGGGCCCGTAAAGTGGACCCCGGAGGCAGAAGCGGCGTTGCAGGACTTAAAACCTACCTTTCCTCTATTCCACCCTGGTCGCTCCTAAACCACAAGATCCGTTGCTGCTGTATCGGGCGGCAACCAATCAAGTGGTTAGTGCAGCACTGGTGGCACAGCGGGAAGTGGAAGAAGGAGCAGCTGCAGCTACTGTCCTCCCGGGAGAAGGAAGTGAACCAGTCACGGCAATGCTGGGCGCAGAATAAGAGAAAGAAGAGCAGAGAAGCGAAGGCAATCCCAAGACTGCAGCAAGGAAGAAGGTGGTGCAGCAACCAGTTTACTTTGTCAGCTCCCTGTTGCAGGGGGCTAGGTCAAGGTACTCTGGCGTGCAAAAGTTGATTTTTGGCCTCATCATGGCCTCAAGGAAACTGCGCCACTACTTCCAAGCCCACGAGATCACAGTCGTCACCCGATTCCCTTTGCAACGCATACTGAGGAATCCAGAGGCCACTGGTAGAATAGTGGAATGGGCTTTGGAGTTATCAAGCTTTGGTTTGAAGTTTGAGAGAACATCAACCATTCAGAGCAGAGCACTGGCAGAGTTCATTGCGGAGTGGACGCCTACCCCCCGATGAAGAGGCACTGGAAACGGTTATCCCCGGCAAGGAAGCACCCCAAGAATGGATCATGTACTTTGATGGTGCCTTCTCACTACAAGGTGCAGGAGCTGGCGTGCTCCTCATTGCACCCACTGGAGAGCACCTCAAGTATGTGATCCAGATGCATTTCCCCCGGGAGAAGGCAACTAACAACACTGCAGAGTATGAAGGACCCCTCGCCGGGCTCAGAATCGCGATAGAGTTGGTAATTAAGAAGTTGATCATACGAGGAGACTCACAGCTCATGGTGAGGCGAGTGAACAAGGATTATCAGAGTCCATGGATGGAGGCATACGTGGAGGAAGTGAGAAAGCTGGAGGAGCGCTTTGACGGGTTGCAAACAGAGCACGTACCCCGTGCGGAAAACAACATTGCTGATCATCTTTCAAAGTGCGCTGCGCAAAAGCTTCCTATGGAACGAGGGACTTTTGTTCTCCACCTGACTCAGCCCTCCGTATCCCCGGCAACAATGGCCAGAAAAAGGAGGAAACTGGACTCCGACAAGCCTCTCCCAGCAGAGCTTCCTGAAGCCCCTGGCAGAGAGGTTGGTGGGAACAACTCCACTTCGCTTGGCAAGCAGCACCCTCCCGCCGAACTACCAATCCTCGCGGTTGAGGCATGCGCTCCCACGAACGAGGAGGTGCCGCTGATCCTTGTTGTCGAGCCTCATGCTCCAACTTGGGCATGACACATAGTCCGTTACCTCCAAATAGGAGAACTTCCCGAAGAGCAAGAAGAAGCTGAAAGAGTAGCCCGGAGGGCTAGTATGTATCAGTTCATCGATGACGCACTATACAGAAGGAGGCCCAACGGTGTGAAATTGAAGTGCATTTGTCGGGAAGAGGGGAAGGAACTGTTGGCAGAGATACACGGAGGCATGTGCGGCTCTCATATTGGATCAAGGGCCTTGGTTGGAAAAGCCTTCCGGCAAGGTTTATACTGGCCCACGGCCCTCCAAGATGCAATCGAGCTAGTCACCAGATGTGAAGCCTGCCAGTTCCACTCCAAGAATATCCATCAACCTGCTCAAGCTCTCCAGACGATCCCTTTGTCATGGCCCTTTTCGGTCTGGGGGCTCGATATCTTATACGTCGTGCTACCGGGGGCTTTGAGTTCTTGTACGTCGCCATCGACAAGTTCTTGAAGTGGCCGGAGGTGGAGCCCGTGAGGAAGGTGACCGCACAATCAGCTATCAAGTTCCTGAAAGGACTAGTGTGCCGCTTCAGAGTACCCGCCAGGGTCATCACTGACAATGGCACCTAGTTCACGAGCCACGCCTTCATGCAATACGTTCAAGCCCTCGGAAGCAAGGTTTCATTCGCCTCTGTTGCTCATCCCAGAAGCAATGGACAAGCTGAGAGGGCGAACGCTGAAGTGCTGCAAGGACTCAAGACAAGAACATTTGATAGGCTGCAGAAGTGTGGCAGGCACTGGATCGATGAGCTTCCGGTGGTTCTTTGGTCCCTCCGTACGACACCAAATCGAGCTACCGGCCAGACTCCCTTCTCCCTAGTCTATGGGGCAGAAGCAGTGATCCCCATGGAACTCATATACGGGTCACCTCGAGTATTTGCCTACGATGAAGTAGAGCAAGAGCAGCACCGGCATGACGATGTCGTGCTCCTCGAGGAGAACCGTCTCTGAGCTGTTACACGTGTTGCACGCTATCAGCAAGCCCTGCGCCGCTATCACAGCCGCAGGGTTCACCCCCGGAGCCTTGAGGAAGGCGACCTTGTCCTTAGGCGCGTTCAGTCTGCCAAGGGTACAAACAAGTTGGCGCCAAAGTGGGAAGGCCCTTACCGGGTGGTACGAGTCACCAGACCTGGCGCAGTCCGTCTGGAGACCGGAGATGGCATTCAATTGCAAAACTCATGGAATATTGAGCATCTCCGTAAGTTCGAACCATAAGGCACGACTGTCGGGCCCTGCCCGGCAGCCACCCTTTTGTACAAGCCTTGTCGATGCTGCATGTAACCCTTTGTACAAAGCCAGGCGCAGACCCTGAGCAGCAGATAAATAAATGAAGCGCTGGGGGCCCCAAAAACTTGCATGCATGCATAGCATAACATGAGCATGGCATGATCATGTAGATAAGGTCATATGCAGCTTTGTTTTCCTCTGCACTAAACTGCAGGGCTCTTGCCGTGGACTCGGTCCCGAAAGGAAGAAACGGAAACAAGCCTGTATCGGTCCCCGACAAGCCGAACAGATAAGTTCCTTCTTATCCATACATGTTCTGTAAGAAGCAAAACTTGTGCATATAGAAACCCCGTCACCTTCGAAGCATGGGTGCTCCCATCCTTTGACTCGAACGTTGCTTCGGTCAAGGTGGTTGTGGTGGCCTTTGGCGGAGAGGGTTCGGCAGGGGGGGTGGTCCCTTTTCATAGTTTCGAGCCCGGCAGACCAAGCCCCGCGGCAACAAACAAAAGGCACCGGCAGGATAGCTTGCCGGAGAAAACTTGTTTACTTGTATGTATAGAGGCATTCCACCTCTGCATGGATGTACTACATGCACAAGTACCTGGCAAAGCTTGTCTTTTTCATTAATGTGTGAATAAGCAAGTACAGGTCTTACAGAACACAAACATGGATAAAGAAGATTACATATTTGAGACTAAAATTTGGCAAATGCCTACATGTCTTAAATTAAAAAAAGATAAGTGCTCCGTAATCCCTTTCTTGTCCCTCTCCTCCTAGGATCTACGGTGGGAGGTGAAGAGGGCAAAACGGGTGCCTGAGGAGAAGCCCAGCCTGACCTCGTCAGGGCCCGTGAGATGGAGCCTGACAAGATCGAGAGGGCGCGGGCGAAGGTGATGGATGGGGGGAGCGACTAGGCGACGCCCTGGTCACCGCCACCAGGGCCAGCGGGACGCGACGGGGTGGACGAAGTCGGGGCCACGAGGAAGCCTGCTGGGGTCCAGTTGGAAGACTGCTGGAGGAGGCAAGAGTACCACCCACACCCAACACACCGGCAAATCGCCTTGCCGGGGAGGAGATGCAGGTGCAGATGGCGGTGCCGCCAGCTGACGGTGACGGAGCGGCTGGTGTTTAGCCAGAGTCGGAGTCGTCGTCCTCCCCACCGGCTCTGTCGTCATCACCGTCACTGTCCTCCTCGTCGCTATCGCTCGAGGAGGAGCTTTCATTGTCAGTCGAGCTCTCCGTGCAGCAGCCTAAGCGAGCACCTGAGCGTCCAAAGACCTTGACGGAGAGCAGGGTGGCGTCCATTAACTTGAAATGGAGGACGTGCCTGGCCGCCAAGTTATGGGCGTGAGCAAAAGTCTTCCAGCCACGCTGGAGAAGCATGACATGAGGAGCGGGGAACTCCACGACCGCCTGCATGCTGCCGTTGCAGCAGCCCCTCATGTGCAGCCTCAACCCCGGCGGCTGCTCAATTTTCATCACCCTTGCAAATGGAGTAGGAAGCCGAAGATGGCTGCGCGGGGGCCCTCGCAGCTTGACGATGAACTCAGCGGCAGGTTCCCGACATGGCCTTCATTGGGGTCCTGAGCAGCCGGAGGAGGTGCGATGAAAGCACCGCCTCTTCCTCCTCGACCCCGAGCGCCACGGCGACCACGTCCTCGTCCTCTCCTGCCTACCCTCACAACGGGTTCTGCTCTCGCGTCCCCAACAGGAGGAGAGAGGCGCTGCCGAGCAGAAGCCCTCGTTACCGCCACTGGAGTGCCACCACGACCTCTCCCCCTCACCATGATGGAAAAACAGTGCTAGAAAGAAGGAGGAAGAGATAGGTGTGAGCCAGCACCTTGCCCACGTTCCCTCTTTATAGGTGAACGGGGCCGGGGGCTGGCCCCTCACCAAGGGGCCAACCACCCTGCTCTGCCAATTTGACTCCTCCGCACCACCAACGGCTCGTGGAATCAGGGCCGACCCTGTGCGCCAATCCATGGCGCCTGGCTTTCTGCCATGGCACACACTTCCGCGCTCCCCGCGTCCGCCACCAACCCTGCGCAATGCATGCAGCACTTGTGACGGAAACACCGAAAGCGGGGGAGCTAGTGGAATGGCAGTTATCACTCCATGAACATGGGACGTGGGTAGTGATAACCCACAAGTATAGGGAATCACAACAGTTTTCGAGGGTAGAGTATTCAACCCAAATTTATTGATTCGACACAAGGGGAGCCAAAGAATATTCTCAAGTATTAGCAGCTGAGTTGTCAATTCAACCACACCTGAAAGACTTAATATCTGCAGCAAAGTATTTAGTAGCAAAGTAGTATGGAAGTAATGGTAATGGTGGCAAAAGTAACAGTAGCAGTTTTGTAGCGATTGTAATAGTGGAAACGGCAAAGTAACATAGCAAAGATCAATAAGTGAAAAGCTCGTAGGCAATGGATCAATGATGGATAATTATGTCGGATGGAATTCATCATGCAATAGTTATAACCTAGGGTGACACAGAACTAGCTCCAATTCATCAATATAATGTAGGCATGTATTCCGAATATAGTCATACGTGCTTATGGAAAAGAACTTGCATGACATCTTTTGTCCTACCCTCCCGTGGCAGCGGGGTCCTAATGGAAACTAAGGGATATTAAGGCCTCCTTTTAATAGAGAACCGGACCAAAGCATTAGCACTTAGTGAATACATGAACTCCTCAAACTACGGTAATCACCGGAAAGAATCCCAATTATTGTCACCTTGGGGTATGCGGATCATAACACGTAATAGGTGTCTACAACTTGCAAGATAGGATCAAGAACACATATATATTCATGAAAACATAATAGGTTCAGATCTGAAATCATGGCACTCGGGCCCTAGTGACAAGCATTAAGCATAGCAAAGTCATAACAACATCAATCTTAGAACATAGTGGATACTAGAGATCAAACCCTAACAAAACTAACTCGATTACATGATAAATCTCATCCAACCCATCACCGTCCAGCAAGCCTATGACGGAATTACTCACGCACAGCAGTGAGCATCATGAAATTGGTGATGGAGGAAGGTTGGTGATGATGATGGCGATGATTTCCCCTCTCCGGAGCCCCGAACGGACTCCAGATCTGCCCTCCCGATGAAGAACAAGAGGTGGCGGCGGCTCCGTATCGTAAAATGCGATGAATCCTTCTCTCTGATTTTTTTCTCCCCAAAAGTGAATATATAGAGTTGGAGTTGAGGTCGGTGGAGGTCCAGGGGACCCACAAGGCAGGGGGGCACGCCCTAGGGGGGCGCACCCTCCACCCTTGTGGACAGCCGGTGGGTCCCCTCTGGTTGATTCTTTCGCCAATATTTTTTATTTATTCCAAAAATATTCTCCGTGAAGTTTCAGGTCATTCCGAGAACTTTTATTTCTGCACAAAAATAACACCAAGGCAATTCTGCTGAAAACAGTGTCAGTCCGGGTTAGTTCCATTCAAATCATGCAAATTAGATTCCAAAACAAGGGCAAAAGAGTTTGGAAAAGTAGATACGACGGAGACGTATCAACTCCCCCAAGCTTAACCCATTGCTTGTCCTCAAGCAATTCAGTTGACAAACTGAAAGTGATAAAGAAAAACTTTTACAAACTCTGTTTGATCTTGTTGTTGCAAATATGTACAGCCAGCATTCAGGTTTTCAGCAACGATTATGAACTAACCATATTCACAATAACATTTAGGTCTCACATTTACTCATATCAATGGCATAATCAACTAGCGAGCAATAATAATAAATCTCGGATGACAACGCTTTTTCAAAACAATCATGATATGATATAACAAAATGGTATCTCGCTAGCCCTTTCTGAGACCGCAAAACATAAATGCAGAGCACCCCTGAAGATCAAGGACTGACTAGACATTGTAATTCATGGTAAAAGAGATCCAGTCACAGTCATACTCAATATCAATTAATAACAACGCATACAAATGACAGTGGTGCTCTCTAACTGGTGCTTTTTATAAGAGGATGATGACTCAGCATAAAAGTAAATAGATAGGCCCTTCGCAGAGGGAAGCAGGGATTTGCAGAGGTGCCAGAGCTCGAGCTTTTTGAAACAGATATGTATATAATTTTGAGCGGTATGCTTTCATTGTCAACATAACAACCAAGAGATCTCGGTATCTTCCATGCTACATACATTATAGGCAGTTCCCAAACAGAATGGTAAAGTTTTTACTCCCCCTCAACCAACAAGCACACTCCACGGCTGGTCCGAAACAACGGGTACCGTCCATACAAACAACAATCCTGGGGGAGTTCTGTTTGAAATTATTTTTGATTTGATTTGAGCATGGGACTGGGCATCCCGAATACCAGCCACTTTCTCGTGAATGATAAGTGAATCAACACTCATCGTGAGAATAACCCACCTAACATGGAAGATACTGACAGCCCCCAGTCGCTACATGAGCGATTTGGGCATACAAAACAGATTATCATTTGAAGGTTTAGAGGTTGGCACATGCAAATTTACTTGGAACAGCAGGTAAATACCGCATATAGGTAGGTATGGTGGACTCATATGGAACAACTTTGGGTTTATGGAAGTGGATGCACAAGCAGTATTCCCGCTTAGTACAAGTGAAGGCTAGCAAAAGATTGAGGAGCGACCAACTAGAGAGCGACAACAGTCATAAACATGCGTTAAGATTAACCAACATTGAATGCAAGCATGAGTAGGATATAAATCACCATGAACATAAATATCGTGGAGGCTATGTTGATTTTGTTTCAACTACATGCGTGAACATGTGCCAAGTCAAGCCACTCGAATCATTCAAAGGAGGATACCATCCTATCATACTACATCACAACCATTTTAAAAGCATGTTGGCACGCAAGATAAACCATTATAAACTCCTAGCTGATTAAGCATGGCATGAGTAACTATAATCTCTAATTGTCATTGCAAACATGTTTCATTCATAATGGGTTGAATCAAGAACGATGAACTAATCATATTTACAAAAACAAGATAGGTCGAGTTCATACCAGCTTTTCCTCATCTCAATCATTTCATCAAATATCGTCATTATTGCCTTTCACTTGCATGACCGAACGGTGTGGATAATAATAATAGTGCACGTGCATTGGACTAAGCTGGAATCTGCAAACATTTATTCAAAGGAGAAGACAAAGTAATATGGGCTCTTTGTTAGATCAACAATAATGCATACGAGAGCCACTCAACATTTTCATCGTGGGCTTCTCCTTACGACCCAAAGAAAGGAAAAAGAATTTCAAAGAAACACACTAAAATGTTTTTGGAGTTTTTGTTTTTCTGAAGAAAGTAGAACAAGAACGAGAAAATTTATTTACACGGGAAAGCTCCCAACAAGCAAAAGAAGAACGAGAAATCTTTTTGGGTTTTCTTTTAATACTACAACTAATTTTTTTTGGATTTTCTCAAAGTTTTTCAAACACACAAGAAGAAAGTGAGAAAAAGAAATAAACTAACAGGGATAATACAATGAAAAAGTATGAACACCGACAACTGGAATGAGTGCGTGAACATGAATGTAATGTCGGTGAGAAATACGTGCTCCCCCAAGCTTAGGCTTTTGGCCTAAGTTGGTCTATGCCCATGGATCAAAGTAGTCCTCTCCTTGGTGCTGAGGAGGATCCTGAGGGTTCCACTGGTTAGCGAGCTCCTGCGGCTCCCACTGATAAATAGACTCCTCATACGGATCAGGTGATGGTTCTGGCTCAGGAACTGGGGATCGCATCCTCTCCCAGTATGCATAAATGTCCTTGGGCAGAATGAGGTACGTGCCTGAATGAATATTGAACAATGAAGGTGCAGGCAAAGTAATAATCTGACAAGTTTTCTGGCTGAATACCAGGTTATAGATGAGTCTCTTTTCCTTATCATCGCTAATAAAATCATGTGCTACCATACTGTTATAGTCTAGATATAAAGTGGGTAGTAGCATCTCCTCTCTCTCATCGTGCCTAATGGGTATCTCGAAGCGCTTAGCAAGGCGGGAGGTGTAGATACCTCCAAATATAGGACCCCTCGAATGGTTTAAGCTCAACCGTCGAGCTACCATAGTGCCCAAACTAAAAGTTCTATCATGAAGTAAAGCATGGCGCAAAATAGCAAGGTCAGGAGCACTAAGGCCTCCACTCTCCCCGTGACCAATTAAACATCTCCCAGCAAATAATGAATAGTAGTGCAAAACAGGAAAATGTAAACTAGCCACTCTCGCTTCCGACACCTTTCTCCCTTCCCCTACGGTAACTTCATCAATAAAATCTTCCACATCTCTAGGACGTAGTTCATCGATGCTGCCCTCAAAAGGTAATTTGCAAAGCTCACAAAAATCATAAAGCCTCATCTCCTTATACTCATCATATAAATAAAATTCTACCATGGGTGGTGATTTCCTAGCATGAAAGTGAAAATTTTGCATGAAAGTATTAGTGAGTAGGAGGTATTGATCACACTTATCGTGGAGGAAGTTGGTGATGCCTGCATTCTCCGCCAAATAATAGAAATCATCATAAATTCCGGTAGCCCCCAAGAATGCATCACATGGCCATTCACACGGCCGAACCTTCGCGGTGCGGGGAAGGTTGTACTTGGGCTTCTTCTTCTCCTCATTCTCATTTCTTTAGAACCCCGACTCGAAGAGCCTCTCAACCATCTCTTCATCATTTCTTTCCTGAGAATTTCTGAAATTTTTAGTGACTTAAAATAAAAGTGAACCAAACTCAACAAAACTAATAGCAACTACTCCCAAAAGTGCCTAGAGGCTCTATCATGCATCAAAACTACTTTGGACCATATAAATTTGACATGCAAGCTTAAGAACAAGGTCACCACAATAGCAAAAATTTGCAATATATAAAGCACTAGAACAAAAACTAATTGGATCATTGGAGGAGCCACATACCGAAGAACAATCCCCCAAAACAGGTTTGCAAATGGAGCTTTGCACAAGGAGATAAAAAATGGCAGGAAGATGAGCTAGAACACGGGTTTGAGCTACGGGATGATTTTTCTAGAGGAAGACGAAGTGGATGGGTGCTGGAATAAGTGAAGGGGACCCACGTGGGACCCATAAGGCAGGGGGCGCGCCCTCCACCCTTGTGGTCCACTGGTGCAGCCCCCTGGTGCAATCTCAATGCAAGAAATTCTAAAATATTCTATAAAAAATCATACTAAATTTTTAGGGCATTTGGAGAACTTTTATTTTTGGGACATTTTTTATTGCACGGATAATTCAGAAAACAGACGAATAATACTATTTTTGCTTTATTCATTCTAAATAACAGAAAGTAAAAGGTGGGTACAGAAAGTTGTGCTTTCTAAATTCATCCATCTCATGCTCATCAAAAGGAATCCATTAACAAGGTTGATCAAGTCTTATTAACAAACTTCTTTCAAATAACATGGAACCGGAGAATTTTCGAATAACACTAGGTTACCTCAACGGGGATATGCATGTCCCCAACAATGAGAATATCATATTTCTTTTTGACAGTAGGGAGAGGGAATTCAAAACCTCCAATAGTAATAGTTGAAAATTTTCCAATAGGATTGATACTATGAACTTGAGGTTGTTTCTTCGAAAAGTGTACCATGTGCTCATTACCATTAACATGAAAAGTTACATTGCCCTTGTTGCAATCAATAACAGCCCCTGCAGTATTAAAAAAGGGTCTACCAAGGATGATCGACATACTGTCGTCCTCGGGAATATCAAGAATAACAAAGTCCGTTAAGATAGTAACGTTTGCAACCACAACAGGCACGTCCTCACAAATACCGATGGGTATAGCAGTTGATTTATCAGCCATTTGCAAAGAGATTTATGTGGCACCCCGGCTCAGAGGGAACCGGAACGCCCCGTATTCCAGCCCAGAGACAAGTCTTCGGGAATATGACACTGTTGGCATAGAACAAATCAGCTCTTTATTACTATGAATAAGGTTACAAGGGTACATGGATTACATCGGTGCGGCGATACTACGCCTGCCCAGGGTAGCTCTATGCTAACAGCGGAACAATCCGAGGAAGCGGAGTATCCTCGGCAGCGGAACAACGACGGCGGTGGTGAACTCCACTCTGCAGGGACTCTGGCTGGAATGCGTATCCTAGCTCGCAAACTCGGAATCCTTGACAAGCAAGCAATCATGGCATGACCTGCAAACTGGCATGACACGCCAGGTGAGTACTTTGAATGTACTCGCAAGCTCACAACAACCAAAGCAATCAAGACAAGCAACGGCATGGCATTTACCGGTTAAACAGGTGTAACCATGACGATGTTAAGACTGTATAATCATGGCATGACATATGAACAGGATGCCACTACATGCAACATGTTACAACTATCATGATACAAATTACTCTGTCGGGGTTACCTCGTAACCACCACATGTAGGAACTTACCATCGAGCGTGCCACATGATAGCCTCGGGACCAACCAAACTTGGTATTACAATACCGTAGTGATAATGTGATCACAAAGAGCTTGGTCTTTACCCAAGATCACCACATAACACTATCAACCAAATTCGGTATCCATGATACCACGGTGATCCTCTCGTGATCACGATCAACCAACATCGATATCCTCGATACCACGGTGATCCTCTCGCGATCACATAAAGATCAACCAACTTCTCTTCTCATCGAACAGGGTTGTTATAAGCAAGATTATTATACTGTTGACCCATAGTGTGTCCTACTACGAACTGTGCCCATAACCGAGGACGCGGCTATCGATAGATTATACACTCTGCAGAGGTTAGTACACTGTACCCACACCACGGAACTCATGGCCTTGTGCTCCCATTCGGGTGGACCAATGACGTTCCGACAAAACCCAATCTATTGCATGGCACTCTCCCGGCCACTCCGACAAACTCCCCTTTGGGCTATGTCATGGGTGACCCCTGTGTCCTTCCGACACCTGCCACCATCGTGGCCAAACAAAACTGTCCCAAACGGGGACCTGAGCTCAATACCAAAACTGGGTTCACAAGGTTATAGCCGCCTACTTGATCAGGGTAGCACGCACTCATAACCTTCCCTAGTTGGAGGTTCCGGCGAGAGGCATGACAATAGATCGAATTAGGGCTGCCCCATCCCAGCAAGTGTGGTTGCACTGGTGAGCTCGATTCGGTGGCGCACTATGACTCAGCCAACAGGTGTTCAAGTTTGATTAACATCCGGTTTAACTTGAATGATGATATGCTGAGCCATGATAACAGGATGAACCATAACAACTGATACAGAAACATGCAGACATGTCATCATCTTAGCATGAATTACTGCAAGTATTAACCATGAACATAATGCTACCAACGAGTATTTGATGACTAGCAGGATGCACATGGACAGAATGTAAAGATAAGCATGAAACAGGAGCATATACAGTATTTCTCAAACAGAATAACATGTACATATTAAATACTATTCAAGTAGGAAACCATAGCTACTGCAAATCCATCATGCAAGTGGCTGTCGTGGCTTGCCTGGGTATGAAGAAATCACCGGGAAGAAGTGCGGGAAGTCCGCGGAAACGATTGCCGGAAACAGTTCTCTCTTGGAGGGGGCTGTTTACGGGCAAGGGCAAAATGGTCATTTTCATAGTGTCAAAATAGTATGAAGATGATACCAACATGACGGGCTTGATGAGACGAAGAAGTAGGCTTTGGAATCACCTCAATCGGAGCCACGGTTAAAAAGTTACGGCCGTTCGTTCGTTAGGCAGAAAAAGAAATAAAACTATTCCTTTCTGCGCTTAACCAGTGAACGCCCACTATTTAACCTTTCGGCCGGCGTGGTTTAAAATAGAAGCGCATTTTGAAAAATACGCTTGCTGGTTGTGAAAGCGTACTTCTGGCCGAAGGATCTCCAGAGTACGTTTTCAGAAAGTGAAAACGTATTCTCAGGTTTACGCCTCCACTTAAGCTTGTGGGGTCGGCCGGTTCGGTCACTGACGCGGGGGTCCCACGTTGACTCCCTCCCTCACTCCTCGTCGCCTTCAACCTCTTGACGGGGAGGGACACAAAGAGCCTGACCGGGCCTCGCGCCGGCGACTCCGGCCGACCTCCGTGGTGCTCCGGCCACCGGAATGATCGGGGCGGCGCCGCGCATCCATCCAAAGGCTCCACGCACGTGGGGAAGCTCGGGGTTCAGCAGGGTCTTGGCCGTAGCGGACGACGGCGTCGGCCTTCTCTGATGAGCATGGTGCACCACACATGAAGAGGAGAGGGGTGGCTGGGAGAGATAGGAGGCGATGGCAGGGGTCTCCTGAGGTGGTAGGGCGACGAGGGAGAGCTTCGAAGGCTCGAATTCGAGTCAAGGGAAGGTGGCGGCCATGGTGGCGATGGGAGACGAGGAGAGCCCTACGAGGCGAATTGAGCGGTCGGGGAGGACCCGTGGGGTGTGGTGAGGCTGGCGGTGAGGTAGGGGAGGCTCGGGGTGGCCTATATATAGGCGAGCGGCGGAGAAGGCCGAGCACAGCCGCGGTGACACGTGCTCCGGCGTCTCGGTGCTTCGGGAGCTCGCCTGGAGGAGGGGAGCAGCGTCCAGAGGGATCTCGGAGGGGCGGAGAGGGCTCAGGTGGACTCGGGAAGGCTCGAAGCGAAGCAGGCGACTGGATGCGGCGGCGGCAGAGATGGCCACGTCGCGGGTATGGCGGCCGCACTGCACAGGAGGGGACGGGAGCGAGGGAAACTTATCCAGGGAGGAAGAGGATGACGAGGGGGAGCTGTTGGACATGATGAGTTGCACGGAAACGTCAAGCAAGGGAGGGGCCCGAGCTGACAAACACGCAGCTCGCGTCCATTGCGTGTCAGGGCGGTGGTCACCGCGTGGACACGGCGATGCCACGTGTTCTGGTCAACCCCACCATGTCAACTCGATCAGTCATTCAAAGGATGAGGTCTAGGAGGAAAGAAATGAGCATAGTGTCACTTGAGTTGACCGCAGCTAGCAGTTTCTCTCAGGAATAGCAAGGTGTTGGTGCCTTGGTGAGGAAGATACAAGAAGAGACAAGGACTGGTCTTCGCTAGAGGGTGATCATATGCTAAGGTGATTATGTCTGCAACTTTGCAGCTCATTTGGATGAAGAGAAATAGCACTTGCTGTTCAAATGACATAACTGGCCAGGATTGCAAATCTTGAAGTAGCACTCATCACAAGTATTGCCTTAGGCTGAAAATGGGCAGGGGATGATGATTTGGTCATATGAGGATGCCATAAAAATTTCATGCCATTTGGACAAGCCAAAATGGTACTTCCTTCACAGTGGTCCTCTCTGGACAGAATTTTGGAAAAATTCTAGTGAGTTATTGGGTAGACGAAATGAGCCCAAATTTAGTGGAGAGGTGAAATGTAGGTAGAAGCATGTTCTGGAAATTATTCATGAATTATGGAGCAATAAAAATTATAGTTGCTTCACAACCCAAAATAATTACCAGAAACAAAGATTTGATGCTGTAATCACATAGATGATGGAATGATGCTAACATTTGGTGGAGAGCTATTATTTGGGCATATGAAGATGCTTACAAAATTTCAACTCATTTGGATATGCCTAGCTTGCGCTTCCTTCACAAGGCCTCTTTTTAAACAGAAACTTTGAAAAATTGCTCAGGAATATTCACTAGGCAAATGAAGTTGAAATTTGGCATGTGGCAATGAATGGATAGGAAAGAGTGCACAAAAAGTTTGAGAGCAAGCAAGCAAATATAAAGGGTACTTGCTTCTCAACTTGACAGCTAGGGCAGAATCAAAAAAAGAATATTTGTGAAATATTCTTGAACATGGCAAGGAAGTATTTTGACATATCTGAAGAAGATATGTCCCAAAGGATTTATGAGAATTATTTGGAAATCTTTGGAATGCTGGAAATGTGGGTTGCTTCACAACCCAGGGCAGACAGAGTTATTCCTTTAATAGAAAAAGGAATATTCCCAAGAAAAGAATATTGGGATTGGTCCAAGATGAGAATGATATGGTCTTGAGATGGTTTTGAGATTGACAAGCCACTGGGGAGAAGAATCGAGGGTGATCTCTCCAGGTTTCAAGACCACTAAGCCATAGAAAAGCAAATCCAAACCAAAACCAAAAGAAAAAAATGGGCAAAATCCAGGGTTTTCAATTTCAGTAGGTGTCAACTTATTCAAATCGAGTCTACGATATAAAGAGAAAGGCATAACACTAACACCGGCTCCCAAATCACATAAAGCAGTTTTAACATAGTTTCTTTTAATGGAGCATGGTATAGTTGGTATTCCTGGATCTCCTAGTTTCTTTGGTATTTCACCCTTAAAAGTGTAATTAGCAAGCATGGTGGAAATTTCAGCCTCTGGTATCTTTCTTTTATTTGTAACAATATCTTTCATATACTTGGCATAAGGAGACATTTTCAGAATATCAGTCAAATGCATACGCAAAAAGATAGGTCTAAGCATTTTAACAAAGCGCTCAAAATCCTCATCATCCTTTTTCTTGGATGGTTTAGGAGGAAAGGGCATGGGTTTCTGAACCCATGGTTCTCTTTCTTTACCGTGCTTCCTAGCAACGAAATCTCTCTTATCATATCTTTTGTTCTTAGGTTGTGGGTTATCAAGATCAACAGCAGGTTCTATCTCCACATCATTATCATTACTAGGTTGAGCATCAACATGAACATCATCATTAACTTTATCACTAGGTTCATGTTCATCACCAGATTGCGTCTCAGTATCAAAAATAGAAATATCATTTGGGTTCTCAGGTGTATCTCTAACAGGTTCACTAGAAGCATGCAAAGTCCTATCAGTTTTCCTTTTATTTTTATTACTAGGACTAGGTGCATCAGTATTAATTCTCTGAGAATCTTGTTCAGCTCTCTTAGGATGGCCCTCAGGATACAAAGGTTCCTGGGTCATTTTACCACCTCTAGTCATAACCCTAACAACATTATCATTGTTCTTACTATTCAACTCATTGAGCAAATCATCCTGTGCCTTAAGTACTTGCTCTACTTGAGTCTTAACCATGGAAGCATGTTTACTAATAATTTTCAGATCACTAATAGTTCTACTCATATAATCACCCAAGCAATCAAGCATGTAAGCATTATGTTTCAATTGTCTACTAACATAAGCATTGAAGTTCTCTTGTTTAACAATAAAGTTATCAAACTCATCAAAGCATTGACTAGCAGACTTATTATAAGAGATATCACCTTCATCAAATCTATCAAGAGAATTTACCTCTACTACCTGTGTCAGGTTATCAAGACCATATATTTCTTCAATAGGTGGTAAATTCTTAACATCTTCAGCTTTAATACCTTTTTCTTTCATAGATTTCTTTGCCTCTTGCATATCCTCTGGACTGAGGAATAGAATACCTCTTTTCTTCGGAGTGGGTTCAGGAAGTGTCCAATCATTATCATTACTCAATATATTATTCAATAGCAATTCAACTTGCTCAACAGTCCATTCCCTGAAAACACAACCAGCACAACTATCTAGGTGGTCCCTAGAAGCATCGGTTAGTCCATTATAAAAGATATCAAGTATTTCATTTTTCTTGAGAGGATGATCAGGCAAAGCATTAAGTAATTGGAGAAGCCTCCCCCAAGCTTGTGGGAGACTCTCTTCTTCAGATTGCACAAAGTTAAATATTTCCTTTAAAGCAGCTTGTTTCTTATGAGCAGGGAAATATTTTTAAGAGAAGTAGTAAACCATATCCTGGGGACTACGCACACAACCAGGAGCAAGCGAATTAAACCATAACTTAGCATCACCCTTTAATGAGAAAGGAAACAACTTAAGAATATAATAATAGTGAATTTTTTCCTCATGAGCAAATATGGTAGCTATATCATTCAACTTAGTAAGATGTGCCACAACAGTTTCAGATTCATAACCATGAAAAGGATCAGATTCAACCAAAGTAATTAACTTAGGATCAACAGAGAATTCATAATCCTTATCAGTAACAAAGATAGGTGAAGTAGCAAACTTAGGATCATATTGCATTCTAGCATTCAAAGATTTTTCTTTCCACTTGCATAATAATTTCTTAAGATCATCTCTATCTTTACAAGCAAGAAAGTCCCTAGCTACCTCTCCATCCATAACATAACCCTCAGGTATAACAGGCAATTCATATCTAGGAGAGCTAGGTCTAGCAGGTGTCTCAAAGTGTTCAGTTTCAATAATTTCTTCAGTTTTAGAAATATCATCATCCTCAGCATAATCAATAGTTCTAGCTCTAGCAAGATGTTCATTAAGTAATTCACCCAGTGGCACAGTATTATCAAGCAAAGCAGTAGTATCATCATAAGCATCATGCATAGCAGAAGTAGCATCATTAATTACTTGCGACATATCAGAATTAATAGCAGGTGTAGGTATCGCAAGCTTACTCAAAACAGAAGGTGAATCAAGTGCAGAGCTAGATGGCAGTTCCTCACCTCCCCTCGTCTTGGAGGAAAAAATCTTGGTTCTTGGATCTTTCAGATTCTTCATAATGATCAACAGATATAAATCCCAAGTGACTCAAAGAATAGAGCTATGCTCCCCAGCAACGGTGCCAGAAAAAGGTCTTGATAACCCACAAGTATAGGGGATCGCAATAGTTTTCGAGGGTAGAGTATTCAACCCAAATTTAAAGATTCGACACAAGGGGAGCCAAAGAATATTCTCAAGTATTAGCAGCTAAGTTGTCAATTCAACCACACCTGAAAGACTTAATACCTGCAGCAAAGTATTTAGTAGCAAAGTAGTATGGAAGTAACGGTAATGGTGGCAAAAGTAATAGTAGCAGTTTTGTAGCAATTGTAACAGTGGCAACGGCAAAGTAACGTAGCAAAGATCAATAAGTGAAAAGCTCATAGGCAATGGATCAATGATGGATAATTATGTCGGATGGCATTCATCATGCAACAGTTATAACCTAGGGTGACACAGAACTAGCTCCAATTCATCAATATAATGTAGGCATGTATTCCGAATATAGTCATACGTGCTTATGGAAAAGAACTTGCATGACATCTTTTGTCCTACCCTCCCGTGGCAGCGGGGTCCTAACAGAAACTAAGGGATATTAAGGCCTCCTTTTAATAGAGAACCGGACCAAAGCATTAGGACTTAGTGAAT
The DNA here is from genome assembly GCA_011799875.1 of Thinopyrum elongatum. Lineage (NCBI taxonomy): Eukaryota > Viridiplantae > Streptophyta > Magnoliopsida > Poales > Poaceae > Thinopyrum > Thinopyrum elongatum. The sequence continues at coordinate 481,078,702 of CM022300.1, read as the reverse complement.
ACATGAACTCCTCAAACTACGGTAATGTAAGTGCATCTAGTGCCCCTTAGTGATTTTGGTGTATTGAAGACTTATAGGTTAAGGGACTAATGTGTTTGTGAGTGTACACAGGTTCTATAAGTCTATGAGGAGTTTGATATTTACGATGAAAGTCGACCCCTAAAAATGAATATCTTCATTTGAAGACCTTGGTTTTCTTGAAGACTTTGAAAATGAGGAAATTGGTGTGACCTTGAAGACTTTGATATTGATGCGAGGATTATGAAGCATGAAGACTTTTGTTTTCATAGTTTTGTTTTCTCTTTCTTGAGTCATAGGAAACACCGTACTATTAAAGGGGGTCGAGGTAAAACTAAGGAAAAGTTTCCAAGTGATGCTCATCTCAAAGCCTACACATACCCAATCCTTTCGAGTGAAGCCATTGGAAATCTCATACAGTTCAGTCATTTTCTTCAGTGACAGAGACGAAGATCTTCGATTCTCTAAGGAATTTGTTCTGACTCAGGAGTTAGGAATTCGCCAGTGCGGATTGCCTACAAGTGAGGAACATGATAGCCCTGAGGAATTTGAAAGCTCAAATTTCTGACCGTTGCTGTGCTACGCGCCAGCTGTCCCAAATATCTTATCCACCTAACGGTCATATCATTGAAGGGCATTTATGTCTTATCATGTCGGGCTTCTCCCAGACTATAAATAGCCGCCCCCTACAACCACTAGCTGGTTGGCTACTCCGAGAGAAACTGACACTTGTCATTTAGAGCATCCCATCCTCCGAGGACTTTGAGAGAAAATCATCAGTGAGGAAAAACCCAAACCCAACACCTAAAACCCAAAGTGATCGAGCATCACTGAAGAGATTGTTCCTGTGTGGAACCGACGCTTGTTACCTTTGAGGACTGTGCATCCTCCAGACGGTTAGGCGTCATGGTCTAGAGCATCCAAGAGGAATTGTGGATCGCCGAGTGACCAAGTCTGTGAAGGTTTGGAAGTCACCTGTGAAGACTTACCACGAGTGATTGGGCGAGGTCTATGTGACCTTAGCTCAAGGAGAATACGGTGAGGACTGTGTGTCCTCAAGTTTAAATACCTAGCCGCTCCAACCAGACGTACAATTGTCACAGCAGTTGGAACTGGTCTACCAAATCATTGTCTTCACCGAGCTACTGGTTCTATTTCCTCAACCCTTTCATTTCCTCATTCATGTGTTGATGAAATTGATCGTTACTGTTTGAAGACTTTAACTGAAGACTTTCTCAATTTCCTGAATCCTAATTCTTCAGTCATCTAGTCTTTTGCCTGCTTATCCCGTTTACACGCTGCCTGTGCTCTGTGCTTGTTTCATATCATCATGATGACTGTGTTACTGCCATGTTATGCTTGCACCTGAGTACTTATTCCGCTGCTTGTAGTTCGTCACTTAGCAAATTCCTCAAGTAGTATTTCCTCAGTGACGAATTTGTAAAAATCGCCTATTCACCCCCCCCCCCCTCTAGTTGATATAACGCACTTTCAATTGGTATTAGAGTAAGGTACTCCCTTGTTCTGTGTGATTTTGGTTTAACCACCTGGAGTTTTAGTTATGTCGACTGCAGGCATGATCAAGGTCTCGGCTGGGTGTCCTACCTTTGATGGTACGGACTACCCCTACTGGAAGAATAAGATGCACATGCATATTGAGGCAATTGACAACGATCTCTGGTACGTTGTGGAAAATGGCGTTCCCTCTGTCACTCCTTCCGTGAACGCTGCTGATGTGAAGAGATTCAAGCAACTCGACTCTCAAGCGAAGAATATCATATGTGGCCATCTGAGCAAAGGACAGTATGGCAGAGTGAGTGCTTTGGAGTCTACAAAGCTTATCTGGGACAGGCTGTCCAAGGTCAACGAAGGAATCACAACTCAATGTGATTCTCGAGTTGACGTTCTTTGCAATCTCTTCAATCACTTCAAAAGACTCGACAATGAGAATGTCCAGCAAACCTTTGATCGCCTCACTGACATTTCAAACGAGCTTCAAGCACTTGGTGCCACTGACATCACCGACCATGAAGTGGTGAAGAAATTGCTGAGGTCACTCGATTCTTCATTCGATACACTGGTGCTGATGATTCAAGAACGTGGAGACTACAAGTCACTAGATCCTACTGATATCCTTGAGAGGCTGAACACTCATGAATTCCAACAAGCTGAGAAGAGAGATCTCTATGGGCCAAGCTATGGAAGATCACGCGCACTGAAGGCCAAGGCAGTTTCCTCATCTGAAGGAGAAGATTCTGATAGCAGCCTTGGTGACCCTGAAGAACTAAGCCAGGAGCTAGCAATGCTCGTGAGGAAATTCCGGAAGTTCTCAAGGCATGGTCGCTTTGTAAAATCTTCAAAAGGTGATGACATGAGATCAGATTCCTCATCCCGTGATTACAAGAAGAGGACTTGCCACAAATGCAAGAAACCTGGTCAATACATAACTGATTGTCCTCAGTGGGCAAAGGAATCAAAGAAGAAGAAATACAAGGATGATAGTTCAGATGACTCAAAGAAGAAGAAGAAATCTTCAAAGTCCTCATCATCAAAATCTTCAAAGTCTTCATCTCACAAGAAGAGCAGTTCCAAGAAGGCTCGGGCATTCATTGGCAAGGAAATGGACTCTGAAGCTGAATCTGAGGAAAATGAGGAAGAGGAGGCATCTAAGGAGTCAGACTCTGGTGTGGCGAGCCTAGCCCTTGCTACTACTTTCGTCAGCAAGTTCATCTTCAACACTGAGGAAAATGGCTTCCCCAACACTGCTGATGACAGCAACGATGACTATGCTCCCACCTATTGCTTCATGGCAAAAGGTGCCAAGGTACTCAAATATCCCTCCTCTAAATCAAGTGAGGATGAATCTGATGAAAATCTCAAACCCAGCTATTCCAAACTTGCTAATATTGTTGTTAAACAACAAAAGGCTTTGGAAAAGGTTCAAAATTTGCTAGACAAAAGCGATGATCTGCTGGGTGAGGAAATGGATCAAACTCAAACTCTGACTGATAATCTTCAGCGACTACAGTCTAAGTTTGATAACCTTCAAAGTTGTCATGAAACTCTCTTAGCTGATCATGAGAAGCTTTCTTATGAATTTCTTCAAAGAAAGCAAGATCTTGAGAAGCTAAGGGTGAGTCAAGAAGATCTTCAGAAGGAAAATGATTCATTACTTGCTCAACAGATCAGTTCCACTCAGGAAGAATTTATTCCACCATGTTTGAAATGCATTGAATGTGAAACTGCTAATTCTTCACCTGAAAGTTCAAATGCTTCTATTGCTGCAAATTCTTCAACTATCTCTATAGTCACAAATTCCTCATCTGAGGATACCACTAGTATCACTGACGAAAATGCAGGGTTGAAGGAATTGTATGTGACAGGCATGTACAAAAGCCTCAAAGGGCATCAGACTCTTTGTGATGTGCTCAAAAAGCAGATCTTGAACAGGAACCCTAGGAAAGAGGGTATTGCCTTTGAGAGGAAACTCAATGCTGATGGAACCTACTGGAAACCTGAGCAGTATCCCAAACCTCATGGGTTGCTGCGAAGGGACCTCCCGTATATCCATCCACTTTATCTGGCTTTACTTGTGAATCCTCATATTCATCTGATGAGTCATTTGACTCCAACTATAAACTGTTCAAAAATTAGAATGGTGAAGTATTTGCTAGATATGTTGGAACTAACTGCAGGAACGGTCCCCCAATGAAGAAAATCTGGGTTCCTAAAAGGTGCCTTGAAAGTCTTTAGGTGAATGTCATCATGACACCACCTGTGAAGAATAGGAATCCCATATCAAATTCTTCAGATGGACCAAACGCTTCAAATGGATCCAAGTCCTCATATGGACCAAATTCCTCATATGGATCAAATTCCTCATATGGATCAAATTCCTCACGTGGATCCAAATCCTCATATGAACATCATTGTGCTAACACATCTGTTTCGCAGGAAAAATCTAAGAGCTATGAATATGTGCATTATTCTTCAAATCATTATGTTCATAAGTCCTCGAAGAACTTCTCTGCTTATTCATATGCCTATTCTAACCCCTCTTCTGTGAAACGAAGCGCATTGGCTTCAATTCCACCTTTCTCTTATGGAGCTTGCAGAATGATGAACTCTTTGCCACCCCTCCAGATGTGGGTGGTGAAGAAAAATAACTAATCTCTTATGCAGGGTCAGGTCTCCAGATGAACTTAATCGTCTGAAGAATTTGCTGGAGACCTGAAAATGCTTGAAAGGATGCAAGCTAATTATGAAGAAATGATTCATTTATTTCTCACGTCCTCATACTGCTATATATACATATGTTGCATTAATTGATGAAATTATGTATGATGAATTTGATGTCATATTCTTCACTCTGAAGTATATGAGTTCGTAAGAAGCACTAATTCATCTGCAGGATGATTTACCCAAAGCTACTGAGTGGGTCCTCGACAGTGGATGTACAAATTACATGACCGGTGACAAGAGCTTACTGATGGACACTCCTTTATATCCATCACATTTGAAGCATATCACCTACGCTGACAAAGGCAAAAGCAAGGTATTGGGTCTAGGTAGGGTTGCAATCTCAAAGTATCGACACATGGACAAAGTCATGCTTGTCGAGTCCCTCGGATTCAACCTCATGTATGTCTCGATGCTTTGTGATCTTGATATGGTTGTTGTCTTTGGCAAATATCGTTGCTTAGTGCTCATGGAATCTGACAATTCCAAAGTCTTCGAAGGCTTTAGGAGAGGAGACTTGTATATTGTTGATTTCTCTGCAGGACCACAGCCTGCCACATGTCTACTTGCAAAAGCTTCAGAAGGCTGGCTATGGCATCGACGACTGGGTCATGCTGGCATGAGGAACTTACACATGCTTGTGAAGAAGAAGCACGTCATTGGCATTGAGGGTGTCAAATTCCTCAAAGATCATCTTTCTGGGGCTTGTGAGGCTGGAAAGATGACCAGAGCCAAGCACCCCTTGAAGACTATCATGACTACCTCTCATCCTTTTGAATTGCTTCATATGGACCTCTTTGGCCCTACTCATTATGCCACACTAACAAATGCAGCATCTCTATATGGCCTTGTCATTGTTGATGATTATTCTCATTACACATGGGTGCATGTCATTACTTACAAAACTGAAGTGCAGGAAGTCTTCAGACGATTTTCCTCAAGGGCTTCGACGAATTTCGGTGTGAAGATCAAGCATATACGTAGTAACAATGGGACCGAGTTCAAGAATACTGGTCTTGATGACTATCTTGATGAACTTGGGATTACTCATGAGTTATCTGCCCCATACACTCCTCAGCAAAATGGCGTTGTGGAGCGCAAGAACATGACTCTTGTTGAGATGGCTCGCACTATGCTTGATGAATACAAGATGCCTCGTCGCTTCTGGCCTGAGGCAATTGATACTGCATGCCACATCATCAACAGGGTATATCTTCACAAATTCTTCAAGAAGACCTCATATGAACTCCTCACTGACAAGAAACCCAATGTGAGTTATTTCAAAGTCTTCGGTGCTAAATGTTGGATTAGAAATCCTCATCACAATTCTAAATTTGCACCGAAAGCACATGAGGGTTTTATGCTTGGTTACGGAAAGGACTCGCACACCTACAGAGTCTTCAACACCCATCACCACAAGGTTGTTGAAACTGTAGATGTGCGGTTCAATGAAACTAACGGCTCGCAAAGAGAGCACCTACCTCCTGTGCTAGATGAAATGTCTCCTGAGGAATCCATCAAGCTAAAGGCTACTGTGGATGTCATACCTACTGAAGAATCTGCTGAAGAGGTCATTCCAGATCATGAAGAAAATCATGTTGGTGCATCTAAAGAAAATGGCTCTGAAGAAAATGTTGAGCCCAATCAAAGTCGTCAACCTGCTCATCCTCGCGTTGCAAATGAAGTGCAGATTGAGAGAATCATCAACGACATCAGCGCACCAGGTCCTCTCACACGCTCAAAAGCTTCACATTTATCTAACTTTTGTGGGCATTTTGCTTTCGTCTCTATCACAGAGCCTACCAAAGTTGATGAGGCATTTCTGGAGCCTGAGTGGATTCAAGCTATGCAAGAGGAATTGCATCAATTCGACCTCAACAATGTGTGGGAACTTGTCAAGCGACCAGATCCTCGCAAGCACAATGTCATTGGTACCAAATGGATCTTCCGCAACAAGCAAGATGAAAATGGCCTAGTGGTGAGGAATAAGGCTCGTCTCGTAGCTCAAGGCTACACACAGGTTGAAGGAATTGAATTCGATGAAACTTTTGCACGTGTTGCTAGACTTGAGGCTATTCGCATATTGCTTGCTTATGCTAACCATCATAATATCATCTTATATCAAATGGATGTGAAAAGTGCATTCCTCAATGGTAAGCTTGAGGAAGAAGTATATGCGGCTCAACCCCCAGGTTTTGAAGATCCTAAGCATCCTGACAAAGTCTTCAGACTCAATAAGGCCCTCTATGGCCTCAAGCAGGCCCCTCGGGCATGGTATGATACACTGAAGGAATTCCTCATGAAGAAAGGCTTCAAACCCGGTTCACTTGATCCGACTCTTTTCACCAAAACTTATGATGATGAATTATTCGTGTGCCAAATATATGTTGATGATATTATCTTTGGTTGTACTAACCAACGTTACAGTGACGAATTTGCCTATATGATGAGTGAGAAATATCAAATGTCTATGATGGGAGAATTGAAATTCTTCTTAGGTCTTCAAATTTGTCAACAACGCAATGGCATCTTCATTTCTCAAGAGAAATACCTCAAGGACGTTCTGAGGAAATTCGGCATGCAAGATTGCAAAGGCGTCAAAATCCCTATGCCCACAAATGGCCATCTATGCACCAATGAAAATGGTATAGACTTCGATCAAAAGGTATACCGCTCCATGATTGGCTCTTTATTATATCTATCTGCATCTAGGCCAGATATTATGCTTAGTGTTTGCATGTGTGCCCGTTTTCAAGCTACACCGAAGGAATCACACCATAAGGCTGTGAAACATATTCTTCGATATCTAGCTCACACTCCAACACTTGGATTATGGTATCCCAAGGGCTCGGCTTTTAATCTCATTGGATATTCTGACTCTGACTATGCTGGTGATCGAGTGGATCGCAAGTCAACATCAGGCACATGCCATTTCCTTAGATGGTCTTTAGTATGTTGGTCCTCGAAGAAGCAGAACTGCGTATCACTCTCCACTGCTGAAGCTGAGTACATTGCTGCTGGTTCTTGCTGTGCTCAATTGCTATGGATGAAGCAAACCCTCAAGGACTATGGCATCAATATGAAGAATGTGCCACTCTACTGCAACAACGAGAGTGCCATCAAGATTGCTCATAACCCAGTTCAGCACTCGAAGACAAAGCACATCCAGATTCGTCATCATTTTCTTTGAGATCATGTGTTGAAGGGCGACATCTCTATTGATCACGTGAAGACTGAAGAACAACTAGCGGATATCTTCACAAAGCCCTTAGATGAGAAGAGATTTAGCAAGTTGCGGTGTGAGCTAAATATCTTTGATTCTTCGAATGTTCTTTGAAAGGACACACATCCTAACACTTACGCAAAATTGATGACTTAGATGTGCAACACACGAAGTAACGTTTTTTTTCAATCAATGAAGACTAACCCTCTAAGTGTGAAGAAATTAATGAAGAATTTGATTCTCAGAGCCCTACGACAATTGTACGCGGTGTCTGAAATCATCATTCTTAGACGGTGGGTCACGCCACCAACAAAAAGTTGAAAATCTTCAAAATTGAGTTTTTCTTCTTTTTGCAAATTCTTCAAATTTTCCAATTCTTCAACTTTGCAAAGCCCTCAAACTTTTCTACTGGTGTTCTTCATTGACTATATATATATATATATATATATATATATATATATATATATATATATATATATATATATATATATATATATTTGAGTTTTCATGTCCTCAACAGCATTCACTTATTGCTAATTCTTCAAGTTGATCTTCATCTAAGTGAATGTGATCGGACCCGTTCCCCCTCTATGCTAAACTCAACCCAGTCTGTTCACAAATTCTTCATGTGCATTCAATTGAAACCCGTTCAAAGTCTTCACTACGTCCTTGACAGCTGAAGAATTTGCGAACGAAACTTTAAAATTTTCATATCTGAATTTTCGGCTTTTGCCGCTCAAATCATTTCGCATCCCATGATGCATTAAAATATTCACCCACGATCTCCCATGATCTCCTCCACTCTGTACGTGGGTGACACATGTCGTTAGAAGAGTAAGGGTCAGGGGCATGTTCGTCCAAAAATTTTGGACGGGCAGTTTTTCACCGTGGCTATAAATACCCCTCCCCTTCCTCTGTCCTCATTTACCTCGCTCGACCTCCATCTCACTCGAGCTCTCAGACCTAGCGCCGTCGCTACTCTCCATCGTCGCCGGTGAGGAAGAGCTTCACTGCCTCGACCTCATCGCCGTCGTACTCGCGCCGGCCGCAGAAATCTTCACTCCGTCGCCGTCGTAGCTGTCTCTCACCGCCAAGTTAGGGCATGAGAGATCTAAACGGACGATCTTCTCCAACTCCACTCCCAGTTCATCGTGTTCTTTGTCCAGGGTAAATAAAATCTAATTTTACTGCCCTACTTTGATTCTTATGATTTCCACAAAATCTTCAAAAGGTGTTTATTCTTCAACTTCCCATTCCATAAACACCCGAATGCTTCTGTATCTTGATTTGTTTCTCTAAGCTATATTTTTCTCCAAGATTCCTCAATTGTGTGGATTTTCAAAATCTATACAACTCTGGAACCTAAGTCAAGAACGCTTAGTGAAATTCCTCAAGACATCTATGGTCAAATTCCTCAAACTTGATACTTTTTGAAAAAATTCTGAGAACGCATATGACCTCTCCAAATTCTTCGCACCTATACTCTGTTCATAGGTACAAAATGTCCGCTGCTGAATCACTAGGTTCTCATCAACTTAATTCATTTGCAGCGTTCCTCGAAGATAAGTTGCATACTTCCTCAGAAACATCCATTGTTCAAAATTCTCAAGTGAGGAAAATGGCAGATGGGAAGAGACCTCAGAAGGGAGGCAAGAGGCCTGAGACAAACACTGCTTTTGAGATCCCTGACGATATATATGTTGAGTACTGTACACCTGATGAAGCGAAATATGGCAAAGAGAACAAGAATCAGCGCAAAGTGCGCATACAGAGGATTGAAAGGAGATGGGCTAAGGAATGGAGGGAATACCGATACGTCACTCCAAAGTACATGCAGAAATTCGTTGTAAACCCTCCATGTCCAAGACCTCCATTGGCTGCTGGCCAAGTTGCTGATCCCACCAGCATCAGGCGTGGTGAGGAATTTCCAAAAGAATGGGCCAAGCGCCTAGCCAAACTGGCCAAGCTTGCAAAAGAAGCAGTGAAGAAATTCAACAAAGATTCTCAAGCTGCTGCTGCTGAGGCCTCTGCCAGCAAGCCCAAGAAGGCTATGCCGAAGAAATCAGTTGTAAAGCCGAGTTCCTCAACAACAATGCCCTCACGGCCAAGTTCCTCAAAGCCCTTAAAGCAAATTCCTCAGGCAACTTCTTCAAGGGCTGTGCAAATTCCCTCTGTTGCCACAAAGTCCTCACTTGCTGCTGCAAAGTCCTCAACACCAGTGCATCTTGCAATGTGCCAATGGACCGCAGGTTTTTCAATTGCTTCTGGAGCATCTGCAAGTTCCTCAGCTCCACCACGGTCCTCAACTAGTCCAACTCTACTGAAGAAAAAGGCCACTGCTGGACGTGGAACGAGGCCAAGTCCTCATAAGAAGCAAGTGGCGTTCCATGTTCCGTCTAATGACGATGAAGCTGATGATGAAGAACTTGCTGAAACCATCAGGGACAGGCAAGAAAGGGCCGCTAGAGCCAAAGGGAGTTATGTGCCTCTCATGCTGGATCCGAAGAAGATCCTTGATTTCATTGATCTCAGGCACAAAGATCCAAACACTCCACTGCCTGAACTGAACCTCACTCCTGGTCAAAGTCACATGTTGACGGCATTCATCAGTGAAGAAAAATGGAAATTTGAAAAGGCCAGGCAAGTCAAGAAGGCTCAGTACAAGAAGGAGCGTTTTCTGAAGAACAATATTCTGAACATGTGTCCTGAAGAACTTGTAGCTCTGCAAACGGAAATCAAAGGTCTCAGTGATGAATTCGACAGATACTATGCCTATTGGCTAGGAGCCAAAGTCAGATTTGTCAAGCTTGCCAAGACCCTCAAGCCTAACATTGCAGCACCATCGCAATGACAAAATCCTCAGGCTGATACTACTGCTCAGTCTACTAAAGAAAATGAAAGCGCAGCTGATGAAAATTAGGCTGATGAAGAAACTGAGAATACCAGGGCTGATGAAGAAATTCCAGCTCCTGAAGACTCTGACAGGGCAACCACCAATGTTGCGCCTGAAGATCAACCCAGGCCTGCTGAAGCATTTGCAGCGCCTGAAGAAACTGAACATGCCAGGGCAACTGCATCAGTTGTGTCTGAAGAAACTGAACCCACTTCATCTGCTCCCCTTACCAAAGCTACGGAGAAGGTAGCTGTGACGAAGAGGAAAGCATCAACCTCTGCAGAGTCCTCAGCTCCCAAGAAAGTGAGGACTTTGACGAGCTCTTTCAATAACCCAATTGATGTTGTTCCAATCTCAATAGTGCCATCAAAGGAGCTCATTCCTTTTGGTGAAGAATATGTCATTCCAGATGACACAGATGAAGAGAATCCTTCTGCTGCTTCTTCAGAGCAGTTGGATGAAGAAGTTGAAGTGGAAGATATCCCTTCAACCCCACTGGTATCATCGCCCATGCCTCAGTTCACAACTGAAGAGGCAGGCGTTGCGGAAATTGAAGAAGACGTGGACATTGGTTCAACTACTATGCTGAATGATGATTATTGGGAAAATCTTCACCCCAATTCACCATTGACCACTCCTCTGCATCAAATTCCTCAGTCCCTTGTGCAAACCCAAGAAATTCAAACGGGATCTGAAGGACATCAAACTTCTCTTCTGTCCATTCCAGAGGAAGTTCCAGCTACTACTACTGAAGAAATAGTGACTCAAACAGCTGCTGAAGAACCTGAACTTTCAATTCCTCAGTCAGCAGCTCCAGAGATATTGATCCAAGAGGTTGTGAAACCTTCAACTTCTAATCTTCAGCCCAAGCTGCAAAATCCTCATGCTAAAAGGCCAAAGTTCAAGGCTGACGATTTCTTCGCTGAGCATCATTTCTTCACTGATTTCAACCCATATGACTCAGCAAGACTTCTACGCAAGCACTTCTGGACAGCAAGCCAAATGAACTTCTACTCATCACTTCTGTTTAACAAGGACAGGGTCTTTGAGCATCGTCAAATTCCTCATGTGGATATGGAGCCCATCCCGTGCTTTCAACCTATCTTGAATGTTCTTCACGACGCTGGGCTCCTGAACTTCTGTGCTGACATCTACGATTGGAATGAAGAGCTAATTCTTTAATTCTATGCTACTCTACACATCACTGGGAACATGGCTGATGTCAATTCATGGGTGCTTGATTGGATGACTGAGAACACGCACTACAAAGCACCGGCCTATGAATTACTTCATGCCATTCCAATCAGTCCATCTGCTGAAGGCGCAAGGCTTATGTATGAAGAACCTAAACTTTCTCATCATATGATGCAAGTGCTAATGAAGCCTTTGAAGTCTGGCCAAGCTCCAAGAACCACCTTCCTAGTGAAGGATTTGCTTTATGTGCCTAGGACAATCTACCGCATTCTGACCAAAACCCTCAGTCCGATCAAAGGCCACAACTCTGAAGAAGAGGAAGTTGTTGGAATCATGAAGAATCTGTTGTTCAATATTATACATTGTATTCCCATTAACTACCACGATTTCTTCATGAGGACTTTGGCAAATGTTGCACTGTCACCATTTGAGTTGAAGCCTTATGCTCCATGGATTATGAAATTCATCAGAACCAGGTCGTCAATTCACTACAAGGCAGATTGTCAGAATCACCTCAGCTATTTGCCACCCATTGAAGTCCTCAAATGGACTATTTCCTTAGTTGATGAAAAAGGGAAGGCTGCTGTCATTGATGAAGGCACTCGTCCATTGGATGGTCAGTTTCACAAAGCTGCATCTTATTCCACCAATGATGACTCTTCAACTCAAGACTCTGCCGCAAAAGCTTCAAAGCCAATTCCTCAAGCCATTGCCCCACGTGTGATGACTGATCGTGAGCTTCTACTAAGTCTTCATCAGAAGTTCGATCGCAATCACAAATGGGCCAAGCATCAATTTGGCTCAATTCTTCAGAACATGACTGTCACGCAAAACACTGTGAAGAAGAATCACTATTATCCTCATGAAATCTTCGATCGCACTTGGGCCATATTGTCTCACCTCTATGGTGATGAAGACCTCAAGCAGATGGGATTTCAACAGGACTTTGAATGATCTCAGCCTCCTTCGAAGGAATTCAAGAAGGTCAAAGTTCCTCAGCTTGTCACAAGTTCATATTCTTCATCGCGTGAGACGGATGAAGCTGAAGATCTCAACGACACTGCGGCAGGCCCTACCTCAACCGACGACCCCAACAGCGCTGGCGCTCCTCCATCGACTTCATGATGATAATCTTCAGGGGCGTTAGTCCTCATTTTTCGTCCCTTTTGGTCATTCGATGAAAAAGGGGGAGATATTTGAGTTAGTCTTCAAGCGGGTCTTATATATGGGCTGTTTTTTTCTGTTAAGTTACAACTCTTGCTTTTCTGAGGTGTTTGCTCTGATGAGTTGTAAACTTAAGTCCCATGGTGGTCTGATACTTTTGAACTGCTTTCTGCATGCTTATTTCCTTAAGTACTTTAATGCACGTATGCTGAATTTTGTCAGACACCATATTTCATCATGCATTACAAATTCTTCATATCATATGATTAATGCGTGTATGAATTACAAGATATAGGGGGACAATTCCATGATATTACTCTACAATGTGCATTTGCAATCCAAAGCAAATTCCTCATATGCACATCTTGCAATCAAATTCCTCAATATAAGTATTTACACTTCATATGTTTTATCCCCGTTGAAAACATAACCTATTTGTCATCAGTCACCAAAAAGGGGGAGATTGTAAGTGCATCTAGTGCCCCTTAGTGATTTTGGTGTATTGAAGACTTATAGGTTAAGGGACTAATGTGTTTGTGAGTGTACACAGGTTCTATAAGTCTATGAGGAGTTTGATATTTACGATGAAAGTCGACCCCTAAAAATGAATATCTTCATTTGAAGACCTTGGTTTTCTTGAAGACTTTGAAAATGAGGAAATTGGTGTGACCTTGAAGACTTTGATATTGATGCGAGGATTATGAAGCATGAAGACTTTTGTTTTCGTAGTTTTGTTTTCTCTTTCTTGAGTCATAGGAAACACTGTACTATTAAAGGGGGTCGAGGTAAAACTAAGGAAAAGTTTCCAAGTGATGCTCATCTCAAAGCCTACACATACACAATCCTTTCGAGTGAAGCCATTGGAAATCTCATACAGTTCAGTCATTTTCTTCGGTGATAGAGATGAAGATCTTCTGTTCTCTGAGGAATTTGTTCTGACTGAGGAGTTAGGAATTCGCCAGTGCGGATAGCCTACAAGTGAGGAACATGATAGCCCTGAGGAATTTGAAAGCTCAAATTTCCGACCGTTGTTGTGCTACGCGCCAGCTGTCCCAAATATCTTATCCACCTAACGGTCATATCATTGAAGGGCATTTATGTCTTATCATGTTGGGCTACTCCCAGGCTATAAATAGCCGCCCCCTACAACCACTAGCTGGTTGGCTGCTCCGAGAGAAACTGACACTTGTCATTTAGAGCATCCCATCCTCCGAGGACTTTGAGAGAAAATCATCAGTGAGGAAAAACCCAAACCCAACACCTAAAACCCAAAGTGATCGAGCATCACTGAAGAGATTGTTCCTATGTGGAACCAACACTTGTTACCTTTGAGGACTGTGCATCCTCCAGACGGTTAGGCGTCATGGTCTAGAGCATCCAAGAGGAATTGTGGATCGCCGAGTGACCAAGTCTTTGAAGGTTTGGAAGTCACCTGTGAAGACTTACCACGAGTGATTGGGCAAGGTCTGTGTGACCTTAGCTCAAGGAGAATACGGTGATGACTGTGTGTCCGGGACTGTCTGTCCTCAGGTTTAAATACTTAGCCGCTCCAACCAGACGTACAACTGTCACAGCAGTTGGAACTGGTCTACCAAATCATTGTCTTCACCGAGCTACTGGTTCTATTTCCTCAATCCTTTCGTTTCCTCAATCATGTGTTGATGAAATTGATCGTTACTGTTTGAACACTTTGACTGAAGACTTTCTCAATTTCCTCAATCCTAATTCTTCAGTCATCTAGTCTTTTGCCTACTTATCCTGTTTACACGCTACCTGTGCTCTGTGCTTGTTTCATATCATCATGATGACTGTGTTACTGCCATGTTATGCTTGCACCTGAGTACTTATTCCACTCCTTGTAGTTCGTCACTTAGCAAATTCCTCAAGTAGTATTTCCTCAGTGACGAATTTGTAAAAATCGCCTATTCACCCCCCCTCTAGTCGATATAACGCACTTTCAGGTAATCACCGGAAAGAATCCCAATTATTGTCATCTTGGGGTATGCGGATCATAACACGTAATAGGTGTCTACAACTTGCAAGATAGGATCAAGAACACATATATATTCATGAAAACATAATAGGTTCAGATCTGAAATCATGGCACTCGGGCCCTAGTGACAAGCATTAAGCATAGCAAAGTCATAGCAACATCAATCTTAGAACACAGTGGATACTAGGGATCAAACCCTAACAAAACTAACTCGATTACATGATAAATCTCATCCAACCCATCACCGTCCAGCAAGCCTACGATGGAATTACTCACGCACGGCGGTGAGCATCATGAAATTGGTGATGGAGGAAGGTTGGTGATGATGATGGCGATGATTTCCCCTCTCTGGAGCCCCGAACGGACTCCGGATCTGCCCTCCCGATGAAGAACAGGAGGTGGCGGCGGCTCCGTATCGTAAAATGCGATGAATCCTTCTCTCTGATTTTTTTCTCCCCGAAAGTGAATATATAGAGTTGGAGTTGAGGTCGGTGGAGGTCCAGGGGACCCACAAAGCAGAGAGCGCGCCCTCCACCCTTGTGGACAACCGGTGGGTCCCCTCTGGTTGATTCTGTCGCCAATATTTTTTATTTATTCCAAAAATATTCTCCGTGAAGTTTCAGGTCATTCCGAGAACTTTTATTTCTGCACAAAAATAAGACCAAGGCAATTCTGCTGAAAACAGCGGCAGTTCGGGTTAGTTCCATTCAAATCATGCAAATTATAGTCCAAAACAAGGGCAAAAGAGTTTGGAAAAGTAGATACGATGGAGAGGTATCAGGTAGCCATGGATCGTGGCTTAAAACACCCCCATAATGTCTTGCACGACGCACGAAAAAACCGGAAACTGACTCAAGCACAGATTAATGAAGAAGCAAGGAAAATATCAAGGAAGAAAAGAATATCAGCACAAGACCCCTGCCTGTGTACCTAAAAGGGCCGACTCCAACGATGCTCAGCAGCATGTTGGACCAGGCCCGGGGGCTCCTGTCGGTGCAACAAACTTTTGCGTGTGTTGCCCGGACCGTACACAGGCACGGTAGCAACGAAGCGAGCTTCACCAAGGCCAAGCAGAAGAGATAGCTCTTTGAGGAATCAAAGGGCGGATCAAGAAGACCAAGACAAGCCAAGACATCGAGATATCATCAAGGGAAAAAGCCTCCCTTGCCGGGCAGGCGAGCCTGGTCAGGACGAGGCCACCCCAAGAGCAAGTCCCAAGACCTCCCCGGCAAGGGTTGCCAGGGGCGCTGGCGGCCTACTATCCCCCCCAGGACTCCACCACTCCACCTCATAGTGACGCAAGTCGCTTATCGGTGCGGTGTCGAGCCCCCAAGTGAATAAGTGGCAGTCGTTCAGCACGTGGCAGCCATTTCTAAGGAAGATCACCCCTAAATGACACCCGTCCAGGGGCGTGTCACGCAGGCAGGCAAGAAGGTGGTTGAATGGCACAGCAAGGCTTGCCTGGCTGCATCCACAACGTGACACTAAGCTGTGCATTTAATGCACCTTGTCCTGTCTGCAGAGTTAGGTATGATAGCACTGTGGCTATCTAATCACTGAATAATGACTGTTTTGCCACTGTGGTAACCCCTTTACCTATAAAAGGAGGGTCGAGGCAACCTTAGAAAGGATTCGGACCCTGGTACACTCGTACGCGCGTAGCCGCTCTCCCCAAGGCAACCTTGCCGGGCTTGAGCACTGCGCGTTCATCACGGTCTTCTACTCAATCCACCAAAACAGGAGTAGGAACCTAGGTAAAAACCACCCGAGTCACCATTATCGTGCTGTTCTACGACCTCCGCTCTCTGTGCCACGTGCCCTTCCCCCTTGCCGAACCACAAAGGGGCCGATGGCCCCATAGGTGATCGTGTCGAACCACGACAAGGGGATTGTTCATCGGTATGTGACTCCTTCGTTGGTCCAATTAGTTTTTGTTCTAGTACTTTATATATTGCAAATTTTGCTACTGTGGCGACCATGTTCTTGAGCTTGCATGTCAAATTTATACGGTTCAAAGTAGTTTTGTTGTGAGATATAGCTTCTAGACACTTGAGGGAGTAGTTGCTATCAATTTTGTTGAGTTTGGTTCACTTTTATTTGAGTCACTAAAAATTTCAGAAATTTTCAGAGGAAGAAAATGTTTAGGAAGATGTTCCAAGGTGGTTCCTCGAAGAAGAAATCCCCAAGGCTCGCGATACGTGAGCCGACCCTTGAACCACCGTGGGAAGCTCTAGTGCGACCTTGCGAATGGCCGTCGGATCATTTCATGACTCGCGCAAGTTTCAAGGAAGAATCTGATATGTACGTGCATAACGCTGACCTGACGGACTTCTTGTCAGATAAGTGCTTGCAATACTACAATCTTACTGATTCCTTTGTGCGGAGATTTGAGTATTCAGTCCATCATAATACACCTTCTGTTTTATTTGATCTTTATGATAAAACATTTCCCATGGACCTTGAAGAATTTAATGAAGCATGCAAAATTCCGCAATGGGGCATTTATACTTAACCTCGTAAATCTGATTGCGTTGAATTCCTTGCTAGCATCACTAGGGGAGAAACTAGAAGCGTAACACAAGCTACTATAGGGAGCATTCACTTTCCTGCTTTACATTATTTTGCTCTCTTTATAGGTAGATGCATTAATGGGAAACATGACCATATCCACCTTTGCTCTCCTGATTTAAGTGTCCTCAAGAGCGCGGTAATGGATGATAAAAGATATGACCTGGGGGCTATTGTTGCAAGGCAGTTACATAATAATGCTTTAGATGGAGACTTCTTTGGTGGAATTTATGCCACTCGTTTAGCTGATTTTCTTGGGGTACCTATAAGAGTTGATGATACTCAGTTACCACCTGCTTTTCTTGATTATGTTGCTATGGAGTGTTTCCAGTTTCTAGAGAGGAGCGATTTGCCTTTTTAGTACAGACTAAACTTTGTCAGGCAGCGCGTCTTCCATATATATTACGCTTCCCGCTCCTGCCTTCTTTGAATTTCAGGTAAAACGAAGATATTTCATACTTAGAGAGGAGGCAGAGGAGTATGAGAGGGCGAGGGAGACCGCTCGCCTCAACGAGGCAGCCCTCCAAGCGGTGGCAGCTGCAATCCAGTTCAACCCCAACTATGACTTTGGATATTACCCCGACCAGCCTGGACCACAGACCAACTTAGGCCAAAAGCCTAAGCTTGGGGGAGTACGTATCTCTCACCGACATTACATTTATGCATCACACATTCATTCCAGTTGTCGGTGATCATTCTTTTTCATTGTATTATCCATGTTAGTTTATTTTTCTTGCTTTCTTCTTGTGTGTTTGAAAAACTATGATAAAACCCAAAAATATTTCTCACTTCTTTTTTGTTTTTCTTTCTAGTTTAATTAGCTGTAGTATTAAAAGAAAACCCAAAAAGGTTTCTGGTTCTTCTTTTGCTTATTGGGAGCTTTCCCATGTAAATAGTTTTTCTTGTTTTCACTTTTCCTTCGTTAATTTGCTTTCTTCTAGAGAAAAAAACTCCAAAAATATTTCAGTGTGTTTCTTTGAAATTCTTTTCTTTTTCGTTGGGTCGTAAGGAGAAGACCACGATGAACATGTTGAGTGGCTCTCATATGCATTATTGTTGATCTAACAAAGAGCCCATATTACCTTGTCTTCTCCTTTGAACAAATGTTTTCAGATTCTAGCTTAGTCCACGGCACATGCACTCTTATTATTCATATCATTCAGTCGTGCAAGTGAAAGGCAATAGTGACGAAAGTTGATGAAATGATTGAGATGAAGAAAAGCTGGTATGAACTCGACCTATTTTGTTTTTGTAAATATGATTAGCTCATCGTTCTTGATTCAGCCTATTATGAATGAAACATGTTTGCAATGACAATTAGAGATTATAGTTATTCATGCCATGCTTAATTAGCTAGGAGTGGATAATTGTTTATCTTGTGTGCCAACATGCATTTAAAATGGTTATGATGTAGTATGATAGGATGGTATCCTCCTCTGAATGATTCAAGTGGCTTGACTTGGCACATGTTCACGCATGTAGTTGAATCGAAACCAACATAGCCTCCATGATATTTATGTTCATGGTGGTTTATATCCTACTCATGCTTGCATTCAATGTTGATTAATCTCAATGCATGTTTATGACCGTTGTCGCTCTCTAGTTGGTCGCTCCTCAATCTTTTTGCTAGCCTTCACTTGTACTAAGAGGGAATACTGCTTGTGCATCCACTTCTTTAAACCCAAAGTTATGTCGTATGAGTCCACCATACCTACCTATATACTGTATTTACCTGCCGTTCCAAGTAAATTTGCATGTGCCAAACTCTAAACCTTCAAATAATAATCTGTTTTGTATGCCCGAATTGCTCATGTACCGACAGGGGCTGTCAGTATTTTCCATGCTAGGTGGGTTATTCTCATGATGAGTGTTTATTGACTTGTCATTCATGAGAAAGTGGCTGGTAATTGGGATGCCCAGTTCCATGATCAAAATCAATATCAAAATATAATAATGAAACAAAAAAAAACCCAGATTGTTGTTGGTATGGAGGGTACCCGAGGATTCGGCTAGCCATGGCTTGTGTTTATTGGTGGAGGGGGAGTAGAACTTTACTATTCTGTTTGGGAACCGCCTATAATGTGTCTAGCATGGAAGATTGTGAGATCTCTCGGTTGTTATGTTGACAATGAAAGCATACCTCTCAAAATTATATTCATCTCTATTTTAAAAGCTTCAAGCTCTGGCACCTCTACAAATCCCTGCTTCCCTCTGCGAAGGACCTATCCATTTACTTTTATTGTTGAGTCATCATCTTCTTATTAAAGCACTAGCTGGAGAGCACTTCTGTCATTTATATGCTTTGTTTTGAATTGATGTTGAGTATGAGTGTGACTGGATCTCTTTTGCCATGAATTATAATATCTAGTCAGTGCTTGAACTTCACGGGTGCTCTGCATTTATGTTTTGTGGTCTCAGAAAGGGCTAGCGAGATCTTTATATCATATTGTATCATGATTGTTTTGAAAAAAGTGTAGTCATCTGAGATATCTTATTATTACTCGCTAGTTTGTTATGCTATTGATATGAGTAAATGTGAGACCTAAATGTTATCATGAATGTGGTTAGTTCATAATCTTTGCTGAAAACCAGAACATTGGTTAGACATATTTGCAACAACAAGATCAAACAGAGTTTGTAAAAGTTTTCCTTTGTCACTTTCAGTTTGTCAACTGAATTGCTCGAGGACAAGCAATGGGTTAAGCTTGGGGGAGTTGATACGTCTCCATCGTATCTACTTTTCCAAACTCTTTTGCCCTTGTTTTGGACTCTACTTTGCATGATTTGAATGTAACTAACCCGGACCGAAGTTGTTTTCAGCAGAATTGCCATGGTGTTATTTTTGTGTAGAAATCAAAGTTCTCGAATTGACCTAAAAATTTATGAAGATTTATTGTGGAATATATAAAAAATATTGGTGGAAAAAGATACCAGAGGGGGGCCACCCAGGAGCCACAAGCTCTGGGGGGGGGGCTACCCCCCCCCCAGGGCGCGCCTCCCAGGCTTGTGGGCCCCCTGGAGCTCTGGCAACCCTAAGTCCAACTCCATATATACCTATTCGTGGAGAAAAAAATCAAAGAGAAGGATTCATCGCATTTTACGATACGGAGCCGCCGCCACCTCCCGTTCTTCATCGGGAGGGCTGATCTGGAGTCCGTTCGGGGCTCCGAAGGGTGGAATCCGTCGCCATCATCATCATCAACCTTCCTTCACCGCCAATTTCATGATGCTCATCGCCGAGGGTGAGTAATTCCTTCGTAGGCTTGCTGGACGGTGATGGGTTGGATGGGATTTATCATGTAATCGAGTTAGTTTTGTTAGGGCTTGATCCCTAGTATCCACTATGTTCTGAGATTGATGTTGCTATGACTTTGCTATGCTTAATGCTTGTCACTAGGGCCCGAGTGCCATGATTTCAAATATGAACCTATTATGTTTTCATGAATATATGTGTGTTCTTGATCCTATCTTGCAAGTTGTAGACACCTATTACTAGTTATGATCCGCATACCCCAAGGTGACAATAATTGGGATTCTTTCCGGTGATTACCATAGATTGAGGACTTCATGTATTCACTAAGTGCTAATGCTTTGTTCCGGTTCTCTATTAAAAGGAGGCCTTAATATCCCTTAGTTTCCTTATGGACCCCGCTGCCACGGGAGGATAGGACAAAAGATGTCATGCAAGTTCTTTTCCGTAAGCACGTATGACTATATACGGAATACATGCCTACGTTACATTGATGAATTGGAGCTAGTTCTGTGTCGCCCTAGGTTATGACTGCTACATGATGAATATTATCCAACACAATTATCCATCGCTGATCCAATGCCTATGACCTTTTCACATATTGATCTTTGCTAAGTTACTTTCGTTGCTACTGCTGTTACAATCACTACAAAACTGCTACTGTTACTTTTGCCACTGTTACTGTTACTATCATACTACTTTGCTACTAAATACTTTGTTGCAGATATTTAGTCTTTCAGGTGTGGTTGAATTGACAACTCAACTGCTAATACTTGCGAATATTCTTTGGCTCCCCTTGTGTCAAATCAATAAATTTGGGTTGAATACTCTACCCTCAAAAACTGTTGTGATCCCCTATACTTATGGGTTATCAAGGACGGCGGTGCAGAGGGCGTCGAGATGGGCGGCGAGGATGAAGAGATCGACATCGACGTGTGGAGCAGTGTCTTCCCCAACGACCCCGACGACGGCACCGGCCCGAACCTGACTCGCGGCACACCGTACCTGACGAGGAAGGATTGGCTCGAACTCCACTTCGACCGAACGTAGTTTAGTTTAGTTTAAATTTATGTTTTATGTTTGGTTATGCAAAACTATCTATGTTTATGTTTGAATGCATGCTACTTTTGGTTGAACCTGCTTTGAACTTGATCAAATTGAAGTTTACAACGTTAAGTTTGGGGGATCGACTAGAAACGACCAAAAATTGCTGGAGTATATATATACTCACTAAGGGTTTTACTCCGTTAACTTTTAGGGGATCGGCTAGAGATGGCCTTATGCCTTGTTTATTTTAGTTATTCACAATGTGATGCTCTATATGTGCAACTATTTGCCGTGCAGTCCAATTGCATCAATAACAGTTTCAACAATACCACTATGAATTATGATATTTGGTTGTTGTTAAGGATGTTGCAGCTAACACGCCTTTCCATTTTTTTAACAATAACTAGCGTACTTTAGACCTGCACAATACCAGTTTGAATGACTATATTTGCTTGTTTTTAAATGTTATGCCTGTTGCAGTTAACACACCTTTCCACTTCTTGTTTTGCTTAACTAGTGTGCTTAAACCTGCACACTGAAGCTATCATTTGGGGATTTTGTTGTCTACCATGGATATATTTGGTTGATGTTTAGCCTGTTGTGCTTAACATGCCTTTAGATGTACTCACACAGGACAATATTGGGAACAACTGTTGTTTTCCATCGAGGTTAGTTTTATCGCATTGCTTATATATACTCACTGTTCAGGATATCGGTAGCTGGTACCATATAGCCCGAGGGCTGATAAGGGATTAATCGTCGAATCGGACATTTCACTGAATATATCTGTAACCCATTTATCGGTAGGTTAACTAGGGCCATATTTAATATATCTGAGGCTACATAGCAACATGCATTGTACTGAATGACTAAATATGCAATCCCAGGCTACATAGCAACAAGGAAGAGTATTACCTTAATGTTCTGATGATGTCTAGATATACATGTAATAAGATCTTATATAATGGGATGGAGGGAGTGTTGTACTACATCATTGTGCAATTGTTGTTTAGCTTCTAATATTAACTTGGTGCTTTTAGGTACATATGCCATTGCCAAAGATCCATGCTTCGACCCTTTCTGCGTATGGTACAATGAGATATTCATGAACAAGCATCAAGTGAGGAAACTGATAAAGATTGTTATTAAAATGGGTCAAAAGATGTCAATCAAACTATTTGTTTACACTTTATGCAAGACAACAGTGAACTGCAGGATGGTAAGTAAGAACTCTGTAGCCTTCTTTTTACTGCCCATAATGAGTTGTGTTAGATGACAATGTCTGAATCTATTTCCTTTGCAGTGGTTCCCGAAGCAGTTTACTCAAGATTACCTCTCAAACTACATGATTGGCGGGCGGCCATCACAAGGGGTTGGACTAGAGTCGTGCGTGCCTTCTGCATGGAGGAGAGCACAATAGGGGCATTCCACTTCACCTTGTTCAGCAACCAGAATGTCTCTCGCCTCTTTCTTTACCATCTTTAATAGTACAAGTATACAACCCTGGTTCATCATTCTTTAATTGGTGCTTATGTAATTCTTTTTTTGATGTAATTCTTGAACATACGTACCTATGAATCGACTAACTCATTGGTTGTTTGAACCTGATGGATATGAATAAAGCTATCACTACTAGGGAAAACCTTATACACAGAATCTTAGTAGCAGCGCGGGTCAGGAAGAGGCGCTACTGATAATTAGCAGCAGCGCGGGCCCCAAACAGGCGCTACTGCTACCAACTTAGCAGTAGCGCGGCTCGGTAGAACCACGCTGCTACTAAAATTGACCGACCGTTCCCGCCACCCTGGGTTTAGTAGTAGCGCGCCCGCGCTAACCGCGCTACTGCTAAAGTAATAGTAGTAGCGCGCTTTTTTTGCAGGTCGCTACTGCTAATTTTGAAACTGGCCACATGGCGGGCCCTGCTTAGCAGTAGCGCGTGTGCCAAAAGAGCGCTACTGCTACCTTATTATCAGTAGCGCGTTTTACGCCCAGCGCTACTGCTAAGCCGCAGCCATACCACCTTTTTCCTTCCCCCTCCCCCTCCCCCATCCTCTCTTCCTCACTTTCCCCTAGCTCCCACCTCCTCTCTCCCTCACTTTGCTTCTTCCTCACTACTTCTCCCCCCCCCATTACTCTCCTTCTTCTACCTACCTTTCTCTCTCTTTATTACTCCTAGCTAACTACACCACCTCCATTAATGCATCTCCTTTCTCTCTTTTTCCTTCCCCCTCCACTAGTTGAACTTGTCTCCTCCCAAACTAGCTAGCTAGGTAGATGTAGCATTTAGTGAAGTGACCTATGTACCCCCTAAATAGATCTAGCCTTGTCAAGAAGAGCTTTGTCCACTTTTGATCTCCCTAACTACATCATCATCTCACCGTGCTCGATCTCGAGATAGGTGATTAAAAATTTATGCTTTTGCAAGAATGGAAATATGTGTATGTGTGTGCGATAGGACATAATCGGGCGATATGATGGAAATTGTGTGTGTGGCATGAGTTGACGCCGAATTGTGCTTGTGAGTTGCCTATGTTTTGCCGAAATGTCGATTTATTTCCGTTTCGGCGAATTCCGGGCAAACTCTATATGTCCTATTTTTAGGGAAGGTCATGCCGAATTTTTGTATGACTTTGATGCATGCATGCATTTTTATAATCAATTTGTTTATTATTACCGTGCAGGCGTTCATGATGGTCAGTGGAACGATGGTGGACAGGTGGTTGCGGTCGGCGGTGCAGGACATGAAAGAAAATAACCTGACAGAGGTTTTATGTCCATGTCGAAGATGCAAAGGACGAGTTTGGATCGACCCCTATGATGATGGTCGTGTCGAAGCGCACCTGCTCATGACTGGTTTCATGGATGGCTATACTCAGTGGATAATTGAAGATGAGGATGATGATGTTGAGGACGCCGATGGGGCAGGCAATGATGACACAGGGCAAGATGAAGAGATGATCAATAATGGCGGCGGAGAAGGGGCCGGACATGGCGGCGGGGAAGAGGCCGGACATGGCGGCGGAGAAGGGGCCGAACATGGCGGCGGAGAAGGGGCCGGACATGGCGGCGAAGAGAACGTGGACTCCACGCCGCAGAATTCATCGGTACTAAGTTCAATCGTGCGGGACCCTCATGTTCAAGCACTGCTTCGCAAGGAGACGAGTACTGAGAGAGCTGCTTCTAGAGAGGAGGCCAAGCTGCAGCAACTGGTGATAGAGTCGAACACTCCATTGTATCATGGTTGCAATCCCGAGGTGACCCGCTTGAGTTTCACGCTCGAACTCTTGAAGACGAAGGCTAAAAACAAATGGACCGACACTAGCCTTGATGAGCTTCTCAAGTACCTAAAGGATGTTCTTCCCGCGGGGAATCTATGTCCTACTAGTGTGGATGAGGCCAAGAAGATCGTGTGCCCTCTTGATCTGCCGCACGTCAGATACCATGCATGCATCAACGATTGCATAATTTATCGGTGAAGGAAATATGCCCTAGAGGCAATAATAAAGTTGTTATTTTATATTTCCTTATATAATGATAAATTTTTATTATTCATGCTAGAATTGTATTAGCCGGAAACTTGATACATGTGTGGATACATAGACAAAACACCGTGTCCCTAGTAAGCCTCTACTAGACTAGCTCGTTAATCAAAGATGGTTAAGTTTCCTAAGCATGGACATGAGTTGTCATTTGATAACGGGATCACATCATTAGGAGAATGATGCGATGGACAAGACCCATCCGTTAGCTTAGCATAATGATCGTTCAGTTTTATTGCTACTGCTTTCTTCATGTCAAATACATATTCCTTCGACTATGAGATTATGCAACTCCCGGATACCGGAGGAATGCCTTGTGTGCTATCAAACATCACAACGTAACTGGGTGATTATAAAGATGCTCTACAGGTACCTCCGAAGGTGTCTGTTGGGTTGGCATAGATCGAGATTAGGATTTGTCACTCCGAGTATCGGAGAGGTATCTCTGGGCCCTCTAGGTAATACACATCATAATAAGCCTTGCAAGCAATGTGACTAATGAGTTAGTTGCGGGATGATGTATTACGGAACGAGTAAAGAGACTTGCCGGTAACGAGATTGAACTAGGTATGAAGATACCAACGATCGAATCTCGGGCAAGTAACATACCGATGACAAAGGGAATAATGTATGTTGTCATAACGGTTCGACCGATAAAGATCTTCGTAGAATATGTGGGAGCCAATATGAGCATCCAGGTTCCGCTATTGGTTATTGACCGGAGAGGTGTCTCGGTCATGTCTACATAGTTCTCGAACCCGTAGGGTCCGCACGCTTAACATTCGATGACGATTTGTATTATGAGTTATGTGTTTTGGTGACCAAAGATTGTTCGGAGTCCCGGATGAGATCACGGACATGACGAGGAGTCTCGAAATGGTTGATAGGTAAAGATTGATATATTGGATGATAGTATTCGGACACCAGAATGGTTCCGGATCGTTTCGGGTATTTTTCAGAGTACCGGGAGGTTACCGGAACCCCCCGGGGGAAGTAATGGGCCTCATGGGCCATAGGGGAGAGACAAGGCAGGCCACAAGGAGGTGGCGCCCCCCCCCCCCCATGGGGAGTCCGAAGTGGATTAGGGGAGGGGGCACAGCCCCCCCTTTCCTTCTCCCTCTCCCTCTCCTTCCCCCTTTCCCCCTCCATGAGAAGGAATAAGAGGGGGGCCGAATCCTACTAGGACTTGGAGTCCTAGTAGGACTCCCCCCCACTTGGCGCGCCCCCTAGGGCCGGCGTCCTCCCTCTCTCTCCTTTATATACGTGGGCAGGGCACCCCTTGGAGACACGCCAATTGTTACAAGCCGTGTGCGGCGTCCCCCTCCACGGTTTACTCCTCCGGTCATATTGTCATAGTGCTTAGGCGAAGCCCTGCGCGGATCACTTCACCATCACCGTCACCACGCCGTCGTGCTGACGGAACTCTCCCTCGACACTTTGCTGGATCAAGAGTTCGAGGGACGTCATCGAGCTGAACGTGTGCAGAACTCGGGGGTGCCGTACGTTCGGTGCTTGATCGGTTGAATCGAGAAGACGTTCGACTACATCAACTGCGTTAAGCTAACGCTTCCACTTTCGGTCTACGAGGGTATGTGGACACACTCTCCCCTCTCGTTGCTATGCATCTCCTAGATAGATCTTGCGTGAGCGTAGAATTTTTTTTGAAATTGCATGCTACGTTCCCCAACAGTGGGATTAGAGCCAGGTCTATGCGTAGATGATATGCACGAGTAGAACACAAAGAGTTGTGGGCGGTGATAGTCATACTGCTTACCACCAACGTCTTATTTTGATTCGGCGGTATTGTTGGATGAAGCGGCCCGGACCAACCTTACATGACCACATTCATGAGACCGGTTCCACTGACAGACATGCAACTAGTTTTGCATAAAGGTGGCTGGCGGGTGTCTGTTTCTTCTACTTTAGTTGAATCAAATTTGACTACGGCCGGTCCTTGTTGAAGGTTAAAACCGCAAACTTGACGAAACATCATTGTGGTTTTGATGCATAGGTAAGAATGGTTCTTGCTAGAAGCCCGTAGCAGCCACGTAAAACTTGCAACAACAAAGTAGAGGACGTCTAACTTGTTTTTGCAGGGCATGTTGTGATGTGATATGGTCAAGACATGATGTGATATACATTGTTGTATAAGATGATCATGTTTTGTAAAAGTTATCGGCAACTGGCAGGAGCCTTATGGTTGTCGCTTTATTGTATGAAATGCAAACGCCATGTAATTGCTTTACTCTATCACTATGCGTTAGCGATAGTTGTAGAAGCAATAGTTGGTGAGACGACCACGATGCTACGATGGAGATCAAGGTGTCAAGCCGGTGACGATGGAGATCATGACGGTGCTTTGGAGATGGAGATCAATGGCACAAGACGATGATGGCTATATCATGTCACATATTTTGATTGCATGTGATGTTTATCTTTATGCATCTTATTTTGCTTAGTACGGCGGTAGCATTATAAGATGATCCCTTAACTAAAATTTCAAGGTATAAGTGTTCTCCCTGAGTATGCACCATTGCGATAGTTCATCGTGTTGAGACACCACGTGATGATCGGGTGTGATAGACTCTACGTTCAAATACAACGGGTGCAAGACAGTTTTGCACATGCGGAATACTCGGGTTAAACTTGACGAGCCTGACATGTACAGACATGGCCTCGGAACACTGGAGACCGAAAGGTCAAACGTGAATCATATAGTAGATATGATCAACATAGAGATATTCACCATTGATGACTACTCCATCTCACGTGATGATCGGACATGGTTTAGTTGATTTGGATCACGTATCATTTAGAAGACTTGAGGGATGTCAATCTAAGTGGGAGTTCTTAAGTAATATGATTAATTGAACTTAATTTATCATGAACTTAGTCCTGATAGTATTTGCAAATTATGTTGTAGATCAATAGCTCACGATGTTGCTCCCCGTTTATTTTTTATATGTTCCTAGAGAAAAATAAGTTGAAAGATGATAGTAGCAATGATGCGGACTGGGTCTGTGATCTAAGGTTTATCCTCATTACTGCATAGAAGAATTATGTCCTTGATGCACCGCTAGGTGACAGACCTATTGCAGGAGCAGATGCAGACGTTATGAACATTTGACAAGCTCGGTATGATGACTACTTGATAGTTTAGTGCGCCATGCTTTACGGCTTAGAACCGGGACTTCAAAAATGTTTTGAACGCCATGGAGCATATGAGATGTTCCAAGAGCTGAAAATGATATTTTAGACTCATGCCCGCGTTAAGAGGTATGAGACCTCTGACAAGTACTTTGCCTACAAGATGGAGGAGAATAGCTCAGCTAGTGAGCATGTGCTCAGAATGTCTGGGTACTACAATCGCTTGAATCAAGTGGGAGTTAATCTTCCAGATAAGATAGTAATTGACAGAGTTCTCTAGTCACTATCACCAAGTTACTAGAACTTCGTGATGAACTATAATATGCAAGAGGTGACGAAAACGATTCCCGAGCTCTTCGCGATACTGAAATCGGCGAAGGTAGAAATCAAGAAAAAGCATCAAGTGTTGATGGTTGACAAGACCACTAGTTTCAAGAAAAAGGGCGAGGGAAAGAAAGGGAACTTCGAGAAGAATGACAAGCAAGTTGTCACTCCCATGAAGAAGTCCAAAGCTGGACACAAGCCTGAAACTGAGTGCTCATACTGCAAAGGAAATGGTTACTGGAAGCGAAACTGCCCCAAATACTTGGCGGATAAGAAGGATGGCAAAGTGAACAAAGGTATATTTGATATACATGTTATTGATGTGTACTTTACTAGTGTTCATAGTAACCCCTGGGTATTTGATACCAGTTCAGTTGCTAAGATTAGTAACTCGAAATAGGAGTTACAAAATGAACAGAGACTAGTTGAGGACGAAGTGACGATGTGTGTTGGAAGAGATTCCAAGGATGATAAGATCACCATCGCACACTCCCTCTACCTTCGGGATTAGTGTTGGACCTAAATAAATAAATGTTATTTGGTGTTTGCGTTGAGCATGAATATGATTGGATCATGTTTATTGCGATACGGTTATTCATTTAAGTCAGAGAATAATTGTTGTTCTGTTTACATGAATAAAACCTTCTATGGTCATACACTCAATGTAAATGGTTTATTGAATCTCGATCGTAGTGATACACGTATTCATAATATTGATGCCAAAAGATGCAAAGTTAATAATGATGGTGCAACATACTTGTGGCGCTGTCGTTTAGGTCATATTGGTGTAAAGCGCATGAAGAAACTCCATGCAGATGGACTTTTGGAATCACTTGATTATGAATCATTTGATACTTGCGAACCATGCCTCATGGGCAAGATGACTGAAACTCCGTTCTCCGGAACAATGGAGCGAGCTAATGACTTATTAGAAATAATACATACCGATGTATGCGGTCCGATGAGTGTTGAAGCACGCGGCGGGTATCATTATTTTCGGACCTTCACTGATGATTTGAGCAGATATGGGTATATCTACTTGATGAAACATAAGTCTGAAACTTTTGAAAAGTTCAAAGAATTTCAGAGTGAAGTAGAAAATCATCGTAACAAGAAAATAAAGTTTCTATGATCTGATCGCGAAGGCGAATATTTGAGTTACGAGTTTGGCCTTCATTTAAAAACAATGTGGAATAGTTTCACAACTCACGCCACCTGGAACACCACAGCGTAATGGTGTGTCCGAACGTCATAACCGTACTTTATTAGATATGGTGCGATCTATGATGTCTCTTACCGATTTACCACTATCGTTTTGGGGTTATGCATTAAAGACAGCTGCATTCATGTTAAATAGGGCACCATCTAAATCCGTTGAGACGACACCATATGAACTGTGGTTTGGCAAGAAACCTAAGCTGTCGTTTCTTAAAGTTTGTGGTTGCGATGCTTATGTGAAAAAACTTCAGCCTGATAAGCTCGAACCCAAATCAGAGAAGTGCGTCTTCATAGGATACCCAAAAGAAACTGTTGGGTACACCTTCTATCACAGATCCGAAGGCAAGATCTTTGTTGCTAAGAATGGATCCTTTCTAGAGAAGGAGTTTGTCTCGAAAGAAGTGAGTGGGAGGAAAGTAGAACTTGATGAGGTAATTGTACCTTCTCTCGAATTGGAAAGTAGTTCATCAGAGAAAACCGTTCCCGTGATGCCTACACCAACTAGAGAGGAAGCTAATGATGATGATCATGAAACTTCAGATCAAGTTACTACAGAACCTCGTAGGTCAACCAGAACACGATCCGCACCAAAGTGGTACGGGAATCTTGTACTGGAAGTCATGTTACTAGACCAAGGTGAACCTACGAACTATGAAGAAGCTATGATGAGCCCAGATTCCGACAGATGGCTTGAGGCCATGAAATCTGAGATAGGATCCATGTATGAGAACAAAGTGTGGACTTTGGTGGACTTGCCCGATGATCGGCGAGCCATAGAGAATAAATGGATCTTTAAGAGGAAGACGGACGCTGATGGTAGTGTTACTATCTAGAAAGCTCGAATTGTCGCAAAAGGTTTTCGACAAGTTCAAGGTGTTGACTACGATGAGATTTTCTCACTCGTAGCGATGCTTAAGTCTGTCCGAATCATGTTTGCAATTGTCGCATTTTATGAAATCTGGCAAATGGATGTCAAAACTGCATTCCTTAATGGATTTCTTAAAGAGTTGTATATGATGCAACCAGAAGGTTTTGTCAATCCTAAAGGTGCTAACAAAGTGTGCAAGCTCCAGTGATCCATCTATGCACTGGTGCAAGCATCTCGGAGTTGGAATATACGCTTTGATGAGTTGATCAAAGCATATGGTTTTATACAGACTTATGATGAAGCCTGTATTTACAAGAAAGTGAGTGGGAGCTCTGTAGCATTTTTGATATTATATGTGGATGACATATTGATGATTGGAAATGATATAGAATTTCTAGATAGCATAAAAGGATACTTAAATAAGAATTTTTCAATAAAAGACCTCGGTGAAGCTGCTTACGTATTGAGCATCAAGATCTATAGGGATAGATCGAGATGCTTAATAGGACTTTCACAAAGCACATACCTTGACAAAGATTTTGAAGAAGTTCAAAATGGATCAGTTAAAGAAAGGGTTCTTGCCTATGTTACAAGGTGTGAAGTTGAGTATGACTCAAAGCCCGACCACGGCAGAAGATAGAGAGAGAATGAAAGTCATTCCCTATGCCTCAGCCATAGGTTCTATAAAGTATGCCATGTTGTGTACCAAACCTGTTGTGTACCTTGCCATGAGTTTGGCAAAGGGAAACAATAGTGATCCAGGAGTAGATCACTAGACAGCGGTCAAAATTATCCTTAGAGGACTAAGGAAATATTTCTCGGTTATGGAGGTGATAAAGAGTTCGTCGTAAAAAGTTACGTCAATGCAAGCTTTTACACCGATCCAGATGACTCTAAGTCTCAATCTGGATACATATTGAAAGTGGGAGCAATTAGCTAGAGTAGCTCCATACAGAGCATTGTAGACATAGAAATTTGCGAAATACATACGGATCTGAATGTGGCAGACCCGTTGACTAAACTTCTCTCACAAGCAAAACATGATCACACCTTAGTACTCTTTGGGTGTTAATCACATGGCGATGTGAACTAGATTATTGACTCTAGTAAACCCTTTGGATGTTGGTCACATGGCAATGTGAACTATTGGTGTTAATCACATGGCGATGTGAACTAGATTATTGACTCTAGTAAACCCTTTGGGTGTTGATCACATAGCGATGTGAACTAGATTATTGACTCTAGTGCAAGTGGGAGACTGAAGGAAATATGCCCTAGAGGCAATAATAAAGTTGTTATTTTATATTTCCTTATATCATGATAAATGTTTATTATTCATGCTAGAATTGTATTAACCGAAAACTTGATACATGTGTGGATACATAGACAAAACACCATGTCCCTAGTAAGCCTCTACTAGACTAGCTCGTTAATCAAAGATGGTTAAGTTTCCTAACCATGGACATGAGTTGTCATTTGATAATGGGATCACATCATTAGGAGAATGATGTGATGAACAAGACCCATCCATTAGCTTAGCATAATGATCGTTCAGTTTTATTGCTACTGCTTTCTTCATGTCAAATACATATTCCTTCGACTATGAGATTATGCAACTCCCGGATACCGGAGGAATGCCTTGTGTGCTATCAAACGTCACAATGTAACTGGGTGATTATAAAGATGCTCTACAGGTATCTCCGAAGGTGTCTGTTGGGTTGGCATAGATCGAGATTAGGATTTGTCACTCCGAGTATCGGAGAGGTATCTCTGGGCCCTCTCGGTAATACACATCATAATAAGCCTTGCAAGCAATGTGACTAATGATTTAGTTGTGGGATGATGTATTACGGAACGAGTAAATAGACTTGCCGGTAATGAGATTGAACTAGGTATGAAGATACCGACGATCGAATCTCGGGCAAGTAACATACCGATGACAAAGGGAATAACGTATGTTGTCATAACGGTTCGACCGATAAAGATCTTCGTAGAATATGTGGGAGCCAATATGAGCATCCAGGTTCCGCTATTGGTTATTGACCGGAGAGGTGTCTCGGTCATGTCTACATAGTTCTCGAACCTGTAGGGTCCGCATGCTTAACGTTCGATGATGATTTGTATTATGAGTTATGTGTTTTGGTGACCAAAGATTGTTCGGAGTCCCGGATGAGATCACGGACATGACGAGGAGTCTCGAAATGGTCGAGAGGTAAAGATTGATATATTGGACGATAGTATTCGGACACCGGAATGGTTCCGGATCGTTTCGGGTATTTTTCGGAGTACCGGGAGGTTACCGGAACCCCTCGGGGGAAGTAATGGGCCTCATGGGCCATAGGGGAGAGACAAGGCAGGCCATAAGGAGGTGGCGCATGTCGTGGGTATGAGTCTGACAGTAATAGTATAGGGTACGTAGGAGGAGGCGAGGCCCTAGCTACGGCGAGGTTGTGCACACCAGTTTACGAGTTCAGGCCCCTCTGGGAGGAGGTAACAGCCCTACGTCTTGATGCCTCGGAGGCCTGTCGACTGGATTATGAGTGAAAGTTACAGGGGATGCGAACCCTCGTGCCAGAGGAGGGGGGTGGCTTATATAGAGTGCGCCAGGCCCCTCTAGCCCTCGGTTACACAGGGTTTAATGCGAGTTAAGACAGGTGCGTTACTGGTAACGCCTACTATTAATGATCTTTATGACTATGGAGTGATCGCCTGATCGTTGCCATCCTGGGGTGACTGTAGGCCTTCTGCGCTCCGAGTGGTTCTTTGTATGGTCGAGTGCAATTGGGATATCCGAGTGGAATCTTCCGTCGAGTGGATTACACTTCAGGGTGATTTCAGTCGGTATCTTCTGTAGAACTTCGTATGCCTTTGACTCTCGGGTAGCGTCCTTGGGTAGGGGATCCAGATCAGGTATATGACCCTACCCTAGGTACATGTCATCATCATTAGCCCCCGAATGGATTGAGGTCTGAGTGAGGAAGGGTTGAAGTTGGTTCCGACTCGATTCAATGCTTCGGAGGCATTTCATCGAGGTCTCGAAAGTTCTCGGGGACTTTAACTCTGCGTCAGTCGTCTCGATCGATTCTGGCCTCTAAGATTGCCGAGTGAATTATGCTATAAATCTTCGAGTGAATTGGAATGTGATATCTTTGAGGTGATTGACTGCTCTGCGGTCTCCGGATCCCACGGGATTCGAAACTTTGGGGAAGCGCGCGGGATGGGGCGCTGCGCAATAAATGGAACGAGTAGATAGGGGCTCCTCGATCTTCGCACCGCCTTTTTCGCCACGTATCGAGCCAGCGCCTGTTATAGGATGTGATAGGATCGCGCGGGCCCATGGGTCAGCCACTCGGAAGCGGGCCCATGAAAAGCGCCGAGGCCGATGCGAAGCACTGTGCGTTCCATTCGTTCCCCTTCTCTCCACTTCTCCGCCTCACCACTTCATGCTCCCCTCGAGCTCTGTCGCCATGGTGAAGGAGAAGACCGCGGCTCTGGAGCGCGCGAAGAAGGCAATGGCGAAGGGTAAGAGGACGGCTCTGGGGTCGTCATCGCGGTCCGGTCTGCCGCCTGGTTGGATCCAGGGGGACTGGATCCGCTCGACCATAGTGAAGGAAGACTTGGAGAATCTCGCCTACGACGGCCTGATTGCTCATGGGTCTTGGAGGCTGTCGGAGGGGGAATCTGAGCCTCGGCCGCGCGAGGATGAGCGCGTCCTCCTCACCACCCACGTCGAGCGAGGTTTCTCCTTGCCCCCGCATCCGTTCTTTCGGGGTTTTTTGAACTTTTTCGGTGCTCAGATCCATCATTTTCCTCCCAACACAATCTCGTACCTTGCCGCATTTGTTTCCATTTGTGAGAACTTCCTTGGGTGTCAGCCGCATTGGGGTCTGTTCAAACACATTTTCACCTGCAGCTCTCAATCGGTAAAGAAAGCCAATCCAGACGACGAAAAGACGCACGTGATCTAAATGTGTGGGGGGTTAGGGGTCCAAATGAGAGGTAGGAGCAATTTTCTGCCCATGACTTTTCCCGAGTCAGTTAGAGGATGGCAGTCGACTTGGTTTTACTGCAAAGACATCCTGACTCCTGGTCAGTCGACTGGCCTCCCTCCTTTCACTCTAGATAGACTCACGTGATCCAGATGTGTGGGGGGTTAGGGGTCCAAATGAGAGGTAGGACCACTTTTCCGCCCATGACTTTTCCCGAGTCAGTTAGAGGATGGCAGTCGACTTGGTTTTACTACAAAGACATCCCAACTCCTGGTCAGTCGACTGGCCTCCCTCCTTTCACTCTAGATAGACTCCGGCAGCCTTCTTCACTGAAAGTAGCCGCGGTTGAGAAGGGTGAGGTATCCATGTTAGTCGACGCGGTCATCGCCTTGGTTCAAGGCAGAGTGACGGGTATGGATCTGTTGGAGGTATTCCTCAGACGACGGATCCAGCCCTTGCAAGCCCGTGACCATCCTATGTGGATGTACTCGGGTCCAGCAGACACTGCTCGAGCCCACCCAGAGGAGTTGACAATGAGACGGTGGCCCAGTGGCTCCGGTGCATTACTGGCAACAAGGACAACCCCCGGGGGTCCAGGAGGATTTTGCCATTCGACACCCAGAACGCACCCGGAGAGGTCAGGCATTTTCAGTCGAGTGTTTTTGACTTCTTTGATATGTAACTGTCTTGAAACCCGACTGATATTTGTAACCTGTGTCTTGTAGGTTTTCACCAAGATGTACTCGATGCCGAATGGGGAGCAGCTCCAAGAAGGAGTAGAGAGTGATGGAGAGAGTGCTGATTATGAGTATGCAGATGACAGTGAAGATGACAGCGACGATTCTGGCAGCAGCGAGGAAGTCGACTCGCCTCCGCGCTCTGAACGGCGTTCCAAGCAGTCGCAGGACCCTGCGGGAGGACGTGGCAAAGCAGTCCCGCTGAGTGCAAAAATTCCGAAGCGTTCTTGGACTTCAACTCCAGAGCCATCAGAGAAGGCCGCGAAGCAGGCCAAAGTTGTTCCACTGAAACCCCGGAAGGCTCTGCCCAGGATCAAGGTGGTGGTGCTTGTGGCTTCAACGTAAGAGTTTCTTTCCTTTGTTTTTCTGTGTTGTTGTGGACTCATTCACTCGCTTGATCGAGTGAATTTTGGAACTTTCAGTGCTGCTACTTCTGCAACATCTATGGATATCGACGAGGAGCGTGGTGATGCGGAGACCGTGGATGCTGCCACCTCTCGGGCAGGTATGATACCATAGCCACGTTCATGTTCTGTCGATTGGAATCTTTCTGGTCGACTAAAATCTCACTGTCGAGTGTTTGCAGTGCCGACAAATGTTATCCAGCTTCCTGATGATGACGATGAGGATGTGCCTCCGAGGAATGCAGGGAGGGGAGGCAGAGCTTTGAACAAGAAGGCGCCTGCCAACAGAACACCTCGCTCAGCACCTGAGCCTGTAGTTCAACAACTTGACGATCCAGTACGGGCTACAGTCTCTTTTGCTGATCCTCTGTCGACTGACCAACCCTTAGCGTCGACTACTCAGGCTCCTGATCTGATTGTACAACTTCAAGCTTCAACTCCATCGGTTCTTCCATTTGTTATGCATCATGTCCCAGAGGACCAAGTAGGAGCTGCCAAGGAGGCCATGATCCAGGCGGGTCTGATGATGGACCGACTGAAGGTGGTGTATGACACTAGCAAGGCCGCCTATGACGCCAGCTCTGCCCTCCAAGCCAATGTCCGAGTAAGTGGGATTGTAAGTTGATTTCCGACTGGTTTTCCAGCTCGATTCTTGCTCTGTTAGGATATGCTATCAGAAAACTGCTGCTTTATTATTCGTAAGATGTCAGTCTAAACCTTGCATTTGTACACCCACTGGGTGTTTTTGTAGTTGTGTAGCTCTTTCACTCGAATTTAGGCAGGTCGTGTCGAGTGAGTTCTTGGTCCAGTGGGGGCATGCTGAGTGCACCCACTGGGTGTAGTCCCCGAGACCGCTGTCGACTGCGGGCAGTCGACTGTGGTCTTAGAACAAATGTGGGTTTTTGGTCCAGTGGGGGCACGCTGAGTGCACCCACTGGGTGTAGTCCCCGAGACCGCTATCGACTGCGGGCAGTCGACCGTGGTCTTAGAACAAATGTGTTTTTTTTTTACTCCTTCCACTCTGGCTGGGCTAACCATGCCAAGTGGGAAATCAAACCAGTGGGGGCACGCTGAGTACACCCACTGGGTATAGTCCCCGAGACTGCTGTTGAATGTTTGATTCGGCAGCAGTCTTAGAACTCTTTCGCCATAGCAATTTGATCTTGCACTTTTTCACTCGGAAGTAGCTGATCTTTTTTCCTGTCGATTAACCTGTCTTGTTGTTGATTGCAGAAATCTTGCGAGCTCGGTACTCAGTATGCTGCTTTGGAATAGGAGAAAAACCAACTCAAACTTGACCTGGATCTGGCCAAGGAGAACCTGAAGAAAGCTCGAGATGAAGTGGCAATCATGGGAGGTAACGATCCTTCGACTGCGTGCCTTGTCGTTTTTCCTTTCCCACTCCCTTTTGAGGCAAGTGAGTGATTCCACTCAAACAGATGTGCGTAGTGAAAACCATCGACTCCAAGCCCGACTGAAGAATGTTGTTTCTTTAGACAAAATGAAGCAGGCCTTGGAGCAGAAGGATCTTGACCTTGCGGGGGCGTAGAAGACGGCGCGCGAGAAGACTGAACTGGCGGACAGGAAGCTAGTTTCAGTCGGCAAGTTGGAGGAGGAGAATGCCAAGCTGAAGACTGCTGTTGACGAGGCAAAGAAAGAAGTAGTGCAGCTGAAGGAGGAGAAGGCGGCTTTGGCTGACCAAGTGGATGCTCTCACTCGGAAGAGGGACGAACTAGAAGCTTATCTGGGTGGTCTTGCTAAGAAGATGTTCCTTATGCTCGAAAGTATTTTCCCTCATCCGACTGGATTCAAAGAATTCTCTCACAATGTTGTTGCCATCTTACCATTTTTCTCCCCGTGCAGAGTTCTGTCAGAACTTTGAGGAAGAAACCGGGTGGATCGAGACAGGACTGGACCCCATCAACTCTCCTATTAAGGATGAAGCTGCCATGAACGTGCTGCGACTGGAATCTCGCCTTGACAGCGTCTTGGACTATGTGGCCCGACTGAAAGTTGCATTGTCGCAGATTGAAAAGGAGCTGTGGCCTGAGGATGTGCTTCTGAATGACCTCGAGTCACTGATGACTCGACTCAATGACATCCCTGACCGAGTGCAAGCATGGAAGAAGTCAGTCGCTCGCTGCGGCGCTGACGTGGCTCTATCACTCGTCCGTGTTCATTGCAAGGACATCAAGGAAGAGAAGCTGAAAGCTCTTCAGGTGGCAAACACCAAAAAGCTTTAGTTTCAATCTTTTATGGAGACTTTCATCAACGCAGCCACTCGCATCGCGGACGGCATCGACTTGGATGCTTTCGTCGAGCTAGCTAGTCCTCCTCCTGCCGAGTGAAAAACTGGATAACTTAACTTTACTTGCCTCAGAATGCCGAGTGATTTTGTAATCGTTAAACTCTTTCGGGCCTGACGCCCGGGGTACTTCTATTCACGGTTCTGAACCTTGCTGGATTTATCCGAACTTGGTTGCTTTATTCGAACGCAGTTGCTTTATCTCCGATGCTCTTGGATCATTTGACTTAGGCAAATCTTGGATCGTAGCTAAGTCTCCGAGTGAGAGGATTGCTCTTCACTCGGAGTAGACGTTGTACTTGTGGTGCAGCTCAGGGTGCATCCAGACGTTGTACTTGTGGCGCAGCTCAGGGTGCACCTCGTTCCTCCCGAGTGAGAGGATTGCTCTCCACTCGGCGTGTTTTTGAAACTTAGGTGAGCACGGGGTCGCAGCTAAGCCCCCGAGTGAGAGGGTTGCTCTTCACTCGGAGTGTTTGTGAAACTTAGGCGAGTACGGGGTCACAGCTAAGCCCCCGAGTGGGAGGATTGCTCTCCACTCGGAGTTTGATTTTGAAACTTAGGTGAGTACGGGGTCGCAGCTAAGCCCTCGAGTGGGAGGATTGCTCTCCACTCGGAGTTTGATTTTGAAACTTAGGCAAGTACGGGGTCGCAGGTATGCCCCCGAGTGGGAGGATTGCTCTCCACTCAGAGTGTTTGTGGAACTTAGGCGAGTACGGGATCGCAGCTAAGCCCCCGAGTGGGAGGATTGCTCTCCACTCGGAGTTTGATTTTGAAACTTAGGCGAGTACGGGGTCGCAGCTAAGCCCCCGAGTGGGAGGATTGCTCTCCACTCGGTATTTGTTTTTGAAACTTAGGCGAGTACGGGGTCGCAGCTAAGCCCCCGAGTGGGAGGATTGCTCTCCACTCGGAGTTTGGTTTTGTAACTTAGGCGAAACAGGTTCACAGCTAAGCCACCCACTGGGGGATTTGAACACACATTTATGTGACAACAATCATTTAGGAGACTGCGGAAATCATGTCTTTGATAAACAATCTGAAACTATTCTTATTACATCCCGACGATCCGAGTGTTTAGGTGTAAAAACGGCGGAGCAGATCCACGTTCCAGGAGCGCGGGTCATCTTTCTTCTTGGCCACGTTGTAAAGGTGATATGCCTCGTTGTGGAGTACCTTGGTGACGATGAAGGGGCCTTCCCAGGCAGGGGCGAGCTTATGAGGGCGTTGCTGATCCACTCGGAGCACAAGGTCTCCTTCTTGAAATGCTCGACCTCTGATGCTTCGGGCGTGGAATCGACGAAGGTCTTGCTGATAGATGGTCGACCAGATCAAGGCCATCTCTCTCTCTTCCTCCAGAAGATCGACAGCGTCTTGACGTGCTTGCTCTGCTTTGGTTTCTGAGAAAAGTTCTACTCGGGGCACATTGTGGAGCAAGTCACTCAGAAGCACAGCTTCAACCCCATATACCATGAAGAAAGGAGTTCGACCAGTTGACCGGTTGGGAGTTGTCCTCAATCCCCATAGAACGGACGGTAACTCGGTCACCCAAGCGCCTCCTGCATGCTTGAGGTCGCGCATCAATCGGGGTTTCAGCCCTTGGAGGATCAAACCATTTGCTCTTTCGGCTTGCCCATTCGACTGTGGGTGCGCAACGGATGCGTAGTCGACTCGAGTGCCTTGGGAAGCACAAGAAGCTCTGAACTCATCGGAATCAAAGTTTGAGCCGTTGTTCGTTGTAATGCTATGCAGAACTCCATATCTGAATATTAACTCTCTGATAAAACTGATGGCTGTGCTTGAGTCAAGGTTCTTGATGGGTTTGGCTTCAATCCACTTAGTGAACTTGTTGACTGCCACGAGCAGATGGGTGAAGCCACTTCTGCCAGTCCTCAGGGGCCCAACCATGTCCAGTCCCCAAACAGCAAATGGCCAGATGAGTGGAATATTCTTCAAGGCCGATGCGGGCTTGTGGGACAAGTTCGAGTAAAACTGGCAGCCTTCACATTTGTCGACGATATCTTTCGCCATCTCATTTGCCCGTGGCCAGTAGAATCCTGCTCGGTATGCTTTAGACACGATGGTCCGAGAGGACGCATGGTGACCACAGGTCCCCGAGTGAATCTCGTTCAAGATCAGTCGACCTTCTTCTGGAGAGATACATCGCTGAGCTACACCAGTTACACTTTCTCTGAAGAGCTGTCCACCTATAACTGTAAAGGCTTTTGACCTGCGGATGATCTGATGCGCTTCAACTTCATCTTCTGGAAGCTCTTACCTGAGCAAATATGCAATGTACGGCACAGTCCAGTCGGGGGTGATTACCACAATCTCCATGATTAAGTCAACTACCGCTGGCACTTCGACCTCAGTTGGATTGGTAGCACTTATTGGTTGTGGGGGCTCCTCCGTAAAGGGATCTTCTTGTACTGACGGGGTGTGGAGATGCTTCAAGAACACATTACTGGGAATAGGCTTCCGAGTGGAACCTATTTTCGCCAGATCATCAGCTGCTTGATTCTTGAGTCGAGGTATGTGGTGGAGCTCTAACCCTTCAAACTTCTTTTCTAATTTCCTCACTGCATTGCAGTATCCAGTCATAGCAGGGCTCCTGATATCCCATTCCTTCATCACCTGATTAACCACCAAATCCGAGTCGCCATAAACCATCAGGCGACGGACACCGAGTGAGATGGCCATACGCAACCCATACAGAAGTGCTTCGTACTCAGCTTCATTGTTGGAGGAATCAAAGTGAATCTGGAGGATGTAACTGAGCTTGTCACCTCTTGGGGACACCAAAACCACTCCAGCACCAGAGCCATTCAGCATTTTAGATCCATCAAAAAACATGGTCCAGTGCTCCGAGTGAACTTGAGTCGGCTGCTGTTGCTCACTCCACTCGGCCAGGAAATCTGCAATTGCCTGGGACTTAATTACCTTTTTGCTTCAAACTTGATATCCAGAGGGAGAAGTTCAATCGCCCACTTAGCCACTCGACCGGTTGCATCTCGATTATTCGAAATCTCTGATAACGGAGCGTCGCTGACAACTGAAACCGAGTGGTCTGCAATGTAATGTGCAACTTTCTTTGTGGTCAGATAAATTCCGTAGACAAGCTTCTGATAATGCGGATACCTTTGCTTGGACAAAGTCAAGACTTCAGAAATGTAATACACTGGGCATTGAACTTTGTAGGCTTTTCCTTCTTCCTCTCGCTCAACCATGAGCACTGTGTTGACCACCTGCCCGGTAGCTGCAATATATAGCAGTAGAGGCTCCTTGCTGATCGGGGCAGCGAGCACCGGCTGGGAGGAAAGCAGGGCTTTGAGCTCTTCAAACGCTACTCCGGCTTTAGGAGTCCACTCGAATGTATCAGATTTCTTCATCAGTCGGTAAAGAGGCAGTGCCTTTTCACCGAGACGAGAAATGAATCGACTTAGAGCAGCAAGGCAACCTGTAAGCTTCTGTACGTCGTGCACATGCACAGGGCGTTTCATTCGGAGAATTGCACCAACCTTTTCGGGATTTGTGTCGATTCCTCATTCGGAAATGAGAAAACCGAGTAACTTTCCACCAGGAACTCCGAACGTGCACTTGGATGGATTCAACTTGATATCATATCTTCTCAGATTGGCAAATGTTTCAGCAAGGTCAGCCAATAGGTCGGAACTCTTGCGTGACTTGACCACGATGTCATCCATATATGCTTCCACATTCCGACTGATCTGAGTGAGCAGGCACTTCTGGATCATGCGCATGAATGTGGCGCCAGCATTCTTGAGACCAAAAGGCATGGTGATATAACAAAAACACCCGAAAGGGGTGATAAAGGCTGTTTTTATTTCATCGGGTCCATACAGTCGGATCTGATGGTACCCAGAATATGCATCTAGAAATGACAAACGCTCACACCCCGCAGTCGAGTCGACAATCTGATCGATGCGGGGGAGAGGAAAATGATCTTTCGGGCAGGCCCGATTGATATGCTTGAAGTCAATGCACATACGAAGTGATTTATCTTTCTTGGGGACCATGATGACGTTGGTGAGCCACTCGGAGTGGTATATCTCACGGA
The DNA here is from genome assembly GCA_011799875.1 of Thinopyrum elongatum. NCBI lineage: Eukaryota > Viridiplantae > Streptophyta > Magnoliopsida > Poales > Poaceae > Thinopyrum > Thinopyrum elongatum. The sequence continues at coordinate 481,036,510 of CM022300.1, read as the reverse complement.
TGAACTCAGCTGCCAGGAGCCGAGCCACCTCTTCACCAATCGCCTTCCTCTTTTCCGCGGCGGACCGACGGAGATGTTCTTTGATGGGTTTTTCTTTCTGGTCGACACGCAAACAGTGCTCAGCCAGCCCCCTGGGTACACCTGGCATGTCTGATGGTTTCCATGCAAAGATGTCCCAGTTCTCACGAAGGAACTAGATGAGCGCGTCTTCCTATTTGCTGTTGAGTGTTGTTGAGATGTGAGTCGGAGCAGCAGTGGGGTCTTCCGGGTGAATATGGACAGGTTTTGTCTCACCGGCCGACTGAAATGCGGACTCCGAGGCAGGCTTCTTAGCTCGCAACAAATCACTCGGATCCACATTCTTCTTGTATTCTTCCATCTCGACTGCTGCCATTTGTTCGTCAATGATTTTTGAGCCTTTTTGAAGGCATTCCTCTGCTCTCTGCCTATTCCCCGTGACTGTGATCACACCTCTGGGTCCGGGCATCTTCAACTTGAGATACACGTAACATGGTCAGGCCATGAAACGAGCATATGCGGGCCTGCCCAGAATAGCATGATAGGCACTGTGGAAATCCACCACCTCAAATGTCAACTTCTCTTTGCGGTAATTCTTGGAATCACCGAAAACCACATCAAGAGCGATCTGTCCGAGTGACTTTGCCTTCTTCCCAAGAATGACGCCGTGGAACTGCATGTTGCTCTCACTGAGTTTGGACATCAGAATGCCCATCCCCTGGAGGGTCTCAGCGTACAAAATGTTCAAACCACTGCCTCCATCCATAAGGACCTTAGTCAGTCGGGTGCCCCCAACGACTGGGTCGACCACCATCGCTTGCCGCCCAGGAGTAGCTACGTGCGCTGGGTGATCCGACTGGTCAAACATAATGGGAGTTTTCGACCACTTCAAGTACGTCGTAGTTGTCGAAGCAACCATATTCACTTCTCTGTTGATAACTTTCAGTCGACTTTTGCTCTCGACATCAGCAAAAATCACCAAGGTAGCATTGACTTTAGGGTAACCATCATCTTCTTCCTTTTCTTCATCCTTATCAGAATCCTTCTCATTGGGTTGGCCATCTCGAAACTGCTGAATCAGGAGTCGACATTGTCCAGTGGTATGCTTGGGCAAAATCAAATTACCCTCTTCATCTTTCTTCGTGTGAATGTGACACGGCAAATCCAAGACGTCTTGGCCTGACTGATCTTTCACCTTTTTGGGAGCCCACGGCCCCTTAGGTTTTCCTTTAAACTTTCCTTGATTCAGAACTGCGGCCTCGGCAGGACCCGCGGGTTCAGCCTTATGTTTTTGCTTCCGACTGGTGTTTCCACCTCCAGTGTCCTGGCCGACTGGTTTTCCCTTGCCACTGCGGAGCCGATCTTCCTCTTCACCATTAGCATACCGAATGGCAATTTCCATCATTCGGCCAAGAGACATATCTCCAGAACAACCAAACTTCAGGTTGAGCTCTCTGTATCAGACACCATCTTTGAAGGCGCAAACTGCCTGGTGCTCTGACACATTCTCCGCCGTATGGTGAAGCGTAGTCCATCTCTGGATGAAGTCCCTCAAAGTTTCATCCGGCTTCTGGACGCAGTGTTGCAATTCAGTCAGCCCAGTAGGTCACTTGCAGGTGCCCTCGAATGTTTTGATGAACACTCGGGCTAACTCTTCCCAACAGAAAATACTTCTAGGGGCCAACTGATTCAACCAAGCTCTGGCTGAACCTTCAAGCATCAAGGGGAGGTGCTTCATGGCTACATCATCGTTGCCTCCACCAATCTGCACCGCCACATGGTAATCTTCCAGCCACGTGTCTGGCTTCGACTCACTGGTGAACTTGCTCATGCCCGTAGCCAATCTGAAGTTGGGAGGGATCTCAGCGGCTCTGATGGCTCTACTGAAACACTCGGGCCCAGAAACAAATGCTCTGCTTCCAATCGGATGGTCTCTGTCTTGCCCTTCTCTGTTTGCCCTGCCTCTGTTGACCAAACCTTGTACAAGGAGTGACCTCGCATCAAACCCAGGCTCTCTCGGGTCGACTGGGGCTCTCTGCTCGTCACCATACGGGCGCCTGTCATCATACCGCCGGGGCGTGTACGACCCGCCCCTCGGAGGGGACGTAGGCACTCGACGGTGGTCATGACGGGGATATCGATGATCATATTGTCTGTGGCCTAGACCCAGGAACTGATCCTGACGGTGACCTCGATCTTCACACCGCAGAGGCGATCTCGGACTATGTGCCGACTGAACTGTGTCCGCCACTACAGACCTGCTATGAATTCTGTTGTGCGACTGAGAAACGACTGAATTCTGTCCTCCTACTGCTCGGAGCAGCGCTCGGATCTATTGCAGCCCTCTACCAGCTTCCGACCGGGACGGCTGAATTGAATCTGCGATACGGGCAGCCACTGCAACATTTTGAATCGGAGTACGGTATACCTGAACTTCTTCCCGAGGTCCAGTCGGAAACAATTGTCGTTGACATCGACTGGAACTAGGGATCATCCTCTGGGAGCGTTCGTCGAGTGACTGCTGGAGATTCTCCAAGCGCGCCCACTCAGCCAAGGTGGCTAAGCGCGCAGCCTCCAAAGCCCGAGCCTTGGAGTACTCCCCAATGATGGGGGTCTGGAGCGCCTGGACGTTGCGGCGATGTAGCTCTTGCCTCTGCTCCGCAGTGAGGGCCTCGGGAATATATTCATCATGATCGAGTGACGGGCTGCCACTGCCGCCGTGATGAAATCCAGGCGGACTGCGATGGGAGTCGACCATGAGGACTTCTGCCGCTGGATCATTGCTCTCGCACTCGGAAAGCGAATCCGAGTGACCAGCTGGCAGATCAAACAAACCGTAAAGGGATTCGTCGGGTTCGATCACCGCGACTTGCGGGGTGGTCGACTGACGAGCCACCACGTGCCTCACCCACTGCTGGAGCCGCAAACGACCAGATCGCTTGCGACGGTGGACGGCAGGGAGTGAAGACGCCACGGGAGCCGACCGATACTGAGTCGACGGCTGCCGCAGCAGGACGCCGCAGGCACTCGCACGGAAGTGCGCCGCCCCGCGGATGGGGAGGGCCTCGACGTCAAGGGGAGCTTCTTGAAGCCAAGCAGAATCATCGGCGATGAAGCCAAGCGCGCCGAGATGGATCTTGTGGCCCGAAGCCAAGCCACCGCCGGAAACCATGTTGATGGAGAACGAAATTTGCAACCTCGCCGGAAGTCGCTCGGACGCCGCCCCAAGGTGGGCGCCAACTGTCGTGGGTATGAGTCTGACAGTAATAGTATAGGGTACGTAGGAGGAGGCGAGGCCCTAGCTACGGTGAGGTTGTGCACACCAGTTTACGGGTTCAGGCCCCTCTCAGAGGAGGTAACAGCCCTACGTCTTGATGCCTTGGAGGCCTGTCGACTGGATTATGAGTGAAAGTTACAGGGGATGCGAACCCTTGTGCCAGAGGAGGGGGTGGCTTGTATAGAGTGCGCCAGGCCCCTCCAGCCCTCGGTTACACAGGGTTTAATGCGAGTTAAGACAGGAGCGTTACTGGTAATGCCTACTATTAATGATCTTTATGACTACGGAGTGAACGCCTGACCGTTGCCATCCTGGGGTGACTGTAGGCCTTCTGCGCTCCGAGTGGTTCTTTGTATGGTCGAGTGCAATTGGGATATCTGAGTGGAATCTTCCGTCGAGTGGATTACACTTCAGGGTGATTTCAGTCGGTATCTTCTGTAGAACTTCGTATGCCTTTGACTGTAGGGTAGCGTCCTTGGGTAGGGTATCCAGATCAGGTCTATGACCCTACCCTAGGTGCATGTCATCGTCAGCGTGCCCCCCCCATGGGGAGTCCGAATTGGACTAGGGGAGGGGGCGCAGCCCCCCCCCCCTTTCCTTCTCCCTCTCCCTCTCCTTCCCCCTTTCCCCCTCCATGAGAAGGAATAAGAGGGGGGCCGAATCCTACTAGGACTAGGAGTCCTAGTAGGACTCCCCCCCACTTGGCGCGCCCCCTAGGGCCGGCCTCCTCCCTCTCCCTCCTTTATATACGTGGGCAGGGCACCCCTTGGAGACACGCCAACTGTTCCAAGCCGTGTGCGGCGTCCCCCTCCACGGTTTACTCCTCCGGTCATATTATCGTAGTGCTTAGGTGAAGCCCTGCGCGGATCACTTCACCATCACCGTCACCACGTCGTCGTGCTGACGAAACTCTCCCTCGACACTTTGCTGGATCAAGAGTTCGAGGGACGTCATCGAGCTGAACGTGTGCAGAACTCGGAGGTGCCGTACGTTCGGTGCTTGATCGGTTGAATCGAGAAGACGTTCGACTACATCAACCGCGTTAAGCTAACGCTTCCGCTTTCGGTCTATGAGGGTATGTGGACACACTCTCCCCCTCTCGTTGCTATGCATCTCCTAGATAGATCTTGCGTGAGCGTAGAATTTTTTTTGAAATTGCATGCTACGTTCCCCAACAATCGGAAGGAGCACGCGGAAAAAACAAGCTGTCCGGTGTGCAATGCTTCTCGATACAAGAAGGCCGGGAAGAAATCTCCCCAGAAAGTTGTATGGTACTTACCGATCACTCCCCGTCTACAGCGGTATTTCGTAGATCCCAAGGAAGCAAAGCTCATGCGCTGGCACGCAGAGAGGAAGAAGCCCGACGATGGAGATGATCCGAAGCTAAGACACGTCGTGGATGGAAGCCAGTGGAGAGCGTTCAACGGCGAATATCGGTATTTTGCATGTGATGCAAGGAACATCGTGCTCGGCGCGTGTACCGATGGCATGAATCCGTTTGGCAACCAGAACACCAACCATAGCACATGGCCCGTGTTTGTATGGATGTACAACATCCCCCTTGGTTGTGCATGAAGTCGAAGTACATACACATGAGCATGCTGATTCAAGGCCGAAACAACCAGGAAATAATATTAATCTGTATCTGGGGCTACTTCAAGAGGAATTAGACACGTTATGGAAAACACCGGCCAAGACATGGGATGCCAGCAAAGGCGAGTATTTCTATATGAGAGCCGCGTTGATCACGACGGTGCACGACTATCTCGGTTACGGATATGTCGCGGGCCAGGTGTGCCATGGATATTGTGGATGCACGCGGTGCATGGATGATACGACGTCTCAGTAGCTAACGTCAAGGAAAGATGGCGGGTCTGGGAAAATCATGTACATGGGGCATCGAAGATGGCTCGAGAAGGATGACCCGTGGAGAAACCGTGGAGATCTATTCAATGGTGAGGCTGAGCATCGAGGACCTCCACGTAAGCGGAGCGGCGCCGAAATCAATGAGCTGTTGAAAAACTGGGAACAGTGCCCCGCATCGGGAAAGACGATGAAAAAGGCACCGGAGCTGCTGCTGAAGGTATGGAAGACGAGGTATGTTTTCTGGGACTTGGAGTACTGGCACAAACTCGACACGCCTCATTGCCTTGATCAAATGCATATCTGTAAGAATGCCCTTGAGAGCTTGCTTGCGACACTGATGAACATGCCGGATAAGACCAAGGATGGGCCGAAGGCAAGAAAAGACTTGCAAGATTTGAAAATCAGGGAAGATCTACACATGCCGCCCCGTAAAAAGTCAGAGGAGACAGAGACGAAGACAGAGGCGCGGGAGAAGAAGGGCAAAAAAGTAAAGGAAGAGGATTATTGTCCCCCTTCTTACTTCACCTTAAGTCCGGCTGAGATCGATCAATTCTTCAAGTGCCTTACCGGAATCAAAGTTAGTTCCGGTTACTATGGCAAGATAAGCAGATATCTAGACACGAAGAAGAAAAGGTTCAGCGGGATGAGGTCCCATGACTGTCATGTGATGATGACGCAGATACTACCTATTGCCCTTAGAGGGATAATGGACAAGCACGTCCGTGACACGCTTATTGGTCTCTGCAACTTTTTTGACGTCATCTCTCAAAAGTCGATCAGTGTGAAGCAGCTCCGAAGGCTACAGGAAGAGATCGTTGTGATACTAAATGAGCTTGAGATGTACTTCCGGCCCGCGTTCTTTGACGTCATGGTGCATCTGTGTGTCCATATTGTGGACGACATAATAGACCTGGGCCGTCATTCCTGCACAACATGATGCCGTTTGAGAGGATGAATGGGATCATCAAAGGATTCGTTCGTAACATGTCCCGTCCGGATGGAAGCATCGTCCAGGGCTATCTGACACAAGAGTGCATCTCTTTCTGCGAGAATTTTCTATATGGCGCAGACCGGCCGCCTGGTGTTGGTTTGCCCGTTAACAAGCACGATGGGAGGCTCGAAGTAGAAGGTCACTCCAACGGTCGCAGGGAACTGCATGTGGCCTACTTAGATCGACGCAACGACTTTGACAGAGCAAACTTGGTAGTGCTACAACACCTAGACCAGGTAGATCCTTTCGTGGCACTGCACAAAGAAACTATCGCAAAGAAGTATCGTGACCGGGGGGGTATGCAGGACGGACGCCGAAGTTACTAGAGAGCACAACTCCACTTTCCTGCATTGGTTCAAAGAGCATATTATTGCTAATCCCCCGGAAGAGGGCTCTAAGGACAGATTGCTCATATACGCCTAAGCACATGGCCCATCGCCCAACCTCGTCACCTATCTGGCATACGATATCAACGGATACATGTTCTACACGGAGGCCAAAGATATGGACAGTGGTGATCAGAACTCAGGGGTGACGATGGAATGCATGACCGGCAGCGACAACGGCGCAACTGAGAGATTTTACGGAAGGGTCAAGGAGATCTGGGAGCTTGACTACTCTGGACTGCACAATGCGACGATGTTCCGTGTCAGATGGGCTAAGAATGTCGAAAGAGAAAACTGGTATTTCACTACCATGACTATACCCGACGCCAAGAGTGCTACCGTGAACGCTATCGCAAAAAATGAGCCATGGGTACATGCTAAGCATGTGACACAATGCTTCTTCATAACCGACCCGTGCAATCCCAGCCGTGTTGTCGTGAGGAGAGGCAAAAGGAAAATCATTGGAATGGATGGAGTCGCCAACGAGGAAGACTACGACCAGTACGGCAACCCAATGAGGGAAGATGACAATGACGATGACGATGAAGTATACGTCAAAAGAAGAATCAATACTACATTACCTAAGAAAGATCATACTCCATGGAAAAGGAAAAGTCACAATGAGGGGCTCAATTATTCTTCAACGAACAAGAAGGGAAATAAGCTCACTCAAAACAAAAACGTCGACGCTGAGAAACCGTTATCGGTCAAATGATGTAATATATATGTTTCTATTTTGTGTACACACTTAACCGTTATGCATGCATGGGTCAAATGATGCAATATATATGTTCCCATTTTGTATACATACTTAACCGTCAAATGATGCAATATATATCGCCTTAGTTATATACATTGTATCACCTTCCCTTCGTTCCTGCTCTCGGAAAAAAGGAAAAGAAAAGAAAAAAAGAAATGAAAAGGAAGAGAAAATAAAGGAAAAGAAAATAGGAGAAACAAAACAGGAAAACTGCTATAGGTACTGGTTATAGCAGTAGCGCTTTTCTTAAAAAGAGCTATAGCTAGTCAACATAGCAGTAGCGCCCTTTGGGGAAACGCGCTATAGCTACCGGTGATAGCAGTAGCGCTGCTAGTCGAAACGCGCTATAGCTAACTTAGTTATAGCGCGTTTTGAGGAAACGCGCTACTGCTATGTTCACTTAACCCCCCCCCCTCCCCCGGCGGGCTTCCCGCCTCTGTTTCTCCCCCCCAAATCCACACTCTCTCTTCTCCCCCCTCGTCGCCGCCGAAGCCCTGCCCTCGCCGCGCCCCTACCTCAAGCGCCGGAGCCCTGCCCTCGACCTCGCCGGAGTCCTACCCTTGCCCCCGACCCCGACGCTCGCCCCCGACCTCGACGCTCGCGCCCGACCCCCCGACCCCGGCGACCTCGCCCTCGCCCCCAACCCCGGCCCCGGCGCGCCACGCCTCCCTCCTCTGCTTCCTCCCCTCCCAACCTCGGCCGTCGTCGGGCCTGCCTCCTCGCCCCTGCACCCTCTGTCGTAATAAGCCCCCCACCGCTCCTCCTCTCTCTGCTAATTTAGCTAGGGTTCTTCGGTTAATTTAGTTAGGTTTTAGTTAGGGCAGTAGGTTAATTAGGTTAGGTGTTTTAGGTGCAGTTAAAAGAAAAAATAGAATTGATTATATAGGTTTCTTGCATTTTTTAGTTTAAGCAATTGTTGCTATTTAAATTTTATAGTGCTAGTTAGTTAATTAGAATTAGTGTGAAACCTAGGACAGATTAGTTAAAGCAACCGTTGCTATTTAAATTTTTTAGTTTAAGCAATTGTTGCTATTTAAAAAAACAGAATTAGTATGAACCCTAGTTAAAGCAAAAAAAATTAGTTTCAAATTTAGGTAGGCTGAATTTAGTTTCAAATATTGTGAAGAAAAATGACTTCTTGCATTTTTCTTCAAGTTCTATATTTTTCTTCCTTTTATATGCAAATTTGAAGTGGACATGTGATACGTGGACATGTGATTTGGACATGTCATATTTGGAATTTGGACATGTCATATTTGGACATGTGATGTTTTGGACATGTCATATTTGGAAAATGATGATTATGTGCAGGGTAAATGATCCGAGTGGCCTATGTTTCGCCGGAGTGTTGATTCATTTCCGTTCCAGTGAATTTCAGGCGCTCGATATGTCCACTTTTTAGCAAAGGTCATGCCGAAATTTCCTGTGAATTTTGGGATGACTTGTGCTAGAAAGTAGGCATATCGAGTGTCGGGATTTCCTGGCAAACGGCATTCTGGCAAACCATAGACCTTTTTTTAATGTCATTTCTCATTTTATTATAGTTTTAGAATTAAACGAGGAGACTTAATCATAGGAAACATGTCGAACAACGAAGAAACTGGGCCTTCTGACCAAGATGCAGACGAGATGGATTATGAGGGTGAACAACAGTACCTCGACTTTTTGTCTGCTAAGCACAGTCAAGGTTTCCAGGTTGGCCTCGATGATGGTACTGACGCCGACATCGACACCGACGGCGCCGGCACCGATGGCGATGCCGAGACCGGCGGGGAAGGTACCGGCGCCGATGCCGCTACCGAAAAGAAGAAGCAGAAGAAGCAGAGGATACGAAAACCTAACAAACTCGGCATCGGACGACTGGTGATCACAAAGATGGCCACTGGCAAGTTTGAGCCATTAGAGTCGGAAGAACTTCGCAAGTGCTATGGGAGCCAAGTAGGATGCATCCTACGGGAATGCACGAGCATCAACGACGATGACTTAAGGATTAAAGAACATTTGAGGCAGTTGCTCCTGACGAAGTTGCACAAGAGATTCAAGTTCCCCGACCGGGATTATAGCATAGAACAATTGTGGGATGATCCGAAGATGAAAAAGATTAACAATCACGCCATGGGCATGTTCAGCAATGATTTGGCCTCCTGGAAAGGGAGGGTGAAATGAGCTATTGAGGCTGAGGAACCCCTGTCCAAGATTCTGGAGGAAAATCCGACACTTACGGAAGAGGAGTTCGAAAAGTTCAAGGACACTTACGCTACCAAGGCAGCCAAGGCTAAGGCTGCGAAATTCAAGAGCCTTCAGCAAAGGAACACGGGGAAGCATCGCCTCGAAAGCCGTGGCTACCGTGGCAAAAGGCCCGTATGGGATAAGGAGGATGCGGAACATGAAGCCGCGGGTCTCCCAGACCCCTTCGCGAAGTTCACCAACCCCTTGGAGCGTGACTTCATCAGGGCCCGCTATAAGTGGGACAAGGAAAAGAAGGTTTTTTACACGGACCAGATCACGAGGAAATTGATTAGAATACTGGTAATTATTCTTTTACCACCTTACATTTAGCTCCTGATCAAGTCGACTACACATTCATAAACGGTTCATGTTCCTTCTGTAGGAGAAGCAACACCAGCTTGCAGCCGAAAGCCCTACTACGCCGATGAGGCCCAAGTGGGACACCCCTCTCAACCGGGCCTTGAACAAACTGAAGGGTCTCCCTTTGGGCCAGCGGCCGCAATATGGACGTGTGCACGGCGCCGGAGACGGCGCCACGTGGAAGGTGTTTTACAACGAGGGCCCAGAGGCCAAGAAGCAGAAAAAGAAGTTTAGTCAGGCGAACATTGACGAGAAGGTGAAGCTTGCGTTCGAGAAAAAAGCAGCTGAGGACGCGAAAAAAGCAGCCGAGGAGAAAAATGAGTTGCTACAGCAGGCAGTCGATGCAGCTGTACATGCCTGCAGAAATGATTTTGCTACTAACTTGATCTCGGCTATCATCAATTGGATGAAGGAAAATCCAGACAAGACGGTAGATGATTTCCCCATGCCCAGTTTCATCGTGAGCAACTCGGTGAACAACACCACCGCACCATCACCTGCTCACGCAACCGGGCCTGCTCCCGCACCCGCACCCACACCCGCACCTACTCATAGCAGCCCGTCCTCAGTCTCTGGCGCGCTAGGCGGGCCTTCGTCTTTGGCGGAGCTCGACGCCCTCACGGTAATTACATGTCACACCAACATATATCTAGAATATTCCATTTTCGTTGCCTTTCGGACGTTTTACGCCACAAACATGTGTTTGCAGGCCGACAAAACCCCGTGCACCGTACTCTACTTGATCAAAAGCCAGAAGGTGGACGTGGGAAAGGGGGTGATAATGAAGCCCTTGGAACTCACGTTCCACGGCCAGCCGATGCCCGGTGGGCACTTTAGGGTTACCTTGTCGAGTGTGAAATCGGGGCACGAGGATTTGCCTCCTCCAGTACGGCTAGGTGGAGAGGACGACGAGACCCCACTGCGGATTGGAAGCTGCAAGGGTTGGGTGCTGCTATGGCCGAAGAATCTTCTTCGTCTAGATCCGGTCGAGAGCACACCAATAACCACACATCAACAAGCAGGTATGGACACCACCACCCCGCCTACGCAATTACCAGCGCCTGTAGTGCCGGGTGAGAGCGGCGGACGACGTGATGAAGGGGGTCCAATAGTGGCTGATGTAATCGCCCCCGTAGAACAAAGAATGGATGATGAGATGGAGGAGGACCCAATGAGGTTCCTCAATACAGGCGCCTATGATGGTGACTTAGATATGATGAGTTAGCCATATGACGACTCGGGCTATCAGCATGCTGATGAGGATATCGATGATCTGCCCGGGCAGGAACGTCCTAGCAGGGATTGCAAGAAGTCTCTCTTCATGCGATCCTCACAGGACACGCCTGAAGATGCCGCCTCAACACAGGCTCAACTAGCCGGGGGTCGTACAGTGCTTAGCCCGACAACACTGGGGCAGGGGTTAAGGAAGGGTCTGGAAGGTCAGCCCAAGAAAAAGGAGAGGAAGAGACCGGGGAAGATAGGCTCAGCTGCCTACAAACAAGCCAGAGCACATAGCAGCCAGATGGTGGATTTTGAAGAGCGTGTACCCGTCAAAGGTGCGGCCATGTTCCATGTCAGGGGCGAGCTAATGCTACCGCCGAAACCGCTGGAGGCACTATCAGGAGATCTCAGGAGACTGCACGACCATGTGCTGTCGACTGAGAAAAGCCTATTAGCCTCAAAGGATCCAGGATATCCGACATACGTGGCTCGTGTGCCTGAGGGGAAGTGCTACGTCGACACACGGCCCGCGGAGGTGTTCTTCCTGCGGTTTGACCATATCTTCGAGATGTTTCTGACAAGGCGGCTCGATTTTACAATCGTCCGCCTTTTTGCGCTACATATGAGCTTCATCATGAAGAGAGAAGAAGTCTCGCAAATCTGTGTGGCGGATCCATACTACATGCACGAGCCCTTCTTTAGTCTCGGCGTCTTTGAGCGTAAAACTGCTAGGGGGTACCTCGAAAACTTCATGGTACAGAATAAGGACCAGGAAATTGTCCTCCTGCCTTATCATCCAAAGTAAGTCAGTGCTGGACAACCCTTTCGTACATTTCAATCATTCCTTCTCGCTCATATGGAGAATAATTTGAGGTGTTTTTTTTCCCGCAGCAACGGGCGTGCCGTCCTTATCGTTATTTACCCGCGAGTCTCCCACGCCGTGTATTTCGACCCTACCAGAAACTACGAGAAGAAGGACTACACCCACATAATGAATATTCTAGATGATGCTCTCCAAGGCTTCTTCTTGAGGGTGGCCACCTGCAGATCAGGAAACAAAGGCACAAGAAGACGGGTTTCTCGCATAAAACTAACTTCTGCTGCATCCAGGTCCCAAAACCAAGCAAGAACGATGGATTCTACCTCCTCCATCTCATGATGGAGTTCAGAACGGATCACCAAAAGCTTCGCATGACAAGCAGAAACAATGATCATATCTGCAAGTGGGTAGAATCTCATGGAGAAGCGGATTATAAACTTAGAGATGACTTCTTTCGCATCCAGAGGGACATTGCGACGATCATCATGAAAGAAGTCGTCGATGAGAAGGGGATGTTCCACCACGGCTCTATATCGTGAGCTGACGTCCGAACTCACATAGGCATGCAACGTCAGGACCTCACGCCGTTCAGGAAGCTAGGGTCCATCCTCGATGATATGGAAGGATGGAACTTCTATTGATTTACGATGCCGATGATGATGATATGTGTCGGTTGAACTTGTATAGTTTCTGTAGCGATGAAACTTTGTGATGTCCACGGTCCCTGCCGAACTTGCGTAACGCTACTTTGTTAGTTTGGGTACGATGACCTGCGTACCTCTAGTTAATTAGTTTGCGTACAATGAAACTGCGTTCATTATTTGTATGTTTACTATATGTTGCATCTAGTTGCTAATCCTTTCTTTTTCGTGTTGCTCAAGTATATTTTGTTGCATATATGATTGTACATTCTCTTGATGAAGATGCATCTCTAACAGGTACCTAGATTCTTGATGGCGAAGAAGCAGTGCTATGTCGTGTACAAAGGGAAGGTTCCGGCAGTGTACGACGAGTGGCCTGAGTGTCAGGCGCAAGTGGAGGGGGTCTCGGGCGCCAGCCATAAAGGCTTCAAAAGCAGACAAGAAGCAGAAACTAGTTACTTGAGGTTCACGCTAGCGCGAGAGAGGACTCATAATCGCTGCCTCATGTACTGCATAGTTCCGCTCTCACTCATAGTGATAGCTCTTCTCGCGTATATCATTGTTTAGATGGATGACGATGTAGTTGCAAGTATTCGAGACTTGTATCGCTATTTCTGAGATGATGACGAGAGACCACTTTGTGTTGGATGATGATTATGATGATAACATGATTTGATGAGACTTTTTGTATGTATATGCTATGATTACATTTGTATGTGCTAAAGATTATTGTATAAAGCCTGTTCAAATACAAAACAAATATGCAGAAAAAAATCAGAAACTAATAAAACTAGCAGCAGCGCGGCTTAACCAAAAGCGCTGCAGCTATTAGCAGTAGCGCGTTGCTGCAAAGCACGCTGCTGCTACCGAAGTATAGCAGTAGCGCGGCTCAACACAAAGCGCTGCAGCTATTAGCAGTAGTGTGTTGCTGCAGAGCACGCTACTGCTACGCATGTATAGCAGTAGCGCGGGCCATCACGCGCTACTAATACAGGTTAGCTGTAGCGCCGTATCAGTAGCGCGGGACCCCGCGCTACTGATATACCTAAAACCCGCGCTACTACTAGGCTTTTCCCTAGTAGTGTATAGCCTACTTTCAAAATCAAATTCGGTACAATTTTAAATATCAGCAATTAAATTAGGGTGAAAATATGCTCTGCACGTCATTATGGCACACACGGTCTATAAAGCACAGCGTGTGTGATATACATCATAATCCGACATGGTTCACGAAGAGGAAACGTGTGTAACCATGCACACAGTTGCCGTTTGCAAAGCGTGTGTGATGTCAGACAATATCATAAATGGTGCGAGAAAAGTAAATGTGTGTGATTGTCGCCTTATCATACACGCTTTACAATCATGAACTGTTTGTGACGTGGCACGCATCATAAACGTAGAGCCAGTTTGATACATGACTGGAAAATCCCGTGCCTGGATTGTGCCTGGACTGCACCTGGTATAAGGTAAAACCACAGAACTTCGATGCGATGGTAATGTGAGAACAAATGAGTAGCAAGGAAGGAGCGTTTGGGATACATGCTGGCATTGCTCTAGAAAACGTATGCATTCCTACTCCCTATCCCCGACGGTTTCTGGGTCGTGTGGGAAGGACCCCCCCCTATCGGCCACACTCACTAGGTGACGGTTTAAAATGCCGTCGCGGAAAGGGGTTAAAAACTGTTTGCATAGCAGCTCATTGTACCAGTGCCATGTTGATCTCCCTAAGGAGAAGTGGTTTAAATATCGTCCCCCTATTAAAGAAGAAATTAAAGAACCAGTTATAGTTAAGGATGAAACTATCATTTATAATATTGATCCAGTTGTGCCTACTGCTTATATTGAAAAACCACCTTTCCCTATTAGGATAAAGAAACATGCTAAGGTTTCAACCATGGTTAACAAAAGTAATATTAGAGCATCTAAACCCTCTGAACAAATTAAGGTAGAACCTAGTATTGCTATGGTTAAAGATCTCTTGGTCGATAATATTGATGGGTTGCTAGAGTGACAGAACCTTAAACCCTAGTTTATGCGCTATTCCGTAAGGGGCTGATTTGGATCCATATGTTTAATGCTATGGTTAGATTTTATCTTAATTCTCTTTTGTAGTTGAGGATGCTTGCGAGGGGGGTTAATCACAAGTGTGAGGCTTGTTCAAGTAAGAATAGCACCCAAGCACCGGTCCACCCACATATCAAATTATCAAGGTATCGAACGCGAATCAAACCAACATGATGAAAGTGACTAGATGAAATTCCCATGTGTCCTCGAGAACGTTTTACTTATTATCTGAAACCGTTCCGGCCTGTCCTTTGCTACAAAAAGGATTGGGATACCTTGCTGCACCTATTGTTACTATTGTTACTTGTTACTTGTTACAAATTATCTTGCTATCAAACTACCTATTATCGACAATTTCAGTGCTTGCAGAAATTACCTTGCTGAAAACCGCTTGTCATTTCCTTCTGCTCCTCGTTGGGTTCGACACTCTTATCGAAAGGAATACGATTGATCCCCTATACTTGTGGGTCATCAGGGTCCCGCGTGCTCCTCCTCCGCCAACTGCCTCGCCACGCCTCGTCATGATGTGCGTGCTCTGCGGGTTGCGGGAATGAGCCGACTGAGCTCACACCTATGCCCTTATTTTTGCCGGTCAGAAACGGAGAGTCCACAACAGACGCACCACGAATCCAAGATGTCGGATCGTGGGCTGTCATCAACTCATGTGTGGGTCTAGCCCATGTTCTCCTACCCGATCACGCCTATATAATGGAGGCGTCGACAACCCTAGCCGCCACAAGAAGAACATATCGCATCTGCTCTGCCTCCACGCGCACCTGTGTACTATTGTTCCTTTTGTTGCTACTGCCGCCGGCGATGCCATCCCGTCCATCGTGTGCACGATTGACAGGAGAGTAGGCCTCCGAACCCCCACCTCTTGAGATCTTGTACGGGGGGTGGGCGATTAGGTTTTTGGGGAACGTCTCCTACGCGACTGCTCACTGTCGTTCGTCTATGTCCACTACATTGTCTACATCCGCGTCACCTTCATAACTACTATGAGTCAGCAATTCGAAGCTGACCGACTCGTCACCGAGGAACTTGAAGCTGAGAAGAAGGCGGCCAAGGATGCTGATGTCTACTACGCAACCTTCTTCTTGTAGACTCGTGTTGGGCCTCCAAGCGCAGAGTTTTGTAGGACAGTAGCAAATTTCCCTCAAGTGGATGACCTAAGGTTTATCAATCCGTGGGAGGCATAGGATGAAGATGGTCTCTCTCAAACAACCCTGCAACCAAATAACAAAGAGTACCTTGTGTCCCCAACACACCCAATACAATGGTAGATTGTATAGGTGCACTAGTTCGGCGAAGAGATGGTGATACAAGTGCAATATGGATAGTAGATATAGGTTTTTGTAATCTGAAAATATAAAAACAGCAAGGTAGGAAGTAACAAAAGTGAGCAAAAACGGTATTGCAATGCTTGGAAACAAGGCCTAGGGTTCATACTTTCACTAGTGCAGGTTCTCTCAACAATGATAACATAATTGGATCATATAACAATCCCTCAACGTGCAACAAAGAATCACTCCAAAGTTTCTATCGGAGAACGTAGGACGAAAACTGTAACATCCCCAGCCTCACACTACAGTAATCCCTTATGATCAGTGCCAAGTCATCATCATTTGCATCATAATGGTCTCAGTGGTTAAGCACTTCCATCCAATTTCCTCTTTGAAAACAAATCAAAATTCAAGTGCAAAATAAAGTTGCCCAAAAGTTGTTGGAAAAATGTTCATCTCATAGCAAATATTCCATAACATTTATTTGTTAAGGAATACAACATCACTCTTATGCAAAGATGAACAATAGCAATTAAAACAGAACAATTCCAGCATATTTAAATGCTATTTCATTTGTGAAAAATACAAATGAATTCTTCTGGTCTCCAAAATATTTGTGGCACTGTCTAAGATCACCAGGGAATTAAAGGGGCACTTCCCATATTTTTCCTAAGTAAATAGCATGCCCAAATATTCTCTTAACCATCTCTGTTTATTAAATAAAAAGAAAAACAGAAAAGAAGAAATAGAAAAAGATCTAAACGCTACCGTGGGGCTGGGCCTCTAGTTCTACAGTGCCCAGTGGCCTAGCCCAGCTGCAGTTGTCATCCATCTCGTGCGCTGTCGCGCGCGCTCGCTGAAACACCGCCGATCGTCACGCTGTCAGCCATCCGCCGCCTCCCCGGCAAAGATAAGGGCACACCCGTGCTCCTCTCGTCCTCCCCCGCAACCCTAACCCCTCACTCGCCTGCACACGCCTCGCCTCTCCATTTTCCCGACCTCGCCGAAAGCCTCCGCCGCCGCACGACGAGATCCCGCGACCACCGAGCTCCTCCTGCCTCGCCGGCCTATCCATTCTCCTCGCCGTGCTCGACTCCGTCGTCTATCCCAAGCCATCCGAGACGGGGAGCACCGATGTGAGCGCCACGAGCTCGTCTTCTTCCTCGGGCCGCCGCCGTCCATCTTCGATTCCGGTCGCCGTGCTGCGCTACTAAGCCTCCGACGGCCACCGTGTGCCCCATGATGAGCCTCTCCATCTCCTTCCCCTTTCCATTTGCCCGCGAGAGCTCGCTAGCTAGCTGTTTCGCTGCGCCCGAACGCGCTGCCGCCGGTGAGCTCGCCGCCATGGTCTCCGTCATTGTCACGTGTGGCTGAGCCCAACATCGAGCTCCTGGAGCTCGTGCGAGTCCAACGTCATCGCTAGCGCGCCTCCCCATGTTGTACAGCTCAGGTTCCACCGACGCCCGACTCCGGTGTCCGCCGGCGACGACCTAGCGCTCGGTTCCGGCCGTTTTAGCTCGCGCTTGTGCCGTAGATCAACGCGGAATGCTGTCCCCGTTCGAACGCGACCAGCCGCCGTCGTTTTGGTCGCCGGACGGCGAATCCCGAACATCTCCCGTGCGCGCCGCCATGTTTCGCCTCGCCGGCGTTGCTCCAGCGCCGGCCACCGACATGGCACACCTAGGGCCCGCCTCTAGGTCACTGCCTGTGGGCCCCCTGGCCCCAGTTGACCACGTTGACCGTGGTCAACTGTGCTGACTGGGCACACAGTGCCACTGACATGCGGGCCCCCTGCGTAATTAGTTAATTAAAACATTTTTCTAAATAAAAATAATTAGTTAAACTAAATAGTCACTGACATGTGGGGCCCAGCTGCTAATTAACCATGTTTAATTAAAATAACCCATTGTTAGCCCTCTGTGTATGACATGTGGGACCCACTGGTCAAGTTTGACCAGTCAGCGAGTCTGTTGACTGGCTGACATCATGCGGACACTCTATTGACATCATATTTCTAATTTAGTATTTCTGTTAAAATAAATAAATCCAGAAAATGCTAAAATCTTAGAAAAATCATAGAAATTAATCCGTAGCTCGGATTGAAAAACTTTCTACATGAAAGTTGATCAGAAAGACGAGACGAAGCCGATCGTGCTATCTGTTTCCGTGTCGGGACCCTCTACGGAGGTGAACCCGCAACTTTTAGCCTGTTTCCGGTAGATGAATAGTGCATACTTACCGGTTAATACATCCAACTTAAATCCTAAAATAACTAATATGACTTAGACATGCTTTTAGGCAACCCTACACTGCACCATAGCATGACATGCTCTGTGTTGCATATGTTTGCTGTGTATTTATTTGTTTCCTCCCCCTCTTCCCTCTCGGTAGACCCCAACACCGATGTAGTCCCCGAGGCCGACGCAGCTCCGGAGTCCGACTACACTGTTGACGACCCTTCTCTTGCCGCAGAGCTTCCAGGTAAGCACCCCCCCTTGAGCATGCCTATATCGCCTATTCTTTCTCTCTTATGCTTGCACTAGAAAATGCTGGTGCTACTGCTTATCCTATTTCTAATGCATAGCCTGATTTTGTAACCTGCTATTGTTACCTACCTGCTTATCCTAAACTGCTTAGAATAGGCTGGTCAGAGATCCACCAGAGACCCCCACTTTGTCCCAGATGCCCCGCTGGATTATCAGATGACTCGATCAACGTGATCGACAACCAGGCCCCAGCACCGCACATCACCCCCTTAGTTGTATGACACTGCGGCGTTACTATCAAGTGCCGAGGGTGATACCTCGTTTAGCACTTCTGATGTTAACTCTGTAGAGTAGCTATTCGGTTGTGGTCATCAAGGGTGATTCCTCCTTCACCACACCCGATAATGACGCTGTCGTGCAACACCTCAAGTGTGAACCCATCGAGGGTGATTCCTCCGAGTTCACCTTGACGGATACATCGAGTAGGAATCCAACGAGGGTGATACCTCGGATTCCCTGATGTTATGGACACGCGGATACTTGGACTTTACAACTGTTACTTTGAAAGCGGGTCGACCCTGAGGGGTACCCGCGTGAGCCTAAGTGGCGAGTAATATGGAGTCGGGTTGACCTGGAGGGTACCCAAGAGATAAATATGAGGCGCGGCCGTGCATTCTTAGCCCTTGCAGCAAGTCCTCGAGACGGGGTGACGGGGTCACATCGATCATGAGTCTCTGCTCGTTACCGCATGCTACCAACACACTAACGATTTGGATATTTGATCCGAGTGGGCCTTTGGCCCGATAGCACTAACCATCACGTGGGAACAGTTATGGGCACTCTGCGTCGTATGCATCAGCCGAAGCTTAATGGACGTCAGCGACTGAGCGGCGCGCGCCGGGTTGGACCGCGTTAAGCAACCGCCTTGATAGTGTGGGTTGCTATGTCTACTCACGAACGCCCACGCAATGTGCAGGAGCGCCCGGGGCGATGGCCGAAGACCCCTGGGTGCATAGGGTTAGTTCGGCATGCTGACCTCTCTATTAGGCCTAGGTCGGGTTGCGGCGTATCGTTTGGCCGAGGCCGGGCATGACCCAGAAAAGTGTGTCCGGCCGGAGTTAATCGAGCGTGGTGGGTAAGTTGGTGCACCCCTGCAGGGAAGAAAATATCTATGCATAGCCGGATCCTCGGTAACGGACGCTCGGAGTTGTATCCCGATTGATACAACTAGAAATGGATACTTGTGATGAGAAATGGATAGTATGGCTCTGGGATTGCTTTCTCGTAGGGAGTCGAGAAAGGATCTCTGGCCGAGGTTGATACTTGGATATTAGGGCTCTGGGATTGCTTTCTCGCAGTGAGTCGAGGAAGGGTCTCTGGACGAGGTTGATACCACTACTACTACTTTATACTGTGCTAATCTACACTCTTCTAATGCTGCAAGACCGATGAAGATGCTAGTCTTCGATAGGACTAGTCCTTCTCTCTATTTTGGCATTTCTGCAGCCCAGTCCACATATACAGCCTTTCTTTGATAATTTTGCATATGTAGTGTAGATCCTTGCTTGCTGAGTACTTCGGATGAGTACTCACGGTTGCTTTGCTTCCTCTTTTTCCCCATACCCAAATGATGCAACCAGATGACGGAGCCCCGAAGCCAGCTGCCCCCGCCGACGGCTGCTACTACTACCCTCCTGGCAAGTACTACTACGAGGAGCCGACCGACGACCAGGAGTAGGTTCGGAGGGTCCCAGGCAGGAGGCCTGCGCCTTTTTGATCGTAGTGTTTTCTTTTGCCTCGCCTTTTAAAGGCCTATCTGTCTTTCTTTTATATCTGTACTCAGATATCTGATGCTTTCACTGACGCTTGTAAGCGAGCTTATGTATTCGAGCCCTCAAGGCCCCTGGCTTGTAATATATAGCTTGTATTATTTTAAATGTGTGTCTAGAGTTGTGTTGTGATATCTTCAAGTGAGTCCTTAGGCTTGATCGTGTGCATTTGCATGTATGATTAGTGCACGATTAAGCCGGGGGCATCACAGGTTGGTATCAGAGCCGACTGCCTGTAGGAATCCCCCTTTCCAACTCTTTGGCCGAAATTGAGTCTAGTCGTGAAAACCGTTTTACTAACATGGCTGTGTGGCTTACGGGCCCACGTCGCCATTGGGTGGTATTAGGACCTTTTATTCCTCGTCTATACTCTGGGACTCTTATCTCTCTTCTATTCGGGTTAAATATTTTACTAACTCTGACATTAGGTTCTCGTAACCACTTCTTCCCGAAGAGCTCCTTCACCACAGATGATCGCTTTCTTCGTTAGAAGATTCTGCAGATACTCCTCGATGTTTCCCGAGACCATCATGCCCACTGCTTTTGCAAGTTCCCTACTACCGATAATCACCGTGGACAGCTACACATCTTTGTCATTTGTATCTTCATTCCCAGATACTCCTTTATGTATGAGATACCCCGAAATACTCCTCGTTAATCCGGGAATCCTTTGAGCCTACTGCCGTGCAGCTTCTTTCGCACTGCGGATAATTCCTCACATTTACTAGGGACCCGTTCATCCCCAGTTGTTCAGGTGTTTCGCAAAATACTTTCCATTGTTAGTCGATCTTCCGAAAATCCTCTGCAGACTATTGCTCTTGAAATTCTTGCCTGCTTGCATTACGGTTAATTCCATATGTTTAGCAATCTTCGTTGACATTCCTTGTCAATGCCTTTGCATCCCTTCGCCCTCTGATTGATTACCGATACTCACATCAACTCCGTCGTGAATCGCCAGATCCATTGTTGGGTTGTTATCCAACAGTGTCCTTAACCTCTGAAATCTTCTAAGTTCTCCCCTGATACATAATGCCTTTGGTAAAATGTTTCCTCTCCTTTAGTCAGCCATGCTCTACCATCGAACTTGAGTTATGTACTCCTGAAGTTCGTGGTATATGTTCCTAAGATACACCTACGGGTTGAACCTATGATTTCCCTAATCCGTGTGAACTCCAAAGTTATGCGAGTCATACTCTTCTGGTGCTTCACCAGATAAATCTTCCGCACTACAATTTCTTCGAGAACGAGGAGTGAATGAAAGGTTATGCATTGAAGAAGTGGGAGTCGACCTTGAACCTTTGTGTTCATGCCCATGGACCTGATGTAGAACTCATCATGGAAGCTGCTCGTAAAAATAATTGTTCCCTTGGTATAAGTTCATCTTGTATATGTGAATTGATCCTTTGCAATCGTGGTTCCGACCATATTTTCTCCTTGATTCCATTTCCCGGACAAGATAAACTACTTGTCCTCTGCAGATCATTTCACCCGTCCAGCCTCTACTCTGATTTACCTTCGGGTATTATCCCTAGTACTTGTTACTGGGAAGTTTAATACTCCATCACATCATTCCTAGCCTGATCGGCTATATCATCATCGTGCTAAATTTTAACCGTGCTACCTGGTTCTTATTCCCGGAGCACAACTTTTCGACAATGAGCGAAGCTTACGCCGATCTTCCTCATCTTATCATTCACCTCGAACAACAAGCTTGATTTCAAGCTTGTGACGTATCCGTGGTTCCAATAGCCTTCGCTTCATCAGTCCATTTTCTTGATGTCGCCGCTGATCGATTACATCTCATGAAGCCTCTCGACAAAATGTTTCACCATCATCGTCAACCTTTTGACTTCTCTAAAGTTGTGAAATAAATTCATGGTTAGAGATACCATCCTTGCTCCTCGATGATTTGTGTTATCATCGATAACATCCTTGACTTTCTGCCAACTCAGACTTGGTTATGTTTTGGTTATACCTTGCGTTCCTCGATACTTCCGAAATTGTTCCTTTGTATCTCTTGAGATCTTCAGACCCAACCCTTACTTGAAACACCATATTAAGGCTACCTTGAAGCATGATTGTGGTATTCCAAATATCCACAAGAACATTGGAAGCACATTGCCAAATGTTTCTTGCTCTATTATCCAAACACTGTTGTATGGATAACATCATGAATTCCCTTGCCCCTTTATTTAAATGGTGATGTACTTTTTGATCTGACATGTATATCGTGCTCTACTTTTCCTTGGGAAAAGTTACACTCCTAATTCTTGTGCATAAACACATTTTCCGTTCCATTGGTTTGTTTAACCTTTCTTGTGATCTATATGATATAAGCAGAAATAATTCTCTGCTTATAAAAAACACCCCAATGTACAATCTTGTCAGTGAGACCCTGTTACTATTGTTGATGACATTCCGGTAACCCCCGATGGACGAGAACTTTGCCTATTGGTCCGCCTCATTTTAACGAGTAGGAAAATGGTTCTCTTTGTCCCTCGCCCTTGGTACCGATGTTGACACCGACATAACTGACAGACTATTCTCTAACATACCTTGTTGTCGTGACCGGTAAGATGTCACCGTTCTCCCTACTCTCGATCGACCCTCATCACAGTTCCACAGGATCGGAACCTAACTCTCCCGAGCAACTTTGATTCTGAAATATTCTTGCATTTGGCTTCGTATCATGTCACGAGCCACCCTCCCAGAGATGATCTATTCCCGATGCTCTCAAGCCCCTTCTCACACTCTGTTCAGGTATCGATCATTTGTCCATTCGCTTGAAACTTCTTATTGTACCTTCATACTTTGCTCTCGATGTTTTATTAAGTTTCAACTCGAGAGATACTTCTGCCACATTCCCTGAATTGTTCACCAGATAATCAAACCTATAAGGGTCAGTTCGACCGAAGTTACCCTTTACTTCCCCACTTAAATCTCAGGATGAGATTTCTTGTAGTGGAGGAGATTTGTAACATCCCCAGCATCACACTACAGTAATCCCTTATGATCAGTGCCAAGTCATCATCATTTGCGTCATAATGGTCTCAGTGGTTAAGCACTTCCATCCAATTTCCTCTTTGAAAACAATTCAAAATTCAAGTGCAAAATAAAGGTGCCCAAAAGTTGCTGGAAAAATGTTCATCTCATAGCAAATATTCCATAACATTTATTTGTTAAGGAATACAACATCACTCTTATGCGAAGATGAACAGTAGCAATTAAAACAGAACAATTCCAGCTTATTTAAATGCTATTTCATTTGTGAAAAATACAAATGAATTCTTCTGGTCTCCAAAATATTTGTGGCACTGTCTAAGATCACCAGGGAATTAAAGGGGCACTTCCCATATTTTTCCTAAGTAAATAGCGTGCCCAAATATTCTCTTAACCATCTTTGTTTATTAAATAAAAAGAAAAACAGAAAAGAAGAAATAGAAAAAGACCTAAACGCTACCGTGGGGCTGGGCCTCTAGTTCTACAGTGCCCAGCGGCCCAGCCCAGCTGCGGTCGTCGTCCATCTCGTGCGCTATAGCGCGCGCTCGCTGACACGCCGCCGATCGTCGCGCTGTCGGCCATCCGCCGCGTCCCCGGCGAGGATAAGGGCACCCCGTGCTCCTCTCGTCCTTCCCCCGCAACCCTAACCCCTCACTCGCCTGCACACGCCTCGCCTCTCCATTTTCCTCACCTCGTCGAAAGCCTCCACCGCCGCACGACGAGATCCCGCGGCCACCGAGCTCCTCCTGCCTCGCCGGCCTATCCATTCTCCTCGCCGTGCTCGACTCCGTCGTCTACGCCAAGCCATCTGAGACGGGGAGCACCGATGTGAGCGCCACGAGCTCTTCTTCTTCCTCGGGCCGCCGCCGTCCATCTTCGATTCCGGTCGCCGTGCTGCGCTACTAAGCCTTCGACGGCCACCGTGTGCCCCGCGGTGAGCTTCTCCATCTCCTTCCCCTTTCCATTTGCCCGCGAGAGCTCGCTAGCTAGCTGTTTCGCGGCGCCCGAACGCGCTGCCGCCGGTGAGCTCGCCGCTGTGGTCTCCGTCATTGTCACGCGTGGCTGAGCCCAGCATCGAGCTCCTGGAGCTCGTGCGAGTCCAACGTCATCGCTAGCGCGCCTCCCCATGCTATGCAGCTCAGGTTCCACCGACCCTGACTCCGGTGTTCGCTGGCGATGAGCTAGCACTCGGTTCTAGCCGTTTTAGCTCGCACTCGTGCCGTCGATCGACGCGGAACGTTGTCCCCGTTCGAACGCGACCAACCGTCGTCGTTTTGGTCGCCGGACGGCTAATCCCGAACTTCTCCCGTGCGCGCCGCCGCGTTTCGCCTCGCCGGCGTTGCTCCGGCGCTGGCCACCGATGTGGCACACCGTGGTCAACTGTGCTGACTGGGCACACAGTGCCACTGACATGCGGGCCCCCGCGTAATTAGTTAATTAAAACATTTTTCTAAACAAAAATAATTAGTTAAACTAAATAGTCACTGACATGTGGGACCCAGCTACTAATTAACCATGTTTAATTAAAATAACCCACTGTTAGCCCTTTGTGTATGACATGTGGGACCCACTGGTCAAGTTGGACCAGTCAGCGAGTCTGTTGACTGGCTGATGTCATGCGGACACTCTGCTGACATCATATTTCTAATTTAGTATTTCTGTTAAAATAAATAAATCGAGAAAATGCTAAAATCTTTGAAAAATCATAGAAATTAATCCGTAGCTCGGATCGGAAAACTTTCTACATGAAAGTTGATCAGAAAGATGAGACGAAGCTGATCGTGCTATTTGTTTCCATGTTGGGACCCTCTACGGAGATGAACCCGCAACTTTTAGCCTGTTTTCGATAGATGAATAGTGCATACATACCGGTTAATAAATCCAACTTAAATCCTAAAATAACTAATATGACTTAGACATGCTTTTAGGCAACCTTGCACTGCACCATAGCATGACATGCTCTGTGTTGCATATGTTTGCTGTGTATTTATTTTTGTCCTCCCCCTCTTCTCTCTCGATAGACCCCGACACCGACGTAGTACCCGAGGCTGGCGCAGCTCCGGAGTCCGACTACACTGTTGACGACCCTTCTCTTGCCGCAGAGCTTCCAGGCAAGCACCCCCCTTGAGCATGCCTATATCGCCTATTCTTTCTCTCTTATGCTTGCACTAGAAAATGCTGCTGCTACTGCTTATCCTATTTCTGATGCATAGCCTGATTTTGTAACCTGCTATTGTTACCTACCTGCTTACCCTAAACTGCTTAGAATAGGCTGGTCAGAGATCCACCAGAGACCCCCACTTTGTCCCAGATGCCCCGTTGGATTATCAGATGACTCGATCAACGTGATCGACAACCAGGCCCCAACACCGCACATCACCCCCTTAGTTGTACAGCACTGCAGCGTTACTATCGAGTGCCGAGGGTGATACCTCGTTTAGCACTTCTGATGTTAACTCTGTAGAGTAGCTATTCGGTCGTGGTCATCGAGGGTGATTCCTCCTTCACCACACCCGATAACGACGCTGTCGTGCAACACCTCAAGTGTGAACCCATCGAGGGTGATTCCTCCGAGTTCACCTTGACGGATACATCGAGTAGGAATCCAAGGGTGATACCTCAGATTCCCCTGATGTTATGGACACACGGATACTTGGACTTTACAACTGCTACTTGGAAAGCGGGTCGACCCTGAGGGGTACCCGCGTGAGCCTAAGTGGCTAGTAATATGGAGTCGGGTTGACCTGGAGGGTACCCGAGAGATAAATACGAGGCGCGGCCGGGCATTCTTAGCCCTTGCAGTAAATCCTTGAGACGGCGCGACGGGGTCATATCGATCGTGAGTCTCTGCTCGTTACCGCATGCTACCAACACACTAACGATTTGGATATTTGATCCGAGTGGGCCTTTGGCCCGATAGCACTAACCATCACGTGGGAACAGTTATGGGCACTCTGCGTCGTATGCATCAGCCGAAGCTTAATGGACGTCAGCGACTGAGCGGCGCGCGCCGGGTTGGACCGCGTTAAGCAACCGGCTTGATAGTGTGGGTTGCTAGGTCTCCTCACGGCCGCCCACGCAACGTGCAGGAGCGCCCGGGGCAATGGCCCAAGACCCCTGGGTGCATAGGGTTAGTCCGGCGTGCTGACCTCTCTATTAGGCCTAGGTCGGGTTGTGGCGTATCGTTTGGTCGAGGCCGGGCATGACCCAGAAAAGTGTGTCCGGTCGGAGTTAATCGAGCGTGGTGGGTAAGTTGGTGCACCCCTGCAGGGAATAAAATATCTATGCATAGCTGGATCCTCGGTAACGGACGCTCGGAGTTGTATCCCGATCGATACAACTAGAACTGGATACTTGTGATGAGAAATGGATAGTATGGCTCTGGGATTGCTTTCTCGCAGGGAGTCGAGAAAGGATCTCTGGCCGAGGTTGATACTTGGATATTAGGGCTCTGGGATTGCTTTCTCGCAGGGAGTCGAGGAAGGATCTCTGGGTGAGGTTGATAACACTACTACTACTTTATACTATGCTAATCTACACTCTTCTAATGTTGCAAGACCGATGAAGATGCTAGTCTTCGATAGGACTAGGCCTTCTCTCTATTCTAGCATTTCTGCAGCCCAGTCCACATATACAGCCTTTCTTTGATAATGTTGCATATGTAGTGTAGATCCTTGCTTGCTGAGTACTTCGGATGAGTACTCACGGTTGCTTTGCTTCCTCTTTTTCCCCGTACCCGAATGATGCAACCAGATGACGGAGCCCCGGAGCCAGCTGCCCCCGCCGACGGCTACTACTACTACCCTCCTGGCGAGTACTACTATGAGGAACGACCAGGAGTAGGTTCGGAGGGTCCCAGGCAGGAGGCCTGCGCCTTTTCGATCGTAGTGTTTTCTTTTGCTCCGCCTTTTAAAGGCCTATCTATCTTTCTTTTATATCTGTACTCAGATATCTGATGCTTCCGCTGACGCTTGTAAGCGAGCTTATGTATTCGAGCCCTCGAGGCCCCTGGCTTGTAATATATAGCTTGTATTATTTTAAATTTGTGTCTAGAGTTATGTTGTGATATCTTCAAGTGAGTCCTTAGGCTTGATTGTGTGCATTTGCGTGTATGATTAGTGCATGATTAAGCCGGGGGCGTCACAAAAACGTGCATCAACCCGTATGCATAGATTACCCCAATGTCACCTCGGGAATCCGCGAGTTGAGTGCCAAAACATACATCAAGTGAATCAATAGAACATCCCATTGTCACCACAGATATCCCATCGCAAGACATACATCAAGTGTTCTCAAATCCAATACTCAATCCAACATAACGAAACCTCAAAGAGCAAGACTCAATTCATCACAAGAAGAGATAAAGAGGGAAGAAACACCATATGATCCAACTATAATAACAAAGCTCGCGGTACATCAAGATCATGCCAAATCAAGAACACGAGAGAGAGAGAGAGAGAGAGAGAGAGATCAAACAAATAGCTACTGGTACATACCCTCAGCCCCGAGGGTGAACTACACCCTCCTCGTCATGGAGAGCGCCGGGATGATGAAGATGGCCACCGGTGATGGTTTCCCCCTCTGGCAGGGTGCCGGAACAGGGTCCCGATTGGTTTTTCGTGGCTACAGAGGCTTGCGGCGGCGGAACTTCCGATCTAGGTTTATTTCTGGGGGGTTCGTGATTTATAGGAATTTTTGGCGTCGGTCTCACGTCAAGGGGGTCCACGAGGCGGCGGCAAGGTAGGGGGGCGCGCCCTAGGGGGGCACGCCCTCCACCCTTGTCATTGCCTCGGGACTCTTCTGGCCCAACTCTTGTGCTTCGGGGGCTTCTTCTGGTCCATAAAAAATCACCGTAAATTTTCAGCCCATTCCGAGAACTTTTATTTCTGCACAAAAAATGACACCATGGTAGTTCTGCTAAAAACAGCGTCAGTCCGGGTTAGTTCTAATAAAATCATACCAAAACCATATAAAATTGTTATAAACATGGCATGAATACTTCATAAATTATAGATACGTTGGACATGTATCAGCATCCCCAAGCTTAATTCTTGCTCATCCTCGAGTAGGTAAATGATAAAAGAGAAGTGTGAATGCTAGCAAGTGCACAAGTTTGATCAATAATAATTTCAACCACTTTTTCTAGCATCATTATATATCATAACAGTAGCTCATATCATAAAACTTCTCATGATCAAGTAGCAAGCTATTCACATGTTAAAGCATAGACCATAAACTTTCTTGAAAACTAGCAAACTAGGTTCTCAGTCATCAAACAATTGCAATTCATCTTATTTTAAGGAAGGGTCTATGTAAGAGCTTTGATTTAGCAAATCCCACATACTCAACTATCATATAGTCTTCCATGATTGCTACTACTCAAAGCATATTTTTAGAACAAATAGCATCCATTGAACACAGAGAAAGATAGGGGCTTAGTGTTTCGCCTCCCAACTTATTTATCATATAGATAATTGTCAACAATAATAATTCATGATCAAATATATTTGAATGGCCATATATACTTAGATCTTTCCCCATCACATGGTGCTTGCCAACTAAAGAGTAGGTTAGAATGAGAAGGAATACTACTGACTCTTGCATAAAAGTAAAAGATAGGCCCTTCGCAGAGGGAAGCAGGGATTTGCAGAGGTGCCAGAGCTTGAAGCTTTTATAACAGAGATGAACATATTTTTGAGAGGTATGCTTTCATTGTCAACATAACAACCAAGAGTTCTCACTATCTTCCATGCTAGATACATTATAGGCGGTTCCCAAACAGAATGGTAAAGTTTTTACCCCCCCCCCTCCACCAACAATCACACTCCACGGCTGATCCGAAACAACGGGTACCGTCCATACCAACAACAGTCCTGGGGGAGTTTTGTTTAATTATTTGAAATTTTGTTTTTGATCTTTTGATCATAGGACTGGGTATCCCAATTACCAGCCACTCTCTCGTGAATGATAAGTGAATAAACACTCATCATGAGAATAACCCACCTAGCATGGAAGATACTGACATCCCCTAGTCGCTACATGAGCGATTCGGGCATACAAAACAGATTATTATTTGAAAGTTCAGAGTTTGGCACATGCAAATTTACTTGGAACGACAGGTAAATACCGCATATAGGTAGATATGGTGGACACTCATGGAAGAAACTTGGTTCAAGGATTTTGGATGCACAAGCAGTATTCCCGCTTAGTACAGAGATTCTGGCTAGCAAAAGATTCTAAATAGCAAGCACCACATGTTGGAGGATCCATAACAATATAACTTCTATACAAATATACCCAAACATAACTCATTATGTTATCTTCCTTGTCCAACTTCAACTAATTTGATCAAGTTTGAAAATAATTAATGGCGATCACAATCATAGAAGATGTCCAAGATAGTATATTTATATGTGAAATCTCTCTTCCTTCAATATTCTTTCATGAATTGTTCAAGTGACCAATACTATGTTTGCTAACTTTCAATAAATTTACCACCTATACTTCTTATATGTGAAGTCATTACTCCCCATGGGATAAGCATATAAAACATATATAATTTCAGATTTATGATATTCAATTCATTCAACCATTTACTCATGGGATATAAGTGAAGCACACGAGTAAATGACAAACTACTCCAAAAAGATATAAGTGAAGATCAATGAGTAGTCAAATAATTAAGTAGCTATGTGAAGACTCTCTCTCAAAAATAATAATTTAGATCTTAATTATTTTATTCAAACAGCAAGCAAAAAAAATGACATTCTAAGGATAGCACATATCATATGAAGAAGCAAAAACTTAGGCTCAACCAAAACTGACCGATCATTGTTGAAGAAGAAAGGTGGGATGCCAACCGGGGCATCCCCAAGCTTAGATCCTTGAGACTTCTTGAAATATTAACTAGGGATGCCTTGGACATCCCCAAGCTTGAGCTTTTGTGTCTCCTTAATTCCTTTATATCACGGTTTCCCTAAATCTTAAAAACTTCAAGCACACAAAACTCAACAAGAACTCGTGAGATAAGTTAGTATAAATCAAGCGCAAAACCTTATCATTCTCTACTGTAGCAAATCACTAAAATTATTATTTAACATTGTATACTAAATGCCTCTGCATATTTAATACTCTTATTCTCAAATAGAATCATTAAACAAGCAAACATATGCAAACAATGCAAACATAACAGCAATCTGTCTAAACAGGACAGTTTGTAAAGAGTGCAATTGTACTCATACTTACCTAACTCCAAAAATTCTGAAAAAATACCAAACTGTTTAAAATTTGTTGTTACTAATTTTGTAAAAATTTCAAGATTTTATCATGTACTGAATTTCCAGCAGAATTCAGACAGCGATATAAAACTTTCTGTTTTCAAAACAGCAACATATAGAATTGCAAAATAAGCATGGTAAAGGCTATACTTGACATTTTTATTGAAATAAAAGATACAAAAACTTATTCTAAATAACATCAAGCAAATCCTAAGAAAATAAAATGACGCTCCAAGCAAAACTCATATCATGTGACGAATAAAAATATAGCCCCAAGTAAGATTACCGATAATGTTGGAGACGAAAGAGGGGATGCCTTCCAGGGCATCCCAAGCTTAGTTGCTTGGGTATTCCTTGAATATTACCTTGGGGTGCCTTGGGCATCCCCAAGCTTAGGGTCTTGTCACTCCTTATTCTCCTCATATCGATATCTCACCCAAAACTTGAAAACTTCAATCACACAAAACTTAACGAAACTTCGTGAGATGGGTTAGTATAATAAAACAAATCATTCACTTGGGTACTGTCAAAGACAAGATTCATAATTGTTCTCAAATTATACCTACTGTACCCTATCATTTCTACAATTTATATTGAGCAATATAAGCCATAGAAACTAGGAAACAAGCAAACTATGCATCGAAAACAGAATCTGTCAAAAACAGAACAGTCTGTAAAGATCTGAATTAAGCTCATACTTCTGTAACTACAAATATTCTGAAAAATTAGGAAGAAGTATACCAATTAACTGTAAAAAATTCAGAATAATTCCACGTTCCAGTGAAAGATAGGAATTTCTTTACTGGACGCAAAAGTTTCTGTTTTTTGCACAGAATCAAGGGTCTGTCTAGGACACATCTAGATGTGACATAGTTATGTCACATCTAACCTGATGTCCACTATGTTTGTGTTCTATTTTTTTTTGTCCGAGCTTTTTCTTTTGTTCCTTGCTACTGTGTTATTTGTGGGAGCTTAGATGTGACATCCTTAAAAAACATCTAGATGTGAATTAGACAAACTGCAGAATCAAATCAACTATCATCCACACTATCCCAAAGGCTTTACTTGGTACTTTATTCAAACAAAAACTATAAAACATGATTACTACAGTAGCCTGATCATGTGAACACACAAAAACAGTAGGGGTAAATACCAACAAGCACTTTTCTTTAATGCCTTTTAAGCTAGGCATGATGATTTCAATGATGCTCACATAAAAGATAAGAATTGAAACATAATGGGAGCATCATTAAGAATATGACTAGCACATTTAAGTCTAACCCACTTCCTATGCATAGGGATTTTGTGAGCAAATAACTTATGGGAACAAGAATCAACTAGCATAGGAAGGCAAAACAAGTATAACTTCAAGATTTTCGACACATAGAGAGGAAACTTGATATTATTGCAATATGTAAAAGCATATGTTCCTCTCTCATAGTAATTTTCAGTGACATCATGAATGAATTCAACAATATAACTATCACATAAAGCATTCTTTTCATGATCCACAAGCATAGAAATTTTATTACTCTCCACACAAGCAAATTTATTCTCATGAATAGTAGTGGGAGCAAACTCAACAACATAACTATCATATGAGGTATAATCCAATTGAAAATTTAAATCATGATGACAAGTTCCATGGTTATCATTATTCTTGATAGCATACATGTCATCACAATAATCATCATAGATAGCAACTTTGTTCTCATAATCAATTGGAACCTCTTCCGAAATAGTGGATTCATCACTAAATAAAGTCATGACCTCTCCAAATCCACTTTTATCAATATTGTAATAAGATTCAACACTCTCCAAAATAGTGGGATCAATACTACCTAGAGTTGACACTCTTCCAAACCCACTTTCATCAATATAATCATCATAAGTAGGAGGCATGCTATCATCATAATAAATATTCTCATAAAAACTTGGGGGACTAAAAATATCATCTTCATCAAACATAGCATCCCCAAGCTTATGGCTTTGCATATCATTAGCATCATGGATATTCAGATAATTCATACTAACAACATTGCAATCATGCTCATCATTCAAAAATTTAGTGCCAAACATTTTATTGACTTCTTCTTTTAACACTTGAGCACAATTTTCCTTTCCATCATTTTCATGAAAGATATTAAAAAGATGAAGCATATGAGGCAACCTCAATTCCATTTTTTTTGTAGTTTTCTTTTATAAACTAAACTAGTGATAAAACAAGAAACTAAAAGATTCAATTGCAAGATCTAAAGATATACCTTCAAGCACTCACCTCCCCGGCAACGGCGCCAGAAAAGAGCTTCGTTGACAGGATGTGAGTGCCGCTTACCTAGCCTCCTCGGCAACGGCGCCAGAAAAGAGCTTGATGTCTACTACGCAACCTTCTTCTTGTAGACTCGTGTTGGGCCTCCAAGCGCAGAGTTTTGTAGGACAGTAGCAAATTTCCCTCAAGTGGATGACCTAAGGTTTATCAATCCGTGGGAGGTGTAGGATGAAGATGGTCTCTCTCAAACAACCCTGCAACCAAATAACAAAGAGTCTCTTGTGTCCCCAACACACCCAATACAATGGTAAATTGTATAGGTGCACTAGTTCGGCGAAGAGATGGTGATACAAGTGCAATATGGATAGTAGATATAGGTTTTTGTAATCTGAAACTATAAAAAAAGCAAGGTAGCAAGTAACAAAAGTGAGCAAAAAGAGTATTGCAATGCTTGGAAACAAGGCCTAGGGTTCATACTTTCACTAGTGCAAGTTCTCTCAACAATGATAACATAATTGGATCGTATAACAATCCCTCAACGTGCAACAAAGAATCACTCCAAAGTTTCTATCGGAGAACGTAGGACGAAAACATGCATCAACCCCTATGCATAGATTACCCCAATGTCACCTCGGGAATCCACGAGTTGAGTGCCAAAACATACATCAAGTGAATCAATAGAACATCCCATTGTCACCACAAATATCCCATCGCAAGACATACATCAAGTGTTCTCAAATCCAATACTCAATCCAACAAAACGAAACCTCAAAGAGCAAGACTCAATTCATCACAAGAAGAGATAGAGAGGGAAGAAACACCATATGATCCAACTATAATAACAAAGCTCGCGGTACATCAAGATCGTGCCAAATCAAGAACACGAGAGAGAGAGAGATCAAGCACATAGCTACTGGTACATACCCTTAGCCCTGAGGGTGAACTACTCCCTCCTCGTCATGGAGAGCACCGGGATGATGAAGATGGCCATCGGTGATGGTTTCCCCTTCCGGCAGGGTGCCGGAACAGGGTCCCAATTGGTTTTTCGTGGCTATAGAGGCTTGCGGCAGCGGAACTTCCAATCTAGGTTTATTTCTGGGGGTTTCGTGATTTATAGGAATTTTTGGCGTCGGTCTCACGTCAAGGGGGTCCACGAGGCGGCGGCAAGGTAGGGGGGCGTGCCCTAGGGGGGGGGCGCGCCCTCCACCCTTGTCGTTGCCTCGGGACTCTTCTGGCCCAACTCTTGTGCTTCGGGGGCTTCTTCTGGTCCATAAAAAATCACCGTAAATTTTCAGCCCATTCCGAGAACTTTTATTTCTGCACAAAAAATGACACCATGGTAGTTCTGCTAAAAACAGCGTCAGTCCGGGTTAGTTCTAATAAAATCATACCAAAACCATATAAAATTGTTGTAAATATGGCATGAATACTTCATAAATTATAGATACGTTGGAGACGTATCAGACGCCACCACCATCACTGCCGCGACTTCGTCATGGCCTACAGGAGGGTATAACCTGCTTATCCCGCTCCTGCTTATTCCTATATTAGCCGTACTAGCGTTCGCATGATTTATTCCTGGATTAAATTAATAAAAAAATTGCTTATATACTCAACAATCCAAAAACCTAATATGTGTAGGCAATTTTCGATCCAAGGCTTTGCCACTGCATTGAAACCGTCCCCGTTTACGGGGACGTACTTTAAGTGTTGGCAGACCAAAACCACCTTATGGCTCACAGCTATGAACGTGTTCTGGGTCACCGGTGTTACTCCCACGAGAACGATTGCTCCTGAACAGGAGAAGGCGTTCATGGAGTCCACCATCATCTTTCTCGGAGCAGTTCTAAGTGTGATCGAAGATAAGTTGGTTGATGCATATTTACTTATGCAGGTTGTCAAGGACTTGTGGGTGGCGCTCGAATCTAAATTCGGTGCAACCGATGCTGGTAGCGAGATGTATGCAATCGAGCATTTCCACGATCACAAAATGGTTGAGAACGTTCTGTATTGGAACAGGCTCATGAGATACAGTGCACTGTTAAGGAGCTTGAGCTTCTTAAGTGTAATTTACCAGACAAACTTATCGCAGGATGCATAATCACTAAGCTCCCTAATTCCTGGAGGAACTTTGCTACTACTCTAAAACATCAGAGACGAGAATTCTCAATTGAGGATGTCTTCAATCATCTAAGTGTTAGCAAAACTTGAGAGCAAAGGACTCGCATGGAAAAGGGAACGAGGGAGCCTCTATCGCCAATGTGGTACCCAGAAACTTCCGCAAGCCCAAGGGAAAGAATGGTGTCCAACAGAATACTGACTTTAAGAAGAAGGGTAAGAAGACCTTCAAGAAGAACAAGAAGGGGGTATGGCTAGTTCATTTGTGGTTCGGAGGAACATTGGGCCAACAAGTGCCCTAATAAGTACAAGAAGCCAGGGTTGGACTCTAAGTCCGCCAATATGATCGTGAGCAACAATGAGAGTGGTTGAAAGAACATGCGGTGCCCCCATATTTGGTTTTGGTAATTGATGACAATCTCTATGGACTAATGGTTGCCTTGAGTTATATTTGAAGGATTTGTCCATAGGCTTTTCTTGGAGTCCATTTGTTGGTTTCAAGGAGAGTTTGTGATGACCAAGATGCTATTCAAGGAATTACCTAAAGATTGGTCATGTGAGAGGTTGATCAAGACTAAGTCAAAGAGTGAATCAAGTTGATCAACACACAAAGCGTAGAAGATGTACCGAGGGGGACCAAGCGATCCCATGGTATGGTAAGCATTGTCAATTACGCTTTGTGTACTAACCCATGGTCTTCGTGAGAGTTCTTTGTGGGGTTAGGTTGCGGTGTGCAAGTTCAAGTGGATCATCACGAAGAGATCACATGCTTGAAGCTTGCCGTCCATTGTGGTGACAATGGACTTGTGAAAATGTGCCAAAGAGTGGCTCACCCATAGTGGAGTATGGGGGAGCAATCAACTAGTCTTCATCGAGCGAACGCAATCAAGAAAGGTGGTCCAACTTGAGGGAGTCAAGATCGTCATCATCTAGCTCAAGTGGACTTCGTGCAAGGCAAAGGTTTGCCCTTGATAGGTTTTATATTTTACCGGTCTCATGGTGATAGTTTGGAGACCGGGTTATAGGATCGATAGCCGTACTATCAAGGGGGGCTCTCAAGTGAGTAGCTTGATTGTATCGTTCGTCGAGAGCTCAAACCATTGCATCCTTGCATCATCTTTCTTGATTCTTATTTGTACTTTCATTTGAGTTTTTAGATCTTGTGGTTATCTTCGTGACAAGCTCTAGTACATCGAAAACGGATTTCATATGCTTCTTCTATCGCGTTTTCAGTGTTGGAGGTTTTACCGGTCTTTTTCGAGGAAGGGTTCTCACCATTTTCTCATGGGACTTTTCTAATTTGCTTCTTATTGATATTTCTACCAAGATTGTGTTAGCCCATGTCGTTAGCTTTCCAACAAACTTGGTTTCGTTGAATTCGGAGTCCGTTTGCAGAAGTTGTGGCAGTTTTGGTGTTCTGAAAAGGCTGCAGCAGTACTACCGCGGATTGGAGCGGATGTAATTTTTTACTACCGCTCCAGAGCGGTACTACCGCGGCTACTACAGCGGTAGTACTGCTCCGGACCAAAATCTCGTATTAGGTCCAGCGGTGGTAGGCACGGATGTATTTTTTTAGTACCGCTCGCTAGCAGTAGTACCGCTACCCTTTGCGGTAGTACCGCTATCCCTAGCGGTAGTACCGTGAGGACTAGCGGTAGTACCGCTCCGGCGGTTCTACTGGCCTTTTGCCTCCTCGCTGTTGTTTTTCAAAGGGCTACTACCGCCCTAGCGGTAGTACCGCTCCTTGGAGCGGTAGTACCGCTCTGTGCGGGATGTGAGGATAACGGTTGGATTTTTCCCCACCTATAAAAGGGGGTCTTCTTCCCCAATGGACCTTATCTCTTTAGCTCATGTTCTTCCCCCATTGTTGACCTTCTTCGAGCTTGCTAACTCTCAATCCCTCCAATGATTCTTGCTAGTTCTTGAGGGAAAAGAGAGAGGAGATCTAGATCCACGTTTCCACCAATCACTTTCTCCTCTAAGTGAGGGGAACCCCTTGGATCTAGATCTTGGAGTTCTTCGTGTTCTTCTTTCGTTCTTCCTCTCATTTTCCTCCCTAGCATTAGTTGCTTTGGTGGGATTTGGGAGAGAAGGACTTGGGCACTCCGTGTGCCCTTGCCATTGCATTTGGTGCATCGGTTTGAGTTCTCCACGGTGATACGTGGAAGTGAAGTTTGAGAAGCTTATTACTCTTGGGTGTTTGGGCACCCTAGAGCTTGTTCCTCTTGGGTGCCTTGGCGCCCTAGACGGTTGGTGTTGTTCGGAGCTCAATCATTGTGGTGTAAAGCTCCGGGCAAGCGTCGGGGTCTCCAATTAGGTTGTGGAGATCGCCCCGAGCAATTTGACGGGTTCGGTGACTGCCCCCAAGGGTTGCCATTTGTACGGGTTCGGTGACCGCCCTCATGGGTCCCTTAGTGGAATCACGGCATCTTGCATTGTGCGAGAGCGTGAGGAGATTACGGTGGCCCTAGTGGCTTCTTGGGGAGCATTGTGCCTCCACACCGCTCCAAACGGAGATTAGCATCCGCAAGGGTGTGAACTTCGGGATACATCGTCGTCTCCGCGTGCCTCGGTTATCTCTTACCCGAGCCCTTTTACTTATGAACTTTACTTTGTGATAGCCATATTGTTTCTTGTCATATATCTTGCTATCACTTAGTTGTCTATCTTGCTTAGCATAAGTTGTTGGTGCACATAGGTGAGCCTAGTTGTTGTAGGTTTTGTGCTTGACAAATTAACCGCTAGGTTTTTTCCACATTTGTTCAAGCCTAAACCGTAATTATTTTAAAGCGCCTATTCACCCCCCCCCCCTCTAGGCGACATCCTCGATCTTTCAATTGGTACCAGAGCCTCGTCTCTCTTTTTAGGGCTTAACCGCCTAGAGAGTAATGATGTCGACTAGGGGCTTAGGATTCTCTGACACTCTTAGTTTCGATGGCACAAATTTTGATGTTTGGGTAATTCGCATGCTTAATCTCTTTAGGGTCATGGACCCAAATTTAGAGCGAATTGTAGATATGGGTTTTTCTCCTCCAAAGGATCCCCAAAGATTATCTTTAGAGGATGAGAAAAACTCTTATCTCAATGCTCAAGCTTCTAATGTGCTTTTCGATGCTTTGAGCAATGTAGTTATATTTCAACTCATGCCGTTTCGGGATGCTCATGAGTTGTGGACAAAGCTTCAAGATAAATATGGCGTGTCCAAGTTTTGTGGGGATGATTGTTCTCCCTCCACCTCCGGCCGTGTTGCTTTATCAACTTCTTCTACTTCACCTACATGTGGATTGCCACAAGGTAATGATATGGTGAGTAGTGGTGTTCATTGCAATGATGATAGTGTGCTTATCGTTGATGATCCCTCATCTCTATCTTATTGCAATGCTCCATCTTTGGACTCCAACACTTCGAGCACTCCAAATGTTTCACATGCTTGTGTTGATAGTCCGTGCATATCTTGTAGAAATTGCTTGACTAAATCTCATGATGATATGCTTGCTATGTCTTGTTGCCATGATAAAAATGCATCTATTTCCTCGAATTGTTGTGCTAACAATGTAGAGGAAATCCAACACTCCATGGAACAAGATGTGGTTTTTAATGGTGCTTCAAGGGATCCTACATTATCATCTATTGCGTTTTGCCTTATGGCCAAGGCTTCAAAGGTATCTCCTACCTTGAACCCCAATATGTCTCTTGATGATGATGTTGATGCTAATGATGATGAGGATAATGATGAAGAGAATGATAATGTTGCCTCCTTAAAAACTAAGGGGGAAATGATTTTTAAAGCTCTTCATAAAAATAAAATTGCTCGTTCCAACTTCATGGAAATCATGTCCATTGCCATTGAGGGCAAGAAATATATTGATGAGTTGGAATCTCGTCTTGAGGAGCATGAGGTCACCATTGAGAAAATGAAAGGTCATGAGCGTGATTACGCTAATGAGATCATGTACCTCTCTCAAGCTCTTGAACTTGAACAAACCACCAAGGAATCTCTTGAGGAGACCTTTGCTCTAGAATTATCTAGAATAAAGGAATCTCATGATAGAGCACTTGAGGTGGCCAATGATTTCAAAACTAAAAATGCTAAGCTTGAAGTTGCTCATGCTAGACTCCTTGAGGATTTTGAGCACCTCGAAAATGGCTCAAGGGTCATTAAGAGTGAGCTCATCGAACTCACCGAGTCTCATGCTCAACTTAAAGCTTCTTATTCAAAAGAGCTTGCCAAGTTGCCTTCTCCTCTTGTTGTTAATGATGATGCTTGTGCTACTAACTCTACTTCTTGTGAAGCATCCATTTTGAAGGAGAATGTTGAGCTACGAGCTCAACTTGAGTTGCTATCTAGCAATTTTGGGAAATTGGAAGAAAATCATGTAAAGCTCACAAGCTCTCATGATGATCTTCTAGTATCCCAAAATGTGCTAAAGATAGCTCATGAGGCTATGATTACTAAGGTAACATCTAGTGAGCCTCATGTGGATACTAGCTCTACTTCTAGTCAAAATGCCTTATTGCCATGTGCTAGTCCTCGCAATTTCTCTACCCATAATGTTGCTACATCTTGTGATGAATTGCTTTCCTTGCCTTGTTGCTCCAACGATGAAGCGTATACTTCCTCTAGTACTTGTGTTGATACTAACCATGTAGAGGAAATCAAAGAGCTCAAGGCCCAAGTCAATTATTTGAAGAAAGACTTGGAAAAGAGTCATGAAGGGAAGTCCACACTCAACAATATCTTGAGTGTGCAAAAATCCCCCAATGACAAAGGTGGACTTGGATTCAACTCCAATAAGAAGAAGAAGTCCAAGAGAATCAAGAAGAAGGGCCAAGAACAAGTCAAGAATTCGGCCAAGATTATTTGCTTCAAGTGCAAAATTGAAGGGCATCATGTTAGATCTTGCCCATTGAAGAAGAAGCCCATTAATGACAAGCAACAAGGGAAGCGGCCACAAGTTCATTCTCATGCTCAACCTCAAGTTGAAGAAAGGCCTCTTCCCAAGAAGACTCAAGCTAATGCTTCTCAAGTTGAGAAATCAAGTGAGAAGAAAGTGAAGAGTAGACGTTGCTACTTATGTCGTGAGAAAGGTCACGTCGCTTCTTCATGCACTAGTGGTAACTTATCCAACCCAATTATTATTGATGATATCTATTCTTTTGGGAAGGATAAGGTTGGCAATGTGTTTTCCAAGTTTGTTGGTAATCAAAGTGGTTTCAAGCAAAGAACCATTTGGGTTGCCAAGCCTATTGTGACTAACCTCTTAGGACCCAACTTGGTTGGGGACCAACAAGCTCAAACTTGATTAATAGGTGTTGTTGGAGGGCATTGGAGACTTGGCTACATTATGAAGAGCTAAGGGGTCTTCATCATTCATATTGTCTCAAGCCAAGTCATTCGGATTATCAAGTTTCTATCTTATATCCAATGTTCCTCCTTGCGGTAACTCGTGCTTAAATTGTTTACATTGAAAGTTACTTGCTCCTTTTGCATGTTTTGGTTTTGTACCATGCATGTGTTTGTATATGTTGTGCTTCCAACTTGCTTATCTTGAGCAATCAAGTATGTGTGTGTTGGTTTGCACAGCATGTACGTGTGTGTCGTGCGTTGAGCCTTTATGCTTCTTATTTGTATCCTAGTTGGCTCGTGTGAGAGATTAATGGAACATCCCATTTTGGGGGCGTGATGTGCTTTGTGCACCTCACAATCCTATAAATGTGTGTACATGAAGAATACCATCTAGTATTGATATTACAAGATTATCTAGTCGCTAGGTGGTATGTCTCTCATGAGAAATTCAAATTCTAAAAAGTCCATTAATTATCTCTTGTTGGATTCTCTTATTGCCTCTTGTTAAGTTTTCATTGGTATCACATTATGGGGGAGTAATATGCTATGTGCATATTACAAGCCT
The DNA here is from genome assembly GCA_011799875.1 of Thinopyrum elongatum. NCBI lineage: Eukaryota > Viridiplantae > Streptophyta > Magnoliopsida > Poales > Poaceae > Thinopyrum > Thinopyrum elongatum. The sequence goes on along the minus strand of CM022300.1, from coordinate 480,995,703 downwards.
AGAAAATGTGTACATTTGAGATATTGTCACTTAGAGTTGATATTATTAATTATCTTGTTCCTAGGTGACATGTTATCTCTACAAGTTGCAATTTGCTTGTGTTTGTTGTGAAGATGATGTTGGATATCCTTGTTATCTACCATCGGGAATTATTTCCAAATACTTCTTGTCTTTTGACAATTGGAACTCACTTATGTGTGGTAGAATTTATTGATCATCTTTACATTGGCTTTTATTTTTATTTGCCTTATCTCTTGCCAAGGATTGTGTCCACTCCCGTTGTCTTCCATACCACTTGTGGATCTTGTTAATTTCTTGTTCTTGTCTAGTGTTTTCTAGATATAGTGAAAGTGGTGATCCCACCTTGTGCATTTTGTATTCAAATGCAAATTCTCTATAATGCACAACTCATGGGGGAGCTATCCTATTTTCTTTAGAACACTCTTCTTGTGATCCTTATCAAGTGTGTTTTGGTGGAAGGCAAGCCGTTTCTTTTTGGTACTTTGTGCCATCATGAAACTTTGTAGAGGGCATGGTTTGTTTGGAACCATCCTCTCTTTTGGGAGTTTGATTTCTTTCATTTTGAGTGTGCCAATGGATATCTCATTCCTTGATGTATCGTTTAATGATATCTTCCGAGTGATGATTTCTCCATTTGGTAATCTATTTTCTCTTGGTATTTCTTTCTCATTTGGTATCGCTTCTTGAAAGTCTTGAGCATGCATAGTCACTTCGTGTATTTTATTTGGCATGTTTTCTTTCTTTGATCCAATATATAGGGGAAACTCCACCAAGTCTCAATTTGGATGAGATGTGCATGAAATTCATTTCCATTTCTATATGCACATATGTTTGTGGAGTTTGTCCTATGTATTGGTGTTTCTAACTCTTTGGTCCCAATGAGTTTGGGTACCATTTTGTTTGTGTTGTTGTTCTAGGAACAATTGGAGATGCATTGGATGCTCGGCTCACTCACAAGGAAGGTGTTGTCACCATGTGCTTATTGGAGTCAAGCTAGGATGATCAATGAACTACTATCTACCTTCAATTGGTATCTACTACATCCATACAATGGTATCTCGGTAACAAGTATCATCATCTACTTCATGCACACATTTCTTGCATCAACCTTGTGTAGGTTGTATCATGGCATGTAATTCTTGATTCGTTCTTATGATACTTGTTTCCTTTCTCAAAGCATCCCAACGATGATCTCGTGTTGCTAGTTGTGATGTCTTTGATGATTGTGTGGTAGGAGTTCATTTATATACTATAAGACCATATCTAGCCATGTGCTATGCTTTCAAGCAAATATCTTAGTGGTATATTTATGACTTCCTTGTGGATATCTTGTTCTTTCCTTGTGTAACCATTTCGTGTGTACATCCTTCTTTGTGGATCGATATCATCATGATCTTCATCTACCTAGAATCTTATACACTTGAGAGAAGTTGCATATCTAGTTGATATCCCTTTCTTTCACGTCCACCTTTTCCTTCTTGTTTTATTTCTTTGGTGGCTCCGTGAAAGTGTGTGCCTTGAGTGCGGGTCATATCTCGTTGCATCTTGCTGCGCTCTTGTGTGGTGAAGATCATTTTCCTCATGCTTGTCTTGACGAGGCTTTTTGCCATCTTAATTGGTATCCCTCGTCTTGATGAGGCTTCCACTTTCTATCTTCACCATGGGTTGTCACAAGCTTGGTTGTTATTTCGCTTTTTAGTAAGCTTGTGTATCCATTTGCTTGTTGTGTGTGTGTGTGTGGGAAGGACATGTCTGGCACCTTGTATCTCATTTATCCAAGACTATGTTGATGCTTAATGCTCATCCTTATATTAGTCTTCTCAAGTGCTTTGCCATGACTCACACACATCGGTTTTGGTTGAGCCTATTCTTAAGTTGCCTCTTTTACATGTTGCTCAACCATGTGTTTGTTGCAAGTGATAGGCTTAGTTTCCTATATGCTCACTTGCTCTTGTTGTGAGTTTCTATTGATTTTGGGGGAGCTATGATCCTATTTTGTGCACTTTGTATCAAAATACAAATATTCTTATGTGTGCACAAATCATGGGGAGCTTCTCTAGTTTCTTTAGAACACTCCTTTGCTCATATCATATTATCTTTTTCATGTGGCTCATAGGAGCATTGGTCTTGTTAGTTCAATTGGTATCTTTTGATAGCTTGTTTCAATTGGTATCTTTTGATTGCCTGATTGCTTGTTTCTCTCTTTGTTATGTCTTTGTGGCATATCATTCTTTGGCAATCTTTGAGCCTCAATATATTTTGTCTTCCTCCAAGTATTTACCTTTGGATATGTGTAGTGCATTCCACTCTCTTATTGAGAAATACACAATTTATGGAGGAACACAATTTATATTGGCCTTCTAAGCTTTTCGCCCATTTTGGCAATCGATGCCAATGGGGGAGAAGTTTCAGAGAGTTTTGTGGGAAGATGTTTAGAGAGCTTCTTCGTGCTTTGGTTTTGTTCCTAAGCATTTGCATCTCATACGCATCTTCGTGCTTTGGTTTTGTTCCTAAGCATTTGCATCTCATACGCATCTTCGTGCATTGGTCTTGTTCCTAAGCATTTGCATCTCATACGCATGCATTATTGGTTGGTGCATTGCATGGTGTTGCATAATTCCTTGTATAAACTCTCTTGAAAGTGATTGTCATCAATTACCAAAATGGGAGAGATTGAAAGAACATGCGGTGCCCCCATGTTTGGTTTTGGTAATTGATGACAATCTCTATGGACTAATGGTTGCCTTGAGTTATATTTGAAGGATTTGTCCATAGGCTTTTCTTGGAGTCCATTTGTTGGTTTCAAGGAGAGTTTGTGATGACCAAGATGCTATTCAAGGAATTACCTAAAGATTGGTCATGTGAGAGGTTGATCAAGACTAAGTCAAAGAGTGAATCAAGTTGATCAACACACAAAGCGTAGAAGATGTACCGAGGGGGACCAAGCGATCCCATGGTATGGTAAGCATTGTCAATTATGCTTTGTGTACTAACCCATGGTCTTTGTGAGAGTTCTTTGTGGGGTTAGGTTGCGGTGTGCAAGTTCAAGTGGATCATCACGAAGAGATCACATGCTTGAAGCTTGCCGTCCATTGTGGTGACAATGGACTTGTGAAAATGTGCCAAAGAGTGGCTCACCTATACTTGGAGTATGGGGGAGCAATCAACTAGTCTTCATCGAGCGAACGCAATCAAGAAAGGTGGTCCAACTTGAGGGAGTCAAGATCGTCATCATCTAGCTCAAGTGGACTTCGTGCAAGGCAAAGGTTTGCCCTTGATAGGTTTTATATTTTACCGGTCTCATGGTGATAGTTTGGAGACCGGGTTATAGGATCGATAGTCGTACTATCAAGGGGGGCTCTCAAGTGAGTAGCTTGATCGTATCGTTCGTCGAGAGCTCAAACCATTGCATCCTTGCATCATCTTTCTTGATTCTTATTTGTATTTTCATTTGAGGTTTTAGATCTTGTGGTTATCTTCGTGACAAGCTCTAGTACATCGAAAACGGATTTCATATGCTTCTTCTATCGCGTTTTCAGTGTTGGAGGTTTTACCGTCTTTTTCGAGGAAGGGTTCTCACCATTTTCTCATGGGACTTTTCTAATTTGCTTCTTATTGATATTTCTACCAAGATTGTGTTAGCCTATGTCGTTAGCTTTCCAACAAACTTGGTTTCGTTGAATTCGGAGTCCGTTTGCAGAAGTTGTGGCAGTTTTGGTGTTCTGAAAAGGCTGCAGCGGTACTACCGCGGATTGGAGCGGATGTAATTTTTTACTACCGCTCCAGAGCGGTACTACCGCGGCTACTACAGCGGTAGTACCGCTCCAGACCAAAATCTCGTATTAGGTCCAGCGGTGGTAGGCACGGATGTATTTTTTTAGTACCGCTCGCTAGCAGTAGTACCGCTACCCTTTGCGGTAGTACCGCTATCCCTAGCGGTAGTACCGTGAGGACTAGCGGTAGTACCGCTCCGGCGGTTCTACTGGCCTTTTGCCTCCTCGCTGTTGTTTTTCAAAGGGCTACTACCGCCCTAGCGGTAGTACCGCTCCTTGGAGCGGTAGTACCGCTCTGTGCGGGCTGTGAGGATAACGGTTGGATTTTTCCCCACCTATAAAAGGGGGTCTTCTTCCCTAATGGACCTTATCTCTTTAGCTCGTGTTCTTCCCCCATTGTTGACCTTCTTCGAGCTTGCTAACTCTCAATCCCTCCAATGATTCTTGCTAGTTCTTGAGGGAAAAGAGAGAGGAGATCTAGATCCACGTTTCCACCAATCACTTTCTCCTCTAAGTGAGGGGAACCCCTTGGATCTAGATCTTGGAGTTCTTCGTGTTCTTCTTTCGTTCTTCCTCTCATTTTCCTCCCTAGCATTAGTTGCTTTGGTGGGATTTGGGAGAGAAGGACTTGGGCACTCCGTGTGCCCTTGCCATTGCATTTGGTGCATCGGTTTGAGTTCTCCACGGTGATACGTGGAAGTGAAGTTTGAGAAGCTTATTACTCTTGGGTGTTTGGGCACCCTAGAGCTTGTTCCTCTTGGGTGCCTTGGCGCCCTAGACGGTTGGTGTTGTTCGGAGCTCAATCATTGTGGTGTAAAGCTCCGGGCAAGCGTCGGGGTCTCCAATTAGGTTGTGGAGATCGCCCCGAGCAATTTGACGGGTTCGGTGACTGCCCCCAAAGGTTGCCATTTGTACGGGTTCGGTGACCGCCCTCATGGGTCCCTTAGTGGAATCACGGCATCTTGCATTGTGCGAGGGCGTGAGGAGATTACGGTGGCCCTAGTGGCTTCTTGGGGAGCATTGTGCCTCCACACCGCTCCAAACGGAGATTAGCATCCGCAAGGGTGTGAACTTCGGGATACATCGTCGTCTCCGCGTGCCTCGGTTATCTCTTACCCGAGCCCTTTTACTTATGAACTTTACTTTGTGATAGCCATATTGTTTCTTGTCATATATCTTGCTATCACTTAGTTGTCTATCTTGCTTAGCATAAGTTGTTGGTGCACATAGGTGAGCCTAGTTGTTGTAGGTTTTGTGCTTGACAAATTAACCGCTAGGTTTTTTCCGCATTTGTTCAAGCCTAAACCGTAATTATTTTAAAGCGCCTATTCACCCCCCCTCTAGGAGACATCCTCGATCTTTCGGTGGTGCATTTGGGTACGGTAATCTATTTACTATATTTTCGGTTTGTCAGTCCACCGATTGGTGGGGGTGGACATAGGTGCAAATATTCATGTGTGTGCTGACATTTCATTGTTCTCTTCTTACCATGTCACAGGCCACGGGTCTCCCTTTATGGGGAATGGCGCGAGTGGTTCTATTCATGGTGTTGGCACAGTCGATATGAAGTTTACTTCGGGAAGGATCATGCAACTGAGGAACGTGCAGCATGTCTGCGCCATCAAGAAGAAACTCACTAGTGGCTCCCTTCTCTGTAGAGAAGGGTTTAAGTTGGTCTTCGAGTCTAATAAAGTAGTTGTTACAAAATATGGACTATTTGTTGGAAAAGGTTATGAATGCGGAGGTTTGTTCCGCCTTTCCCTCGCGAATTTTGGTAATAAAGTCATGAATAGTATTCATTTGAGTGTTAATGAATCTGAAGTTTGGCATTCACGTCGTTGTCACATTATTTCGGTGTTATGACACGGCTAGCAAAATTGAATTTAATCCTGAGTTTCACTTTAGCTAAAGGTTCTAAGTGCCATTCGTGTGTGCAAGTAAAGCAACCTCGCAAGCCTTACAAGGCTGGCGAGGAGACACTTGGCACCATTAGAACTCATACATTCTGATATTTGTGAGATGAATGGTGTGTTGACTAAAGATGGAAAGAAATATTTCATAATGTTGATAGATGATTCCACTAGATATTGCTATGTATATCTGTTAAATACTATAGATGAGCTCTACACTACTTAAAAAATTTATAAGGCAAAAGTTGAGAATCAACTTTAAAAGAAAATTAAACGAGTCCGGTCAGATTGTGGTGGAGATTACTTCTCTAACAAGTTTGATTCTTTATGTGCATAACATGGTATTATTTATGAGAGGACGCCTGCCTATTCACCCAGTCAAACAGGGTTGCCGAATGAAAAACCGTACTCTAACGGATTTATACATCGGGTTTATCCAAACCATGGTGAGGGAGGCTATATTGACATCATGTCATGTCTTGAATAAGGTTCGCACAAAAGATAATGAGATAACTCCCTATGAGCAATGGAAGAAGGGAAGGACGACACTAGGGTTTGGACACCAGCATGCATGTGCGTATATTAGCTTTCCATTTTGGACATACAGGGGACATATCTATGCTGTCAGATTTAAATCTACGCCATTTTAAACTTGTAGTCCTCCTTCTCCTATACCTGATTGTGATTGCACCTCTTCCATCTAATACATGTATGTGGCACATGTTTTATGTACAAACAGTGTTAAAAAAGTGCAATTAGACATGTAGATTATATTTTTATACTACGTTTACATCTTTAAATGTTAGACATTTATATTAAAATTAATGGTTGATATAATTTAACATATGTGAACAAATGCGATGGCTTATTTGCCTTTTATTATTTTAATAATATAATAGATAGAAGATTTGTGAAAGACGACAATGTTATGTCATAAGATACCAACATAATAATTGCTGGGTGCGGCGAAGTGCTCCCATTATTCTAGTAATGGTATAAAAATAGATTGAATATAATAAAATTATAAATACGTTTGAGACGTATCACAATCCTGAATGATTTCTAGCAATGCCATACTAGTTGTCATGGATCATGGGATGTTTTTTTTGTAATTTATAGCAGGGAGCTTCGTAAGAATTTTCAAAAGCAAGATTGGCTAAGGAGATGGGCCTATAATTTGAGGCGACTCCTGGATTGCTTTTCATAGGAACGAGGGTGATAAAATGCAGTGCTAATACTCCCAGTATTAAGGTTTCACTTGTAAAGGTCCTTGCGCAATTGGATGAATTAATCCTTGACAAAACATCACCATTTTTCTTCTTCAAAAATGTACCATTAGAACCATCTAGTCCAGGGCTCTGTCAGTTAGCATACATTTTTACCGTATCCTCAGCTTCCTCCTCCAGGCACCTCAAGCACATAGAAGTCAAGTGCAGCAATGATGACATATGTTGAACATGAAAGGATCTAGATGCCACCGAGTGGGCTAGCTTGGGTTTGGTGGGGGTGCACGATACATGCATAAACCCCATACACGATATCATCACTCACCGGGAGTAGGTGGAATCCCCTATCCCTAAAAAAAAGGTGGAATCCCCAATTCTCGCTTGTAGCGAATGATAAGAGATATTCGTAAGAACCGCACACCCAATCGCTCTATTAGACCAACCCATCTACTTCACACCCAAACGTTAACCTAGTATGAGCTGATTTTCTTCCATTTGTGACAAGTTTTTTTTGTCATTTTTGTTTTTTCTCTGTCAGGTTTTCACCGGCCTCCTTCCTTTCTTTCTCATTTTTTCCTTTTCTGTTTTATTTTTCCTCTTCCTCTAAAATTATGAACACTTTCAAATTTCATGAATATTTTTAAAATTCATGTTTTTCTCTCAAAATCAGTTACACAATTATTAAATTAGAGAAAATCTTAAATTAATGAACAATTTATTTAAATTTGTGAGCATTTATTTAAATCCATTGAATTTTAAAAACTGTGATTCTTTAACATTTTTATATCTATCAATAAACCAATAGCCGGTTTATTTCAATAATATATATTTTGATATTTTTTTAGGATTATTTAATATTTTATTAAAGAGAAAAGAAACCTGAGGCAGACATCTTTAGTTTTCTTTGAAAGGCGAAGACTGCAGCTGTTCGGTGCAGCCTACTTTTAATTTCGCGAGCACGAGGAGAAAGGAATGAGAGCGCTGTTGTCGGCCAGCCCATATCCGCGATACCGAGCTCCGGAGTAGGCCTGCCAAGATGCACAAAATCTACTACAAGGCCCGCTACGCTCCCAATTCGGCGACTGGCCCATCCACGAACGGCGAGACATCCCCAGTCCTGCAAAGACTCCGGCCGAGGGCAAAGGGGCAGAGGCAGTTCGCTGCTCCACAGTCCCAGACCAGATCCGACGCCGCGGCCATGGATCCCCCGCCGCGGCCGCGCGTCCTCCGCCTCGCCCTCCGCCTCCTCCTCCTCCTGCTCGCCTCCCCCGCCGCGCTCGCCTGGAAGAAGGACGAGTTCCGCAACTGCAACCAGACCCCCTTCTGCAAGCGCGCCCGCACCCGCGCCCCGCACTCCCTCGACGCGCCGCTCTCCCTCGTCGCCGGCTCCCTCGCCGTCTCCCCGGAGGGCTCCCTCACCGCCGAGCTCTCCCACCCCTCCCGCCCCCGCCCACTCCTCCTCCGCCTCTCCGCGCTGCCCCCGCACGCCCTCCGCCTCCAGATCGACGAGGACTACTCCGCCAACACCCCGCCCAGCCGCCGCTTCCACGTCCCCGACGTCCTCCTCCCCGACGTCGACTCCCGCGCGCTCCACCTCTCCAAACCCAAGACCGTCGGCGGCGTCTCCACCGTCGCGCTCTCCTCCGACCTCGACGTCGTCGTCAAGCACGATCCCTTCGAGCTGACCGTCCGCCGAGCTGGCTCGGGCGACCCCGTGCTCTCCTTCAACTCCCACGGCCTCTTCGACTTCGAGCCGCTGAAGGAGTCAAAGCCCGAGGGCGAGACCTGGGAGGAGCAGTTCAGGAGCCACACCGACACGCGCCCCCGCGGCCCGCAGTCAATCACCTTCGACGTCTCCTTCTATGGTGCCGACTTCGTGTATGGCCTCCCCGAGCACGGCTCCACATCGCTCGCCCTCCGCCCCACACGCGGCCCGGGGGTTGAGGAGTCCGAGCCTTACCGCCTCTTCAACCTCGATGTGTTTGAGTATCTCCATGACTCGCCCTTTGGGCTGTATGGGTCGATCCCCTTCATGATTGCACATGGTGCAAGTGCATCTTCAGGATTCTTCTGGCATAATGCCGCGGAGATGCAGATTGATGTGCTTGCACCAGGGTGGGATGGGGCTGCATCGACGGAGAATGGGAGAATTGACACGCTGTGGATGGCTGAGGCTGGTGTCGTTGATGCCTTCTTCTTTGTTGGTTCTGAGCCAAAGGATGTGATCAAGCAGTACATTAGTGTTACAGGTACGCCCTCCATGCCGCAGCAGTTTGCAGTGGCATATCACCAGTGCCGGTGGAACTACCGTGACGAGGAGGATGTTGCTGGAGTGGATGCTGGGTTTGATGAGCATGATATTCCATATGACGTGCTCTGGCTCGACATTGAACACACTGATGGCAAGCGATATTTCACATGGGACCGTTCCACATTCCCGAACCCAGAGGAGATGCAGCGGAAGATAGCAGATAAGGGGAGGAAGATGGTAACTATTGTCGACCCACATATGAAGAGGGACAATGGGTACCACCTCCACGAGGAAGCTACTGCCAAAGGTTACTATGTTAAAGATGCAAGCGGGAAGGACTACGATGGGTGGTGCTGGCCTGGGGCATCATCATATCCTGACATGCTGAATCCTGAAATACGGGACTGGTGGGCTGACAAGTTCTCCTATCAAAACTACAAGGGATCAACTCCAACGCTGTACATTTGGAACGACATGAACGAGCCATCAGTCTTCAACGGCCCTGAGGTATGTTTCTGAATTGAAATATGCCTATGCATTATCTTGTGAAGGCGAGGTTTACAGCAAAACTGAAACATTTTATGCATGAATCAATCTTTCTTGAATAGGTCACCATGCCTAGGGATGCATTACATAACGGTGATGTTGAACATCGAGAACTGCACAATGCATATGGGTACTACTTCCATATGGCTACATCAGATGGGCTTCTCAAGCGAGGTGAGGGTAAAGACAGGCCCTTTGTTTTATCAAGGGCCTTCTTTGCTGGAAGTCAACGGTATGGGGCAGTTTGGACCGGTGACAACAGTGCAGATTGGGATCACCTTAAATCCTCTATTCCGATGGTTTTAACTCTTGGTCTTACTGGCATGACCTTCTCCGGTTGGTGGACCTACATTACAACTTCACCTCATAATCCTGATGTTAAGAGCCTTACTAACATGTGAACCTTTGACAGGTGCGGATGTTGGTGGATTCTTTGGCAATCCTGAGCCTGACCTATTGGTGCGTTGGTACCAAGTAGGAGCTTTTTATCCTTTCTTTAGAGGTCATGCTCACCATGACACCAAGAGGCGGGAGCCATGGTTATTTGGGTAATGCCACAAATAATTAAATTTATAGAGTTTTGTTTATCTTGGAAATTCTCAACATGGCTGGTAATCCCCTCTGAGAAAATATATTAAAGAACTGGCTGATAATCGAGGAAAATTTATTACCATGACGTGACTGTCATCTAGAAAATTCAAGCTGATAACTTAGTTTGGAAAAGTAGATTATAAATGATATTTGTTTCAAGGCTAACATACTCTTGTACTTACTACAGAGAGCGAAGAACTGCCCTCATGAGGGAGGCAATACATATGCGGTATTCATTGTTGCCCTACTATTACACTCTATTCCAAGAGGCTAGTGTAACTGGTGTTCCTGTTATGCGTCCGTTGTGGTTGGAATTTCCTGACGACAAGGAAACATATAATAATGGTGAGGCTTTTATGGTTGGGCCAAGCATTTTGGCCCAAGGAATTTACGAAGAGGTGAGTAGTGATACTGCATATATATTTTTTCTAAATCACTCATATTTTGCTGGAAAATGCAACATGCATTTTAATATAATAACTTCATGCAGGGCCAGAAATCAGTGTCGGTTTACCTTCCTGGAACGGAGTTATGGTATGAGTTGAGAAATGGATCTCCATACAAGGGAAGTGTGTCACACAAGCTGCAAGTTTCAGAAGATAGCATACCAAGCTTCCAAAGGTCAGGCACAATTGTGCCAAGAAAGGATAGATTCAGGCGCAGTTCTACTCAGATGGTGAACGATCCATACACCCTGGTATGTCAAACATGTTTGCCTATGTAAACATCTTGCTCTTTGGTAACTCATAATCCCATTTACTAGTTCTCTCTGTAATGTGCAAATAGTCATTAATAGTGTTAATATCTACCTGGTATTTCATAATATTTTTTACCGATGAAAAGTTGCATGTGAACCTTTTTCCTTACTAAAGACATGTTGCATGTCAGCCTTACTTAGCTAGCCCCTTCCAGATCATATTGCAATGCTTGTTAAATTATTAGGCCCATTGGTCTGTCGGATAGGAGTTGCTGTGATTTCATTGCTAGAATTGAGCATTGGGCACATGCGTTACTTCTGCAAACGCAAAACTAGCTACATATATGACCATTCAAATCTGTTTGGTTGATGTAGCTACTACCTACATACTAGTGTGGTTTATTCTCTGAAGTAGACTATTTAACTATGTATTTTTGCAATGATCAGGTGATAGCCCTCAATAGCTCGGGTTCTGCAGAAGGTGAACTTTATGTGGATGATGGGAAAAGTTACGATTATCAGCAAGGGGCATTCATCCATCGGCGTTTTGTATTTACAGACAATAAACTAACTTCGATCAATATTGCGCCTGATAGTCTGGGCAAGAAGGTATATTCAACTGAGTGTGTGATTGAAAGAATTATAGTGCTTGGGTTATCATCGGGAGCAAAGAAGGCTATCATTGAACCTGGGAACCAAGAAGTGGAAATTGATCTGGGACCAATTAGTTTAAGGAGTGGTTCAAAGTCTGTTGCACCAACAGTCAGGAGGCCCAATGTTCGTGTTGTAGATGATTGGACGATAAGGATCGCATGATATGCAGCCCATTCACATCTGGAGCCTATTAGTCTCTATTGTTTGCTGTCAGGCCATAAACTTGGGCAATGCTAGAAGCGTAGTTTCAGTCTCGTAAATGTTCCGTGGACACCCAAATTGCATTGTTTCGGTGGCCTCAAAATTTCTGCATGTACCTGGTACGCATACTGTTTGTACTCTCAATTTTGACATAAGTCGAGACATAAATTGCTGATGTATACCTGTAACTTTTATACTGAAATTTGTGTGCCACGTATGATGTATGCGATGTGAAGTTCTAGCCTTCCGCAATCTTGGATAGTTCTTTGCCTAAGATTGTAATCCCATCAGCTTCTCTGTCCATCAAAATCTTTTGTAGGCCATATATCCCACACACTTGTCTTCTTCGAAACATTGGAGGAAGTTGAAAAATATTGCCTTCTCGGACAGAATGAACAAGCTTGGAGAGCTTGAGTTTGCCTGGTCGTTTGCAGCCATCAGCTTGTCCTGCAACTGTAGTTGCGAGTTGTGGGAGGCAGACCAAATTGTAGTATGCAGTTATAACTGTTGTTAGTCCTCTGGCTAGTTATTAGCACGTTTTCCGTTACTGGTTGAAGTACGGAATGGTGGGAGGCAATACATGCAGCTCCCAGCCTCTGTTCCGACCTAAAAGTGTAGAATGCCTTGAAAGTGGCGCATAACAACATAAGTACTACTGTAGTACTCATTTACAGCTTGGAGGTTTGTTTGACAATCTTTTTTGCGTTAAGACAATTTTATTTCTCAGCTCGAAAACAAAACCTCATCTTCGGCAAGAAGAATGGTCTCGTGTACATTCGATACAAGGATTAAGGAAGGAAAAATGACACAAGTAGGGATAGACCAATGTATCAATGTTGTATGATTTTTACAGAGCACTGGTCCAATTAAATCGCCATCTCCGGCACAGAACAAGGACATGAATCACAAGACCAGAGTAGCCTCTCTCTCCCCCAACAAAAGGCAGACGGCCGCGAAGCAAAGCAAGAAGCCCCATCTAACTCCAATACCCCAAGCTTTAAACAGCAACACAATACTACACTTATTCTAATTACATGGAACGAGCGTGTGCATATGGCTATCTACCAGCTATGCACTGTAGACAAACCGCCATCAGTCTTGCGAGCCGATCCATCACTTCCGGAGGAAAGCCCATGGCCCTCTCGCTGCTCCCATCCTGCAGACACCAGTCACAGAACCTTGATGAGCCCTAATTGAAGATTATGGAACACAGATTTTGCAAGGATTTCACAGAGAACAGTTCAATTTCAGCAGGATTTGAAAAAACTCCTGTCAACGGCACTAAAAAGGGTCGTGCCTACCCAAGAAATGGCGGTACTGATGAAGTGATGAGGAGACGGGTAGGGTGGAGCATAGTATCACTCATACCTCCAGGTGCTGGCTATGGTCCTGAGGCTCATGTAGATGGTCAATGCGACCCATATGCCGATGAATCCCTTGTGCGCAGAAAGGTACACCAGGCACGGTATGGATATGGACGCCACCCCAACCTGAAGGTTTCCAATTTCAGTCTGGGGACAAGTTTCAGAGCCAAAATATTGATGCTGCTGTGAAAGGATCTACGGTACCATGGAGTATGCAGAGTAGGTGTAGTCTTGTGCTCCGAAGTTGATGCCGTCGAACACGAACGCCAGGGCGTTTATCGTCTGCGTGCCGGCGACAAACTGAACATCCCCAAACAGAGCTATATTCAGTGTCCGAATCCTGGGAAATAATCATCTCTCGTATGGAGTTCTTGTGTTTTGAACAGCCAAGGCTCTTACCGGGATGCCTTTGTGGATGATGTCGATCACAGCGGCGTCGTTCGTGAAAACGCCGGCGCCGAACTTCATGAAGAGACCAAGCACCACCGTGAGGCCCATTCCCAGAACGATGCTCAGCTGCAAGGCGAAAGAGATCACCATTAGCCTCTTCTTCTTGATGAACCGAAATGCGAACCTTTTGCATGTTCTGGGAGAAAAAAAAGAAGTAGCAAGAATCAACCGTGACAAACCTGCAGAACACGAGAGGTCGCGGCAATCACCTTCTTGGTATCGTTCTTGGCGAACGCGCTTGCAAGCACTGCCTGCAAGAACTCATCCACAACACGCCCCGGTTCAGTACACTCTCTAGTCTCTACTGAAGCTGCTTCTCATGGACTAATTAATCTATGGGAGCATGACATGGCAATCTGACCTGTCCAGCAACGGCCAATCCATCGGCGAGAAGTGACGTCGCGAGCCAGAGCTGGCAGCAGATCTGGAAGGCCGCCATGATGGTTGGTCCGTCGCGGGCTGCCAGCGACGACGCCAGAGTGACGCAGAACGTCACCGCTACCACCCTCGCGAGCAGCAGGAATCCTGAAGAAAACAGAGCACTTTCAGAGCCATTTCCAGGGGACCAGTGAGGGATGTTATCCAGTTCCAGGATTCCAACTGTATCTCACCACACCCAAGAAACCGCCCAAATTTCAGGGATTTAAGGCTTGGTGGGATAACATCAACTTGCTGGACGAGCCGACATATCAAGATCATGGTTATCAGGTACCTGAAGAAAAAGATGGATGGGGAGTTGTTAGGACGGACTGAAACACATAGGCTCTAGATGCTACTGGTAGCGGTGAAACCTACTGGGAAATGACATGAGCAACTGCTGCACCAGTGACACCCATGTGGCAAACAAACATCAAAATTGGGTCTAGGATGATATTTGTTGCATCTCCAACCACTGCAAAAGAAATTGCAAGGAAATGTTAGCAACGCTTCAAATATTTTTCCTTGAAAACAGATATCCATATTCCAGCTGAAAGAATGTCAATCATCACCAGATATTCTTACCGGTACCATACAACGGTGTCTTTGTGTCTTTGAAGCCTCGGAAAACACCCTGCATTGCCAAAGACAGGAGAACAGCGGGAGCGCCAAGTGATCTGATCGTTAGGTATCGAACCGCAGGTTCTAGCATCGGTGAGTCCTGGAATAGTGTGATGTAGATGAAAATATGAATTAGCATCATGGATAGCAAGAAACTACAGAAGTAAAATAATCTTGGACATATACAGAAGGTAAGAACACCTACATGTTTCACACCCATGATGCCCAGTACAAATTTCGCCGAAAAGATCAGGAGCACGGCCTGGACTAGCCCGAGAAATGAGCCAACGATTAGAGCCGATGTCACAGAAGGTATGTACCTTCTCTTGCACCCTTGATTGGAGAGATCAGCACACTCTGTGGGTATACAAGAATTAGCGCACACTGGCGTATCACCACCTGTAAAACAGAGTCCCGCATAGGGATTCATGAAGAATACTTCAGTCCTGAGGTCAAATCAAATTACTGTTTAGGAATATATGAAACCAGGTATATTGCGAGAAATCGGTACCAGATGCGGGCACATTGCAGGCATCTGAATGCTGAGCGGCTTTCTCAAGGTCTTTGCTGTTATTTTCTTCTAGGTATTTGCTAATGATGGCATCTTCTTCAGCGACGAACGATGTTGTTACGCTGACGAGCGGGTAGATACAGACTTTCGAGACTTGGTTAAATATGGCAATAGAAACACCAACAGCCGCTATCTCCACCGAACCTGATCATTGAAAAATTGTGCACATATTTCACTGCATTAAATCTCAGAGCAGTAGCAGCAGCCTATCTCTTACAACGCACAAAGTAATGTGAGAGAACTATGAGAACAGATGTCTGAAAGACAAACAAATTATCTTTTGCGACTTGCTTAAACAAGCAACGGAAAACTAAAGCCAAGGACCTGGCATACTAAAAGTACAGAAAAAAAATGAGTATCTTTCAAAAGAATCATACAGTACTTTTTTGTGTGTAAATGGGGAACATACTCAAAACGGAAAAAATCAAAATTGGGCTGCATGTGCTTGGCTAACCAATTGTATAACGAGAAATCGCTAGTGGCACACAAAGGAATATTCAGAACAGAAGCTTTTGTGATGCACAAAAGAACAAATAAAAACTGAAAATACTGTTACTTTAGATCTTTTATATAAGTATATCGAAACACCAATGTAACCGAATCGAAGGAAAGAAATGAGCAATTTATCAGCCATGACCATTAGCAAAAAAGAGAAAAAGAAGGTGGGCGCAATCGTCGGCAAAGGTGAAAATTCTCTGGCGCGCATTTCCTGGAAGGTTTTTTGGCGCCAAATGAGCCGGTTACATGTCCAAATCAAGTGATCGATACTGTAGACCGAAGTCGGTTACTTTGCCAAACTGACAATCCGGAAACTGAAGTAGGGACTATCCACTGACAGAAACAGCAAAGGTGGTACATGTCCGGAAATTCCTTGTACGACTGCCTAAAATTAGGACTGCCGGTGAAAATTAATTGAGAAGCTCTATCCGTGGTGAAAATTAATTGAGAAGCTCTATCTATCCCGCGGAAATTCCGCAAGACGCGAACGCCGTCCGCGAGGGAGGTAGTACAAGTGAACATGGTGCAGCAACAGCGACGGCATAGATGTTTCTTCTTCATTGCACAAACAGATAGAGTAGATAGGTTGATTGGATGGTGATATGTATTTACCTAGACGGCCGATGAATGCTGTGTCCACCAAGGAGGCGAGGGGATCGGCGGCCAAGGCAAGCGACGCCGGCACCGCAATGCGCAGCACCTCCGACCCGAGCTCATCGAGCTTGAAGACGCTCCTGCGACAGGTTACAGTTAAGCACGTCAGACGTGACGAACACGAGCACTCCTAAGACAGACGTACTTGGGCGCAAGGTGGAAGGAAATCGACGAGATGCATGGGACGACGAACCTGATGTTCATGACGAAGAGGTACATCCCTGTCGTCCTGGGCCAGCCGGACAATGCAGACGGCGCCGGCAGATCCTCCGCGGCCTTCTCCTCCGGGCCGGGCCCGTTTGCCGCCGCGGCAGCGCCTGCGGGAACGTCGACGGCCACCCGCTTCTCCCCCACGGTCATGCTCGCGGCCGCGGCCTCCTCCATACACAGTGGATGCTTGCCTGAGAGGTCGATCAGCCGATCGTTGGCTCGTTCAGGGTATATACGTGCTCGGACGGAGGACTGTGAGAGGAGGGATGAGAGCACCAGGAGAAGCGGCAGCTCGCCCCTACATATACGGAAACCGATCAGCAGCTGTCACATGGAAAGGCGAATGGGGGCAGGGCGTGTCAGTCAGTCCGTCAGATGTGGCGATGTGCTCTACAACGGTGAAACGTTTCTCTCAAGAAATAAATCAGCCTTTCTCTCTAAAAAAAAGATAGATAAATCAGCTGGCATGGAAAAAGGAATCAGCTCGTGCCGTGCGTGCGGTTATGTGTGCGTGTGGTCAGTGTGCGCATGCAGCGGAAGCAAAGGCACAAACAGAAAGGAATCGAAGTTTTTTTCGTCACAAGAGCAGGAAAGCGACCAGCCGCTGTGACGACCGGCGCAACGCGACATGGCCGGGCGTTACGGCCGTCTGGGCTGGCGACGCGTGCGGCGAGGCAACGGCAAGCTGCACGAGGTACATGCTCCTGCCGACGAGAATGGAGCGGAACGCCCGTGGTCCAAGGCTGGCCGCCGGGAACGCTCCGATCGCCGAGCGCCCAGCGAGCCGAGGGACCTATGCGCGGGGCGCAGCCGGAACGCGTGACGGGATGCGTGTGCGGGACGACGCCGCGCCGGGCTGGCCGGGGTTCCGGGCGTGGTATTGGTTGGTGCCGTTACGTTGCGTGATCGAACGCACAAGCTAGTGGCATGGAGATCCAGCAGCGGTGCTGTCGTCGATCCGTCAGTGCCGTCCCGGCAACTACCACACGTACCACCGTTGGGATGGCCTCGGCGATACGTACGGTACGGCCTCGCCGGCCGGCGTAGGCGGCATGGGCGATCGATCATCGTCTCCATCAGCTTTTCTGACCGGCCGGAAAGAGTTTCTGTTATCGGAACCCCCCCCATCTCTCGTACGGCAAAGGCATGCTTTAGTTTGCTGGGAAGCAAGGTGTAACTGTGAGAATACTACTAGTGCAACATTCGAAACGCAAGAATATTTTTGTCGCGAGAATAGTCATGCAAATTGTTCATGATTTTCCTTCGCCCATCGAACAACAGCGTCACATGCAATGGGCCAACAGTTGCATGCCATTGGTTAATTTCCCACGGGCCGCGTCATCCGGTCAGATGCAAGTAACAGGATAGAGATTCGGATCAACAACGGGCAGGCCGCGGCAAGGCGGCATGGCAAAAAGGGGAGGATTTTTGGGGTCTCGCTCAACGCCTTGCCCATTTGTAGGACGCCTAAAGATTATGATGAAGCTTCAGCGCGACGATTCTCGTAGAGGGGACCTCGGATGTTTGGATAAGCACCGGTTTTGAGTATCGGAGGGGAGCAACTAGCTTGATACCTAGACGCCGATAGAATTACCGGTTCTCCTTTTTCACGCCGCAAATAATACCTTAAAGCATACAAAGCAACCGATGTGATATTGTTACTCTAGATATGCAACGTAGTAATTTTACGACTGTCACGAATTAATTTCTTACGTCCATTTTCATGTAACAAATTGTGTGCGTGCAGTGAAAGATCATCTTACTAAATGTATTACTCAAACTACGGATGTATATCATTTTTAATGTAGTTTGGGCCATTCTAACATCAAGTTCCCTATAATTTTGGTTACAAGATTATAGTAAAAACAAATGGTTACAAGATAGTGCATGCTTATGGGTTACCCACTAGTAATTTAGAGGTAGAATATTTTTGACATATCACATGCATGGTTGTTCGGCTTTGAAGAACTAGGGTAGTGGTTTTCCAATTGTGTTCCTTAGCCACTCCATCCTAGTCTCCTTTTTACCCATTCTATACTAGAATCTTCCTCCTCTTCAAGGTGGGAAGACGAAAAGAGGCAGTCATCTTGGTTTCCCCACTACTCATGGCTATTGCTCTCCCTACTCATGGCTATTTCCCTCTTCACTCTTTCCAATGAGAAAGATGACAGGAGTCCCTCCCATCT
Organism: Thinopyrum elongatum; assembly: GCA_011799875.1. NCBI lineage: Eukaryota > Viridiplantae > Streptophyta > Magnoliopsida > Poales > Poaceae > Thinopyrum > Thinopyrum elongatum. Next base: position 480,976,862 of record CM022300.1, on the reverse strand, counting down.
TATTTGGATATATGGTTGAGACTACTTGTCATCATGTTTTTTTAGGCAATTTCCCCCATCTAGCATTGGGGAAAGGAGAGGCGAATATGCATTCATTGGAGTGAACTATAGTCCAAACATCTGTAGAACTAAAATGATGCTTGAATATACCAAAAGGTAACACACGATTCTGGGTTATTCCTCATCAACAGTATGCGAGTAAATATAACGCAGTCCCCTCGGCTACAATATATGCGAGGCTTTTAGTATGCCATAAGTTTGCGCCTCCATCGCTTCATTTTCTAGAGTGGATTTTTACGCAACTAGTTGCCACTACATTTAATTATCCAAAAACAATTCTCCAAGTTTCCAAAAAGTTGTGAAATGAGCAACACTACACGCACTACTCTTTCTATCCGACATGTTAACAGCCACTATCGCTTCATGGGCTGCAACCATCGATCGCAGCTTCCTATGAAAATCGGACACGAAGGTGTCGCATGCATAGTGATTTAATTGTGAAATAATGTGTGCATGTAGTAAGTCATGCTATACCGTGTGGACTGACACACATTAATAAAAAACGTTAACTCACATGACATGTACCAAAATGAATGTTTTTTGGTTAGATAACTCACACACTATTCATTCTTTTTATGTTGAACAATTAATTAGCTAACTTGCATTCACCAATTTTTGGAAACTCTGGAAAGTATTGAACAGACAAAATATGTGTTGTGTAGTGGCAACTAAGTGCCAAATTTAATTTCCATATTTCTGGTCCATATCTTCTGCAGCAAAATGATTTGGCTAGATTCATATCAAATATACTACAACCATTTAGTGTACCCCGTGTCAACTAAGCCACAAAACATCCAACATAGTTCATCGCCAACTTTTATGAAAAGCAAACTGATCGTAAGCCACAAAAACATCAAACATAAATATGTATTGGGCGCCACTAACTCTCCTAGTGCTGTGATTATGTTGCTGATGTGCCACTAGCAGTTTGGACTGACCACTTACATAAATAATTCCAATCATACACAAGTTGGTACGTTGCTCTTTCTATGTTTGATTGGCTAGCAAGGTAACCTTGCTCCTTTTGACCATAATTTGTGTATCAGGGTGCAGTCATCTAATTGTATGTTGACAAAACTCAAAAGGCAAAAGACTCAGTGGTAAAAGCAAATTTAGTGTACGACATGTACGATAGTATGGTGTCAGCATATCATTTGTCGTATCACGATTAGAAATTTTTAGTGACGTTGAGAACAAAGAACGGGCCAAGAGTCAAGGGAGTGTGAAAAGGTCTAAGCATTAGAGTTAAAGGATGGAAGAAACAACAACATTAAATAAAGAGAAAACAATCATGTACTGTACCAATATTGTTCTTGAAACAAAATTCTCTACGGCTACATTGCTATCCTTTTGTGCCATCTTCAGGTGACATGGTTAAATACAACAAGAGAAGGCAACCATCTGTACCACTGTATATACATGTCCTTATATCTACTCATGAATACTCACATAATAACTCTTTTTTGTTGAATCGGAACCATTACCAAATCAACAAGTTGTCATAGCTATCTTCCACATTATCAGATCTATTCTTCATCTCCATTCCTATTCCTAGCACTCACCTTTTGCTTTCTACTACCATACAGAAGCACAGAAATAAAGAAAAGGGTAGTGAGACTTTGTTTTCATCGATAACAATGTCCTATCAAAGTTGCGGCGTTTTTATTCCCTATGTTCAGATACATCTGAGAGTTGCGACTGAAAATTCAGACTCCAGAGAATGTGTTAAAATAGACTGCTCGAAATTTAACTTTGATAACCACATTTAACTCAAATACTTGGCATTGAGTCTCGCTGTAAGTTTCCTCAAGAATATCTTGCCCAAGATAGTGCTTCAAGGATAAGGCTACAAATAGACAGATGTGACCATTGACTTGAAGCTTCACAACAAACAATTCTGGGGAAGAATGCATAGCATAAGATGTGATACTAATGCTCGACAAAACGTCTCCTACCTGGCGATTCCAAAATAAAGTCAGGGCAACTGGCTAGCACCATCTATGTTGGGCCAGCCAGGGTTCGATCATCATGCTCACCAAGTTCCTCTTATGCATGACTTTTTTTTATAATACTCATTCTTGAAGTTTCTGGCTGAACAAAGTGTCGCCCCGACGATCATAGTTGTATTGTGTTGCATGTTATTTTGTATGTTTTCACCAAATCATGTTTGTTGTGACCACAGAAAAGCGGGCAACTAAAAAGACAAGAGTTGGCCCAGCTATCACAATCACAGTAAACAAAATAGCTCGAAACAGTAACCATGAATTTGAAAAAGTTTGGCATAAACCACAAACAAATCAAGACATCGAGGAAACAAGTACTCCATCGGATCCATATTATTTGTCGCTGATTTAGTATACAAAACTACCTATGTTCTGTCTACTGCGTATTTGACCAATCACATATACTCTGCTCTTATCATCTTCTACATACGTACATTTGACATCTGAGTATTATCACTAGCCGACAAACAAATAAGCGATGCTTGATCAGACGGTTTTACCAGAATGTTGGCCACTCTAAAAGCAAAAAACAACCAAAAGAGGTCACATTATATATATATCAGAATCTGTTTATATATGTATCCAACAAAAGCAGAGCGGAATGCGAGCTGCGTCATCGGCAAGTTAAGCAGCTTTAGGAGACTAATACCATGCTGATAGGTCGTGCCTGCCAGCTTTGGAGTGCTTGGTTGAAATGAAGGAGCAAAAAGGCGTCTACCATATCTGAATCTACCGACGTGTGGTTACCCTGATCGCTCTTTCTTGTGCAACAGCAACCAGGCCGCCAGCTTTGGACTGGTGTCGGCCAACTTTAGAAAACCACTACCCGACGCGTGAAAAAGAAGATTTAAAGGTGCACATAAACGCGCGAATAATATAGCTATCAATCGATTAAGCTTCTCTGGCACAGCATCTATATTCCCGGAAATGCAGCTATTCATGGTTTTAAATTCTGAATTATGCGTATATACTCTATCAATATATGCATTATTGTTTGGTCAACTACGTACGTAGCAGACTCATGCAGACAGTGATACAACCAAGTACTACGTACTCCTGAAAAAAAATGTGTAGAGTGTTGGACTAATACCCTAGCTTCTTGTACTGCAACGATCGATCAGAGTCCAAGCGTACAACGTAGACAGAGACACGACGGCCGGGCCAGTTTGTGGTTAGGAAAACACTTGCACTTGCTCGGATAGTTGGTTACGTTTAACGATCACCTACTCTAGTCTAGCTAAAACGTCGGTACATTGAGAACTACGCATCACGGCCTGCCGTGCAACACGTCACCGAGACCCGTCACCGTCGATCGCTATGCTCGGGCTCGGCTCAGCCATGCCTCGAAGACATTAGCTATGTTCTTACGATCGACCGAGCTCCCGTGCGAAGAGTATTACTCTCTTTGTGCTGTAATATAAGAGCGTTTTTAACACTAAGGAGTATATCGATGTGAGCTACCTGGAACCGGAGGAATGATCAAGCAGAAAGAGAAGCCATATCAAAGCATGCGCATGCGTACCTCTGGCCTGAAGTGGCGAAGTGGCCGGCGACTGGGTGCAGAGCTAGCTGGCCGGCTGTGTGGTTGGTTGCACTCTTGGCTGCTGAGCACACTACAGAGAGCTACTGGTTGCTACTCCATACTGGCTCGTGGCCCCTATAAATAGGCGCCGTGCGAGGGCGTCCGGAGGCACGAATCACGCGTGGCGCGGCTCGCGTACTTGTGTTGGATTCCCGCTGCCTTTCTCGCTAGCTCTGGAGTCCAGGTCGGAGTCGCAATAGCCGGGAGAAAATCCTTGTTTAGTCGCGGGCCGCGTGGCCAGCACAGGCCCGCCCGTGTCGCCGCCGTACGCCGGGTCGCGCACCGGCGCCCCGTCCGCCGTGTCACTGCGCCATTGGCAGCTAGCCGGCCAGGAAAGGTCCGGCTGCAGCGGGGGCGCGGTGATGTGTGGCGTGTTGCGGTGTGCGTTCCCCAGTATACAAGTCGAGGATATAGGCCACTCACTCACTAGGAGGCCTTCTCTCTCTCTCTCTCTGAATAAAAAAGGCCAGCAATGGAAAGCCTGGACCACTTCTTTTCCTGGGGATGCTGGCCCACCTGTTAGGCCCGCCCGCCTGCGTCGCTTTCGTATCACCCCTAGTTTACGCATACGTCTGTGTGGAAACGGGAAAAGAGCTGCACCGAGGAAGGAGAAGGGCGATGGAACCCGTGGGAAAGTTAGGTTGCGGGCGGGGGTCGGTCAGAGTGCCAGTGACAGTGAGAGTGGTGCACGCGCCATGGATTTTATTTTATGTTTCGACCGAGGACAACCTAGGCCACCAAGGACGGGCTGAGCTACGCCGGCCGCCGGGCGAAGCACTCCCGAATAATTTTCCTGCTGATAAGTTGATCTGGTGATTGCTTTTTGGCCTGAATGCTTGTGCGTGCGCGCCAGTTGTCGCTTGCGTGTGAGATGTCGTGCTCGCGGTCGGTGCTAGTTGGGTGGCGCCTCTCTCCATCAACCGCGCTGCCAACATTGGAGAAGAAGCTTGCGTCGACTACGGTAAAATTACTGGCTGGTGTCATTACATTCCACCCAAACCAGAAGCCTAGGTCTGTATATGAATGGAAAGCTCAACCTCTGCAACTGACGCCGACGGGATACAATTTAAAGTTTGTTGGAGCATCTATAGTCGGACTTAGCAAATCCGCCCTTCTACAGGTCTAAACGTCCGCAGATGCACCGGGACGCATTCACAGGCAGCGTCCGACGGCCCCTCAAAGCTCCTGTCGGACAGCCATGCTCCCCATATTTGATCATTCAAATCCACGCACGTTCAGCATACACAAGAGAATTGAGTACTTCCACAATTCAACCACAATTCATACATGAAATACATAGTTCAAACATAAAATTTATTTGAAGTGCACAATTCAAACATTAAACTCCTTGGTTTTCATTGTGGGTCCATATATGCTTCACAAGATCATTGAGTAGTTGCATGTGCACCTGTTCATCTCGAAGATTATGATGCATCTAAGAAAATTCACGATCTGATACGCATCTTGATCCGGGATGTGGACTTGTTCTCCAAGCTTCTCGAAATCATGGGTTCGGACTGCCCCTTCTCCCTCATCCTCGACAATCATATTCTGCAAAATGACACAACATGTCATCAGCTGCCACAAAGTTTTCGATTCCCACATCATTGTAGCTCCATGAACAATTCCCCAACGAGCTTGGAGCACTCTGAATGCCCTCTCCACATCCTTCCTAGCTCCTTGCATTGCAGCAAAGTGGCTTTCTTGTTGCCATGGGATCGGATATGGTCTTCACAAACGCCGTGCAGTGAGGATAGGTACCCTCTACAAGGTAGTACCCCATGTTGTAGTGGTGCCCGTTGACAGTGTAGTTGCACGACGGCGCTTCCCCCCATTGTAAAGTCTCCTAAACAAGGGAGATTGCTGGAGCACATTGATGTCGTTGTGAGAGCCAGACATGCCAAAAAAAAAGCATGTTAAATCCATAAGTCTTTTGATGCCACTGCTTCAAGTATGATGGTGCCTCTTTGGCGCGACCTTGGTACATCCCGCGCAAACCTTTGGGACAGTTCTTTCATTGCCAATGCATGAAATCAGTTGAACCGAGCATATCCAGAAAGTCTTTTGCTGCTCTAATAGTCATCGACTTTTCTGTATCTTGCATATTTGGTTCTCTCAGATACTCTGCTCCAAACACCTGCACTACGACGCGGGCCAATCTCATAATCACAGTGGTCTTCAGGCATCCGCTCTCCCCCATCCAACATCTCACCAACGGCATCACCGGCGGTACCTAGTGCAAGCATCCTCATAGAAGCCGTGCACTTCTGCTTAGCAGAGAATGAGAGTTGTCCACAATAATCCCTGGTGAGCTTGAAGTAGGAATCATGTGCCTCCATTCCATCCATCACGCACAAGAACAAGGGTTTGCGCATACAGAAGTGTAGACGAAACCATGTATCAGGAAATGTTGGTGCGGGTTGGAAGTAGTCCTTGTAGAGTAGTCATGCCCTAGCGACTCTATCCCTGTTCAGAACTCTTCTCCCTTTGATCGAACCATTGAAGTTCAGAATGTGCTCCACCTCTCTGTCCATTTCCAGTTGAATGCTCATGATCATCAAGACCTCGACTTCTTCGTCCAACGAAGACGAATAAAAGAATTCATTTTGCATTAACTCATCAAGCTCCGTGTTTCCATACTCCTCATCCAACGAACCATATGAATTCATCATTTTCCCATGAAAGAATCACAAATTAAAAGCTGATCGGACAATTTGTCAAACACGTAAAGGGAAAGGTGTAGTCCGAGAATAGTAGGACGTACCACAGCGACGTATGTCACTTCGATGATGTCTAGAGCGGCGAGATGGACAGGGAGGAGGGTTGTGGCGGTGGTGACAGCGTTGAGGGGTCAGGACAACAATGGATGTAGGGTGGTAGGGGAGCTAGTGGAAGGCCTGGGTGGACGAGGGAGAAGAAAGGAGAGGCAAATGGCTCGTCCGGCATGGTCGGGGGGGGGGGGGGGGGGGGGGTAATCTGGTGCAATTTGTTGTGGGTCCTGCCTGTCGGATCCGACGTGCAGGACACGCTCGGACGCGTCTTGGCCTCCCCGTATCCGCCCCAGATTTGGTTTGGATATGAGGGGTGTCGCTCAACCAGGACATATAGGTCCGGCTGGGTCACGTTTTTGTGACCGACTAGTGACCGAGCCGTCTGTCCGGACGTATAGGGGGGGGGGGGGGGTTGAGGAGCCTAGCTGTAGATGCTCTTAGCATCTATATTTTGGATTGATCACGAATTAAAGACCACGAGCTAAATGCACCTGCATTGTGATAGAGTTACAAATATTGGTAGAGATCAAAGTTGTATCCTAGAATGATGTTGGGAAGATGTCTTGTCCTCGTCTGTTAGGGTTGACGCCTGAACACGGTTGTGAACCTCTGAATAGTCGCCATCACGAAAGGCTACACGCTTGTCGACGTGGGTCATCAGGTGGAAAACATCTCCACACTTCTTTAATTTTGGTTCTCAAATCGTCGAGTGACGAGGCCATTCTTGATAACTCACAAGTATAGGGGATCGCAACAGTTTTTGAGGGTAGAGTATTCAACCCAAATTCATTGATTCGACACAAGGGGAGCCAAAGAATATTCGCAAGTATTACCAGTTGAGTTGTCAATTCAACCACACCTGGAGAACTAAATATCTGCAGCAGAGTGATCAACAGCACAGTAGTATGATAGTTTGATAGCAGTGGCAATAGTAACAGCAGTAACGGTAACAATAGCAGTTTTGTAGTGATTGTAACAACAACAACAACAACAAAAGTAACTTAGCAAAGATCAATGTATGAAAAGCGTAGGCATTGGATCAGTGATGGATAATTGTGTTGGATGACATTCATCATATAACAGTCACAACCTAGAGCGACACAGAACTAGCTCCAATCCATCAATGTAATGTAGGCATGTATTCCGTATATAGTCATACATGCTTATGATAAGAACTTGCATGACATCTTTTTTCCTACCCTCCCGTGGCAGTGGGGTCCATAAGGAAACTAAGGGATATTAAGGCCTCCTTTTAATAGAGAACCGGAACAAAGGATTAATACATAGTGAATACATGAACTCCTCAAACTACAGTAATCACCGGAAAGAATCCCAACTATTGTCACCTTGGGGTATGCAGATCATAACACGTACTAGGTGCATATAACTTGCAAGATAGGATCAAGAACTCAAATATATTCATGAAGACATAAAGGGTTCAGATCTGAAATCATGGCACTCGGGCCCTAGTGACAAGCATTAAGCATAGCAAAGTCATAGCAACATCAATCTCAGAACATAGTGGATACTAGGGATCAAGCCCTAACAAATTGACTCGATTACATGATAAATCTCATCAAACCCCATCACCGTCCAGCAAGCCTACAAAGGAATTACTCACTCCCGGTGGTGAGCATTATGAAATTGGTGATGAAGAAGGGTTGGTGATGATGATGGCGACGGAGCCCCTTCTCCGGAGCCCCGAATGGACTCCAGATCTGGCCTCCCGATGAAGAACAGGAGGTGGCGGCGGCTCCGTATTGTAAAATGCGATGAACCTTCTTCTCTTATTTTTTTTTCGGGAAATAGGAATTTATAGGGTCGAGATTAGGGTCAGCGGAGCCATGTGAGCCCCATAAGCTACATGGGAGCGCCCAGGGGGGGTCGCCGCGCCCATTTGGCTTGTGGGCCACTGGTGGGTCCCCTCATGTGGATCTTCGCTGCAGTATTTTTTATATATTCCATAAAAAATCTCCAAAAAGTTTCGTCGAATTCCGAGAACTTTTATTTCTGCACAAAAATAACACCATGATAGTTCTGCTGAAAATAGCGCCAATCCGAGTTAGCTTCATTCAAATCATGCAAATTAGAGTCCAAAATAAGAGCAAAAGTGTTTGGAAAAGTAGATACGATGGAGACGTATCAGCCATTGACGGGCTACAGAACCACCAACCATCAATTACCACTGAATCTCCCGCTGCACCATCTCTTGGACGAGACCGCTTATCGCAAACAGTTCGTATGGATCAACTGTATCCCACGTATCGCACACGCAACTCTAGTCTGAATTGTGTTTGATGTCTCTGCCATCGCAAACAGTTCGTATCATTTTTGATGGTTTTCTTACAACACCATTTGCGATTAATGCATCACACACAGTTTCGTCGAAGGGTCTCTGATTGTAGTGTCGCGTTAGCAGCATCCTGCGGTAGTGTTCGTTGCGGCCGAAGAAGGACCCCAACCGACTTATGAGGTGCCCACAAGGCAACCCCGCGCGGCCAAGGGGGTGGCACCCTAATGCCTTGTGAAGGCTGTGGACCTCCGTTTACGTTGATTCCACCTCCCAAAAATCTCATATATTCCAAAATAAATCTCCGTAAAAGTTTATCGCGTTTGGACTTTGTTTGATATAGATATTCTGCGAAACAAAAAACATGCAAAAAATAGGAACTGGCACTGGGCACTAGATCAATATGTTAGTCCCAAAAATAATATAAAATGTTGTCAAAAGTATATGAAAGTTGTAGAATATTGACATGAAACAATCAAAAAGATATTCCGTCGTATCACACCTCGACGCAGTTACCTCGGAACTCCTGGAGAGCCCAACATTTGTATTCAATATATGAGCGATGTCTTCCCACAAATCGTTATAAAGCCACGATATACATCAATTTGACTTGAGATTTTTTGCTAATCTAGGTTGCCTAGCTCATGTGCTTACCCTCTATGTTCCTGACAAATTCGGCTAGAGGGTAAAGGGAGCACCTCTGCGATTATTACTTTCGGATCAACCGAGTAAGTACCTCAGACGGGTGAAGCCAAAATCTAGCGATCACAAGAATATAATTGGTCCGCAACGGAGAAAGTGAAAATAAAGGCCTTTTCAAAAGGTACTAGCATAGGGTCTCAATCCCACTTATTCAATCGAGGATATTTCTGCATTAAGGCCTTCGAGCAAGTATAGCGGATATAGGCTAACAAGTCATAGTTAACATGACATCCCGGGAAAAGGAACTGTTAGAGGAACTATTATTCGCCAAAGATGTGACTTGCGTTAAACAACAATATAACATAACTCTCTGCAAGACTTGCGTTTTGACCTTATGGCTAGATTGCCTTGTCCCCCATAACCGTTACCCGAGGACTCGGGCCGACGTTGGTGAAAGATCGAGGATGTCACCTAGAGGGGGGGGGGGGTGAATAGGCGCTTTTAAATAATTACGGTTTAGGCTTGAACAAATGCGGAATAAACCTAGCGCTTAATTTGTCAAGCACAAAACCTACAACAACTAGGCTCACCTATGTGCACCAACAACTTATGCTAAGCAAGATAAACAACTAAGTGATAGCAAGATATATGACATGAAACAATATGGCTATCACAAAGTAAAGTGCATAAGTAAAGGGGCTCGGGTAAGAGATAACCGAGGCTCGCAGAGACGACGATGTATCCTGAAGTTCACACCCTTGCGGATGCTAATCTCCGTTTGGAGCGGTGTGGAGGCACAATGCTCCCCAAGAAGCCACTAGGGCCACCGTAATCTCCTCACGCCCTCGCACAATGCAAGATGCCGTGATTCCACTAAGGGACCCTTAAGGGCGGTCACCGAACCCGTACACTTTGGCAACCCTTGGGGGCGGTCACCGAACCCGTACACTTTGGCAACCCTTGGGGGCGGTCACCGGTACCCGTCAAAATGCTTGGGTCGATCTCCACAACCTAATTGGAGACCCCGACGCTTGCCCGGAGCTTTACACCACAATGATTGAGCTCCGAACACCACCAACCGTCTAGGGCGGCCAAGCACCCAAGAGGGACAAGCTCAAGGGTACCAAGCACCCAAGAGTAATAAGCTTCTCAACTTGTAACTTCCACGTATCACCGTGGAGAACTCAAACTGATGCACCAAATGCAATGGCAAGGGCACACGGAGTGCCCAAGTCCTTCTCTCCCAAATCCCACCAAAGCAACAAATGCTAGGGAGGAAAATGAGAGGAAGAACGAAGAAGAGAACACGAAGAACTCCAAGATCTAGATCCAAGGGGTTCCCCTCACATAGAGGAGAAAGTGATTGGTGGAAATGTGGATCTAGATCTCCCCTCTCTTTCCCCCCAAAAACTAGCAAGAATCCATGGAGGGATTGAGAGAAAGCAAGCTCGAAGAAGGTCAACAATGGGGGAAGAACACGAGCTAAAGGGATAAGGTTCAATGGGGAAGAAGACCCCCTTTTATAGGACCTCCCGAATCCAACCGTTATGTGCTCAGGTCATGCACAAGCGGTACTACCGCTTAGCACAGTCAAAATAGTCCAACGAGAGAGAAAAACACGAGCTGTAGTTCTGCCAGAGAGGTAGTACTGCTCTGGGGAGAGGCAGTACCGCTTACCGCTTATAAGAGGTACTACCGCTCGGGTGGAGAGGTAGTACCGCTTACCGCTTATAAGAGGTAGTACCACTCGGGTGGAGAGGTAGTACCACTTACCGCTTATAAGAGGTACTACCGCTCTACTACCGCGAAACCCGACACGAAAAAACTCATCCCTAGAAGCAGCGGTACTACGCGCGGCACAGGGCCGCGGTACTGCCGCTTACAAGCGGTACTACCGCTCTAGAGAGCAGTACTACCGCTTGAGGCTTTCAGGAACACAACAGAGAAAACAGAGGATGCAATAAAGCCTAAACTGCCACAACTTCTGCATATGAGCTCCGAATTCAGCAAACTCAAGCTTGTTGGATAGATGACGACAAGTAGCATCCAACAGCGACTGATTATAGTAAGAAGAGGCAGGGGAGGTATGCCTAAGATATAGAGAAGTGAAACCTCCAAAAGAGAAGAACTGGCATAACCTCCAACATCGAAAACATCATAGAAGATGCATGTGAACTCCGTTTTTGATGAACTCGAGCTTGTCATCAAGATGACCATAAGCTCTAAGACTCACAAAGAGAACCGGCAAAAATTCCAACATCGTAAACATCATAGAAGATGCATGTGAACTCTGTTTTCGATGAACTCGAGATTGTCATGAAAATGACCATAAGCTCCAAATCTCACAAGGAGAAGAACCAAACAAGAACCAATAAAGACGATGCAAGGATGCAATGGTTTGAGCTCTTTACGAACAATACGATCAAGCTACTCATCGAGAGCCCCCTTGATAGTACGGTGATGTCTACTACGCAACTTTATTCTTGTAGACTCGTGTTGGGCCTCCAAGCGCAGAGTTTTGTAGGACAGCAGCAATTTTCCCTCAAGTGGATGACCTAAGGTTTATCAATCCGTGGGAGGCGTAGGATGAAGATGGTCTCTCTCAAACAACCCTGCAACCAAATACAAGAAATCTCTTGTGTCCCCAACACACCCAATACAATGGCAAATTGTATAGGTGCACTAGTTCGGCGAAGAGATGGTGATAAAAGTGTAATATGGATGGTAGAAATATATTTTTATAATCTGAATAAATAAAAACAGCAAGGTAGCAAGTGACAAAAGTGAGCACAAACGGTATTACAATGCTTGAAAACAAGGCCTAGGGTCCGTACTTTCGCTAGTGCAATATCTCAACAATGCTAATATAATTGGATCATATAACCATCCCTCAACGTGCGATGAAGAATCACTCCAAAGTTCCTATATAGCGGAGAACATAAGAATAAATTGTTTGTAGGGTACGAAACCACCTCAAAGCTATTCTTTCTGATCGATCTATCCAAGAGTTCGTACTAAAATAACACCAAAGCAAATTCAGATTCGTAATGCTCAATCCAACACAAAGAACTTCAAAGAGTGCCCCAAGATTTCTACCGGAGAAACAAAGACAAGAACGTGCATCAACCCCTATGCATAGATTACCCCAATGTCACCTCGGGAATCCGCGAGTTGAGTGCCAAAACATATATCAAGTGAATCAATATAATACCCCGTTGTCACCACGGGTATTCGTATGCAAGACATATATCAAGTGCTCTCAAATCCATAAACGTATTCAATCCGATAAAACAAAATCTCAAAGGGAAAACTCAGTTCATCACAACAAGATAGAGAGGGAAAAACACCATATGATCTGACTATATTAACAGAGCCCGCGATACATCAAGATTGTGCATCTCAAAAACACGAGAGAGAGAGAGAGATTAAACACATAGCTACTGGTACAAACACTCAGCCCCGAGGGTGGACTACTCCCTCCTTATCATGGTGGCCGCCGGGATGATGAAGATGGCCAGCGGTGATGATTCCCCCCTCCGGCAGGGTGCCGGAACGGGGTCTAGATTGGTTTTTCGTGGCTACAGAGGCTTGCGGCGGCGGAACTTCTGATCTAGGGTTACCCCTAATGGTTTCTTGTCGGCGTACGACACCTATGGGATCCGAAGGACCCCTTTATGGTTTGGCAGGGAGATAGGTATGCACAAAGAGCAGAACCGATGATCAACGCGAGGGGATCTTTTACCCAGGTTCGGGCCGCTGATCATCGTAAAACCCTACTCCTGCTTTAGTTTATTATCAGGGTTTCTGTCCCAGTTCTTGGAGCGCTTGCAATGAACAGTGTGTTCGTGCCGCAGCTACGCATGCAGAATGCGCCGAGAGTGCTCTCTCTCTAGAGTTCTCCCCTCTGTAGCAGTTCCCTTGGGCCTCCTTTTATATGATCAAAGGGGTCACCACAGTGGCAAACTGCTCATATGCGAGGTGTAAAGTAGCTACATGGTTATCATACCTAACCACTGACGGTTTAGGACAAATGCATTTAATGCACCATGAGGTGTCCGTTTAGGTGTCCTTACTTTCTTGGGGATGGAAAAAGGGGCCATCCCATCAGCATCGCTTAAGCTCGCCTCCACTAGTGCCTTGCCACGCATCCAGAGATGGGACCAGAATGCCAGGCTGGTCGCTGCGCTGGAGTGGTGGCACAGTGGTGGAACCTTGCCGGGCTCGGCAGGCTACCCCGGTAAGATCTTGCCGGGAGCCGAGCCCCTGGTCTCCAGTTCTCCTTATCTTCTGATCCTTGGCTTGAATGTCTCTTTGACAACCTTGGATTGATCTTCAGCTGTTCCCCCGACAAGCCTTGCCGCAGGTATGGCTACAACTGCCCGTGCACAAGTATGGGGTACTAAAGGCCCAATATTTAGTACACTGATTGGAGCCCCCGGGCCTAGGCCACACACGAGTGCGAGGCGTTGTTGGGCTAGGCCCAAATAGTGCATGGGCACACGTGGCAGGGGTTAACTGCTTGTAATTACTCCGCTTACGGCGCTTCCCCACTATGCGCGTTGAATGTGCGACGTGGGAAGCGTGCGCTGAACGGCCACGGCCGCAGCGCGCTCGTATAGGCGTATTCACATTGGGCAGTAAAAGAGGCAGCCTCGCTCCTTCCCCATAAAAAGGAATCTGCAAAGGCGCTGCCCATTTACCCCTTCTTCTTTCCAATCTGAAATCTGCCATTACCTTTTCTCTCCCGAGCTCAGAGCAGAACTTCTCCTCATCCGCTCACCGCCTCCGCACCCGCTCTATCCTCGGCTTTCGCCCTCGCAACCACCATGCCACCCAAGGCTAGCAAGAGCAAGGGCAAGGGCAAGGAGACGAAAGCTGATGTCCCGGAGAGCGAGCTGGTGAAGATGTGGAAGAAGTACGTCGTCTTCGCTCTGACGCTCGACGCGAAAGCCTTGAAGAACCGGTACTAGTGCATGTGGGAGAGGGAGACGAAGGCTCACCCCGCGACTCGCGTGGTCCCAGGTTCTTCTTCCAAAGGCGGACCAGACAGATATCCCTTCTTCGCCGCTTATTTTTATTGTGGGCTCTGTCCTCCATTCTCCGATTTCCTTATTGACATCATGTACACATACGGCTTCCGTCTCCTGGATTTCACACCGAATGCCATAACATGCATGTCTATCTTTGCTCATCTTTGCGAAAACTTTGTCGGAGTAGTTCCCAACACTGCTCTCTTCCACCATTACTTTATTCCTCGCCTCCAAAAAGGGGAAGCCCTTTCTGGTTCTATCGCCTGGATCCCAAGGGCATGGAACAAGGAGATATATCCAGATGGGGTTTACTGCGAGAAGTGGGAAGAATGGCGGTCCGAGTGGTGCTGGATTAAGGAAGCAGATCCCCATCCATTCTGTTCGCCCCGACGGCAGAAGGTGGTCCGTGGCGAGGACTGGAGTGATCTCGATGCTCAAGATGACAAGCTCATGATCGCCACCACCAGGATCCTCCGTTTGAAAGCTGCCGGGCTCACAATAGAGATGATTGGCTCTGATTTCCTTCGCCGCCGCATTGCCCCTCTGCAGAATAAGGGGAGACCAGCTTGGGAGTTCCGGAACGCGGCAGACGTCATGAGGCTGCGCCCCGGACTGAACAATAACTTGACAATTATGCAGCTTGGCGCTCTCCGCCACAGGCTATTTCAGCGTGAGGACAAGCATAAGTTGCCGGCGAGAATTATCCCTTTGTGCAACAACTCCGCCTTGGGGTCGATCATCGCCGCAATGCCAATGTTCAATGCCCATGGCCTTGACGCGACTTGGGTCGAGCCATCTGTGGAGCAGGCACAAAAGTTCTTCGATGACTTGTTGGAGAGGGCCATCCGGGAAGAAACAAACCTCGTCCGCGCCACCACTGATGAAGAAGTGGCGTATATTGCCACTAGGGTGGAAGAGGCGAATCTTGCCGCGGAGGCTGGCAGCGTCGGCTTCACGGAATGGGAAACTAGCGACGTAGAAGTCATATTGGAGGAGGATCCTGCCGGGGAGGATAAGGTTGCCGGGGAACAGAGCGGCGCAGTCACCGAGAGCTCATCTGACGAGGACACAGCCGAAGAACAGCCGCAGGAGGAGCCCCCAGCTCCAAAGAAGGCAAAATGTGTCCTTCGGAAAGCTGCCTCTGGCGTCCCAGCAAGCCAAATTTCTTCGAGCAGCGAGGCTCCCGGCAAGGAGGCGGCCGGCAAGGCTGCACCGCGGCAAGGAGTTCGATAGCAACCCATGCGGCGCACGAGACACACACCTGTGGCAACCATTGGGGCGGCAGGGGCGTCTCACACAATAGCACCGGAGGCTGAGGCGGCAGAGTCACGCCAACTCCCTGCACCTGCTGCTGCCAAGCGACCCACGAGCCCTCCTCCGCCTCCCCATACGGACACCGCAACGGAGGTCGATTTCGACATCTCCGGTTTCAGCCCAGAACGAGAAGAGGAAGAGTAAATATCCTGTCACAGTCTTTATCTCCCAAATTCTGAATTCGATTGATCTTATTGCCTTGCTTTGTCTTGTCTCTGCAATGAGGCAGAAACTTTGGCGGAGAGGATGGCGAAGAGGGCGAAGACCTCCACGGGCGATGAGCCCCCGACAAGCTCTGCAAGCGTGCCAGAAACTATCATCGTCAGCCCGGAGCTTAGCCCTCGACGCAGCCCCCAGCGTGAGTCCACTACTCGTTTTCCTCTGGCGAGTGCTGAGGTTTCTACCTTTGCCGCTTATATCTTTGGGCTTGTAGGAGAAGAACAGCAACAGGGAGAGTCATTGGAGGACGCCCCCGTCATGCTACCTCCGTCAACCACGCCGCCCACAAGCGCATCTCCGGCAAGAGCTCCTACCGACGAGCCTACCTTGGAAGAGGAGGAGCTGGCAAACATGAGCACCGGCAACCTTCTCCCGGCAACCAATGTTGCCAGGAGGGGTGAAGCTACCCCTCAACAGCTCGACGCAGGTGACTGCTTGCCTCAGAGCACTTGTTATTCTTTCCTTTATCTTTCTGAACTTCAATCTTGATTTGATTTTGCTTCGCTCCTTCGTCCTTCAGAATTCCCTGTGATGGAACACATGGAGGTCGACGTTGTCATCGAGGAGGCCGCCAGAGATGCTGCCGCCAAAGCTGACAAGATCGCTGCTAGCGAGGCTGCCAAAGACGCCACTGTCGAGGTCAGCGAAGCTACTGCCGAGGAAGCCGCCAAGGAACTTGCCGAGAGGGCTGGCGAAGAGACTGATGACCATACTGATGGCATTCCAGCCGCAGGAGCACCAGGCGCTACACCGGCCACAGAGCCCCCAGCCACCGGCGAGACGATTGTCGAGGATCAACCATCGACATCTGAGGCTCCCTTATTGAGCAAATATCTCAAGGTTGGCGACAACCTATTCATCAACTTACCGGGAACGACAAGTATTGGAACGCCGACCGAAGGGGAAACTTTTGATGAAGAAATCATCACTGCTGCCGGGCTCGAGATCGTCGATGAACCAAGCGCCAGCAGCGGCAAATCTGAAGAAGATCGGCTCCTCTAGGCCATGGGCGATAATTTCCACAAGCTCCAAGCGCTCCACCGTGCCCGAAAGGAGAAGGCAGACTCCAGAGCTGCAGTTGTCGAAGCAGCCGAGGCGGATTTCCAGAAGCGCGTTGAACAAACGCAGATCTGGTACGCCGAGGCCCTACAGGAGTTGACTGCCAGCCGGGAACAAGTGAGCCAAAGCTGGACGGAGCTCCTCCTGAGGCAATCTGACATAGAGAAGGCGCAAGAGGAAGCTACGCAAAGGGTTGCCACTGAGGATGCTCTCTTGACGCAGCGCCGCTTTGGGCTTGACGCTCACGAAGAAGATCTTGCCGCGCGCGAGCAGGCACTTGCCGCCAAACTCCGCGGCAAGGACGAAGAAATTGAAAAGCTTGTCGCGCAGCGGACCCAGGAGCTGGAGCAGAAGCACAAGGAGGTGCTCGAAGCTTCAACTGTAGATCACGTCAGCAAGCTCAAAGAAGCCATTGATGCTGCCGAGGCTGCAGAGGCCGTCAAGAACGAGCTGAGCAACAAAGTGAAGGAGCTGGAGGCGGATCTTGAGGAACACAGCAAGAAGCTCTTGACGCTCAAAGGTGACAGGGAGAAAACTCTCCATAGCCTGGCGGAGATGCAAATTGCTATATCCGACAAGACCAAGCAGCTCTCTTCAGCCAACGACGCCATTGCCGATCTGAGGTTGAAGCTGACCATGCTGGAAAAGTCTCTTAAGGACGGCAGGGCCCGTGAGAAGGCCCTGAGCAAAGATCTCCAGGATGAGAGGAACTTGCTTAAAAGCGCTGCCGCCGCCCAAATTGACTATGAGAAAGGTGTGAAAATCTGGACTGGTCGCCTTGTTGACACCGCGGAGAAACACACAACACAACTGTCAACCATGGGCCGGGAGGGCCTGCTAAACTTCAGGTATTCCTCTGAAGAAAGGATATCCCCGAGCGCCAGGCTGACCATGTTCTTCGAAAGCATCATTGATGCTCTGAAGCTGCTCCAGTCCAACCGAGCGACCCAACTGGCCAACGAATACAGCAAGCTTTGTCGGGCCGTCCTCCACAAGGTACTCATCAAGGTGGTGCATAAGAACCCTGGTGTTGACCTCACCAACGTGCTCGACCGCTTGCCGAAGGATGCAGATCTCAAAGCACTTGAAAAGCTTATTGCACCCATCCTTGAGAAGGTAGATTCAATCAAGAGGTTTGAAGGCCAGCGCAGGGACTAGCCGTCTCACTTTTCCTTGCCGCCACCATTCCATGCCAAGGACAATTTAGTCTTAAGTTAGAACTGCGGCAACTATCGATGTAATATAACTTGCTATGACTGAGTACATGCATGCTATTTCCCTTGTCCGATTTCTTTCCGTATGATGTACGCCCTACGCTTACTAGAAACTTGCTGGTGCGCAACCTGCCGCGAGCACTGGGTGCGGGACTTCAGCAGCCTGCTGGAGGTGCAGCAGCCGGCAAAACACCTTGGCGTTCTTGGTGTAGCCACTTAGACTGTTGAGCGGACTCGAAACAAAATAAGGGCGCAACCAATTACGACAAGGGTTCCTTCGCGTGCAGGTTTTCCATACAAGGGCCGAAATCGTCTAAAGAAAATAGCCTCATAGTAAAAATTGAAAAACTTGCTCAAAGTTTCGCAACTTAGCTTTCTGTCGCTGTACTCCTTCCGGCAAGACATCAATTCTGAACATCGCCCATTGGTATCCATACCTTCCCCCCCCGGCAAACTTGCGCGCGAGGGAACCTCCTATCCTTTGAGAAAAAGAAAAAAGAGAAAATAAAGATATGGAACCTTGGTGGTTCGTTAGTCTTACCGGGAGCAAGTGTCATACAATATCTCAGACAAGCATGTATATATATAAACATGGAGATCAACAAGAAATGTACAACACTTAAGCTTATCCAACTGCGCATAGGGTCTGTGCCTGGCTTTGTACAAAGGATTATATGCCTTGCCGTCAAGACTCGTACAAAAGGAGGTTGCCGGGAGCCCCCGGCAACCGCGCCTTATGGGTAAAACTTGCGAAGATGTTCGATATTCCAGGAGTTGCTCACTGGAACGCCATCCTCGGTCTCCAGGCGGACAGCGCCGGGCCTGGTGACTCGTACTACCCGATAAGGGCCTTCCCACTTCGGTGTCAACTTGTTTGAATTCTTGGCGGACTGAATCCGCCGAAGAACAAGGTCGCCTTCCTCAAGGCTTCGGGCATGAACTTTGCGGCTATGGTAGCGGCGCAAAGCTTGCTGGTAGCGTGCAGCTCGCACAATAGCCTGAAGACGATCCTCCTCAAGGAGCACAACGTCATCTTGTCGCAGTTGCTCTTGCTCAAGCTCATCATAAGCGAGCACTCGAGGTGACCCGTATATGAGTTCCGTGGGGAGAATTGCTTCCGCTCCGTAAACCAGAGCGAAGGGTGTCTGGCCAGTGGCTCGATTTGGTGTCGTTCTGATTGACCAAAGAACCGCCGGCAACTCATCAACCTAGTGCCTTCCGCACTTTTTCAGCTTGTCAAAAGTCCTGGTCCTGAGACCGCGCAGCACTTCAGCATTAGCCCTCTCCGCTTGGCCGTTGCTTCTCGGGTGAGCAACAGAGGCAAAACAAATTTTGCCGCCAAGGTCTTGTACGTATTGCATGAAGGTGCGACTTGTGAACTGTGTGCCGTTGTCGGTGATGATCCTGTTGGGCACGCCGAAACGGCAAACTATTCCTTTAAAGAACTTGACGGATGATTGTGCTGTCACCTTCCTCACCGCTTCCACCTCCGGCCACTTTTTGAACTTGTCGATTGCAACGTACAAGTACTCAAAGCCCCCGGTAGCACGGGGAAAAGGGCCCAGTATGTCGAGCCCCCAGACCGAAAATGGCCAGGAGAGAGGGATTGTCTGAAGAGCTTGAGCTGGCTGATGCGATTTCTTTGAATGAAACTGACACGCTTCACACTTGGTTACTAGTGCAGCTGCATCTTGGAGAGCAGTGGGCCAAAAGAAACCTTGTCGGAATGCCTTTCCGACAAGCGCTCTTGATCCTATGTGGGAGCCACATATGCCTCCATGTATCTCTGCCAACGGCTCCAATCCATCTTCCCGAGGAATACACTTCAATTTCACACCGTTCAGTCTCTTCCTGTACAGAACGCCATCGACGAACTGGTACATGCTAGACTGACGGGCTACTTTTTCCGCTTCTTCTTGCTCCTCGGGGAGTTCTCCTGTCTGAAGAAAATGGACAATGGGCTGTGCCCAAGCTGGAGCCTGGGGCTCGACAACTAGGACTAAAGGCATCTCTTCTGCCGGGGGAACATTTGTCTCGACGGCAAGGGCATGAGCCCCTGCTGGAGCCTGTCGTTCCCCGGCAGGCTTGCCGCTGATCCCGGCGACTTCCTTGCCGGCGGCTCCCGGGAGCTCTGCCGGAAAGTACTTACCAGAATTCAACTTCCTTCTCTTTTCTTGCCTCATTGATGGCGCTACAGATGGATGAGTTAAATGGATCACAAAAGTTCCTGGTTCCACAGGTAACTTGAGGGCAGCGCGCTTTGACAGGTCATCAGCAATACTGTTTTCGGCACGAGGAATGTGCTTTGTTTGCAGACCGTCAAAGCGCTCTTTCATTTTTATCACTTCATCCACATAGGCTTGCATCAATGGACTCTGATAATTTTTGTTGACTTGCCTGACAACAAGCTGCGAATCACCTCTGATGATGAGCTTCTTGATACCAAGGTCTGCCGCGATCCTGAGACCGGCAAGCAGGCCTTCGTACTCTGCAGTGTTGTTTGTCGAGCTCTCCCGGGGAAAATGCATCTGAATTACATACTTGAGGTGCTCTCCGGTGGGTGCGACAAGCAGCACGCCAGCACCAGCGCCTTGTAGCGAGAAAGCGCCATCAAAGTACATAATCCATTCTCGATCTGTTTCCCTGCCAGGAAGAGTCGTTTCTTGAATCTCCTCATCTGGCGTTGGGGTCCATTCCGCAATGAACTCCGCCAAGGCTCTGCTCTGAATTGCTGAAGTACTTTCAAACTTGAGACCAAAGCTTGACAGTTCCAACGCCCACTCCACAATCCTGCCGGTTGCCTCTGGATTTCACAAAATCCGCTGCAACGGGAAACGAGTGACGACGATAATCTCATGCGCTTGGAAATAATGGCGCAGCTTCCTCGAGGCCATGAGAAGGCCGAAGAGCAATTTCTGCACACCAGAGTATCTTGACCTAGCTCCCTGTAAAAGGGAGCTGACAAAATAAACTGGACGCTGCACCATCTTCCTCTTTTGCACTGATTCCTCTGACTGCGCAGATCCTATCTTGCCGGCACCAGACCTTGCCGGGGAAGACCCCGGCGCGTCACTCGATGGTCCTGCCGCCGCCGTTGCCCCCTCGTTGACTTCTCTCTACGCCACTAACGCAGCACTAACCACTTGATTTGTTGCCGCTAAATACAATAGCAACGGCTCTTGTGGTTTAGGTGCGACTAGCGTCGGCGGAGAGGAGAGGTACCTCTTCAAATCTTGCAGCGCTGCCTCCGCTTCCGGAGTCCATCTCATTGGACCTGCCTTCTTCAAAATTTTGAAAAAGGGCAGGGCGCGCTCAGCGGATTTGGAGATGAAACTGCTTAAGGCAGCAACGCAGCCGGCAAGACGACATACATCCTTGACACGTCTTGGCGCTTCAATCTGCTCGATAGCTTTGATCTTGTCGGGGTTCGCTTCGATCCCTCGCTGAGATACAAAGAACCCGAGAAGCTTGCCGGAAGGGACGCCAAACACACACTTCTCAGGATTGAGATTTAAATTGATCTTGCGCAGATTTGTAAATGTTTCTTCTAGATCTTGTATGAGCGTTGCTTTATCCTTGGTTTTGACCACTATGTCATCCATGTATGCTTCCATATTTCTATGTAGCTGAGGCTCAAAACCAATGTGGACCGCTCTCGCAAATGTAGAACCAGCACTTTTCAACCCGAAAGGCATTCGTATAAAACAATACGTACCACATGGGGTGATAAATGTGGTCTTTTCTTCATCTTCTTTTGACATGAAGATCTGATGATATCCCGAGTAGGCATCAAGGAACGACAGTAGGTCACAACCAGTAGTGGAGTCCACAATCTGGTCGATGCGCGGCAAGGGGAAAGGATCTTTTGGATAGGCTTTATTGATGTCTGTATAATCAATACACAGCCTCCATTTCCCATTCGCCTTGCGCACTACAACCGGATTGGCCAATCACGTTGGGTGAAGCACTCCTCTAACCAAACCTGCCGCTTCTAACTTCCTGATTTCTTCGGCAATAAATTCTTGCCGCTCCAAGGCCTGCTTTCTCACCCTATGCTTGACGGGCCACGCGTGAGGACAGACAGCAAGGTGGTGCTCAATTACCTCCCTGGGAACACCGGGGATGTCAGATGGTTGCCATGCAAACACATCGACATTCGCCCGCAGGAAGGCAACGAGCGCACTTTCCTATTTGTCAACTAGGGTGGAACTTATGGTGAAAGTTCCTCCCATTCCGTCCTCCTTGACGGGCACCTTCTTGGTCTCTGGTGGAGCAACCTTGGACTTCTTGTTCTTGCCGGTGGAACTCTCTGGTGCGTCCTCAACGGAAGCGCAGCACTCCGAAGAGGTGCGCTTGCCGGGTTTTGCGCCAGAGATCTTGCCGGTCTTCTTCTCCTTCCCCCCGGGAGTTCCAGCGGCAGGAGCAGATGCCTTGATGGCAGGTGCTGTGGCTGCCTCCCGGTAGAGTTGGTCAGTGCAGATTAGTGCATCCTTCTTGTCGGAGTGGATAGTGATGACACTAATCGGTCCGGGCATCTTCAACACATTATACGCATAGTGTGATGCCACCATGAACTTGGCCAGCGCTGGGCGGCCAAGGATCCCATTGTATGACATGGAGATCTTGGCGACATCGAACACTACCTTCTCTGTCCTGTAATTGAGCTCGCTACCAAACGTTACCGGTAGCGTAATCTTGCCTTTTGGCTGGGTCCTTCCTGGATTGATCCCTTGAAACGTGCTCGTTTCCTCGAGATCTTCATCAGGAATTTGCAGCTTCTTGAGCACGTCCGGCGAGATTAAGTTCAGCCCGGCCCCACCGTCAACCAGCATTTTTGTTACCTTGAGGTTGCGGATTGTTGGTGAGACCAACAAGGGCAAGCACCCGACCGCAGTTGTGCGATCAGGGCGATCCTCGGCGTAAAAAATGATAGGTGTGTTGGACCACTTTAAAGGTTTCCTCAAACGACGGCTCCGTTGCATTAACCTCACGCACCCACTGTTTAAGTCGGCGGTGAGGAGAATGCAACGAGGTGCCCCCGTCAATACACATGGCCTCTGTGGCTTTCTGAAACTCGTGCTCACTGGATTCGTCGTCTTCCTCATCATCATCGCCTCCCTCGTCCTTGTCGCGGCCTCGGGCGAGCCTCTCCTTCTGTTGCTTAGCCTTGCCATGGCGGCCTCCTCGGCCACCACGCTTCTTGCCAGATCCCTCAGCACCGTCTTGGGCCTTCTCCTTGTCTCGTCTTTCGTACTCAGCTCTCTGCTTCTCGGCAAGCTGCTCAACTTGCCGGCCGTTTTGGAGATTGTGGCCCTTGGTGCGATGGATCTTGCAATACTGTTTGCCGGAGCCTTCCGGCTTGTCGGCAGCTGCTAAGGCCTGACAGGAAGTGCACCCGGCAACTTCCTTGCCGGGGTCATCAACCTTGGCCTTCTTGGCGGTGCCGGGGTTGCCGGATTCCTCGACATCAAGCACGACCTTGCCTTTGCGCTTCTTGTTCCGCCGCCGGCCTTTCTTCGACGGGATTACAGCATCTTCATCCTCAGATTCGCCCCCTGCGCCAACACCCTCGTCGGGGAGTTTTCTCCCTTCTTCAGCTCGAGCGCACTTGTCGGCCAAAGCATAAAGCTCGGCAATACTCCTGACCTTGTTCATCGCGAGCGCTTCACGCATCTTGCGGTTACGCATGTTCTGATGAAACGTGCTAACAACAGCGGCAGGATGAACGTCTAGGATATTGTACTGTACTCGGGTAAACCTCTGGATAAACTTGCGCAGGGGCTCGCCCTCCTTTTGAGGGTGGAGATGCAAATCACTTTCTTGGCCAGGAGCTTGGTGGCCTCCAACAAAGGCGCCAACAAACTGATGGCACAGATCTGACCAAGAAGAAATGGAATTCTCCGGCAGATGCATCAACCACGACCTGACGTTGGGTTTGAGCACCAACGGGAAGTAGTTGGCAAGTATCTTGTCATCTCGGCCCCCGGCAGCCTGCACCGCAACGGTGTAGATGCTCAGGAACTCCGAGGGGTGAGTCTTGCCGTCATATTTCTCCGGGACCTCTGGTTTGAACGTTCAGGAGTTGGGCCATTGGACTCGCCGCGGCTCACGAGTAAACGCTGGACAACCTACCTCATAGGGCAAGTCGCCTGCGTCCCCCGGCACAGGCTTGTCGATAGTAGGCCCTGCGCGTTTATCAGACTGATGACGTGCCTCCCGTCGCTGCTCAATGGTAGTTCGAGCGTCCTCTTTGCTTTGTTCCTGAAGAACTTGACGCTGATCGCGGCGCATCCACGGATCGGACGACGCCGTGGAATCGTCATCACGGCCGTCGGTCCGCCGGGTTGACGACCGCCGCTGGTGTCGTGGAGGGGAGTGCACCGTGGTCGCACCGCCTCCAGTCTTCTCACCATCGGCTCGCGCCAGATCGATAGACCGCTGCCGCGAGGGCCCCGCTTGCTGCGGCCCATCCTTGTTGACGGAGCCGATGAGGCTCTGGATAGTAGATCGCCACTCCTCCATCTTCTCCGGAGCAGGAGGAAAATTGAGTAGCAGCTGCGCACGTGCCAAAGCTTCTGCTGGCGTAGGCGGGGGTGACAGGTGTGAGGTACATGAGGTGCTCTGACTCCCAACGGTGTTAGAAGGAGCATCGTCACGATCACACGACCGCGCGCCACTTCCGTGCATGCTGGGCCTGCGCACCTTGGGATCGATACACAGAAGTCCTTCCATGGGGACGTTCAGAACCGCCAACGCCACGACGCTGCTCGTCGCGTGCAACCTGGGAAGGCCGCAACGCTGGCGCCGGCGTGGGAGCCCCAGAATGCGTTCTCCGATCTCTGGAGTTCGCTGCGCCGCCCGTAGGCAGCACGGCTCCATCTCTGGATCTAGCGGCGTGCGGGTTGCCGTCGCCGCTGCGAACGATGCCGCTCGCCTGGCTCGGATCACCAGAACACCGTGGAGGCTCTAAACCTCCACCTCCTGCATCCACGCCGTCACCCGTCCGAGTAGGCACGGGCAAGACGGACATAGACGGAACAACCGTTGCCGCACCCTTCTTCTTGGGTGGCATGGTGACAAAGACGGTGAAGAAACTGACGCGCTGATCACCAGATCAGGTTCACACAACCTCGATCCCCCTACCTGGCGCGCCAAAGATGTCGGCGTACGACACCTATGGGATCCGAAGGACCCCTTTATGGTTCGGCAGGGAGAGAGGTATGCACAAAGAGCAGAACCGATGATCAACGCTAGGGGATCTTTTACCCAGGTTCGGGCCGCTGATCAGCGTAAAACCCTACTCCTGCTTTAGTTTATTATCAGGGTTTCCGTCCCAGTTCTTGGAGCGCTTGCAATGAACAGTGTGTTCGTGCCGCAGCTACGCATGCAGAATGGGCCGAGAGTGCTCTCTCTCTAGAGTTCTCCCCTCTGTAGCAGTTTCCTTGGGCCTCCTTTTATATGATCAAAGGGGTCACCATAGTGGCAAACTGCTCATATGCGAGGTGTAAAGTAGCTACATGGTTATCATACCTAACCACTGACGGTTTAGGACAAATGCATTTAATGCACCATGAGGTGTCCGTTTAGGTGTCCTTTCTTGGGGATGGAAAAAGGGGCCATCCCATCAGCACCGCTTAAGCTCACCTCCACTAGTGCCTTGCCACGCATCCAGAGATGGGACCAGAATGCCAGGCTGGTCGCTGTGCTGGAGCGGTGGCACAGTGGTGGAACCTTGCCGGGTTCGGCAGGCTACCCCGGCAAGATCTTGCCGGGAGCTGAGCCCCTGGTCTCCAGTTCTCCTTATCTTCTGATCCTTGGCTTGAATGTCTCTTTGACAACCTTGGATTGATCTTCAGCTGTTCCCCCGACAAGCCTTGCCGCATGTATGGCTACAATTGCTCGTGCACAAGTATGGGGTACTAAAGGCCCAATATTTAGTACACCGACATTTCTCTATTTATAGGAATTTTTGGCGTTGGTTTCACGTTAAGATGGGTCTCGAGGTGAGGACAACCCACCGGGGCGCGCCCCGGTGTCTTGTGCCCTACTCCTCCACCTTCTGGTCCTTCCACGAAGTTTCGGGGGTCTCTTTTGTTCCAAAAAAATCGTCAAAAAGTTTCAGCTCATTTGGAGAACTTTCATTTCTGCACAAAAAATAACACCACGGTAGTTCTGCTGAAAACAGCGTCAGTCCGGGTTAGTTCGATGCAAATCATACCAAAACCATATAAAATTGTTGTAAACATGGCATGAATACTTCATAAATTATAGATACGTTGGAGACGTATCATACGGCAATCGATCCTATAACCCGGTCTCCCAACTACCACCATGAGACCGGTAAAATAGAACACGTATGAAGGGCAAACCTTTGCCTTGCACATAGTCCACTTGAGCTAGATGATGACGATCTTGACTCCCTCAAGTTGGACCACCTTTCTTGATTGCGTTGGCTCGATGAAGGCTAGTTGATTGCTCCCCCATACTCCACTATGGGTGAGCCACTCTTTGGCACATCTTCACAAGTCCATTGACACCACAATGGACGGCAAGCTTCAAGGATGATCTCTTCGTGATGCTCCACTTGAACTTGCACACTGCAATCTTGATGACGATCACCACTTGATGTCATCCTCCATGTGTTGTATGAGATCTTCCTCTTGTGCAAACCCATGGAAACAAACCTAACCCCACATAGAACTCACACGTAGATCATGGGTTAGTACACAAAGCGTAATGGACAATGCTTACCATACCATGGGATCACTTGATCCCTCTCGGTACATCTTGTACGCTTTGTGTGTTGATCAACTTGATTCACTCTTGACTTAGTCTTGATCAACCTTGTATCGTGTCTTCTACATGACCACTCTTTGGATAATTCCTTGAATAGCACATTGGTCAACATATAAACTCCTTGAAACCAACAAATGGACTTCAAGAAATTCCTATGGACAAATCCTTCAAATATAACTCAAGACAACCATTAGTCCATAGAGATTTTCATCAATTACCAAAACCAAACATGGGGGCACCGCATGTTCTTTCAGTTGGGCACACTCCTTGTCCCCTGGCTGAGGAGGTAGAAGCCGATGGCTAGTTACCAAAGTATAACATCTACAGATTTGAGCATTCAATATGACAAACGTACTTTGGTACATAAAGTCATCATTAAGCATAAACTTTCTACAAAATCTATTCAAGGCCATCTATAAGGGTATCAAGGATACAATCATGCTCGGTTAGCCGAGCAGCTGACATGACGCTGTCATAATTCTCGTTGGGTTTGATTTCCTTTCCATCAAGCCCCTTGCGGTCGACCCTCGCAAGCTCTTTGGTCTTCAGTAGACAATAGTGTGTCTTAACCATGGCCCATGCTTCTTGAGCACCTTATTGGCAGGCCGACACCTTACATGTCTAAATTCACGCCTGGCTCCCTTCAGGCGTTTAGCGAGCTCAGTCATATCCCTTGGCAGGGGTTCATTGGTCCATAGAGCTCGAAAAATCTTCTCCATGGATTTTTGTTGGTCCGGCTTTGAGCTGATTACATTCACCGATTTTCCGAAAAGGTGTCCGACGACCTGCCTCCCCTTGCACTTCGGCGTAACGAGCAACTTCTCGAGCTTCCTCAAGGTCCTTTTCAAGTTGACCTATCATCTCCGCTGCTAATAAAAAGCACACAACTTATACAAGCAGTCATCATATTGTTATCATAGGTCAAGTATTAAACTTACCATGTACCTCTTAGGCGAATTTCTTGATTTCGGCCATTTCTTTCTGCGACACGGTAAGCCTGGCTTTCGTTAGCTCCAACTCCTTTAAGAGATCTTTATTCTCTTGCCGAGAAGTTTGTGTCAAACGTAACAAAATTTGTGTCAAACACATGTCGATCCTTAATTCGGCCACCTGTGCCCAAATTAAGGCTCAAGGGCTACTGGGCTTCGTGCTTCTCAATTAGAAGTCATTGAAGGGGTACATCAATTCCCTGATCAGGTGTTCCCACCTGACCAGTGGCTCGGGGGCTACTGCATTGATGATTCAATGAAGAAATTTCAAGTGCAAAGCAGTTTCCGAGGAGATTACAATCCTCAGGTTGGTCGGCCGCACCCAACCTGAGTCTCGGAAGCTATTGTGCATCGCATTTCCATTCCTAAAGTATGTTGCCGAGCAAGGAATTGATCCTCAGGATGATTTCGCGAATCAACCTGAGTCTCAGGGCTATTGGGATCAAAGGTTTTATGTTATCCTTCAGGTGCATATATACCAGACTTTGAGCCGACATGCACCTTGAGGGCTACTAGCTATACATCTCGGCGGAGACAAAATTGCACCAATCAGAAAACATTCCATAAAAAATCAGCACAAACTCGAGATGGCGCATCACCTTGGAAGTAGTCCGACATAAAGCTCGGATGCGAGTGGCTGGGTCCACAGAGGACTTTTCCGGTGTTAAGCTCGGCTGAACTCCTTCAACTTTTTCAAGACCAAGGTGATCTATGACACCTCGGATGCAGACCGATGTTGGAGCTCGGCTGCAAAAAGACACCTCAGAAGCAGTCCGACATTGGAGCTCGGCTACAAGAGGACACCGCTGCACGGGGAAAACTTCGAACCCGAAGTGTGGCGTAAAAATTACAAAGCATTGATAAAGTCCGAGAACTTAAAGGGGCTCTCCCGATGCCCGACGTGTGAACTCCTCGGATACCCGATGTGTGAATTCTTTGGATACACCTCGGAGATTCTCAAGATTAGAGATGGGAAGATTTGTTGAACTAGCTTTCAAGACCGATGACCGAAGACGGAGAACAATTCGGAAGAACCGAGGAGCATCCCCAACTTGAAGACCGGTTCAGGGGCTACTCTTGGTGTCCTGGACTAGGGGGTACTCACCACTTCGTCTCCCGACTAGGTGGGTCGGGCCGAGGACCCCCATGGCAGTTCACTAATGGGACACTTTAGGCAGCCCATGACGTATACAAGGAAGATCCCACAAGACTTGGCGCACAAGACAAGGACTTCTATAATCCAAGGCCTCTGGTACATTATATAAACCGAGGCCAGGCTAGTCAATATATCATATCATATTCATTACAACAATCCCGTGGTAGATACATGTACTATGTACGATGCCCCATATCAATACAATCAAAAGCAGGACGTAGGGTATTATCTCTTCAAGAGAGCCCAAACCTGGTTAAAATCACGTGTCCATGTTACCATCGCTCCAAGTTGTCTAGCTTTGGACCGCCTACCTTGAGATATGCCAGATTTAGCACCGACACTTGTGTCCCAAACACACCCATTACAACTGTTAGTTATATAGGTGCACTAGTTCGTCGAAGAGATGATGATAGATGTGTAATGTGGATGGTAGAAATAGCTTTTTATAATCTGAAAAAATAAAAACAGCAAGTTAGTGAGTAGCAAAAGTGTGTGAAAATGGCATCTCAATGCTTAGAAACAAGGCCTAGAGTTCATACTCTCACTAATGCAATCTCTCAACATCATTAACATAATTGAATCACATGATAATCCCAAAAAGTGCGGCAAAGCATCACTCCAAAGTTTCTATTTTTATTGGAGAAAGTAGGATGAAATCGTGTAGGTAGCAAACCACCTGAAAGTTATCATTCCAATCAATCTATTAAACCGCCCCAAAGTGTCACAGATAGCCCTAGAGATCGTACTATGACAACACCATATGATACACCTCATTCAACTCTTATGTCACTGTAACGCCCCGGACACACCCGCCGGTTACTCGCCGTTACTCCTGGAGGGGTCTAGACTGCCCCAACAAACCAATACTAGTCTTTCTTGCACACTTTTGTCCTCACTCGTGCACACCCGAGACCAATTTCCTAGTCGGTCACCCATCCTAGAATTGCTCCAAGCCAAGCACACTTAACTTTGGAGTTCTTTTCGAATGGGCTCCCGAAAAAGAAGGAATTCCTTGTTGATATTTGTAGTCTATCATTCCTATTAAACCAGCCTCTCACATACACCCCCACCCAAAGGAACTGACATCCTCGTCGGCCCATCGGGAACGTTCCCTCTTGGCACACGTATCTGCGTGCAATCTGGCACATGTGCCATGCCGTGTGCCACAACGGGCCACACGCACCATGCGCCACTTGTCCGCGCACTTGACCCACGCATGCCTGTGTAACCGTGTGGGTCGGCTCTGATACCAATTGTAACGCCCCGGTTGGCCACGACCACCAGTTCCTGGCTGTTACCCCTGGCGGGATCTAGACTTGCCCCATAGATCACCACTAGATGTCGAACCCCAACCTCACATCATGCATTTGTTGGAAGGCACCCTAGGAACTTCTGAAATTTTGGGTTATGCAAATTGGTCCAACTGATACAAGGAGCACAATTTTCACACAAAGGCACCCTAATAACATGCTACACTCCAAATGTATCACCTCCATCAACACATAACCCAAAACTCCGCAAACTCATCTACCTCTGACTTTCGAAATGCAAAGATACTAGACATGGCAGATCATCTGTGCTATGTCTACCCAGTATTGGGGATAAGTCACAACACTATTTGCCACCAAGAAAAGTATAGAAGTGATTTGCAAAATCGACGTCCTCAGGTAGTGGGAACTGAAACGATAGCAAATGTGACAGGAACACCTTGGAGCTCAACTCCCCAGGACACCACCCAAATAGTCGGTAGGCACCAAGAACAAAATTCCTTCACACTAATATCATAACGATTCCAAAGACCCGTGTGATCCTAAAAGTTAGAAAGAGAAGAGTAGTAGAATCAAAACACTTACGTCACACTTGTTCACCAGAGCGACGATGGGGATAAGGCGTAAAAAGAATTTCTACTCTCCAAAACTACCTAGTAGCTACCCAAATAGTTTTTTCTATACTCGACACGACCAAGTTGCGAACAAGCAAGAGGGCTCCTACAGTCGGTACTGCTCTGATACCAACTTCTAACGCCCCGGACACACCCGCTGGTTATTGTCCATTACTCCTGACGGGATCTAGACTGTCACCACAGACCAACACTAGTCTTTCCTGCACACTTTGTCCTTACTCGTGCACACCCGGGACTAACTTCCCAGTCGGTCACCCATCCTAGAATTGCCCCAAGCCAAGCACACTTAACTTTGGAGTTATTTACTAATGGGCTCCCAGAAAAGAAGGAATTCCTTGTTGATATGAGTAGTCTATTATTCCTATTAAGTCAGGCTCTCACAGTCACCTAGATTACCTCAATGTCACCACAGATATCCGTGAGTTACACATGCATCAAGTGACCTCAAATCCAAATATTCAATCCAACATAAAGAAACCTTAAAGAGTAAGACTCAATTTACCACGAAAATAAGAGAGGGAGGTGCACATCATAAGATCCAACTATATTGATAATACTCATGATACATCAAGATCGTGTCAGATCAAGAATATGAGAGAGAGAGAGATCAAACACATATCTACTAGTACAAACCCTCAGCCCCGAGGATGAATTACTTACGGATCACCATGGAGGCAACCAGGTTAATGAAGATGGCCTCCCCAATGGTTCCCTCCTCCGGCAGGGTGTCGGAGAAGGCCTCCAGATGAGATTGCTTCGAAACAGAGGCTTGTGGCGGTGATAAAATTGTTCCGGGTCTCTCTCTGAGGGTTTCTGAATATATGTGAATTTATAGCCAGGAATTAGGATCATCGGAGCTACGAGGGGCCCACAAGTTAGGGTGGCGCGCCTTACCCCCCTCCCCCCCAAGGGCGTGTGTGGCCACCTCGTGGGTCTTCTGTTCCTCCCCCGAATCTTCCAGGGTCTCTTATTTTTCAGAAAAAATATTCGTAAAATTTCATCGTATTTGGACCTTCGTAGGTATGGATTTTTTGCGAAACAAAAAACATGCAAAAATAGGAACTAGCAGCGGGCACTAGATTAATAAGTTAGTCCAATAAAAATAATATAAAAGTGCACCAAAACTATATACAATTGATGTAAATATAACATGAGTACTTTATAAATTATATATACATTGAAGATGTATCAGTGCCCGACTGTAGTGCGCCAATGTGTCGCGGCCCGCCTAACAATACGTTTGGGCACCACCAATAAGAGGAGGTCCACATAAAAAGAGGTGAAGCCCCAAAAAATAGAATATGACGTCTATGTATTTACCTCTCTTGTCTCAAACGCCGGGCTAGGGACCTCCTATGTGCTGCTTATTGCGGCGAACTATCCGCATTTCGCACAGGGGGAGTCCCCCCGCCTGGGCAAGCCGCGCACAAGCAGCATGGAAATATCCTAAAAAGATAGTGAGCAATACAGGAATGGAACACGAGACCAACAACTCGGGGAAGAATGTACACTGTAACTTAATATAAAACGTTTTGACACAATATTGTGTCAAAAAACGTAATTTAATCTAAGACCTTTTTTTAGAACAGTACAATCAAAGTCGCTCACATACACTCATCCCTGTGAACACACGCATGCACACATTACCCCTATGAGCACCTCCGAGAAATTCAGCCGACACATCATCTTGAGATTGATGAAGTCGTCACAGACGCCTTCGAAATCGACAGGACCGTCTCCTCCCACTAAACGCACATCGCCGGAAGGCCTAAAATAGATACAGGAAAATGCGAGCACCAATGTCAAGACTAGGACTTGAACTCTGATGGCCTGGAGATACCACTATCCTCCTAACCATCCAACCACATGTTGGTTCACATGTAAGACATTTATCGACACAACATTGTGTCAAAAAAAGTCTTATATTAAGTTAGAGAAGGAGTAGATAGCCAGTGGATCCCATGAGAGTTTCTGACAAATATGTCGGGCGAACGTTTAAAAATTAACTCCAGCGGTAGATCGGAGTATTATTTGATTTTTTTTCCAAACATTTCTTGAAATTCAGAATATATTTTTTAATTCCAAACAATTTTGACAAACAAGTTTTTTAAAATGTGAACAATGTTTGAATTTGGGAATAACTTCTAAAAACAGGAAACATTTTTTGAATATGCGAACATTTTTTGAAAAATGGGAACACTTTTTTAATTCCAAATAAAATTTTAAAAGCAAAAACATTTCTTGAATTTGTGTACAAAATTTGAAAGCGGGAACACTTTCACAAATTACGAAAAAACTTGCAAAACGTGAGAATTTTTTGAATTTTTGGAAAAAAGAAAATTGGAGTTTTTTATTTATGATTTTTTTTAAACACGAAGATTTTTTGAAAAATACGAACACTTCTGAAAACACAAACATATTTTGAAAATTTAAACAAAACATGAAATTGCCAAACATGTTTGAAATGATAACTTTTTTGAATTTATGAACAAAATGTGAAAACAAGAACAATTTTTGAAATATCTGAATATTTTGAAATTGTGAGCTAAATATTGAACCATGAACATTTTTTGAAACACAAACATATTTCAAAGTTGTGAACAAATTTTGAAAATGGGAACATATTTTTAAATTCCAAACATTATTTGAAATTTTTGAACAAGTTTGAATAAAAAATAAACTGGAAAACGAAAAAATGAGAAAGGGGGAAATAAAATAAAAACAAAATATTAAAACGAAACAGAAAAAGAAAAATAAATGAAAAATAAAAAATAAAAAATCAAAAGAGAGAGAAACAGAAAAAAAAAAGAAATGGGCCGTGCCAATCAAGGTCGCCCTTGTGCGTAGCCCCGACAGTTTGCCGACCGTGCGGCAAATAGGGTTTTCCCAAGCTAGCATCCCCACGTTGAACAGGATCATCTTAAGCTGAAATGTGTCGTCCACCTTCATGAACAGGTTAGCGCCCCAACAAGGGATGCGTTGAGTGTAATTGAATGAAAATAACAATTAGATATTTTTGGGCGGCAAAATGGGGCCCCAGCCAATGCGAACCTTTACATACGAATACAATTGCCTTCTTTGTTAGAAATTTTGACCAAAAAGATATTAAAAAAATGTTGATGTATTGTAAAAAGCGTGTAATTCTATTTTAACAATGTCCAAATTATTATAAATCTGTTCATATAAGTAAAATAAATTTTTGACGCATTTAAAATGATCATGTATTTTTTTTAAGTGCTCATGTATGTCAAATAAATGGTCAAGCATTAAAAATGCATATTTATTTTAAAAATGTTCCATATTTTCGAAAATAATGTTAAACACTTTAAAGAACATTTGTGTATTAAAAAATCACGTACAAAAAAGCGATCAACCAATTTTTTAAGTGTTCGCACAATTTTAAAAGTATTGTGTGTCTATAGAAATATTTATTTATTTATAAAAAGAATTATAGAAGGGATTAAAGAGGAACATCAAAAGGAGACAGAAAATAATAGAATGGAAAATAAAAATAAAATCCAAAAATAGGGAAAGAAAAAGAAAGAGGTTAAAGAAAAATATATAGTTTGTCAGGAGGAAGTTGGGCGCTCGAGGCGGTCTTGGGGTCCACACGCCCCCTCACACATCCCAACGATGAAGCCGTGTGGGACCTTTCTGTGGGGCCCATAGAGCTGCCCTCTAGCATGTCTCTTGATCACCATGTTTACTAAACCGGTATATTTTTATGTCTTATTCTGGATTTCGTAAATTTCTAAGAACATAGACATGCAGATAGAAAACTTGCCTTACTCACATGCTATATAGCTGAGAGATTCATCCTCACTAACTTATTTATCTTAATATGTAAACATGTCACATCATCATATAATTATGGATGAGATAAGGCTCACCTCAATATGCAACCGTGCATAGGAAAAGACCTACCACCATGTGCAACCATGCATGAAAAATATTTTTCATTCTGTTATTCTACTTATATTCAATAAGTATTTTACAACTACACATAATCAAATTAATAAATTGTATGTATCGGGAAATGCGCCACCGGGCATGGCTCTGTCTGACAAACGTCTGCGCCGTGTGGACCAGCAACCCATCATTGACAAGCTAGCTAAGCGTGTCGGAGGATGGAAAGCAAAATACATCGCCTTGCCGGGCCGGGTTGAGCTTGTCCGTTCAATGATCTCCTCCATGATGGTGTTTCAACTCATAGCGCTAAACCCTCATGCCTGGCTCATGAAAAGGATAAACAAGATACTGTGTGGCTTCCTGTGGACACAAGATCAGAATGTAGCGGCAGGGAAGTTCTTGGTGAGCTGGCCAGCGGTCTGTCGTCTGAAGGCGTTCGAAGGCCTTGGCATCATTGACCTAGAGCGCCCGGGAAGGGCCCTTCGATGCCGGTGGCAATTGTTGCAATGAACCAATCAGAACAAGCCATCGAGTGGCATCCCTCTCTTGCCGGGCAGATCAGTGGAAGAGCTATTCAGATCCTCCACCACCATCACGATTGGTGACGGCAGGCTGGCCTCCTTCTGGGATTCACATTGGGCCAACGGATCTCGCCCCAGGGATAGATGGCCAGAGCTTCTTCAGCACTGCACAAAACACCGGCTTTGCGTGTGCGATGCGCTCATCGACAATAGATGGATGCGGCTTCTAAAGGCCAACCCTTCGGCCGTCATACTGCAGTAGCTTTGCGGCCTCGTAGAGATGGCGTCCAATATTACATTCACTGACGGAGCAAGGGACACGGTGCGGTGGAAGTGGACTATGGACAACACGTACACGGCTAAGTTGGCCTACCTTTGCCAGTTTGAGGGGGCTCTGCGCACGGACGACAAGGATCTAATTGTTGGAAATATGCCCTAGAGGCAATAATATTTGTATTATTATATTTCTATATTCATAATTAAAGAGTTTATATTCTATGCTATAACTGCTATGATCCTGGAATATGCAATTCACTGGAAAACTCATATGCACATGTGGAATGATAAACAGTAAAATAAAAGGTTCCTAGTCTCGCCTCTAAGACTAGCTCAACTATTGTTGGTGATCACGTTTTCCAGATCTTAGGATACCGTTAAGTGTAATAATAATCCTAAAACAACATTGAGATTATGACGTTGGAAGAATAATCATATTGAACCGACCCAAACTTGTTTTTTATGAATTGAGTTAATATCGTCTACATTCAATTGTAATAACATGGAGTGTTAACGTGTGAAATTGCTCCTTAGACCATGAGAGTATCGTGGTCAGTTCTTACTGTACGGTGGGCTTTAGGGTTGCTCAAATGTCACCTGTAACACATTGATCATAACGACAACTGATAGGTTTATCGAAAAGTTTGACAAGTAGTCGGATAGCTCGAGAGTGGGATTTGCTCCTCCGACAATGGAGAGATATTCTTAGGGCCCTCTCGGTGTGACGGCATCAATCATCGTCTGGCCAGACACACGTTACTTCGTCACGGGGATGCAGGAACACAATAACGAGAA
The DNA here is from genome assembly GCA_011799875.1 of Thinopyrum elongatum. NCBI lineage: Eukaryota > Viridiplantae > Streptophyta > Magnoliopsida > Poales > Poaceae > Thinopyrum > Thinopyrum elongatum. Next base: position 480,940,333 of record CM022300.1, on the reverse strand, counting down.
AGAAGAACAAAAGCGGTAACGAGGATTTCGGTATAGCGAGCATAGTGATGGCTCGGGAGGATACCGATGCATCCCAGGTTTTGTGAAGTATCGCGAAGCAAAAAGATCATCACATGATAACTAAAGGTTCGCTCGAATATCACTCATGTGATCATAGGGACCGATACGGACGTCCACGGCCCCACTGCCGGTCATTGAACGAACGGTTTCGTTCATGTCTATGAGTTACCGAACCTACGGGGTCACAAGCTTAAGGAAATCACGATATGTTGAGTGTTAGTCGGACGGGAGTCATGAGAATATATTTGTGGAATTGTTTCATGAATATTCGGAATAGTTCCGAGAGGATCCGGAATGGTTTAAGAGAGTATCGGGTAATACCGGGTATTACCGATAAATTATATATAGGTGGAAAATGTTTTCGGAGATGTTAAAAAATATACAAAATGGTCTAGAGGTATTTATAATATTTTATATTTAATTTAAATATCAATGGGCCTTAAAAGGCCAAGAGGTGGAAGGCAACTTGGCCCACAAAGGCCCAAGTAGGAAGGCGCTCGCCTTTCCTTGTGGGGGGGGGAGGGAATTGGACAAGGGGCGGGAGTCCAACTCCCTCTCCCTTGGCCGGCGCCCCAAGGGGTAATTTCCTCCCTTGGTGGGTGCCCTCTCCTCCTCCTCCAACCTATATATACTAGGTTTTTTTTGCTTTATTGGATATACAAGTTTTGGAGCCTCCTCTAGTTCTTCTAGTTCTAATTGGTCCTAGTTGACTATTAGAGCTAGGCTAATCCTCTTGTCCTCATAATGAAAAGCCCATTGTGGTTCTAATCTCCTCCCTCTAATTTTCTAGCGACGACTAGCTCTGGACGGCGAAGTGCTGCCGGATCGTGAAGGTTGCACGCTTGCAACCAAGTAGAGTGGTCGTGCTTTCGGTCTTCAGTTCGAGGGACTGTTCGTGGGCGGTACAAGGGATGATCGGACTCCAAGTACGATCTACACCGAAACGTTCTTCGCCCGCTGCAACTCTGTGACGGTAATGATCATGATCCCAACCCGTTATGCATCTTCATATTGATCTTGGGTGATCGTGGGTGCAATTTTTTTGTTTTCTACTACGTTTCCCAATAGTGGCATCATGAGTAGGTGCAGGTAGCAGTCTAGATCACATGTGATTGTGAGGATTGGTGTTCTTGCTAAGCTTCCCTCAAGTGTTGCTTCGGTTCAATTCATTGACGGCATGGTGTCGCTTTTCACAAGGTTCTGACAATCGATCGGCTCTGGCTGTCGACGATCTGCTAATAGTTCATTGGGATTTGATAACCCACAAGTATAGGGGTTCATTTGTAGCCTTTTTTTGATAAATAAGAGTGTCGAACCCAACGAGGAGCTAAAGGTAGAAGAAATATCCCCTCAAGTTCTATCGACCACTGATACAAGTCTACGCACACTTGACGTTTGCTTTACCTAAAACAAGTATGAAACTATTTTGTAGGTGTGATGCTAGAACTACTTTGCAACAATAAAACTATGAGTACTTTGCGAGATAATAAAAGTTAGTTGTTTAGTAGAAAAGTTTTTGTCACACAAGAAAGTTATTTGTCCCTAGGCAATTGATAACTAGACCGGTAATCATTATTGCAATTTTATATGAGGGAGAGACATGAGCTAACATACTTTCTGTACTTGGATCATATGCACTTATGATTGGTATTCTAGCAAGCCACCGCAACTACCAAAGATCATTAAGGTAAAACCCAACCATAGCATTAAGTATCAAGTCCTCTTTACTCCTATACGCAACAACCCCCCTACTTGGGCGTAAGTTTCTGTCACTTTAGCCACCCACCATAAGCGAATCATGAACGTATTGCAACACCCTACAGTGGGGATCCCTCACATTTGCGTGACACAGAGGGCACCATAGTACAGCACCAAAATAAAATATACAACTCAAACCAATCACGATCATCAATTAACCCATAGGACAAAATAGATCTACTCAAACATCATAGGATAACAACATATCATTGGATAATAATATATAGTGTTGAGCACCATGTTTAAGTAGAGAATTGCAGCGGGAATAGAGAGGTTACACCGCTGCATAGAGGGGGAGAAAGTTGATGTTGACGGTAGCAAGGTTGTTGATGTAGATCGCCGTCACGATCCTTGCCCCGGCGGCACTCCGGCGCCGCCGGGAGAGAGGGGGAGAGAGACCCCCTCCTTCTTATTATTCCTTGGCCTCCCCCTAGATGGGAGGAGTGTTTCCCCTCTGGTCCATGGCCTCCATGGTGGCGGAGGGGCGAGAGCCCATCCTAGATTGGATCTCTCTCTCTCTCTCTCTCTCTCTCTCTGTTCTCTTTTGTTCCACGTTTCTGTTTTCTGGCCCTTCACCGTTTCTTAAATTCCCGGAGATCCGTAACTCCGATTGGGCTGAAATTTTGAGGGGATTTTTATCCATAAATTATCTTTCTTGCGGCGAAAGAAGGGAAGTAACCGCCTTACGAGGTGCCCACTACCCATCAGGGTGCGCCGGGCACCCCCTGGCGCGCCCTGGTGCCTAGTGGGCCCCTCGAGCACCGTCTTGCGTTGATTCTTCTTCCAAAATTCACATATATTCCAAAAAATCTCCGTAAAGTTTTATCACGTTTGGACTTCGTTTTATATGGATATTCTGCGAAACAAAAAACATGCAATAAATAGTAACTGACACTGGGCACTGGATCAATATGTTAGTCTAATAAATCATATAAATTGTTGCCAAAAGTATGTGAAAGTTGTATAATATTGGCATGGAACAATAAAAAATTATAGATACGACGGAGACGTATCAGCATCCCCAAGGTTAATTCCTGCTCGTCCTCGAGTAGATAAATGATAAAAAAGATAAATTTTTATGTGAAATACTACCTAGCATAATGTTGATCATATATCTAATCATGGCATAAATATTAAGACACGAGTGATTTAAAGCAATAGTCTATAATTTGACATAAAGACATCAATACTCAGGCATCCCAGCAAACAATCATGTCTTTCAAAATATCAATGCTAAAGAACGCTATCCCTAGCCTGTCATGCTCAATCATTGATCCATACATGAAATACACTCAATATTAGCTACACCCAATGCACAAGTATAACAATAGTGCTCTCCAGTTAGTGTTTATAAGAGAAGGTGAAGACTCAAAATAAAAATAAAAATTGCATAAAAGTAAATAGATATGCCCTTTGCGGAGGGAAGCAGAGATTTGCAGAGGTGCTGTTACTTCTTGAGCTTGCGTCGATTTTTCCCTTGAAGAGGAAAGGGTGATGCAGCAAAGTAGAGATAAGTATTTCCCTCAGTTAAGAACCAAGGTATCAATCCAGTAGGAGGCACAAGCAAGTCTCCAATCTATGCACCTGCACAAACTAACAAACACTTGCACTTAACGCTAAAAAGGTGTTGTCAATCCCTTCACGGTCTCGAACAAGAGTGAGATCTAATAGAGATAGGTATAAAAGATAAATAAAAGAGCAAACTAAAGTAAATATAAATAAATTACAGCAAGGTATTTTTTGGTTTATAGATCTGAAAATATATGATGGAAAATAGACCCGGGGGCCATAGGTTTCACTAGAGGCTTCTCTCTTGAAGATAGCATATGGTGGGTGAACAAATTACTGTTGAGCAATTGATAGAAAAGCGCAAAGTTATGACGATATCTAAGGCAATGATCATGAATATAGGCATCACGTCCGTGACAAGTAGACCAAAATGATTCTGCATCTACTACTATTACTCCACACATCGACCGCTATCCAGCATGCATCTAGAGTATTAAGTTCATAAGAACGGAGTAACGTCTTAAGTAAGATGACATGATGTAGAGGGATAAACTCAAGCAATATGACATAAACCCCATCTTTTTATCCTTGATGGCAACAATACAATATATGCCTCGCTACCCCTTCTATCACTGGGTGAGGACACCGAACCCAAAACTAAGCACCTCTCCCATTGCAAGAAAAACCAATCTAGTTGGCCAAACCAAACCGATAGTTCGAAGAGAAATACAAAGATATCTTAATCATGCATAAAAGAGTTCAGAGAAGACTCGAATAATATTCATAGATAATCTGATCATAAATCTGCAATTCATCGGATCTCAACAAACACACCGCAAAATAGTATTACATCGAATAGATCTCCAAGAACATCGAGGAGAACATTGTATTGAAGATCAAAGAGAGAGAAGAAGCCATCTAGTTACTAGCTATGGACCCGTAGGTCTATGGTAAACTACTCACACATCATTGGAAGGGCAGCAAGGTTGATGTAGAGGCCCTTCGTGATTGAATCCGCCTTTGGCAGATCGTCGGAAAAGGCCCCAAGATGGGATCTCACGAGAACAGAGGCTTGCGGCGGCGGAAAAGTTTTTGGGTGGACGACTCTGATGGTTTGGGAATATTTGGGAATTTATAATGCAAAGATTAGGGTTGGGAGACCTCCGAGGGGCCCACAAGCCCTCAGGGCGCGCCCCCCCAGGGGTGCGCCTGGCAGGCTTGTAGCCTCCTCGGGAACCTTCTGGCCCTCTCTCCAAGTCACGTAGGTGTCTTCTGGTCCAAGAAAAATCATCTTAAAGTTTTATTCCGTTTGGACTCCGTTTGATATTCCTTTTCTGTAAAACTCAAAAGCAAGGAAAAAAATAGAAACTGGCACTGGGCTCTAGGTTAATAGGTTAGTCCCAAAAATAATATAAAATAGCATATTAATGCATATAAAACATCCAAAACAGATAATATAATAGCATGGAACAATCAAAAATTATAGATATGTTGGAGATATATCAGGTGCCAGAGCTCAAAGCTTAAATTAGAGATAAAATTATTTTGAGAGGCATGCTTTTCCTGTCAATGCTACGACCGAGAGTTCCCAACATCTTCCATGCTAGACACATTAGGCGGTTCCCAAACAGAAAATAAATTTCATTTCCTTTCCACCATTCTTTCACAATCCATGGCTAGGCATATCCACGGGTGCCTTCCATACCAACACTTTCCAAGGAATTTTGTTGTTATTATTTTTGATTAATTGTGGGACTGGGCATCCCTATTACCTGCCACTTTCTCGTGCAATGTCAAGTGAATAAACACTCATCGTGAAAATAACCTGCCTAATATGGAAGACATCGGCCACTCCCTGCCGCCACATGAGCGGTACGGGCACACAAAACGGAGATTTATTTTGAATAATTAGAGTTGGCACATGCAAATTTACTCAGGACAGCATGTAAATACCGCATATAGGCAGGTATGGTAGACTCATATAGCAAAACTTTAGGTTCAAGGAATTGGATGCACAAGCAGCATTCCCGCTTAGTACAAATGGAGGCTAGCAAATAGATTGAGAAGCGACCAACCAAAAAGCAAAAACGGTCATAAATGTGCATTGAACATAACTAACACTGAATAATGCGCCATAAGTAGGATATAACTTCGTTGCATAACTATGGACTTTACGTGCATGCATAGGGAATCACAAACCTTAACACCAACATTCCTACTAAACTCAATCATTCACTAGTACCTCCCACATATTATCATCTCTATATCACAAAACTATTGCAAGGAATCAAACATATCATATTCAGTAATCTATAAGTTATATGTAGGATTTTATGACTAACCATGTGAATGACCAATTCCTATTGATTCTCTAAATAGATATAAGTGAAGCAAGAGAGTTTAATTCTTTCTACAAAAGACCATGCTCTAATAAATATAAGTGAAGCAAAAGAGCATTCTACAAATAACAATTTTCCATGTGAAGAGAAACAAGCAATCCAAACTTGAAATGATATAAGTGAAGCACATGAAGCATTCTATAAAGCCATACTCAAAAGATATAAGTGAAGTGCAGAGAGCATTCTATAAATCGACCAAGGACTATCTCATACCAGCATGGTGCAATATTAAAAGAAAAATAAAAAGCACATGACGTTCCAAGATTTACACATATCACGTGAACAAAACAAAAATCGAAACATACCAATACTTGTTGAAGAAAGATGGGATGCCTTCCGGGGCATCCCCAAGCTGAGACGCTTGAGTCTCCTTGGATATTAACTTGGGGTGCCTAAGGCATCCCCAAGCTTGAACTCTTGCCTCTCCTCCTTCTCCTCATATTGAGACCTCCTTGATCCTCGAACACTTCATCCACACAAAACTTAACAAAACCCTCGTGAAATCTGTTAGTATAATAAAGCAAATCACTACTTTAAGTACTGTTGCAAACCCATTCATATTTTTTCATCATTATAGTTACTATATTCTAACTTCTACATGGCTTATACCACTCGATACATGATGACCCACAAGTATAGGGGATCAATCGTAGTCCTTTCGATAAGTAAGAGTGTCGAACCCAACGAGGAGCAGCAGGAAATGACAAGTGGTTTTCAGCAAGGTAATTTCTACAAGCACTGAAATTGTAAGTAATAGGTAGTTTGATAGCAAGATAATTTGTAACGGATAAGTAAAGGTAATGGTAAATAAAGTGCATCAAGGTAGCCCAATCTTTTTTGTAGCAAAGGTCAGGATGGAACGGTCTCTTATAATAAGCAAAGCGTTCTTGAGGGCACACGGGAATTTCATCTAGTCACTTTCATCATGTTGGTTTGATTCGCGTTCGCTACTTTGATAATTTGATATGTTGGTAGACTGGTGCTTGGGTGTTGTTATTACTTGAACAAGCCTCCCACTTATGATTAACCCCCTCGCAAGCATCCGCAACTACGAAAGAAGTACTAAGATAAAATCTAACCATAGCATTAAACATATGGATCCAAATCAGTCCCTTACGAAGTAGCGCATAAACTAGGGTTTAAGCTTCTGTCACTCTAGCAACCCATCATCTAATAACTACTCCACAATGCATTCCCTTAGGCCCAAAGATGGTGAAGTGTCATGTAGTCGACGTTCACATAACACCACTAAGGGAATCACAACATACATAATATCAAAATATCGAACACATATCAAATTCACATGATTACTTGCAACAAGACTTCTCCCATGGCCTCAAGAACAAAGGTAAATATTCATGCTCAAGATCATAGGGGTATTAAATAGCATAATGGATCTGAACATATAATCTTCCACCAAATAAACCATATAGTAATCAACTACAATATGTAATCAACACTACTAGTCACCCACAGGTACCAATCTGAGGTTCCGGTACAAAGATTGAACACAAGAGATGAACTAGGCTTTGAGATGAGATGGTGCTGTTGAATATGTTGATGGAGATTGGCCTCCCAAAGATGAGAGGGTTGTTGGTGATGACGATGGCTTCGATTTCCCCCTCCGGGAGGGAAGTTCCCCCGACGGAATCGCTCCACCGGAGGGCAAAAGTGCTCCTGCCCAAGTTCCGCCTCGAGACGGCGGCGCTCTGTCCCGGAAGTCCTCTCCTTATTTTTTCTAGGTCAAAAGACCTCATATACCAGAAGATGGGCACCGGAAGTGGGCTGGGCTGCCCACCACCCACCAGGGCGCGCCTGGGGGGCCTGGCGCGCCCTGGTCTCTCGTGGGCACCTGGCAGCCCCCCTACGGTAGTTCTTTTCTCCAATATTTATTAAATATTCCAAAATAATTCTCCGTAAAATTTCATCTCATTTGGAGATGTGCAGAATTGGTATCTCTGACGTAGCTTTTCCAGGGCCAAAATTCCCGCTGCCGGTATTCTCCCTCTTTGTGTAAACCTTGCATATTATGAGAGAAAATGCACTAGAATTACTCCATAAAGTGTTATTATGCACAAAAATATTATAAATAACAGTAGGAAAACATGATGCAAAATGGATGTATCAACTCCCCCAAGCTTAGACCTCGCTTGTCCACAAGCGAAAGCCGATATAGAAAATCATGTCCACATGTTTAGAGAGAGAGGTGTCGATAAAAACAAGATACGAACATAGTAGCATCGTGCTTATTATTATAATAGAAACAAACTTTATCATAAAGCTTTATCATATAACTTCTCATGAACAAGTAACAATTCATCACAACATCGAAGTAAGAAGCATAAACTTTATTGAAAACCAACAAACTATGTTCTCAATCAACTTTGCAACTACAATTCATCATATTTTCAGGAAGGGTCATGTATCGGAGCCTTTTGGCAAGTCCACATACTCAACCATCATTTAATCTTCTATGATTGCTAACACTCACAACATATATATGAGCAAAAAGTTTCAACCGGACACATAGAAAGATAGGGACTTATAGTTTCGCCTCCCAACTTATTCACCTCAAGGGTGATGTTAACAATAATAACTCATGATCACTCACATCCAACTGGATATATGTGCCTAGATCTTTCCCCACCACATGATGCTTGCCAAATAGAAAATAAAAAGGAATAGAGGAAAATACTTTGACTCTTGCATAAAAAGTAAATACATAAAAGTAAAAGATAGGCCCTTCGTAGAGGAAAGAAGAGGTTGTCATGCGCTTTTTGGTTTGAATGCACAATCTCTTAATGCAAAAGAACATCACATTATATTACCCCTTATGATAGCAACCTTTATTATGCAGTCCGTCGCTTTTATTATTTTGCCATCACAAGTTTGTACAACGATTAATTTCTCTTACACTAAATGATCAAACACATTTTGAAGCAATTTTTATTGCCTTATTGCACCGATGACAACTTACTTGAAGGATCTTACTCAATCCATAGTTAGGTATGGTGGACTCTCAAAACATGAGTTTGGGTTTAAGGTTTTTGGATGCACAAGTAGTATCTCTACTTAGTGCAAAATTTTGGCTAGCAAAGATATTGAGCAAGCACCACATGTTGAAGGATCTATGACAATATAACTTCTGTGTGAATATGAACAAACATAAATCATTACGTTGTCTTCCTTGTCCAACGTCAACAGTTTGGCATAAGATATTTGGCGGGGGCTCACAATCATAAAAGATGTCCAAGATAGTGTATTTGCATGTGAATCTTCTCTTCCCTTATTAATTCTTTCATGAATTGCATCATTGACCAATGCTATGTTTGTCAACTTCCAACAAATTTTACCACTTATACTTTTCCTTATGTGATGTCATTACTTACCATAAGATTAGCATATGATATTTTTCATTATTCCTTTTATTTTGATTGAAACATAAAAGTAAAGAAGCAAAAACTCAAACTAAACTTTATTATATAACTCTCACTTGATTACATAGATAGATAGATCATGAAACTGGCACTCAAAAATAGATTGTACTAAACTTTTATTCAACTAAATCACGAAATAGCTAAGGATCCAACTAAGATAGGTAAAGGTAATAAGAGTGATTGTGATACGATAACGGGGCATCTCCCCCAAGCTTGGCAAAAGCCGAGGGGAGTGCCCATACCCGTGTACTCAAGTCTTCTTCGATGGGGCAGATGATGATGGTGGTGGTGATGAGGTGGTAGCAAGCTTATCCTCCGACTTCCATGGCAGCGGCTCACCATCATAAGAGGAAGCACGAGTCTCCTGAGTCCTGCAACTGGCAGCTGAACTCATACCTTTAAATCTTGCCTCATACTCAAAGACTTGATTTTGAAGATCATAGATTTAGCTTTGCAGAAAATTGATTTGGTCGTTGAAGGTGAAGACGATGTCCTTCATAGACCAGCCATCCACCTTGTGATCATGGGTGAATTCCGTGATCATGAGGTGATTGGCACTAAGTCCACGCTCCACCATCCCTTGGCATTTGAAGATCTCCTGCTCCATAGCCTCGAGCCTGGCCTCCATGGTTCCCGTCTTCTTGGGCCCTTGAACATCCCGGATGTGGAGCACCCCCTCACACATCTCAATGGCTTGAAGGTGCTTCATCACCTTTGACAAGTAGGGATTGATTACCCTCTCGAAGAACTTGTCCTTGGAGGAGCTTGGTGCGGCCATGGTGATCTAGATCTGTCAGAAAAACAACACGAAACAAGAACAGAAGATTTCTCCACGATACGGTGGTCAAATCGTCTGGGAGTATATATAAAGATTTTTTATCTTGGGAAACAAGCATACGGAAGGAAAACAGAGTCGAGAAGGTGCCCGAGGGGCCCACCACCCACCAGGGCGTGCCAGGGGGCAGGCGCGCCCTGGTGTCTCGTGGGCACCTCGGTTGCCTTCCCGGTTATTTCTTATTTTCCTTTTTTTTTCTAATATTCCAAAACTGACAAAAAATATTTTTGCGGATTTTTCGGAGTCCGTTTACTTACCGTATCACGTACCTCTTCTTTTTCAGGGTTCTGGAAGGTTTCTTTTATGTGTTCCTCCAGTGTCATGGTTTGAATAATATTGGTTTCAACATTAATGGGCGTACCTGAGATATAGTGTTTAATTCTTTGTCCATTGACCACCTTCGGGTTAGTACCTTCGGCATTATTAATCTTGATAGCTCCAGAGCGATAGACTTCTTCGATAATATATGGTCCTTCTCATTTGGAAAGAAGTTTTCCTGGAAAACATCTAAAACGAGAGTTGTACAAAAGAACATATTCACCAACTTTGAATTCCCGCTTTTGGATTCTTTTGTCATGCCATCTTTTAACTTTTTCTTTAAATAGTTTGGCATTTTCATAAGCTTGGGTTCTCCATTCATCTAGTGAGCTAAGATCAAATAACCTCATTTCACCGGCAAGTTTGAAATCATAATTGAGTTCTTTAATTACCCAATATGCTTTATGTTCTAACTCAAGAGGCAAATGACAAGCTTTTCCATAAACCATTTTATATGGAGACATACCCATAGTATTTTTATAAGCTGTTCTGTAGGCCCAAAGTGCATCATCTAATTTCTTAGACCAATTCTTTCGGGGCCTATTGACAGTTTTTTGTAATATTAATTTTATTTCTCTATTGCTAAGTTCAACTTGACCACTAGATTGAGGATGATAGCATGATGCAATTCTATGGTTAACATCATATTTAGCAAGCATTTTATGGAAAGCACGATGAATAAAGTGTGAACCACCATCAGTCATTAAATATCTAGGGACTCCAAACCTCGGGAAAATAACTTCTTTAAGCATTTTAATGGAAGTGTTATGATCAACACTACTTGTTGGAATAGCTTCTACCCACTTAGTAACATAATCAACAACAACCAAAATATGAGTATACCCATTAGAGGAAGGAAAAGGTCCCATATAATCAAAGCCCCAAACATCAAATGGTTCAACAACAAGTGAATAATTCATAGTCATTTCCTGACACTTACCGATATTACCTATTCTTTGACATTCATCACAAGACAAGACAAACTTACGGGCATCCTTGAAAAGAGTAGGCCAATAAAAACCAGATTGTAATACCTTATGCACAGTTCTATCTCCTGCATGATGTCCTCCATAGGCTTCAGAATGACATTTCCGTAGGATTTGTTCCTGTTCATGCTCAGGTACACAACGTCTAATAATACCATCTACTCCTTTATAAAGATGTGGGTCATCCCAAAAGTAATGTCTTAAGTCATAGAAGAATTTTTTCTTTTGTTGGTATGTGAAACTAGGTGGTATAAATTTAGTAACTATATAATTAGCATAGTCAGCATACCAAGGAGTATTATGAGAAGCATTTATTACAACTAGTTGTTCATCAGAAAAGCTATCACCAATGGGTAGTGGGTCATCAAGAATATTTTCTAACATAGACAAGTTATCAGCTACGGGGTTTTCAGCTCCTTTCCTATCAGTGATGTGTAAGTCAAATTCTTGTAGCAAGAGAACCCACCTAATGAGTCTAGGTTTAGCATCTTTCTTCTCCATAAGATATTTTATAGCAGCATGATCAGTGTGAACAATTACTTTGGAATCAACAATGTAAGATCTGAATTTATCACAAGCAAACACAACTGCTAAAAATTCTTTCTCAGTAGTAGCATAATTTCTTTGGGCATTGTCTAGAGTTTTGCTAGCATAATGGATAACATTTACTTTCTTATCAACTCTTTGTCCTAGAAATAGCACCAACAGCATAATCACTAGCATCACACATAATTTCAAAAGGCAAGTTTCAATCAGGTGGTTGAACATTAGGTGCAGAAGTTAAGGCTTTCTTAAGTGTTTCAAAGGCTTCTACACAATCATCATAAAAATCAGATGGAACATCCTTTTGTAAAAGATTAGTAAGAGGCCTAGAAATTTTAGAGAAGTCTTTAATAAACCTCCTATAGAAACCAGCATGACCAAGGAAACTATGAATACCTTTAATGTCTTTAGGACATGGCATTTTCTCAATTGCATCAACTTTAGCTTTATCCACCTCAATACCTCGTTTAGAAATTTTATGCCGCAAGACAATGCCTTCATTAACCATAAAGTGGCACTTCTCCCAATTCAAGACAAGATTACTTTGTTCACATCTCTGCAAAACTCGATCATGGTTGCTTAAGCAATCATCAAAAGAAGTTCCGTAAATGGAAAAATCATCCACGAAAACCTCAACAATCTTTTCACAAAAATAAGAGAATATAGCAGTCATACATCTTTGAAAGGTAGCAGGTGCATTACATAAACCAAAGCGCATACATCTATAAGCATAAGTTCCAAAGGGGCAAGTAAAAGTGGTCTTCTCTTGATCAGGTTGTGATACGGGTATTTGAGAGAAGCCAGAATATCCATCGAGAAAACAAAAGTGTGTGTGCTTAGATAATCTTTCTAGCATTTGATCATTAAAAGGCAGAGGGTAATGATCTTTTATATTAGCTTTATTTAATTTTCTATAATCAATTACCATTCAGTAGGTAGTAACAATTCTTTGTGGGATAAGTTCATTTTTATCATTAGGAACAACAGTAATACCTCCTTTCTTAGGGACACAATGAACAGGACTTACCCATCTGCTATCAGCTATGGGATAGATTATACCTGCTTCCAGAACTTTAGTATTTCAGTTCTTACCACTTCTTTCATCTTAGGATTCAAACGTCATTGATGATCAACAACAGGTTTAGCATCGGTCTCCATATTAATTTTGTGCTGACAGACAGCGGGACTAATGCCCTTATGTCGTGGGAAAACACGGCCACCTATGGGGCCATCAGCCCCTTGTGGTTCGGCAGTGGGGAAGGACGCATTGCACAAAGAGCGAAGGGCGCGGAGCAGCATGACAGCGATCACACGGGCAGTTTTTACCCAGGTTCGGGCCGCCGCGAGGCGTAAAACCCTACTCCTACTTTGGTGGATTGATGAGAGGACCAAGGTGGAGACGCAGTGCTCTAGCCCGGCAGGGTCGCCTCAGGGCGAGAGCAACTACGCGCATATGAGTGTACAAGGGTCCGAATCCTTTCTAAGGTTGCCATGGCCCTCCTTTTATAGATCAAGGGGTCACCACAATGGCAAATCAGTCATTGCCTACTGATTAGATAGCAAACAGTGCTATCATACCTAACTCTGCAGATAGGACAGAGCGCATTAAATGCGCCGCTTAGTGTCACATCGTAGCGTAGCCTGGCAAGCCTTGCCATGCCGTTCGGCCACCTTCTCGCCTGCCTGCGTGACACGTCCCTGGACGGGTGTCATTTGGAGGTGGTTTCCTCTGGAAGTGGCTGCCACGTGCCAAATAGCAGCCACTTAGCCACTTGGGGGCTTGACACCGCACCGATCGATGACTTGCGTTGCTGTGAGGTGGAGCGGTGGAGCCTTGGCGGGGTAATCCGCCCTCGGCGCCCCCGGCAAGCCTGCCGGGGCAATCTTGAGACAAGCCTACCGGGGCAATCTTGAGACTTGTCTTCGGGGCAACCTCATCCCCGCCAGACTCGCCTGCCCGGCAAGGGAGTTTTTTCCCTTAGTGGTATCTTGCTCCTTTGGTTGGTCTTGGATGCCGAGAGTTGTCGGACCGGAGGGTTGCTATCCGTGCACAAGTCAGGGGAAAACATACACCCCCTGTTTTTGTACCCTGACAGAAGCCCCCGGGCCTGAGCCATACGTGTCGCTGGGCACGTTGGGTTAGGCCCCAAATAGTGTACGAACACGTGGCGAGAGAATGTTGTGCGTGCAGCGGTTTGTCATGATGACCAGTCAATCCAACGTCCACCTCGCGCAATTACCGCGGGTCGTCGGGGCGTGGGACTGCAGCAGTTAATGTAAAATGGTAACTTTATGAAGTCGCGCCCCTCCCCCACATATTTTCCCTTAAGGGAGAAAAACGTGAAGGGGCACTCCTCATTCATCGTCTGCCTTGCCCCTCCACTATCTTCTTCCGCAAGCCAAGCGACTACTCTCCCTCCTCGCGCACACTCACCGCTGATCCCTGCCCAATTTCCTTCCCCAATCCCCGCTGCAACTTGAAGAGATGGGGAAGAAAGCTGCCGCTCCCAAGGGAAAGCAGGCGACCGCCGTGAAGGAGGTGGCCGCCGAGGGGAGCAAGAAGAGAGCGGCAGAGCTGGATAAAAAGCGAAGGGGAGACGTGGTATTCTTCCCATCGAATCTAGACAGTGACGTGCTGAAAGCAAGGTACAGATATCTCTGGGGGAGGGAGGTCCCGAAGGGGCATGGCGCACCCAAGGTCCTGGCAGAGGGGAAAAAGGACCCGCCAGATTCATATCGATTCTTTTGTGCATACTTCATCTGCGGCCTCTGTCCTCCCTTTTCGGATTTCTTCGAGGCAATGATGGTGATCTATGGATTCCACCTTCTGGACTTTACGCCAAATGCAATGGCGTGCATGGTGATTTTTGCCCACTTGTGCGAGAACTTTGTTGGAGTTGCCCCCAATGTCGACTTGTTCAGGCACTATTTCGTCCCACGGGTGGAGGACAAATCCCATCATTCCGGGAACATAAGCTGGATGCCCCGGGTGGCGAGGGAAAACTAGGATTACCTCCCCGAGCAGCAGCGCGGCAGATGGGAGGAGTGGAGGGGAGACTGGTGCTGGATCCAGGATGAGGAGGCCCCAGATTTCTGCCAGGTGCGGACGGAGTGCGTTGTGCACGGCAACGACTGGAGGGAGCTTGGCCTTATTGATGACAGGCTTCGCCCAGCAATAAACAGGATTACCCGATTAAAGGCTGCCGGGCTGACCATCGGTCATGTGGGAGCTGACTTCCTCCGACGTCGTATCGCGTCGCTGCAGAAGAGGGACAGGTTCGCCTAGCAGTATGGAGATGCTGCAGACAGGATGAGGTTGTACCCTAGCCTGACCAACAACCTGTCAATCTACGGCCATGCTTGGTTGTGTGAACAACTGTTCGGCAGCCTTGGGCCGTTCAGGTTGCCGGCAAATATCATCCCACTGAACATCAACTCCACCCGGAACCAGATCCTGAAATGGATGCCAGATTGCAACGCTCATGGAGTTTTGGGTGACTGGCAGTTACCCGAGCTTAACGAAGAGCTTGCGTGGTCCTCCAGCCTGGTGGAAAGGGCCACCAGGGTGGAGACCAATATGTTCAAGCGCACCTCCAAGGTGGAAGAGGCGTTTATCAAGAGGTGGATCGAGGAGGACAAGGCACTCCAAGCCGCCGCAAAGGTGAAGGCCGGGAAGGCAGCGGAGGAGGAGGAGGAGGCCAAGGACGAAGGCTCTTCCCAAGGCAGAAGCGAGGCGCAAGACACAGAGGAGGCTGCCGGGGATGATCCTTCTGGAGGCGAGCCCGCCGGGGACGATCCTGCCAGGATTGAGGCTTTATATGCCACGGCAGCAGAGGCCCAGGAGGAAGAGGGGGCTACGGAGGCTGAGCAACCTGTGGAGGAGTGGCTCGCGGCAGGCCCTCAAGCCCCCGAGCCAATCTTGGAGCAGCGCCCTCGCAGGCGGGTGGCTAGCCGGGGAGTAGTGATTCCCGATCCTGCACCTGCCGCCAAGAAGGTGAAGAAGACCACCTCTAAGGGCAGCAAGCCGGATGAGGTGCACCGGCAGTCCTCTCGCCTCTTCGGGCTAGGACCCCTCCCGCCAAGCAATTGGCAGCCACGGGAGTCGACTCCAGCTCCCAGTCCGGCTCGAGCTCCTCGCATAGCTCGTCCTCGTCGGAGCCCCCTGCGCCTCAGCAAGGCTCGAAGTTGCCGGGGAGCTCCACTCCTCCGCCCTAGAAGAGAAGCAGGGAGCCCTCACCGCCCGTGGAGTTCGAGCTGAGCTCCATGCTTATTGACGAAGAGTAAGAAAGAACACTCTTCTTTTTTTACTATAGCTTCTGCATATTCTCTTGCTTGCTGACTGATCTTGGCTTGCTGTCTTTGCCAGGGAGGAGGAGGAAGAAGGTGAGACCCTCATCCACCAGACCAAGCGGCTCAGGCACGCGAAGCCGCCGAAGACGGTGGATGGCACGACCCTGGGAGGAAGCATCATGAACGTCCCGATACCAAGCCCCCAGCTCAGCCCCCGGCCTGAAAGTGCAGGGTTGGCTCCCCCCGTCGGAAGTGACGGAGGAGAGCTCCCCACCTCCGTACCCAGAGGAGAGGAGGAGCTTACTCAGGGCGAGTCCTTCCAGGAGGGGCTCACCCCGCCCGCCGATCGAGTCGAGGGATCCCCGACAAGGGTTTCCATGAAAGAGTCCGCCCAGGATGACACCGTGGTTACTGAGGGAGGGGATGGTGACCATGGCCCAGCAACTGACGTTGCCGGGGAAATCGAAGCTCCTCCACGTCAGGCATCTCCAGGTAATCCATTTACTCTTTTTAATTCTGCTGCTTTCACCATCTTGCTCCATGTCCCTGGCGCTCTAATGCTTCTGCTTCTTATCATTGATTGTTGACTCCGCCTGCAGCCCCTCTGATCGAAGAGCCTGAACTATTGGAAGAGGTGGCCAGCATAGGAAAAGATACTGCGGAGGAAGCCGCCAAGATTGCTGCCGCGGAGGGGCAGGAACATGCTGCCGGGGGTGTTCAGGAGCTCCTGATGGAAACAGAGCAAGCCCCCAGCAGCGCGCCAGGATCGTGGGCGACGATTGAAGAGAAAATCCCCCTCCAAACCATGGAACCCCTCCCCTCATTTGGTATCGTGGCGGGGGCCCCGCAGCCATCTTCGAGTCAACTAGTGCTGGTGCTTGCGCAGCCTGGGCTCAGAGCCCCCGGTTTGTCAGCAGCGACGAGTGCGGAACTCGATGGAGAGATTCAGCGCATCTTGGTGTCGCTGTACCAAGGGGTTGAAGAGGCAGATGACTCCATCACCGTCGCCATGGACTTGTCTTTCCTGGAGTCCATGGCGGCGGGCATTAAGGAAATGCAGAGTTGGCACAGCCAGAAATGGCAGGTGCTCAAGGAGCAACGCAAGTCCGCCAACAAGGTGGACCAGAAGCTGAGGGACAAGGGTAGCGAGCTGCGCGACTGGCACGGCAAGCAGTTCCAGGTCCTTATGAGGCAGTAGGAGGCAAATTCCATGGCAAGGGAGGATGTCATCGCCCGGGAGGCTCGTTTGGCGGAGCGCATGATGCTCTTGGATGCCAAGGAGAAGGATATCTCTTCCCGGGAAGAGAAACTCGAAGCCACCCTCCGTGCCAAAGATGAAGAACTGGAAGCTCTCGTGCAGCAGCGTACCAAGGAGCAGGAGGACAGGCATAAGGCAGCCCTGGATGCCCTTACTGCCGATTCTGCTGTCCAACTAAAGAAGCTCGCTGATGACCTTGCCGCTGCATCCACTGCCTAGACCGATCTTGGCCAACAGGTGGCCAAACTGACTGAAGAGCTTGCCGGGAGCTCCAAGGAGGTCACGGCCCTCAAGGAGGAGGCGTGGAAAGCAGAAATTCTTCTGAAGGACGTGCAATCGCAGCTCTCCTCCAAGAGCCAAGGCCTTGAGACCGCCAACGGCACCATTGAAGATTTGAAGGCCAGGATTGGCACCCCGGAGAGCTCGGCCGAGTCTAGTGAGGCTCGCGAGAAGCAGCTGGCGAAGGACCTGGATACCACAAGGCTCCTCCGGAAAGATGCAGAGGACAAACTGGCGAACCACAATGAGCAGGTCAACCTCTGGATCAAGAGTTTAATCGACGTCGCCGAGCGTCTCACTGCCCAAACTGCAGCGATGGGCATGGAGGGGCCAGTCTTCTTGGCCAGCACGCATGAAGTCCCCAGCGTCAAGCTAGGGTTCTTCTTCAACGAGTTGATCAAAAAGCTGAAGGCACACGAAGAGGGAAAGGCCGGTCGCTTTGCGAGTGAATCCCGGAAGCTTGCCCGCAACGCCCTCTTCATGGTTCTGAGCAACATCGCCTACCGCCATCTGGACCTCGACCTTGCCGACGGCTTTAGGAGGCTGTCGGAGGGCGCAGACACCTCTGCTGCTGAGGAGAAGGCCGCCCCCTATGCCGACAAGGTCCTCGCCATCCCCATTGTTTCGCGGGTTCGCCAGGCACGGCCTTGAACTATTCTTGCCATCGCGCTGTCCTGAAACAAAACATGGTGCATGTCCTGCATTTAGACATCGTACTGCTTATGCTTGTGTGGAACTGATGTCTTTATTTAATCTCATCTGCATGTCTTATCCCTTTTTAGTTCACCTGTTGGTGTTCATATGATTAGTCTTTGCGCGTATTTTGGTTGCCTGCTGGTATCATACTGCCGTGACTGTCATAAGGGTCGGGCCCTTAATAGTTATCTTGGCGAGGACACGTCCCGGCAGGTTTTTCCTTGGCAGTTTTCGACGCAGCCACCCATTTCTGCGAGCAGGCTCGGAACAGAGCGGGGGCGCAGACAAAAAACGAGTAAGGTGCCGTCACACGAAAGATTTCCTCATGCGAACATCTTGGGACCTGAGGGATAAGCAAGTGCAAATTTAAGGTCTATAACGGAGCAACGATTGCGTGGACTTAGCTTTCATTCTCGCTCCCTTCCTCCTCCTTCAGCCGTGGCCGCTTGTCGCATTCGCATGCTTCGGGAAGGATGGCACCATGTGCGTTGCCCTCCGGCCCCCGGCAGGTGCCGGCAAGGACCATATATATCTTGCGGGCGGCAGGACGTGATGCAGGACATGACCGGTTTCTCTCTCCTCCTCCCCACTCCTTTTTTAAACAATCTTGTCAGCAGCTAGCATAAAAGTCACGCTAATGTGGACGGCCTTGCCGGAGCGTACTTGCCGGGGTGTCAATCAACGGATTCGCACCGGCGCTCTACTCAGGATTTCCCTAGGCAGGGTAAATGCTGGACCGAGTATTGCGCGCGAGCTCATTGACATTGATGATGCTAAATCCCGGATAGCTCGATTGTCGATAAGTGAGAGTGGCGGAGAGAGAAACCTTGTACCCCTACACCTTGTTCCTTTTCCCGAACGGGGCCTGCATGGTGACCATGCTACCCGAATCATTCGGGGTTGCCTCGCCGCCATCATTCCTTGTTCCCGTTGTTGCTACAGCCGCGGCAGAAAAAGGCGATAGAGATTGGACATGATGGGCGGGGGAGCGATACCGCTCCCCTCCCGTCCTACTATGCCCCGTCTTTTCTTGGGCGTCATGGATGATGAAGCCATCGATGAAGAGAATGATGATGAAAATGACGCGCTGCGTACGCTCTTGGGTTCGCGTGCTTCCTTCTACCTGGCGCGCCAAAGATGTCATGGGAAAACACGGCCACCTATGGGGCCATCGGCCCCTTGTGGTTCGGCAGTGGGGAAGGACGCATTGCACAAAGAGAGGAGGGTGCGGAGCAGCACGACAGCGATCACCCGGGCAGTTTTTACCCAGGTTCGGGCCGCCGCGAGGCGTAAAACCCTACTCTTGCTTTGTTGGATTGATGAGAGGACCGAGGTGGAGACGCATCGCTCTAGCCCGGCAGGGTCGCCTCGGGGCGAGAGCAACTACGCGCGTATGAGTGTACAAGGGTCCGAATCCTTTCTAAGGTTGCCACGGCCCTCCTTTTATAGATCAAGGGGTCACCACAATGGCAAATCAGTCATTGCGTACTGATTAGATAGCAAACAGTGCTATCATACCTAACTCTACAGACAGGACAGAGCGCATTAAATGCGCCGCTTAGTGTCACATCGTAGCATAGCCCGGCAAGCCTTGCCGTGCCGTTCGGCCACCTTCTCGCCTGCCTGCGTGACACGTCCTTGGACGGGTGTCATTTGGAGGTGGTTTCCTCTGGAAGTGGCCGCCACGTGCGAAATAGCGGCCACTTAGCCACTTGGGGGCTCGACACAGCACCGATCGATGACTTGCGTTGCTGTGAGGTGGAGCGGTGGAGCCTTGGCGGGGTAATCCGCCCTCAGCGCCCCCGGCAAGCCTACCGGGGCAATCTTGAGACAAGCCTGCCGGGGCAATCTTGAGACTTGTCTTCGGGGCAACCTCGTCCCCGCCAGGCTCGCCTGCCCGGCAAGGGAGGTTTTTCCCTTAGTGGTATCTTGCTCCTTTGGTTGGTCTTGGATGCTGAGAGTTGTCGGACCGGAGGGTTGCTGTCCATGCACAAGTCAGGGGAAAACATACACCCCTGTTTGTGTACCCCGACACCTTAAGATCATCAAGAGTATATCCAATAGCAGCACGGTGCTTCCTCAGAATTTTTAATAATCTCTCTTCTTCATGTTCTGAAAGGTTAGCACTAATAATAACATGATATATCTTTTTCTCATCAAGATAAGCATACTTCAGAGTGCCAGGCAATTGCTTTAATTCAAACACAGGATCACCTTTAGGTGGAGGAGGACCTCCTAGAGTTTCAATAGGCAAATTGTGTTTAAGGATAGGTTGTTTCTCAAAGAATATTTTATCAATTTTATTTCTTTCATGCAAGTGCATATCATTCTTATGGTCTAGCAAATATTGTTCTAAAGGATTGGTAGGAGGTACGACAATAGAAGCAAGACCAATATTTTCAACTTTACTAGGTGATTCTTTATTATGAGGTTGTCTACGAAACTTAGAGAAATTAAACTCATCAGACACATCACCAAAGCTAACACTGACAATTTCTTTCTGACAATCTATCTTAGCATTTACAGTGTTCAAGTAAGGTCTACCAAAAATTATGGGACAATAGTCATCTTGTGGGGAACCAAGAACTAGAAAATCAGTAGGGTATTTTATTTTCCCACACAAGACTTCAACATCTCTAACAATCCCAAGTGGTGTGATGGTGTCTCTATTTGCAAGTTTAATAGTAACATCTATGTCTTCTATTTCAGCGGGTGCTATGTCATTCATAATTTCTTGGTATAAGGTAAAAGGAATAGCACTCACACTAGCACCTAAATCACATAAACCATGATAGCAATGATCTCCTATTTTAACTGAGACAACAGGCATGCCAACAACAGGTCTATGTTTATCTTTTTCATCGGGTTTGGCAATTCTAGTTGCTTCATCACAGAAGTAAATAACATGCCCAATAATGTTTTCGACCAAGATATCTTTTATCATAGCAACACTAGGTTCCACTTTAATTTGTTCAGAAGGTTTAGGTGCTTTAATTTTACTTTTGTGAACCACGGTTGATACCTTAGCATGTTCCTTTATCCTAACAGGGAAAGGTGGTTTTTCAATATAAGCAGTAGGCACAACTGGATCAACATTGTAAATGATAGTTTCCTCTTTAGCTATTATTGGTTCTTTAATTTCTTCTGTAATAGGGGGATGATATTTAAACCACTTCTCCTTAGGGAGATCAACATGAGTAGCAAATGATTCACAGAAAGAGGCTACTATCTCAGAGTCAACTCCATATTTAGTGCTAAACTTGTGAAAAGCATCGGTATTCATAAAAGATTTAACACAATCAAACTCAAGCTTAATACCTGACTCTTTACCTTCGTCGAGTTCCCAATCTTCAGAGTTGTGTTTAATTCTTTCTAAGAGGTCCCATCTGAATTCAATAGTCTTCTTCATATCGAGCATTTATTGATCATCACTAGAAAGCAGAGCATAAAAAATCTGAATAATAATTTCTCTTGAGAGCTCATGATTGGTGCATGAATATAACATTGACTTAAGCCTCCTCCAAGCTAGAGTGATACTTTCTCCTTCATGAGGCCAAAAATTATATATATAATTCCGATCACGATGAACTAGATGCATAGGATAATTTTGGTGAAATTCCAGTTTCAATCGATTCCAGTTCCAAGATCCAATATCATCGCATAGCCTATACCATGTCAATGCTTTTCCCTTCAAAGATAAAGGGAAAACCTTCTTCTTAACTTCGTCTCCGGGTAAACCTCCAAGCTTAAATAATCCACAAATTTCATCCACATGTATCAAATGCATATTTGGATGTTTTGTTCCGTCTCCTGCATAAGGATTAGCTACCAGTTGTTCTATCATACCCAAAGGAATTTCATAACCAATATTTTCAGGAGGTGCAGTAGGTTGAGGGGCCACTCTTTGTGTTTCCGGTCGAGGTGAAGATACCGCAAACAAACCCCTCAAAGGATTGTTTTCCATAGTGACAAGTGACAATAAATTTTAGCACGTAATATAAATTTTTCCTTACCGATTTCCAATTACCAAGAACGCTTCACTCCCCGAAAAAGCGCCAGAAAAGAGTCTTGATGACCCACAAGTATAGGGGATCAATCGTAGTCCTTTTGATAAGTAAGAGTGTCAAACCCAACGAGGAGCAGAAGGAAATGACAAGTGGTTTTCAGCAAGGTAATTTCTGTAAGCACTGAAATTGTAAGTAACAGGTAGTTTGATAGCAAGATAATTTGTAACGGAGAAGTAATGATAATGGAAAATAAAGTGCAGCAAGGTAGACCAATCCTTTTTGTAGCAAAGGACAGGCTGGAACAGTCTCTTATAATAAGCAAAGCGTTCTTGAGGGCACACGGGAATTTCATCTAGTCACTTTCATCATGTTGGTTTAATTTGCGTTCGTTACTTTGGTAATTTGATATGTGGGTGGACCGGTGCTTGGGTTCTGTTCTTACTTGAACAAGCCTCCCACTTATGATTAACCCCATCGCAAGCATCCGCAACTACGAAAGAAGTATTAAGATAAAATCTAACCATAGCATTAAACATATGGATCCAAACCAGTCCTTTACGAAGTAGCACATAAACTAGGGTTTAAGCTTTTGTCACTCTAGCAACCCATCATCTAATAATTACTCCACAATGCATTCCCTTAGGCCCAAAGATGGTGAAGTGTCATGTAGTCGACGTTCACATAACACCACTAAGGGAATCACAACATACATGCTATCAAAATATCAAACACATATCAAATTCACATGATTACTTGCAACATGACTTCTCCCGTGGCTTCAAGAACAAAGGTAACTACTCACAAATAATATTCATGCTCAAGATCAGAAGTGTATTAAATAGCATAATGGATCTGAACATATAATCTTCCACCAAATAAACCATATAGTAATCAACTACAAGATGTAATCAACACTACTAGTCACCCACAGGTACCAATCTGAGGTTCCGGTATAAAGATTGAACACAAGAGATGAACTAGGATTTGAGATGAGATGGTGCTGTTGAAGATGTTGATGGAGATTGGCCTACCAAAGATGAGAGGGTTGTTGGTGATGACGATGGCTTTGATTTCCCCCTCCGGGAGGGAAGTTCCCCCGACGGAATTGCTCCACCGGAGGGCAAAAGTGCTCCTACCCATGTTCCGCCTCGAGACAGCGGCGCTCTGTCCCAGAAGTCCTCTCCTTATTTTTTCTAGGTCAAAAGACCTCATATACCAGAAGATGGGCACCGGAAGTGGGCTGGGCTGCCCACCACCCACCAGGGCGCGCCTGGGGGGCCTGGCGCGCCCTGGTGTCTCGTGGGCACCTGGCAGCCCCCCTACGGTAGTTCTTTTCTCCAATATTTATTAAATATTCCAAAATAATTCTCTGTAAAATTTTAGCTCATTTGCAGATGTGCAGAATAGGTATCTCTGACGTAGCTTTTTCAGGTCAAGAATTCCAGCTGCCGGTATTCTCCCTCTTTGTGTAAACCTTGCATATTATGAGAGAAAAGGCATTAGAATTACTCCATAAAGTGTTATTATGCATAAAAACATTATAAATAACAGTAGGAAAACATGATGCAAAATGGACGTATCAATACACTCCATAGTTCCATCAAAATAAGCAAAACAATGCATCAAAAATAGAATCTGTCAAAAACAGGACAGTCTGTAGCAATCTGAACATTGACCATACTTATGTAACTCTAAAAATTCTGAAAAATTAGGAAAAAATAAGAAATTTGCATAGCAGTACTATGTAAAAATTTCAGAAACTTTTGACGTTCCAGTAAAAAAATGTTAATTCAGGTACTACAGCCAAAGTTTCTGTTTTTGCACCGCACATAGCAAACAAGCAATCTAATCATCCTAAAGGCAAATCTTGGCACATTATTTTTATAATACAATGGATTTGTAAAAGGGGATAATTATTTTTGTTGAAAAGTTTTTGTAATCATGGTCCACAAAGTTTCCATGGGCATGAACAAAGTTCAAGGCTTGCTCCCACTTTAACAATGCTCGTCTTTCTCACTTTCGCTTTTCTTTTGGAAAAGTTTTAGGTTCCCCTCTATGTTTTTTTGTTTTTAAACTTTATAAAAGCACACAAAAGAATAAAATGACTCTATGAAACTTTCGGGTTGTCTCCCTAGCAGCGCTTTCTTTAAAACTATTAAGTTAGGCATAAAGTGCTCAAGTAATCGATCCACCCTGATCCCAAGGTATATCAAAGCCAATTTTAATTAGCAATGATTTATAATTTAGTAGTGAGCACAAAGCAACATATATCATGCAACATCTAAGTCTAACTCTCTTCCTATGCATCGGCATGTCATAAAAGAACAATTCATGCACATCAAGTAAAGGCCAATACATAGCATAAGCATATTCTTGCAATTTTGTAGTATTGGAAACATAGAGATACAGAGATGTAGTTCCTTTGTCATAATAATTGCAAGTAGGAGCAACAAGCACATGCATATTATATTTATCAAAATCATCATGTGTAATGGTAGAATGCAACCCATCAATATAATCCTTAATAAGAGCAAACTTCTCCGATATAGTGTAGTTGGGAGAATTCAAAAAGATAATAGGACTATCATGTTTGGGTGCAATAGCAACAATTTCATTCTTAACATAAGGAACTATAGCAAGTTCATCTCCATAAGCATAATTCATATTGGCATCTTGGCCACAAGCATAGCAAGCATCAAGTTCATCAAAAAGGGATATTTCAAATGAATCAACGGGATCATAGCAATTGTCATAGCGTTCATCCTTCGATAAGAATGAATGGACATTAAACAATATATGAGTTGAAGAGTTACTCTCATTAGAAGGTGGGCATGGGTGATCAATCCGCTCTTCCTCCGTTTGTTCTTCGCTCTCCTCCTCATCTTTTTCATCTAATGAGCTCATAATTTCTTCAATTTCTTCTTCCATAGACTCCTACAAAATATTAGTCTCTTCTTGGACAGCGGAGACTTTGATGACCCACAAGTATAGGGGATCTATCGTAGTCCTTTCGATAAGTAAGAGTGTCGAACCCAACGAGGAGCAGAAGGAAATGACAAGCGGTTTTCAGCAAGGTATTCTCTGCAAGCACTGAAATTATCGGTAACAGATAGTTGTATGATAACATAATTCATAATGAGTAACAAGTAACAAAAGTAACTAAGGTGCAGCAAGGTGGCCCAATCCTTTTTGTAGCAAAGGACAAGCCTGGACGAACTCCTATATAAAGCAAAGCGCTCCCGAGGACACATGGGAATTGTTGTCAATTTAGTTTTCATCATGCTCATATGATTCGCGTTCGTTACTTTGATAATTTGATATGTGGGTGGACCGGTGCTTGGGTGCTGCCCTTCCTTGGACAAGCCTCCCACTTATGATTAACCCCGCTCGCAAGGATCCGCAACTATGAAAGAAGAATTAAGATAAATCTAACCATAGCATGAAACATATGGATCCAAATCAGCCCCTTACGAAGCAACACATAAACTAGGGTTTAAGCTTCTGTCACTCTAGCAACCCATCATCTACTTATTACTTCCCAATGCCTTCCCCTAGGCCCAAATCATGGTGAAGTGTCATGTAGTCGACGTTCATATAACACCACTAGAGGAAAGACAACATACATCTCATCAAAATATCGAACGAGTACCAAATTCACATGATTACTTATAAAAAGACTTCTCCCATGTCCTCAGGAACAAACGTAACTACTCACAAAGCATATTCATTTTCATAATCAGAGGAGTATTAATTATCATTAAGGATCTGAACATATGATCTTCCACCGAATAAACCAAGTAGCATCAACTACAAGGAGTAATCAACACTACTAGCAACCCACAGGTACCAATATGAGGTTTTGAGACAAAGATCAGATATGAGAGATGAACTAGGGTTTGAGAGGAGATGGTGCTGGTGAAGATGTTGTTGGAGATTGACGCTCTCGATGAGAGGATCGTTGGTGATGATGATGGCTTCGATTTCCCCCTACCGAAGGGAAGTTTCCCCGGCAGAACAGCTCCGCCGGAGCCCTAGATTGGTTCCGCCCAACTTCCGCCTCGAGAAGGCGGCGCTTCATCCCGAAAGCTTCCTTCTGATTTTTTTCAGGTCAAAACACACCATATAGCAGAAGATGGGCATCGGGGGCCTGCCAGGTGGCCCACAAGGCAGGGGGCGTGCCCAGGGGGTAGGGCGCGCCCCCCACCCTTGTGGATGGCTGGTGGCCCCCCTCTGGTGCTTTGTTCGCCCAATATTTTTTATATATTCCAAAATAATTCTCCGTTAAGTTTCAGGACTTTTGGAGTTGTGCAGAATAGGTCTCTAATATTTGCTCCTTTTCCAGTCCAGAATTCCAGCTGACGGCATTCTCCCTCTTCATGTAAACCTTATAAAATAAGAGAGAAAAGGCATAAGTATTGTGATATAATGTGTAATAACAGCCCATAATGTGATAAATATCAATATAAAAGTATGATGCAAAATGGACGTATCAACTCCCCCAAGCTTAGACCTCACTTGTCCTCAAGCAAAAGCCGAAATCGAAAAATATTTCCACATGTTTAGAGATAGAGGTGTCGATAAAATAAAATACGAACATGAGGGCATCATGATCATCTTTAGGACAGCAACATATATTGTCAGATAATTTCTTATGCTAGAGTAACAATTCATTCACAAGGTAGAGTATAAATCAGAAACTTCATTGAAAACTAACAAACTATGATCTCAGTCATTGAAGCAATTGCGATTTATCATAACATCAGAAAGAGTCAATTCAAGAGCTTTTCAGCAAGTCCACATACTCAACTATCATTTAGTCTTTCACAATTGCTAACACTCACGCAATACTTATGAGTTCAAAGCTTCAATCGGACACAGAGAAAGATAGGGGCTTATAGTTTCGCCTCCCAACCTTTTACCTCAAGGGTAATGTCAACAATAATACTTTATGATAACCTACATCCGGGTGGATATATATATATCTGGATCTCTCCAACACATAGTGCTTGCCAAAAGAAAAAGTGTAAAAAGGAAAAGTGAAGATCACCACGACTCTTGTATAAGGGTAGAAGATAAAAGTAAAAGATAGGCCCTTCGTAGAGGGAAGCAGAGGTTGTCATGCGCTTTTATGGTTGGATGCACAAAATCCTAATGCAAAAGAACATCACTTTATATTGCCGCTTGTGATAAAGAACTTTATTATGCAGTCTGTCACTTTTATTTCTTCCATATCATAAGTTCGTATAAAGCTTATTTTCTTCACACTAATAGATCATACATATTTAGAGAGCAATTTTTATTGCTTGCACCGATGACAACTTACTTGAAGGATCTTACTCAATCCATAGGTAGGTATGGTGGACTCTCATGGCAAAACTGCTTTAAGGGATGTTTGGAAGCACAAGTAGTATCTCTACTTGGTGCAAATAATTTGGCTAGCATGAGAGGGAAAAGCAAGCTCAACATGTTGGAGGGTCCATGACAATATAACTTCTATTCAGATATAAGCAAACATAACTCATTATGTTGTCTTCCTTGTCCAACATCAAATTTTTAGCATGTCATATTTTAATGAGTGCTCACAATTACAAAGGATGTCCAAGATAGTATATTTATATGTGAAGCCTCTCTTTCTTTTTTACTTCCTATTAATTGCAACAATGACCCAAACTATGTTTGTCAACTCTCAACAAATTTTATTCATCATACTCTTTATATGTGAAGTCATTACTCTCCATAAGATCAATATATAACCTTTTTATTTCTTCTTATTCTTTTTCTTATTTTATTTCCTCAAGATCATAGCAATAAAGCAAAGCCCTCAACTCAAAACTACTCTTTATTATATAACTCACGGACTCGATTACATAGATAGATCTCAAAAAAAAAAACTCAAAGCTAAATTATACTAAAACTTTATTCTACTAGATCAAGATATAACCAAAAGGATCGAACTAAGAAAAAAAACGATAAAAGTAAAGGTGTGATGGTGATACGATACCGGGGCATCTCCCCCAAGCTTGGTAGTTGCCAAGGGGAGTGCCCATACCCATGTATTTAGGTCTCTTTCTTCGGAAGTGGTGATGATGTAGTTGTTGATGATGAAAGAATTTTATCCTCCGTCTTCCAAGGCATAGGTTCACCATCGTAAAAAGATGAACGAGTCTCCGGGATCCTCAAATCTGCAGCCAAACTCATCCTTTTAAATCTGTATTCATACTCACAGTTTTGGTTTTGTAGGTCATAGATTTGGGCTTGGAGATGCTCGATTTTCTCATGAAGCTTGAAGATGGCCTCCCCAATGTTCTCGGCATCCATCTTGTAACCACTAGTAAATTCAAAGATCATCATGTGGTTGGTGTTGAGTCCGCGTTCCACCATCCCTTGGCACTTGAAGACTTGCCGCTCCACTTCTTCGAGCCTTGTCTCCACGCTTCCGGTCTTCTTTGGCCCTTCAGTATCGCGGATGTGCAGCACCCCCTCACGCATCTCAACGGTTTGAGGGTGTTGCAACACCTCCGCGAGATAAGGGTTGATGACCTTCTCGAAAAACTTGTCCTTGGGGGCACTTGGAGACGTCATGGCGATCTGGATCTGTCAGAAAAGCAGCTCGAAACAAAGACATGAGATATTGCCGTGGTACGGTGGTCAAAACCTTCGGGAGATTATATAATGAATTTTTACCGACCAAAAGAAGTATTGTGCAAGAAAACAAAGTCCGGAGGGCACACGAGGTGGCCACAAGGTAGGGGGGCGCGCCCTCCACCCTTGTGGTCTCCTCGTGCATCTTTTGGACTACTTTTATTTTTTCTATTTTTCTAAATATTCCAAAACGGAGAAAAATTGCTATTATAACTGTTTTGGAGTCGGTTTACTTACCGTACCACATACCTATTCCTTTTCGGAGTCTAAAACATTCTGGAAAGTATCCCTTATGTACTCCTCCGGTGTTATGGTATTAATAATATTAGTCTCAACATTTATGGGAGTACCTGAGATATAATGTTTGATTCTTTGACCGTTTACCACCTTCGGATTTGTGCCTTCAACGTTGTTGATCTTAATGGCACCGGAACGATAGACCTCCTCGATAATGTAAGGACCTTCCCATTTAGAGAGAAGTTTTCCTGCAAAAAATCTTAAACGAGAGTTGTATAGCAAAACATGATCACCTACATTGAACTCATGCTTTTGTATCCTCTTGTCATGCCATCTTTTAACTTTTTCTTTAAACAACTTGGCATTCTCATAGGCTTGGGTTCTCCATTCATCAAGCGAGCTAATGTCAAATAACCTCTTCTCACCGGCAAGTTTGAAATCATAGTTGAGCTCTTTAATAGCCAATAAGCTTTATGTTCTAGTTCAAGAGGGAAGTGACATGCTTTTCCATAAACCATTTTATGCGGAGACATACCCACAGGGTTTTTATAAGCAGTTCTATAAGCCCATAATGCATCATCAAGTTTCTTAGACCAATTCTTTCTAGATCTATTAACAGTCTTTTGCAAAATCAATTTAATCTCTCTATTGCTCAATTCTACTTGACCACTAGACTGAGGGTGATATGGAGATGCAATTCTATGGTTAACATCATATTTAGCAAGCATTTTACGGAAAGCACCATGAATAAAATGTGAACCACCATCAGTCATTAAATATCTAGGGACTCCAAACCTCGGAAAAATAACTTCTTTAAGCATCTTAATAGAAGTGTTATGATCAGCACTACTAGTTGGAATAGCTTCTACCAACTTAGTAACATAATCAATAGCAACTAAAATATGTGTATACCCATTAGAGGAAGGAAAAGGTCCCATATAATCAAAGCCCCAAACATCAAATGGTTCAATAACAAGTGAATAATTCATAGGCATTTCCTGACGTCTACTAATATTACCAATTCTCTGGCATTCATCACAAGACAAGACAAACTTACGGGCATCCTTGAAGAGAGTAGGCCAATAAAAACCGGATTGCAATACCTTCTGTGCAGTTCTATCTCCAGCATGGTGTCCTCCGTAAGCTTCGGAGTGGCACTTGCGTAGGATCTTTTCCTGTTCATGCTCAGGTACACAACGTCTAATGACACCATCTACTCCTTCTTTATAAAGGTGTGGGTCATCCCAAAAGTAATGTCTTAAATCATAGAAAAACTTTTTCTTTTGCTGGTATGTGAAACTAGGTGGTTTAAATTTGACAACAATGTAATTAGCATAATCAGCATACCATGGAGTATTACGAGAAGCATTTATGACAGCTAATTGCTCATCAGGAAAACTATCATCAATAGGCAGTGGGTCATCAAGAACATTTTCTAACCTAGACAAGTTCTCTGCTACGGGGTTCTCAGCTCCCTTTCTATCAATAATATGCAAATCAAATTCTTGTAACAAGAGAACCCATCTAATAAGTCTAGGTTTAGCATCTTTCTTTTCCATAAGATATTTAATAGCAGCATGATCAATGTGACCAGTTACTTTGGAATCAACAATATAAGATCTGAACTTATCACAGGCAAATACAACTGCTAGAAATTCTTTTTCAGTAGTAGCATAATTTCTCTGGGCACTGTCTAGAGTTTTACTAGCATAATGGATAACATTCAATTTCTTATCAACTCTTTGCCCTAGAACAGCACCAACAGCATAATCACTAGCATCACACATAATTTCAAAGGGTAAATTCCAATCAGGTGGTTGAACAATAGGTGCAGAAATCAAGGCTTTCTTAAGTATTTCAAATGCTTCTACACAATCATCATCAAAAACAAAAGGAACATCTTTTTGCAAGAGATTAGTGAGAGGCCTAGAAATTTTAGAGAAGTCTTTAATAAACCTCCTATAGAAACCATCATGACCAAGGAAACTTCTTATACCTTTGATATCTTTAGGACACGGCATCTTTTCAATAGCATCTACTTTATCTTTATCAACTTCAGTACCTCTTTCAGAAATTTTATGCCCCAAGACAATACCTTCATTAACCATAAAGTGGCACTTCTCCCAATTCAAAACAAGATTAGTTTCTTCACATCTCAACAGAACTCAATCAAGGTTGCTTAAGCAATCATCAAAAGAAGTTCCGTAAACGAAGAAATCATCCATGAAAACCTCAACAATCTTTTCACAAAAGTCAGAGAATATAGCAGTCATACATCTTTGAAAGGTAGTAGGTGCATTGCATAAACCAAAAGGCATACATCTATAAGCAAAAGTACCGAAAGGGCAAGTAAAAGTGGTCTTTTCTTGGTCCTCTTTTGACACAGGTATTTGAGAAAAACCAGAGTAACCATCTAGAAAGCAAAAATGTGTATGTTTGGATAATCTTTCTAGCATTTGGTCAATAAAAGGTAGAGGGTAATGATCTTTTCTAGTAGCTTTGTTTAATTTACGAAAATCAATTACCATTCTATAACCTTTAACAATTCTTTGTGGAATCAATTCATTCTTATCATTAGGAACAACAGTAATACCTCCCTTCTTAGGGACACAATGAACGGGACTTACCCATCTACTATCAGCAATAGGATAAATTATACCTGCCTCCAGAAGCTTTAATATTTCATTTCTTACCACTTCTTTCATCTTAGGATTCAGCCTTCGTTGGTGATCAACAACTGGTTTAGCATCAGGCTCCATATTAATTTTGTGCTGACATAGAGTGGGACTAATGCCCTTAAGATCATCAAGAGTATATCCAATAGCTGCACGGTGCTTCCTCAGAGTTTTCAATAATTTCTTTTCTTCATGCTCTGAAAGGTTAGCACTAATAAAAACCGGATATATCTTCTTTTCATCGAGATAAGCATATTTCAGAGTATCAGGTAATTGTTTAAGCTCAAACACGGGATCACCCTTGGGTGGAGGAGGATCCCCAAGGATTTCAACAGGCAAATTGTGTTTCAAAATAGGCCCTTGATTAAAGAATATTTCATCTATTTCCCTTCTTTCATTCATAAACATATCATTTTCATGGTCTAGCAAATATTGTTCTAAAGGATCAGTAGGAGGCACGGTAATAGAAGCAATACCAATAATTTCATCCTTACTAGGCAATTCTTTATCATGGGGTTGTCTATGAAACTTAGAGAAATTAAAATCATGAGACACATCCCCAAAGCCGACAGTAACAATATCCTTTTCGCAATCTATCTTAGCATTAAGAGTGTTCAAGAAAGGTCTACCAAATATAATGGGACAAAAATCATCTTGTGGGAAACCAAGAACAAGAAAATCAGTAGGGTATTTTATTTTCCCACACAAGACTTCAACATCTCTAACAACCCCAATTGGTGATATAGTATCTCTATTGGCAAGCTTAATAGTAACATCAATATCTTCTATCTCAGCAGGTGCAATATCATTCATAATTTCTTGGTATAAGGTATAAGGAATTGCACTCACACTAGCACCCACATAACATAAGCCATGATAACAGTGATCTCCTATTTTAATAGAAAAAATAGGCATGCCAACAACGGGTCTATGTTTATCTTTAATATCGGGTTTAGCAATCCTAGCAGCTTCATCACAGAAATAAATAACATGCCCATCAATATTATCAACCAAGAGATCTTTAACCAAAGCAATACTAGGTTCAACTTTAATTTGTTCAGGGGGTGTAGGTATTCTAGTATAACTCTTACGAACCACAATTGAAGTTTTAGCATGATCCTTTATTCTAACAGGAAAAGGTGGTTTCTCAATATAAGCAGTAGGAACAATAGGATCAACATTATAAGTAATAGTTTCTTCTTCAACTTTAATAGGTTCTACTACTTTCACTTCAATGGGAGGATGATATTTAAACCACTTCTCCTTAGGGAGATCAACATGAGTAGCAAAAGTTTACAGAAAGAAGCTACTATCTCAGAGTCAAGTCCATATTTAGTGCTAAAATCACGAAAAGCATCGGTATCCATGAAAGATTTAACACAATCAAACTTAAGGTTTATACCTGACTCCTTACCTTCGTCGAGTTCCAATCTTCAGAGTTGCATTTAATTCTTTCCAATAAACCCCATTTGAATTCAATATCCTTCTTCATAAAAGAACCAGTACAAGAAGTATCGAGCATGGATTGATCATTACGAGAAAGCCGAGCATAAAAATTCTGAATAATAATTTCTCTTGAGAGCTCATGATTGGGGCATGAATATAACATTGACTTAAGCCTCCCCCAAGCTTTAGCGATACTTTCTCCTTCACGAGGCCAAAAATTATATATATAGTTCCGATCATGATGAACCAGATGCATAGGATAAAACTTCTAATGAAATTCCAATTTCAAACGGTTGTAGTTCCATGATCCAATATCATCACATAGCCTATACCATGTCAATGCCTTTCCCTTCAAAGATTAAGGGAAGACCTTCTTCTTGACATCATCCTCGGGCAAACATGCAAGCTTAAATAATCCACAAATTTCATCCACATAGATTAGGTGCATATCAGGATGTAATGTTCCATCTCCTGCATAAGGATTAGCTAGCAGTTTCTCTATTATACCCGAAGGAATTTCATAATAAATATTTTCAGTAGGTGCAGTAGGTTGAGGAGCAACTCTTTGCTCTTCCGGTCGAGGTGAAGATACCCCGAACAGGCCCCTAAAAGGATTATTTTCCATAGTGACAAGTGACAGTAAATTTCAGAACACTATATAAATGTTTCCTTACCAAATTCCACTTACCAAAGGCGCTTCACTCCCCGGCAACGGCGCCAAAAAAGAGTCTTGATGACCCACAAGTATAGGGGATCTATTGTAGTCCTTTCGATAAGTAAGAGTGTCGAACCCAACGAGGAGCAGAAGGAAATGACAAGCGGTTTTTAGCAAGGTATTCTCTGCAAGCACTGAAATTATCGGTAACAGATAGTTGTATGATAAGATAATTTGTAACGAGTAACAAGTAACAAAAGTAACTAAGGTGCAGAAAGGTGGCCCAATCTTTTTTGTAGCAAAGGACAAGCCTGGACGAACTCCTATATAAAGCAAAGCGCTCCCGAGGACACATGGGAATTGTTGTCAAGTTAGTTTTCATCATGCTCATATGATTCGTGTTCGTTACTTTGATAATTTGATATGTGGGTGGACCGGTGCTTGGGTGCTGCCCTTCCTTGGACAAGCCTCCCACTTATGATTAACCCCTCTCGCAAGCATCCGCAACTACGAAAGAAGAATTAAGATAAATCTAACCATAGCATGAAACATATGGATCCAAATCAGCCCCTTACGAAGCAACGCATAAACTAGGGTTTAATCTTCTATCACTCTAGCAACCCATCATCTACTTATTGCTTCCCAATGCCTTCCCCTAGGCCCAAATCATGGTGAAGTGTCATGTAGTCGACGTTCATATAACACCACTAGAGGAAAGACAACATACATCTCATCAAAATATCGAACGAGTACCAAATTCACATGATTACTTATAACAAGACTTCTCCCATGTCCTCAGGAACAAACGTAACTACTCACAAAGCATATTCATGTTCATAATCACAGGAGTATTAATTATCATTAAGGATCTGAACATATGATCTTCCACCGAATAAACCAACTAGCATCAACTACAAGGAGTAATTAACACTACTAGCAACCCACAGGTACCAATCTGAGGTTTTGAGACAAAGATCGGATACGAGAGATGAACTAGGGTTTGAGAGGATATGGTGCTGGTGAATATGTTGATGGAGATTGACACCATCTCGATGAGAGGATCGTTGGTGATGACGATGGCTTTGATTTTCCCCTACCGGAGGGAAGTTTCCCCGGCAGAACAGCTCCGCCGGAGCCCTAGATTGGTTCCACCCAAGTTCCGCCTCGAGACGGTGGCGCTTCGTCCCGAAAGCTTCCTTCAGATTTTTTTCAGGTCAAAACACACCATATAGCAGAAGATGGGCATCGGGGGCCTGCCAGGTGGCCCACAAGGCAGGGGGCGCGCCCAGGGGGTAGGGCACGCCCCCCACCCTTGTGGATGGCTGGTGGCCCCCCTCTGGTGCTTTCTTCGCCCAATATTTTATATATATTCCAAAATCATTCTCTGTGAAGTTTCAGGACCTTTGGAGTTGTGCAGAATAGGTCTCTAATATTTGCTCCTTTTCCAGTCCAGAATTCCAGCTGCCGGCATTCTCCCTCTTCATGTAAACCTTATAAAATAAGAGAGAAAAGGCATAAGTATTGTGATATAATGTGTAATAACAGCCCATAATGCGATAAATATCAATATAAAAGCATGATGCAAAATGGACGTATCAGACTTTATCAATAAATCATCAATATCAGCATTGTATTTATAATTCTCATAGCAATATTTAAGTATAGCAAAATTTTCATGTCTATAAACAACATCATCATAATCTTCATACTTTTCAAACAAAGATTCAATTTCATAAGCACCATTAAAAGCAATAGATTCTTCTATTCATTCCACATCATAGTAATCATATCTACCATTAGCATAAGAATCCAAGGTTTCATTATCATTAAATTCACATTAAAAGGGAAGGTGTTTAGCCTTCATCCTAGAGCAACAAGTATAATAATATCTCAAGCATAAATTCCAAGCATACCATTGCAAATAATCAATTTGATCCCATAAGAGTTTCCCTTTTTGAGTCAAGTGATAATCCCTAAAGTATTCACGTTGATCCAACGTGTCTCCCATTATCAAGTTGAATGGGGTTTTCTCAGGATTATCAAAGTAGTGTTTAATATTTTTCACATAACGAGCATCAAGGGTTCTAGGAGGTTCCCCATCTCCATGAGTAGAAAGTACAACTATTTTTTGGTATTTCGTGTTCCATAACCATAACTAAAGATAGAGAACAACTTAGAATAGAAAATAAAAACTAATTAGTGATAAAGCAAACAAGCACACATGAGAATATTCACCCCACGCTATTGCTCCCCGGCAACGGCGCCAGAAAAAGGTCTTGATAACCCACAAGTATAGGGGATCGTTTGTAGCCTTTTTCGATAAATAAGAGTGTCGAACCCAATGAGGAGCTAAAGGTAGAACAAATATTCCCTCAAGTTCTATCGACCACTGATACAACTCTACGCACACTTGATGTTTGCTTTACCTAAAACAAGTATGAAACTATTTTGTAGGTGTGATGCTAGAACTACTTTGCAAGAATAAAACGACGAGTACTTTGCGAGATAATAAAAGTTAGTTGTTTAGAAGAAAAGTTTTTGTCACACAAGAAAGTTATTTGTCCCTAGGTAATTGATAACTAGACCGGTAATCATTATTGCAAATTTATATGAGGGAGAGGCATGAGCTAACATACTTTCCGTACTTGGATCATATGCACTTATGATTGGAACTTTAGCAAGCATCCGCAACTACCAAAGATTATTAAGGTAAAACCAAACCATAGAATTAAGTATCAAGTCCTCTTTACTCCCATACACAACAACCCCCTTACTCGGGCGTAAGCTTCTGTCACTCTAGCCACCCACCATAAGCGAATCATGAACGTATTGCAACACCCTACAGTGGGGATCCCTCACATTTGCGTGACACGGAGGGCACCATAGGACATCACCAAAATAAAATATACAACTCAAACCAATCATGATCATCAATTAACCTGTAGGACAAAACAGATCTACTCAAACATCATAGGATAACCACATATCATTTGATAATAATATATAGTGTTGAGCACCATGTTTAAGTAGAGAATTACAGTGGGAATAGAGAGGTTACACCACTGCAT
The DNA here is from genome assembly GCA_011799875.1 of Thinopyrum elongatum. Taxonomy (NCBI): domain Eukaryota; kingdom Viridiplantae; phylum Streptophyta; class Magnoliopsida; order Poales; family Poaceae; genus Thinopyrum; species Thinopyrum elongatum. The sequence goes on along the minus strand of CM022300.1, from coordinate 480,903,235 downwards.
AGAGGGGGAGAAATTTGGTGTTGACAGTAGCAAGGTTGTTGATGTAGATCGCCGTCACGATCCTTGCCCCGACGGCACTCCGGCGCCGCCGGGAGAGAGGGGGAGAGAGCCCCCCTCCTTCTTCTTCCTTGGCCTCCCTCCTAGATGGGAGGAGCGTTTCCCCTATGGTCCATGGGCTCCATGGTGGCAGAGGGGCGAGAGCCCCTCCTAGATTGGATCTCTCTCTCTCTCTCTCTCTCTCTCTCTCTATTCTCTTTTGTTTAGCGTTCCTGTTTTCTGGCCCTTCACCGTTTCTTAAATTCCCGGAGATCCGTAACTCCGATTAGACTGAAATTCTGAGGGGATTTTTATCCATAAATTATCTTTCTTGCAGCGAAAGAAGGGTAGCAACCGCCTTACGAGGTGCCCACTACCCATCAGGGCGCGCCGGGCACCCCTGGCATGCCCTGGTGCCTAGTGGGCCCCTCGAGCACAGTCTTGCGTTGATTCTTCTTCCAAAAATTCACATATATTCCAAAAAAATCTCCCTAAAGTTTTATCATGTTTGGACTTTGTTTGATATGGATATTCTGCTGTAACACCCCCAGTGGTTAACTACAGTAATCCCATTTTGATTATGCCACGTCAGCATGATTAACAGTGCATGATCATCATTTGCATCATATTGTATTTCAACTCCCAAGTCAAATTCAAATTTAAATGAAAGTGAAAAATAAAAGTTGCTCAAATCAGAAACTAAATTGTTCATATTATGGCAAATAATTCAGAGGCAATACTAAAATTGTAACCAACAAATAATAAAATAATTAGGTGGCTCTAACATAATTAAAACAGTGAGGATAAATGCATTTTAATTATTATAAAAATTGTGGGAGCTCCTATTTTTCTCCAAACTAATTTTTGGTGGTGGTAGATAATACCTATTATCTGTTGGAGTAGTCCCTGTGTTTTGTCAAAATTCAAAATGTGGCTTACTATTTACTAAACTGAGAAAAGGAAATAAAAAAGAAAAGAGAAAGAAAAAGAAAAAAAAGGGAAAAAGAAACCCCCCCCCCCCGACTGGCCCTCGGCCCAGCAAGCCATCGGCCGCCAGGCCGGCCCCAGCCGCCCCTACATAGCCGGCCACCCACCCGAAACCCTAGCCCTCACGCCCACCCCACTCACCCCCTCGCTCACTCCCTCTCCCCCCTCCTCCCGATCCAGAGAGGATCGGGCCGAACCGCCTGTGGCGCCCCCGGCTCGATCGTACACTAATCATGCACGCAAACGTGTACGATCAAGATCAGGGACTCACGGGAAGATATCACAACTCAACTCTAAAACATAAATAAGTCATACAAGCATCATAATACAAGCCAGGGGCCACGAGGGCTCGAATACAAATGCTCGAACATAGACGAGTCAGCGGAAGCAACAATATCTGAGTACAGACATAGGTTAAACAAGGTGCCATAAGATGGCTAGCACAAACAGGGATACAACAGATCGAACAGGCACAGGGCCTCCTGCCTGGGATCCTCCTAACTACTCCTGGTCGTCGGCGAGCGGCGTCGACGACGAGGCGGACGGGATCGGGCCTGCGCCCGATCCAGATGGGGGGGGAGGAGAAAACGAGGGGGAGGGGGGGTCGGGAGAAAAATGTGTCTTGATCACCCACGAATTAATAAGGGGAATCGGTTATGTAGCCTTGGTATTCCGATAATACAGTAGTTGTCGAACTTACCAATAGAAAACGTTAACTCTAAGGGAAACAAATATCGACATTCAAGTTCTAAAATCTGATCGCACACGAACTGATAACCAATACCTGGCTAAACTCACACATTAAGAGTGTTTGGCTTTAACCTAAAACAAGGCTATGAAACTGTTTGTAGGTTGTGATCTTAGAACACTACTGTTGGCAAAGAATCTAATACAGACATACTTTTGCGAATAATAAAGTAGTTGTTTTGGGGGGTGCAATGAACAAAAGTGTTTTGTCACAGAGAACAAAGAAAAAGTTTATTTGTCACTGCTGAAAGTTATTTGCCTAGAATAGAAATGCCGGTAATACAATTATTAGCAAATTATATAATGATGAGAGCATGAGCTAACATACTATTCCGTACTTGGATCTATGCACTTCTAGGATTGGACCTTATTAGCAGTGCATGTGGCCGCAACTACTCCAAAGATTATAAGGTTGACGAAACCAAACCATAGATTAATAATCAAGTCTACATTACTCCCATACACAACTAACCCCCTTTACAGCTTAGTGAGTAAGCATTCTTCACTACCTAGCCACCCGACCATAACGATCTCATGAACGGATTGCATAGCACCCTACGGTAGGGGATCGCCTCCATTTGCGTGACAACGGGCACCTATAGGACATCACAAAAAAATATCATACAACTCAAACCAATCAATGATCATCAATCACCTGTAGGACAAAACAGATCCTAACAACTACTCAGAGGTCATCTGTAACCACATATCATTCTGATAATAATATATAGATGTTGGAGCACCATGTTTAAGTATAATACCAGGGGCATAGAGAGGTTAGCCCCATCTCCGGCAGTAGGGGGGGAACATTTGGTTTGACTTACCAGACAGTGTTGTTCTGTCTATGACGCCCCCGTCAAGACCTTTGCCATCCGCCCCTGAGCACTACGCGCGCCCGCCAGGCGATAGAGTGGGATAGAGGCCAACCCGGTCCTTGACTTCTTGTAGCCTTGGCCTCCCTCCGTAAAAGATGGGAGGAGACTTTCAACCCCTATGGTCCATGGGCTCCATGGTAGGCAGAGGGCTGAGAGCCCCGGCTCCTAATATGGATCTCTCCCTCTTCTCATCTCGGGCCCAGTCCTCTCTCAGGCCTCTTTCTCTTTTGTATTTTAGCGTTCCTGGTTTACTCTCTGGCCCTTGCAGCGCAGTTGTGCTTAAATTCCCGGAGATCCGTAACTCGATTAGACTAAGAATTCTGAGGGGATTTTTATCCATAAATATCTTTCTTGCAGCGAAAAGGGTAAATCAGCAAGGAACGCCTTACGAGTGCCCCACTACCCATCAGGGCGCGCCGGGCACCCTGGCACCCTGGTGCCTAGTGGCCCCTCGAGCACAGTCTTGCGTTGATGTCTTCTCCAAAATTCACAATATTCCAAAAAATCTCCCTAAAGTTTTATCATGTTTGGACTTTGTTGATATGGATATTTTGCTGTACACCCACCCAGTGGTTAACATCAGTAATCCCATTTTGATTATGCCACGTCAGCATGATTAACAGTGCATGATCATCATTTGCATCTATTGTTATTTCAACTCCCAAGTCAATTCAAATTTAAATGAAAGTGAAAAAATAAAAGTTGCTCAAATCAGAAACTAAATGTTCATATTATGGCAAATTTCAGAGGCAATACTAAAATTGTAACCAACAATAATAAAATAATAGGTGGCTCTAACATAATTAAAACAGTGAGGATAAATGCATTTTAATTATTATAAAAATTTGTGAGCTCCTATTTTCTCAACAACTAATTTTGGTGGTGGTAGATAATACCTATTATCTGTTGGAGTAGTCCCTGTGTTTGGCAAAATTCAAAATGTGGGCTTAACTATTACTAAACTGAGAAAAGGTAAATAGAGAAGAAAAAAGGAAAAAAAAGAAAAAAAAAGGGAAAAAAAACCCCCCCCCCCCGACTGGTGCCTCGGCCAGCAAGCCATCGGGCCGCCAGGCCGCCCAGCCGCCCTACATAGCGGCACCCCACCCCGCACCCAACACCTAGCCTCACCCCACCCCACTCACCCCTCGCTCACCCTCCCTCTCACCCCTCCTCCGATGCCAAGAGGATATCGGCCGAACCGCCTTGTCGCCCCCGGCTCGATCGTACCTAATCATAAGCACCAAACTTTACATCAGAATCAGGGACCACGGAAAATATCCAACTCACTCTAAAACAAACAATAATCTACAAGCATCATAATCCCAGGCCAGGGAATCACGAGGCCGAATCAATGCTCGAACATATGCATCAGCGGAACAACATATCTGAGTACAGACATAGTGTTAAAACAAGGTGCATAAGATGGCTAGCACAAACAGGGATACAACAATCGAAAACAGGCACAGGGCCATCCTGCCTGGGATCCTCCTAACTACTCCTGGTCGTCGGCGGCGGCGGATCGACGAGGGACGGAGGCGGCGGATCGGGCCTCGCCCGATCCAGATGGGGTGGAGGAAAACGAGGGGAGGGGGTGGTCGGGTTAGGGTTAGGGTTTGGGGCCGGGGGGGGGGGGTGGCCGGCTAAGTATGCGCCGGCTGGCCGGCCTGCGGCCGGTGGCTTGCTGGGCCGAGGCCCAGTCGGGGGGGGGGGGGTGTTGCTCTTTTTTTTCTTTCGTTTTCTTTTTCCTTTCTTTATTCTCTTTTCTCTACTGTTAAATGTTTAGGCCCCAAATGGTTTTTGTAAAAGGTGTACCTATTTCATAAATACCAGTGCATATTCCTTAACACCCTAAATTAGTTTGGACAAAACTAATTCCATATTTATTTCAGATTTAATAAATGGTTATAAATATTCTTTATCCACTTTTGAGGTTGTTCGAGTACTTATCCAATTCCAATGATGTTGGTTCAATTTTGAAAGCCTCGTGAATATTTGTTATTTATCTGACATTTTAGTTTCTATGTTGGACAACTTTATATCCCACTTTCATTCAAATTTGAATTTGACTTAGGAGTTGAAATGCATATGATGCTAATGATGATTGTGCACTATATCATATGACATGGCCTCATCAAAGGGTGATCTCTGTAGCTTAATCAGGGGGGGGGTGTTACAAATCTCCTCCACTACAAGAAATCTCGTCCCGAGATTTAGGAGGTAGAAGGAACAAAGCGGGTATTCATCACGAAGACGATCCTCGCGTTCCCAAGTGGCTTCATCCTAGAATGGTTTGACCACTGAACCTTGAGGAACTTGATAACCTTCTGGCGTGTGCGACGCTCGGCTTGATCGAGAATGCGGACCGGATGCTCTTTATAAGAGAGGTCTTTTGCAGTTCAAGCAATTCGTGATCTACTCCGCGGATAGGGCTTTGAAGCAGCGGCGGAGTTGCGATACGTGGAACACATCGTGAACCTGAGAAAAGGTAGTCGGTGAAGAATTCCAACTGATATGCCACTCTACCACGCCTTTCAAGAACAGTGAAAGGACCAATATACGAGGAGCTAGCTTGCCCTTGTCCCGAATCGGTGTGTACCTTTCATCGGTGTGACTCGAAGATAAGCCTTTTTGCCAGGTTGATAGACCATATCTTTGTGTTTGCGGTCATACTGACTCTTTTGACGTGACTGAGCAGTCTTCAAATGCTCGCGGACAACGCGAACTTGATCTTCGGCAAGTTGGATAAATCCGGACCGAAGAGTGGACGTTCCCCAGTTTCTGACCAATTCAGAGGGTTCGGCACTTCGTCCGTACAATACTCGAAGGGGCCATCTTCAGACTGCTTGATAGCTGTTATTGTAAGAGAATTCGGCATATGGGAGAGATTCTTCCCATTTCCTACCGAAGGATATGACACAAGCTCGAAGCATGTCTTCGAGAACTTGGTTGACTCGTTCAACTTGTCCTTGAGACTGAGGGTGAAAAGCGGTGCTGAAGGACAGATGAGTCCCCATAGCTTCTTGGAAACTTGCCCAGAATCTTGAAGTGAATAAGCTGCCACGGTCTGAACTGATAACCAGTGGATACCGTGGAATAAAACATTCTGGACATGTAGAGATGTGCGAGCTGACTAGCAGTGATCGTCTCTTGACGGCTAGAAAATGTGCAACTTTGGAAAGTCGGTCAATGACGACAAGAATAGCATCATTACCTTTCTGCGATTGGGAAACCCAGTTGATAAGTCCATTTGACATGGTCCCACTTCCATTCAGACAGCAATTGGTTGCAAGTTCCGGCGCCTTTGATGTTCTGCTTTGACGCGACGGCAAACATCACATTCAGCAACATAGCGACAATGTCTTGCTTCATGTTTGACCACCAGAATCTTTGACAGATGTCTTGGTACATCTTGGTACTGCCGGGATGAATAGACAACGGAGTGTCTGACGCTTGTGCATGACCTCCTGAGTCATACCCAGGTTACCTTTAGAGGGGACCACTAGAGCGACTTTTAAGAACAAGGTGCCAGTATCATCAATAGTGAAGAACGAAGGCCTTCCTTCAGCGAGATAGCGCTTAATCTGTGTGGGCGTTAGAGTCATAGCCCTGCAGCGTCTTGATGCTGTCCACGAGATCTGGTTAGCAACCAGGGTATTAAGAGAACCCTGGGAAACAACGTGGAGGTTCATTTGAGGAACCTTCAGGAGGGGGAGCGAGTGCTCCAGGAGGAACAATGTGGAGATTCAGCTTTCTGAATTCTTCAATAAGCGAAGGTTGAACTTCGTGAAACTGGAGGTGACTGCAATAAGACTTGCGGCTCAAGGCATCGGCCATTACATTAGCCTTGCCAGGTATAAGAAATCCCAGTTAAAATCCGCTACGGTCTCCATCCATCTCTGTTGACGGAGGTTCAGGTCTGGCTGAGTGAACAGATACTTCAGACTTTGATGATCGGTGTAGATCTCGCACGATTACCGAGAAGGTAAGTGTCGCCACTGTTTTATTGCATGGATGACGGCAAGCAGCTCGATCATGTACTGGTAATTCTCTTCTGCGGACGCAATTGACGCGAAGCATAAGCAATACTCTGCGGTCTTGCATTAGGACACCGCCTAATCCTTGACGGGATGCATCACAATAGATGACAAAAATCCTTCTGGAATCAGGGGAGGCAGACTGGGGCAGAAGTCGCTTGTCTTTGAGCGTCTGGAAACTTTCCTGACACTTTTCCGTCCAATCAACTTGACCGCCTTTATGAAGCAGGTTAGTCAGGGGCTTGGCGATCTTGGAGAAGTTCTCGCAAATCGACGGCAATAGCTGGCGAGTCCGAGAAAACTTCGAACTTGCTTGACGTTCTTTGGAGGAGCCAATCAAGAATAAGCCTGAACTGCTCGGGGGTTGACGGCAATCCATCCTTGGAGATGACATGCCCAAGGTATTTTCTTCGGGAAGCCAGAATTCACACTTGGAAAACTTAGCATATGTTGATGCCTCGAAGTTTTTCCAGAACAAGTCGAAGATGTTCAGCATGTCCTCTTTGTTCTTGGAGTATACTAGGATATCATCCAAGTAAACCCCGACGAACTTGTCAAGGTATTCCATGAATATATATTCATCAGGGCGGGAGAATGTGCGGGAGCATTGGTTAAACCGAATGACGATGACATGGTACTCGTATGAGCCATATCGATAACGAAGGGGTCTTTGGGATATCCTCTTCACGAACGCGGATCTGGTGGTAACCCAACCTTAATGTCAGTTTGAGAACACTGATGAACCTGCCATTGACATACAGATCTTTTTTCCGAGGAAGGGGATATTTGTTCTGGATGTTGCTTGGTTAATAGACGGTAATCTGGACCAATCGGTTTGATCCATCCTTCTTCCTGACAAAGAGAGAAGGTGCTCCCCTCGTAGACGTACGACAGCGGAGTAGGCGGCATCATGGACTGCCATCTCATCGTCACCCTAATCCGTGAAAAAGTGTGTCTCGGTGTCTGAGTTGTTCTGCTGACATCAAATCCGAACTTCACATAGTACTGTTCCTGTGAACTCGCGGTAAACCTCATAAACCAAGTACTCAGGGTACCAACGGTAGCCAAGTCGGGTCATGAGAGCGATCAGGACAGCTGAAACCCAGGGGTATTACGAGCCCAAGTGCGAAGCACAAGCGTGTCGTAGGACGCGGTGGAAACAAACGGTCCATCTGAAAATAGAGGAAATTCAGGTTTGTCAAACGACAATAAGAGGTTTAACACAACTCGGAGAGAAGGTTAAACAAAACAATGGAAAGGAAAATGATTATCAGACTAATCAATCAACGACAGGGAACCGCCAGATATCCAGCTCTCCGGTAGACAGAATTTACGAGATCCTATGTCGGCATTAGTAAACTTCATTTAACCCGAGTAGAAGAGAGATCAGAGTCCCAGAGATAACAGGAAATAAAAAGATCCTATACCACCCAGTTGGCAAGTGGGCCCGTAAGCCACACGCCAAGTTAGTAAACGGTTTTCTTTGTCTAGACTCAACTTCGGCCAAGGAATTGGAAAGGGGGATTCTACAAGCTCGGCTCTGATACCAACTTGTGGCGCCCCCGCCGATCGTACACTAATCATGCACGCAAACGTGTACGTCAAATCAGGGACTCACGGGAAGATATCACAACTCAACTCTAAAACATAAATAAGTCATACAAGCTCATAATACAAGCCAGGGGCCACGAGGCTCGAATACATGACTCGAACATAGACGAGTCAGCGGACACAATAAATCTGAGTACAGACATAGGTTAAAACAGGTGCCATAAGATGGCTAGCACAAACAGGGATACAACAGATCGAACAGGCACAGGGCCTCCTGCCTGGGATCCTCCTAACTACTCCTGGTCGTCCGAGGCGTCGACGACGAGGCGGACGGGATCGGGCCTGCGCCCGATCCAGATGGGGGGAGGAAAAACGAGGGGAGGGGGGGTCGGTTAGGGTTAGGGTTTGGCCGGGGGGTGGCCGGCTAAGTAGGCCCGGCTGGGCCGGCCTGGCGGCCCGGTGGCTTGCTGGGCCGAGGCCCAGTCGGGGGGGGTGGGGTGTTGCTCTTTTTTTCCTTTTCTGTTTCTTTTTCCTTTCTTTTCTCTTTTTTCTCTACTGTTAAATGTTAGGCCCCAAATGGTTTTTGTAAAAAGTGTGACCTATTTCATAAATACCAGTGCATTATTCCTTAACACCTAAATTAGTTTGGACAAAACATAATTCCATATTTATTTCAGATTTAATAAATGGTTATTAAATATTATCTTTATCCACTGTTTGAGTTGTTCGAGTCACTTATCCAATTCCAATGATGTTGGTTTCAATTTTAGAATAGCCTCTGGAATATTTGTTATTTATCTGACATTTTAGTTTCTATGTGGACAACTTTATATATCCCACTTTCATTCAATTTGAATTGACTTAGGAGTTGAAATGCAATATGATGCTAATGATGATTGTGCACATATAATCATGATGACATGGCCTCATCAAAAGGGTGATCTCTGTAGCTTAATACAGGGGGTGTTACACCGCCGATGCCGTTCGACCCCGTCGAGACCCGCCTCCCGCCTCCCGTCTCCTCCCGCACGGCGCCCGTCCCCTCGACCCGTACTGGATCGGGGGCTTGACCCCGACACGACGCATACCGGCCGCCCCGCCTCGCCCCAGCGGCGCCCCTCCGCCCCCCCGCACCGCGGCTCGCCACCTCGACCTCACGTCGTGTCGTCCCGTCCTCCTCCTCCCCGCTCGCCTCCCGCGGACGCCGCTCGCCGGAGCCGCTCCCTCGCCTCCTCACTCTCCTTCATCGGCTCCGTCGAGCCTCGCTGACCCCCTACTCGGCAACGGCCGTGAGCGCCCCCTCCATCTCCCCTCTCTCCGTCGTCCCGACGCTACCGACCGCGCCTGCACCGGCCCCGCTCGCCGCGCCGCGCTCCGCCGCCGCGTGCTTGCTTGCTGCTCGACGTGCTCCGCTCCCCAGCACCCCACACGTGGTCACCGTGGCCGCGCCCTCGTACCGCTCACCGCCTTCCCCTGCACCGCCACACCCTCCCTCGCCTGGCCTCGCCGCTGCCCAGCGGCAGCCCCACCGTCCCCCTCCCCTCGTCATGGCCCTGACTGGCCACGCCCAGTTCCAGGCGCCCGCACCCCGCGCCCCCAGCGCCCGCTCCTGGCCTCCTGGCCACTGGCATGTGGGGCCTGCCCCTGTTAAACGTTAAAATAAATAATAATTAATAATAATAATTAAAATAATAATTAATTAATTAATTAAAGAATTAATTAACTTAATTAATCCTGATTAGATTACCTAATCACTATATAATATAACTAAACCCTAATTAAACCAAACAGTGAATACAGGTGGGACCCACTGGTCCTGACGTCACAGTGACGTCATGATACGTCACCCTGTTACTGTTTCGGATAATGTTAATTTAATAAATTAATTAATTTCCAGAAATTAATAAAACTTTAGAAAATCTATAAAATTCCGTAGCTCAGATCGAAAAACTTTGTACATGAAAGTTGCTCAGAACACGAGACGAATCCGAATACGCAGTCCGTTCGTCCTTCACATGTCTCTAACTATCAGAACATGCAACCGTTCCCCTCCGGTCATCTGTCTGACAAATGTTCGGAACCGGGAAACCATTCCCGGATGGATTCCTCCTTCCTCAGTGACGTGCAACCATATGTTGGACACACCCGCACTGCGTATTGTCATGTCGTACTTTTGTGTGCTCTTGTTTGCTTTATATTTATACTGTTTCCTCCCCCTCTTCTCTCTCGTGAGCCCGTGCCGACGCAGCTCCGGTGATTGGTTCCAGTACTGACGACCTTGCCTGTGCCGCCGGCAACGCAAGCCCCCCCCTTTGATCATCCCGATATCGCCCATTCTATATTCTCATGCTTGCATTAGAATTTGTCTACTGTTACTGTTTGCTCTTATTCTGATGCATAGCCTGTTTATTGTAACCTGCCATTGATACTTACCTGCTTATCCTAAACTGCTTAGTATAGGATGGGTAGAGACCCACTAGAGGACCCCACTTTGATCCTTGTTGCCCCGCTGATTATCAGAAGACCCGATCAACGGATTGAAGACCAGACCCCGACACCGCACATCACCCCCCCTAGTTTGCGACACTGCAGCGTTACTATCAAGTGCCGAGGGTGAAACCTCTTGTAGCACTTCTGATGTTAACTCTGTAGAGAAGCATTCGGTCGTGGTCATCGAGGGTGGTTCCTCCTTCTCCACTTCCGATACGACCCTGTCGTGCAACACCTCAAGTGTGAACTCATCGGGGTGATTCCTCCTACGTTCATCTTGGTAGTTACTCGGTAGGAATCCAACGAGGGTGATACCTCGGATTCCCCTGATGTTATGGACACAGATACTTGGACTTTACAATGTTACTTGGAAAGGCGGGTCGACCCTAGAGGGGTACCCGCGTGTGATGTGAAGACGGGTTGCCTGTATGGTGCCGAGTAGTGAATACGAGGCGCGGCCGGGCATTCTTAGCCCTTGCCGCAAGTCCTCGAGACGGGGCGACGGGGTCACATCTTTCGTGAGTCTCCTGCTCGTTTCCGCAAGCCCTAGTCCATTAACGATTTGATATTTGATCCGAGCAGGCCTCTGGTTGATAGCACTAACCACTCACGTGGGCATAGTATGGGCGTTCTGCATCGTAGCATCAGCCGAAAGCTCTGTCAGACTTCTAGTTCACCTTGCGGCCGGGACAGACCGGCGCCCCCCTGGTGCCTGGCTTCCCCCTGCACGCAACGACTCGGAGTGCATAGGGCGATGGCCCAAGACCTCTGAGCGCTTAGATGTAGACCGACGGGGACCCTCTGCTGAGCTGTAGGTAGGGTTGCGATGTGTCGTTTGGCCGAGGCCGGGCATGACCCAGGAAAGTGTGTCCGGCCGAAGTTAATCGAGCGTGTTGGGTAAGTTGGTCACCCCTGCAGGGAAGAACACTTCTATCGATAGCCGGTCCTACGGTAAAGGACACTCGGAGTTGTATCCCGATCGATACAACTAGAACTGGATACCTGTGACGAGACCTGGATACTGTATGGCTCTGGGATTGCTTCTCGCAGGGAGTCGAGAAGGGATCTCTGGGCGAGGTTGATGACTTTATGGCTCTGGGATTCCTTTCTCGCGGAGTCGAGAAAGGATCTCTGGGTGAGGTTGATAGTATTACTACTATTTATACTATGTTTGTTCTACTCCTCTCCTATTGCTGCAAGACCGCTGAAGATCTATTCTTCGATAGGACTAGGCCTTCTCACTATTCTGGCATTTTGCAGCCCAGTCCACATATACAGCCTCCCTTTGATAATGTTGCATATGTAGTGTAGATCCTTGCTTGCTGAGTACTTCAGAGTATCTCACGGTTGCTTTTTCTTTCTTTTCCC